>OX578286.1:11433049-12633049 GCA_951217055.1 Gerris lacustris
CCACAAACTTGTATTTATAAGACACTGTGAAAAAAAAAGGTAGGCACAAGATAACAATGATGACAAAGTAGAAAGGCATAAATGAGAAAAAAAAAGATTGGTAAGGTTGCCAAAAGAGGGAAAAAATTGAAATGTTTTTAATCTATATAAAAGCAACGGAGATGTAAAGCAAACTCCCTGAAGAATTCTTGGCTAAAATCTCATGGGATAATAGTGATCACCTAAGCAAGCTTAACAGTGATTCCACTAGGGTGCGTTGGACTTTGTTCTCTGTTTAATAATAAAAGTAGTAGAGTTGGCATCACTGTATTTTTTTAAGAATAATTTAGATGTTAATATCAAGAGGCATGATGAAAGAAGTAGTCTTTTAGGTGTTTCATTAGGAAATTAATATAAGGTCAAAATATTTTTAATCTTTTTCTTTTAATAATTTCATGACTATTTTTGGTTAAAATAATAGGTTAATTAGTAGAATCTGGCCAGTTAGACGTGAATAGATATATGACCACTTCTTTAGATTGTTACTCCCCTTTTTTTTAAAAAAAACAAAAAAATACAGAGGGAAATAACAATCTAAAGAAGGTGTACGGAATGTTCTTCTTTAGACTGTTACTACCCTTATAAAAACAGAAGTGTAATATTCCTTTGTCCTAAAGTACATTGGACTAAACATACCTTTCTTTATAGTTATTTAAATTATAGACACACTTAAGGGAGTAACAATCTAAAGAAATACCGATATATCATGTAGTTAGAGATATGAGTGGGAGTTAAGAGGTATATCAGAGGTGGTTGTGGTTAGTCACTTCTATAGGCGAAATATAGTACTTTAAATTAATACAAGTGAAAACCAATCTACCTCCTATTATATTCTAACTTACTGGCATGATACTTAAGAGCGTCACATTTTTTATATAGTTTATTGAAACTTCAGCACACCTACCGTCAAAATATTGAACTACAAATGAAAACATATCGGCCTCCTGTTAATCCCTAACTTAATTCTTTTTTTCATGTCGTTTTATTTGCGTGACGGAAATTTCTTCTGTCTTCCAGAGCAAACATGGACATGTTCCATGTTAGAAATATAATCACTTCTAAACATAGAAGAGCTGTCTAACCACCTCTAACTACCCCTAGCCACCTCTAACCACCTCTAACAACCTCTAGCCACCTGTAGCCAACTCTAACCACCTCTAACCATCTCTAAAAGTAGGAGAGATGTTGCTTAGTCTAAAGAACTTTAGGACAAAGGAACATCCAACTTAATGTTCCTCTGATGTAACTCTTTAAGAGTTAATATTATTTTTGTCCTAATAGTTTATTAGACTAAAAGATATTACTACTTGTTTATACAGGATAGATTATATGCCTTTCTCTGAATACCATTTTAACTTTTTCAAGATAAAAGTGTCGTTTTTAATTATAATATATATCTCATCGATTAGATGAGTAAAGTGGCCGGATAACCCCCGTCCTGTAATGACCTATAAGCTGTTGAACGGGACTAAAACTGCAAAGAAAAAAAAAAAAAATAAAGAAAAAAAATAAAGGGAGTACATACTATTCTCGTATTTATATGAATGTCTATTTAAACTTGATTTTCATTGTAGCGATGTATATTATATATTTACAATCCTTATAAAGAAATGTATTTTAACCATGGTATTATATTATTATACAGGAATAAGTATTATTAAATTATGGTATTGAGTTTTATTTATCAAGTACCTCAACAGTTTAATTATAATTCCATAAATTATTTATAACCTAACACTGTATAGTATATACATATTTATTTTATTTTATTTACTTTTTTAATGCCTGAGGGATTTGTATATTACTTAAATATAATATGATAGGTGTAGAAATAAATGCATGCTCACACACACACAAATATATACGAGTATATATATATATATATATATATATATATATATATATATATATATATATATATATATATATATATATATATATATATATATATATATATATATTTGTGTGCGTGTGTGAATAAAAGCTCATTACTATATTTGGTTACACTAATTTGTTAATTTTACCACGTCAAACATTAATGGTTTTATTGGACAGGTGAGAAATTTAAAAAAGGTAATGAAATGTAACAATTCCGACCGAATGCGGGCTTAAGTTATAAATTACTTATTTTTATTGGTGGAAAATAAAAGTTAGTTATTATATGATAAGCTAGGTTTGGGTGTAAACTTTCGCAATAATTTAGTATTTTTTATTAATGTAATTACTTTAGTTTACATAAAATATCATATGTAGATTGTTACAAGTAACACTGAAGTGTTTTTTTTTTTATAGATGCGTTGTAGTAACATATTTATCTATAAACGGATAATAATATGATCTCTTTAGCTTGTCACCTTGAATGTGCTTATAAGTAAAGTACACTCATTTCAAATAAATAATGTTCCTTTTATGTGAAATAGTTATTACACATAAAAGGAACATTACCTATGTGAAGTGAGTGTAGTCTGTATTTCTTAAGAGTACCAACATATCTGGGGGCCCCCGCCAAGTCGAGCACAGCCGTACCATCCTTTACTGGAACCAACTCACGCCAATTTGGAACCCCTCTATTATCCTATAGAAGATACTTTATCGAAGTGATTTAAAGTACATGACAAACTGAATCAGGAATAAAAATGTCACACCTCTACCCATAGTAGTTTACAAGATATAATATGAGCCTAAAGTTTTGTTATTTTGTCACTCACTGACTCACTGACTCACTCATCATAATTCAAAGGCATTTCTAACAGTCCTAGAATCATGAAATTTTGTATATAGGTAGAATTTATTGTACAAACAAAGGAAAAATTAAAAAATCTGGTTCTTTTCCCCTTTCAAGGCTAATAGAAAAACCGCCTATTCAAAATATTGTAAAAAAAATTAAAATTGTAAACAGCGACACTAGAGCTACCTAGTTAAGAACTTTAAAACTAAAAAGTGATGTTGAGAACGTTCGTTGAAGTTGATTTGACTGTAAAATAAAATTAAATTGCAAATTCATTTACTCTAGAAAATATTAAGATATTTCCAAGTGGGCAAACAAATCATAGTTGCAAAAGATAACATGTTTTATTTGCAGCTGCTGTAGGCCTTATTAGTGATGATTTTATGAAAGAATATGTTAATTATCATTAATTGTTTTCAAACGGCTCTGGATCACACAAAATATACATAAAATCAAATAGAACATACATAATTTTATTGAAAATTTCCTGGATCTTTCTAATGATTGGTCACATTTATTGTTCCAAGATTAATATTTTTTGAGTAATTGTTCATTTTTATGGGAAAGGGAGATTAATTTTAACGTACTATATACTTGCTTGTAGCTCCTACGACGTTAAGAATTGGAATGTAGCTTATATTGAACTTTGTCCCAAATGATTTGAAGAAGAAATACCTCTCAAGTAAGCTGGAAATGACCACGGACCTAGGATAGAGCACAATTGTGAAATAGACTGCCAATTAGTACTGCACATCGATTCCTCGCATCCTATCACAAACTTTATTGAGTTTATTCTTTTACAAGCCATTATTCTCTAATTTAAATAATCGTTTCTCCCGAATTTTTAATGTAGAAAAATTGTTTTGATTTTGTACATGAATCAAAGTATCAGTTAAGCAAACTTTACAGAGCGCAGATGGTTGCAATTAATCTGGCGCTGTATACCGTCTACTTTTGACAAACCATCTAAATTTCAAAAAAATCTTATGAGTACTTTTAAAGATACAGGTAAAAATAAATGTATCTTTGTGCGCAAGTTGAAAAGAAACAAATGGGCGCAGATAGTTAAAACTTATATGGGATCAAAAATAAACTAATTATGAGCTACCTTACAATAATTTCATTAAAATCGGACGTGTAGTTTTTAAGATATGTAGGTTCGCAAAAAAATTGAGTTCTGGCAGACAAGGAACCAAAAATGTTTCCTGATGTCTGAAACAGATTTTTGTCTTGGAATTTTTGAAATCGGAGACATAAAAATTTTTTCGTTCTTCAGAACGATCATAGAGTTTCCGTTAACTTCGGAGGCAAAATTTAAA
Organism: Gerris lacustris; assembly: GCA_951217055.1. Lineage (NCBI taxonomy): Eukaryota > Metazoa > Arthropoda > Insecta > Hemiptera > Gerridae > Gerris > Gerris lacustris. The sequence continues at coordinate 11,437,136 of OX578286.1, forward strand.
GCACGAGTCAGATAAGTTATTTTTATACCTTCCTTATAATAGTACCATGGATGTATTAAGTATTAATTATTTGAACAAAAGTTGAAAATTCAAGAGAAAAAGTATTAGTTGAGTCATAAGGTAAGAATTTCTCGATGACTAATGTCTCCTATATGTAGATATAAAAATGAAATTAAGATCCGCAATTTTTTCCAATTCGTAGAAGTTGAAACATTCTTTAAAGCAAAAAACATTTGGAGTATTTTTTAGAGTAAAAAAAAACCGTTTAGCTTTACCTATAATCTGGCGTAAAAAGAAAATTACAAATTACTTTGAGACGTTATTAATAATACGTCTGAGGTTGGGTTAATTAGCAGGCGTTCATATCATTGTCGCAGACAGGAAACAGTGGTTTGTGTTTTGGATAGAGGAAATTGCTTCCCAGGTTGATGAAACATTGCGTGCCGTTTCACTAGCACTTTGTATATCAGCGTAATCATACAAAACAGAAACGTGTCACTTATTTTAAAAGGTATTTTCTGTTTTCTCTTATTGAACTTATTTTTTAGCCTAGAGTCTTACTTACAATGGGATATTCATTATTTCTTAGCATTAAAAGTCAATGATTCTACAGCTTAGGTTAGTTTTTAGCGTAGGGAGAGAAAGTTTTATTATTCACCTCCGTAAATGCTCCCATATCTAGACATAAGACAGGACAAAAGTTTGAATTTACGAGGAGAGACAGTTTTTGTTATTCACCTCCATAAATACTCCCATATCTAGACATGAGACAGGACAAATGTTTGAATTTACGTGGAGAGAAAGTTTTATTATTCACCTCAGATAGGCTTTGTGAATATTCGAGAGCTCCTACATACATGACCTGCAGCCAAGGATGGATACACGTAAGTATGTAATTACTTCGTTTCCATGATGTTACAATAAGGATTGAATAGGGGTTGAATACAGTTTTTGGATCTAAAGTGCCGATGAAAACCTAGATTCAATACGGTTTAGATCCAGATACGATACACTAAATTCTGAGATCCTATCTGGATCAAATTTCATGGAAACACCTGAAGTCAATCTTGGCATGCGCAGAGTGTGAGTTGCCACGTTTTCATGGGTTTTCAAAACCGTTTTGAAACTGTTTTGGTATTGTCATGGTAACAGTGATTTCAAAACGTTTTGAGTTCAAGGTCACTTCACCAAATTTTTGGTATTGTATTGAAACTGTTTTGAAGAAAATAGCATGGACACAGGCATTACATTAAAAACAGAATTGAGACATTTGCAGTAGGTATGATGAGTGGAGATATGATAACCTTACTTCACTGAAACTAGTCTGAGATTTACAGTCCTAAAAATTGTATAGAAAACTGTTTCGAAAACTCCTCATGGAAACACTTTCGGTTTGAAACCACAACATTTTCACAACAATTTTGAAAACCCATGGAAACGTAGTAAGTGTTTAGTCAAATCTGTCAAAATGTATAACAACATATTTGTCATTTTCAATTTTCTTTTTTAATATACTTAAAAACAAACACAACAAACCTGGTTATAGAATGGGAAGGTTACAAAATTATTCATAACCTTTATCAAAGTAACCTAGTAAAAGTTTGGTGTACTGAAAACGTATTGAATACGGATTCAATACCACTCCTGGAAATACCTAACTTGTTATATCCGAAATCAGGATTCAATCCGTATTGAAACATCATGGAAACGAAGTACGAAACGTAAGTATGTAAGGAGAACGAGTGATCATATATAGAATCCATTCATATATTCGAACTTTCGACAAAATATGATTTTGACAACTATCACATACTAATAGCTTTTTACAACAGGATCGAGAAAGGTTCGTTTTAATAATTATTTTTGAGTTGGCAATAATTATACAATACTCGTTATTAACAACCAAGAAATATTGAATTCCCTTTGTGCAAACCGAGGAAATTTTGATAATACCTTCTAACTTTTCATATCGGTTGATTTCTAATTAACATTTCGCCTCTTAAAACAGACAATACAATGGTCATTGAAAATATCCCATGGTAAAGAAACAATTGAAAACTCAGGAATAACACAAAGCTCCCTCAATTTTCTGTTATGTTTTCGACTCTTTACTTGAGTTTTTGGGGAAAACCGTTCAAAAGTTTCAGAGTTAGAGAACCCTCCTAAAAGCTTTTAATTATTCCAACTGCCTTTTGAAGTTTGAAAAGGCCTTTTGTTGCTGGCAACTCAGCTCTTCCATCGGTACCCTAATACCTCAGTCATTTGCCTCTTTTCAATTCATACCTTCAAAGTGATTTTCCAACAAAAGTTTTTCCACTAAAAATGACAATAAAATGACGTTAATTACATTCGGAGAAGAACAGCGATGTTACGTATTTCTTCATCGGAAAATAATTCAAACATTTTTGAAAAAAATAAAAATCATTTTGAACAAAATAATTACAAATGATTATAAACATTTATAACAACTTAGAAACCCAAACAAATATTCGATAAATATACTCCAACATTAATCATACTTACAGGCTACTGAAGTTATTACGAGCATGAAGATTTGGTATTTTTACTTTTCCTTACCTTAAACGGAAAGTATTCTTTTTAAGAGATTTCTATTTAGGGTCTTCAGGGGTATAAAGACCAACTACGTTTTTTTGGCAATATTTCGTCCTTTATTTAGGACATTTTCAAGCATTATACTATTTCCAACTGTGCGAGAATTAAATTTATTTGTCAATAGTCAATTAGAAAGGGGATACATATTTCCTTATCCCACTCTTAATTCCGTCATTCTTAAAATAAAATAAAATTGCAAAAAATTAACAATTTTTATAAACACAGAAATTAATTTACGGTGTAATACATGTTAAAAAATAATTATGATAATTAATTGTTTGAAAACTTACAGTAAATTAAATTAAAAATAATTTCTTTCACACACAGATGTAAAAGTTTTTGTCTAATCTAAAATTAAAAAACTTTTTTAGGCTTGAAAATGTTCTAAATATAGGACGAAATATTGCCAAAAAAACGTAGTTGGTTTTTATACCCCTGAAGACCCTAAATAGAAATCTCTTAAATTGAAAATTAAAGGGGACTGCATAAAAAAATGGAAAGTATTCTTTTCACCCAAAATATCCGAAACCGAGATTTTAACGGAATTATCCGTTTTGGGTGTATTGAAGAAGATATGAGTGGTTTTGAGCATTAATGTCTGTGTCTGTCGCGTCTTTTGGTTTGTCTGTCTGTGTCACGCATAACTCCCACAGTTCTTAAGCTAGAGAGTTGAAAATTGGTCCTTATATATGTAGTTGTGCTGCCTGGAAAATCATAAATTTGTGACACCATTCACCCATTTTGCTCACCAAATTTCCAAAATTCGTACAAAATCGTACAAATCAAAACAATTTTTTGATTGCCCTGAAATTTGTATCATAAGCTTTACTTAACACACCGGGACTCATTGTTGCGCTACTTTGTTGAGGGGCAGAATTGCAGCAGCACCGATTCAGTCCCCCAACAAAGACACACAATATTGACTAAGCTTTACTTAGCACAACAGGTCTTAATGTTGCACGTCTATGTTGCGGAACAGAATCGCAGCAGCACCTAAATAAAGACGCACAACATTGACTAAGCTTTACTTAGCACACCAGGTCTTAATGTTGCACGCCTATGTTGCGGGACAGAATCGCAGCACTACCGATTCTCCTCGGTGTGGAAGAAGCTTAAGAGCTAATCATTAGACAAATATTTTTGATTATGATTTATTTAGAATTTATATTAGCACATAATACTTCATCTAACTTCTTGCATTGTATACCACGACTAAAAGGGATTTGATTAGATAAGAAAATCAAGATCAAATCTCAAATCTCAAATAAATCCAACCTAACTGTTAGATATAGATTTATCTATTACAAACAGTTATTTATAAGGAATAAAAAAAAATCCGTTTTTCATAACAGGTTTCTATACCTAATCTAAGTCAAAGTACTTACACGGAAAAAAAAATTAAAATAGAACATTTATAGTCACTTTAAATATAACTAAAAGAAGAGTTTTATGGTAATATATAGTCTATAAATCCTTTTTTACTTTGACCATAAATGATTCTAGTCTTTTTTATAAGTAATGGTTAAAGGATTATACCTTATTTTTTTCGAGTTTTTGAACTCAGAAGCCCAAAGCGATGAATTATGGGAAGGAGGAGTCTTTCATGTTATCGTTTTTTTTTGTATAAAAAGGATACCACACAAAAAGGTAAGGATAATATTTTAAGAGCAATCTATCTAATCCTTAGAATTTTGTGGTTGGGTTCAGTTAAAATAACTCTCTTTCTTTCCTAGTTTTTATTTTTTTTTTTTTTTTATTTCTTCAGACTTCATCTTTATTCTTGAAAGAAAAAAAAAATATGAGGAAATAATCATAATCAAAAAACTAGAATTATATCTATCCGAAGCATATTTTTCCATGATATCATGTCGAAAAATGAAACACAATTTTCGTTCGAATTTCTTCCTGAAGAAGACTCGTTACGTTTTTAGCTGCAGTCCTGATACCTGGAGGGCTTCGGAAGAATCTGTTCTTCGAAAGTCATGAGAACGGTATAGCTGTCATAAATTTTCATTATTACATGGTTCCCGATCAAACTGACGCTTATAAACCGCCTTTTTGGTAAGATTACTCTATGATTTTGTTATTCTTGTTCCTAAACCTTTAATTTTCGGAGAAAAAAATAATCTTACGTTCCATTCCTTCTTTTTATTTTAATCTTATTTCATAGGTCAGTATGTATTTCATGTCAGGGCGAGCTTAATCATAGGTCAGTATGTAAGTGTGTCACTATTCTGTTAATAATTTATTAATAAGTGGTACTCAATTTTGCTTCCAAGCTCTTCGACAGTAACGAAAGCATTGCATTCATTCTTACGAACGGCATATCAGTACATAAGTGTGCTACTATTCTGTAAGTAATTTATTAATAAGTGGTACTCAATTTTGACTCTAAGCTCGTCAAAAGTAACGGAAGCATTGTTACCAATCTTAAGAATGACACATCAGTTTCTATGTGTGTCACTTAACTGTTACTAATTTATTAATAAGTGGAACTTAATTTTTCTTACATGCTCTTTGACACATCAGTTTCTAAGTGTGTTGCTATTCTGTTACTAATTTAATAATAAGTGGTTTAAGTTAATTTTGGTTCCAAGCACTTCGACAGTAACGGAAGCATTTTTGCCATTCTTAAGAACGCCAATCATTTACAAAGTGTGTCAATTTTCTGTTACTACTTTATCAATAAGTGGTACTCAATTTTAGTTCCAAGCTTATCAACTGCACCGCAAGCTTTGTAATCATTCTTACGAACGACACATAAGTTTCTAAGAGTGTCACTATTCTGTTACTATCTTTATCAATAAGTGGAACTCAATTACAGTTCCAAGCTTATCAACTGCACCGCAAGCTTTGTAATCATTCTTACGAACGACACATAAGTTTCTAAGAGTGTCACTATTCTGCTACTATCTTTATCAATAAGTGGAACTCAATTACAGTTCCAAGCTTATCAACTGCACCGCAAGCTTTGTAATCATTCTTACGAACGACACATAAGTTTCTAAGAGTGTCACTATTCTGTTACTATCTTTATCAATAAGTGGAACTCAATTACAGTTCCAAGCTTATCAACTGCACCGCAAGCTTTGTAATCATTCTTACGAACGACACATAAGTTTCTAAGAGTGTCACTATTCTGCTACTATCTTTATCAATAAGTGGAACTCAATTACAGTTCCAAGCTTATCAACTGCACCGCAAGCTTTGTAATCATTCTTACGAACGACACATAAGTTTCTATGAGTGTCACTATTCTGTTACTATCTTTATCAATAAGTCAGTGGAACTCAATTTTAATTCCAAGCCTACGGATGGTCACTAAAACATCAAGATATTTCTGAAGACCGATTTTTTTTCGTTCCAATAATATTTCCAATCGTTCTTATACTTGGATAAGCTTTTTTTTTTTTTTTTTTTTTTTTTTTTTTTTTTTTTTTTTTTTTTTTTTTTTTAAATTTTATTAGAAGATTGCAACTACATAATTTAATGTTATAAGCAATAATGATGTTTGTTTATATAATGACATGATGTTGACTTGAAGTGAGCAACTGTCCATTAACAGTACTCACAGATACTAGCATGAATTATTACATATATTTATACAGAGGTTATTATATGAAGTTATACATCGCTCAATAAATCACGGGGCCACTGCCTCTTTAGACGTCGGGGAGGATTTCCGGGAATGAATGGTAATGACAGATTGTGGATTAATGGATTAGGGTGTTGGGATATGGAGTCATGGAAGGATTTGTATCGAGATTTGGCTAGGTCATGGACGAAGGGTACTTTAAGGTCGTTGTGAAGGGTAAAGTTAGAAACGTAGAAAGGAGCGTGGACTATTCTTCTTAGGATTTTGGACTGAAGGGACTGGATTCGATAGGAGTTGGAACGCTTTGTGCAACCCCAGAGTTCAATACCGTATGACCATATGGGCTTAATTATGGTGTTATAAATGAGTAATTTGTTATGTGTGCTGAGTTTAGATGTATGGTGTAAAAGTCTGTGTAAAATTCTGTAGCGTCTGTTGCAGTCTTGTCGTTTAAGTTTCGTGTGGTGTGCCCAGGTCAAACGACGGTCCAGGTGTAAACCAAGGTAGCGGACGGAACTAGAGTGAGGGATAGGAATTTGGTTTAGGGTTAGTGGTTCACATACGCCATGTCTCAAACTAAACGTTACATGGACACTTTTGTTTTCATTAATTTTGATTCTCCACTTCTTGAGCCAAGTTTCCAGAAGGAAGAGGTGTTGCTGAACTTGGTCAGATGCTATTCTAGGTGATATATTAGATGATAGAATACATTTATCATCTGCAAAGGATGCTAAAGTGGTGGCAGGATGTTCAGGGATATCGGAAGTGAAAATAGTATACAGGATTGGACCTAGGATGCTTCCTTGGGGTACACCTGCTTTTATAGGAAAAATTGAGGAAGTGGAAAGGTTGTAGGACACATGGTAAAAGCGATTTTCTAGAAAGGATTTTAGGATCAGGTAGTAAGTGAAAGGAAGGATGCCCTTAAGCTTCCAAAGCAAGCCGGCGTGCCAAACCCTGTCAAAAGCTTGCGCTTCATCCAAGAAGACCGCCGAGCAGTACTTTTTCTGTTCAAGGGAGGATGCTATTATATCTACAACTCTGTGACACTGTTGGACTGTGGAGTGAAGGGATCGAAAACCTAATTGGTGGTTCGGAAGAGTTTGTAAGGATGCTATTATAGGATTAATTCGTCGGAGGAGAAGTTTTTCTAAGATTTTCCCCATGAGAGGAAGTAGACTGATAGGACGATAGGAATTAGGTAAGTGGGAAGGTTTGGAGGGTTTGTGGATCATTATGATTTTGGCGAATTTCCAAAGTGAAGGAAAGTGGGTTACTCGAAGGACTGAGTTGTAGATGGAAGTAAGGTAAAGGATTCCTTTTTTGGGGAGGTTTTTAAGGATGTGGGAGGTGATAAGGTCATAGCCAGGAGCTTTATTTTTGGGGAGGTGTTTTATAATGTAGGAAATATCGGATGGGTTAAAGGCCTTTGGGGGAGGAGAAAGTTGAAGAGGCACAAAAAGATCGTGTAATATATTATTGGAATGGATTTGGTCATAGATATCAGGATGAGGAGTGAACTGTTTGGAGAGGAAATGGGCGAAAAGCTCTGCTTTATCGGCATCGCTCTTAGCCCAGGAAGCGAAGAAAAAAAAAAAAAAGGATAAGCGAAGAAAAAAAACTCAATCACACTGAAGTATCCAATATTGTCTGATATTTTCTTTTTATTTTCCCCCTCTCCAAAAAAATAATAATTTGGAATAAAGAGTGTTCTGTGAGATTGAAGATGCATTATAGAAAGATGAAGTAAGGTAGGGGCAAAGAAGAAGGAAAATGATGTCTGAACTGGATTTCTTCACGCATGTTCGATGCGCCAAGAAATCTTGAACTTTCAGAAGGGGAGCATCCATCACATCTCCCGTCAAAACCAAAACCTGTGAATACCCCTACTTTTAACTCACTTCGTCCCCCTTTACGCTGAAGATGAATAAAGGAAAACGAGAACCTTCTGCCTTTTAGAATATTCCATGAAAGCATCGGAAAATCTTTATTTACTTCTCCCATCTTGAGTGAGAATTGATTTTCTTTTAAAGGAATGGTTCTGAAAGTAATGGATTTGAGTTATCAAAACAGATTTTTGTTATTCATAAATGTATCGATTGACATAACTTATTAGTACGAAGAACAAATATCAAAAAAGAAAAGCCCTCTGGAAGAAATGCCTTCTGGAAAGAAATGCCTACTGGAAAGAAAAGCCTTCTGGAAAGAATAGCCTTCTGTAAAGAAATGCCTTCTGGAAAGAAAAGACTTCTGCGAACAAATGCCTTCTGGAAAGAAATGCCTTCTGGAAAGAAATGCCTTCTGGAAAGAAATGCCTTCTGGAAAGAAATGCCTTTTGGAAAGAAAATACTTCTGAGAACAAATGCCTTCTGGAAAGAAATGCCTTTTGGAAAGAAAATACTTCTGAGAACAAATGCCTTCTGGAAAGAAATGCCTTCTGGAAAGAAATGCCTTCTGGAAAGAAATGCCTTCTGGAAAGAAATGCCTTCTGGAAAGAAATGCCTTCTGGAAAGAAATGCCTTTTGGAAAGAAAATACTTCTGAGAACAAATGCCTTCTGGAAAGAAATGCCTTTTGGAAAGAAAATACTTCTGAGAACAAATGCCTTCTGGAAAGAAATGCCTTCTGGAAAGAAATGCTTTCTGGAAAGAAATACCTTCTGAAAAGAAAAGCTTTCTGTAAAGAAATGCCTTTAGGAAAGAAATGACTTCTGGAAATAAATGTCTTCTGGAAAGAAATACCTTCTAGAAAGAAATGCCTTCTGGAAAGAAACTCTTTCTGGAATGGCTACTACATATTTTGAGCAGGGTCAAAGTAGCTAACGAATTGTCCTAAAATCATATTTGGTTATCATATTATTGGAAGAATCATGATACCGTCATTCCACCATAAAATAGTCTGCAAATTAGTGTGGCACATAGCTCCCTCGCATCCTATAACGAATTTTATTGATATTATGCTTTTACAATCCGCAATAATGTCTAATTTATTTAATTGTTTCCCTCGTTCTTTTTAATTTGTTAAACTTGTTTTGATTTATTTTACATGAATTAAAGTATCAATTTGCTAAAAGTTAAAGAGCGCAGACGGTACTTACGCAGAGCTACTTCCGACAAATAATCATAATAATCAAAAGAGTACTTTAGAAGATATAAGTATAAATAATTGTATGTGTGTGCGCATGTGGAAGAGAAACAAATGAGCACAGAAGGTTGAAACTTATATGGGACCGACAATGAGCAAATTATAACCTTCCATATATAAATTTTATTAAAATCGAACAAGTTTTTTTAAGATATGTTGCCATCCGACAAATCATCATAATAATCAAAGGAGTACTTTAGAAGATATAGGCGTAAATAATTGTATGTTTGTGCGCATGTGGAACAGAAACAAATGAGCGCAGAAGCTTGAAACTTATATGGGACCAACAATAAGCAAATTATGACCTTCGATATAAATTTTATTAAAATCGAACAAGTTTCTTTAAGATATGTTGGTTCGCAAAAATTGAGCGTCAGACCGACAGACAGACTGATAAACCGACAGAAAGACCGATAAACCGACAAACAGTCATGGGACCAAAAATGTTCCTTGATGTCTGAAGCGGATTTCTGTCTTGGAATTTTTGAAATCAGAGGCATAAAATATTTTTGTTCATCTGAAAGCTTGGAAGGAAAATACCACTAAGATTATTATGAGAAAATATGTATTCGGTTGTATTCTTGTCTACTTTTAAAAATAACAACGTAACAAAGCATTTAAGAAATATTTTATATGCATTGATAACTTCTAGCATATTCGCATATATATATATATATATATATATATATATATATATATATATATATATATATATATATATATATATATATATATATATGACATTTATTTTCAAATGAAGAAAATTTAAGACATCTCTGATATCGACATCTTATTCCTTAAATATTTCCTTATTTTTTCAAGAAGAATTAAAATGAACGAAATCCGGTAGAGTATAAAGAGGGGAGAAAAACAATCAAAGATAATCGAAAATTAAAGAGAAGAAAATCAGAATGGAACAGAATTGCCGTTCAAGACAGGCGGAATGTTTAAGACAGTTAATCTTTAAAAGAAGAAGTCGGCCTTTACTTAATTTGAACCACTTACTTTAACTTAATTGAACATAAAATTATTTAAAATGCAATATAATTTATTATTTATAATATATATATATATATATATATATATATATATATATATATATATATATATATATATATATATATATATATATATATATATATATATACTATAGTGTCCAGCTTGTTGGTAGGTTTTCGATAAATGGTCCTACTTGTTCTTAAACCTCTATAAATCATATTATTATCGTGATACATTGTAAAAGGGATTATTGAAAACTTTATAAAATTACTAAAAGTAAACCACAGTAATTGCTGACTGTATCCAAAAATATTACCTTGTTCTAAATTGGAAAAAAACGCTTTCATTTTAAATTTTAGTAGATGTTCCAAAACTTTTTTCGATAAGCTACCCCAATAAATAGTTAACAATCAAATGTCCCATAGAACTCCAGGGTAATTGCTTGAATAAGGTAAATAAAAATAATTACCTATATAGATCATTGCCTGATTTACCCTTCAACAAGTTCGGAATTTCCAAAATAATTTATAAATGATGTCGAACGCAGTAATACATCTAAATGGTTCTTTATGTTTTATTCTATGGAGAAGACGGATAGACACGGAAGCAATGTGTACAGATAATTGGGAACTTCTTTAAATTGTTACTCCCCTATGTTTTTTTTTTTAGAATATAAATGACTTTGACTAAATAAAAGTCCATTGTACTTTGGGACAAAGGAATATCACACTTCCGTTTTTCTAAGGGGAGTAACAGTTTAAAGAAGAACATTCCGTACACCTTCTTTAGATTGTTACTACCTTCTGTTTCTTTTTATAAGTGGAGTAACAGTCTAAAGAAGTGCCGACGATTATTTCAGGACCATCTTTGATGTATCATCAACATCAAACAAATTTTGTATAACATTATTTGAGGCGTAGGAGTTAACCATTGCTTAATCTTTAATCAGTGTGAGCTAACCCTAACGCATGGCTCTAAAATTATATAGGATATTTTTGTATTGTGTGCAGAATCAATGTGTTAAATTTCAGCTCGATCAGATTGAGGGTTATTAGACGAAAACCAGCCTCATAATCGAAAATAATAGAAATAATTTAATAATAATGGTGTATTATTTTTTTATTTTCATGTTTAGGCTACGGAACATAAGTAAAAACGTTACGTTACTTTTAGCTTAAAAACTCAGAAAAGTATAACAGGGAGTTAGAAAGGTATAGGAGGTCTGTTATCCAGTCTCCAGCTGTAGTGCCTTTCCCTACTGCGCTTCATAGGGCCGAAGAAAGTCGAAAAGATATATACGTGTGACAGGGAGTTAGGAAATTACAGGAGGTTGCGATAAACTCTCAGCCCTCTCGACCTACCTAGTATGAAGGCATATTAACAATTCGTAGAAGGCGGGCCGGCGCATTTGAATTCAGTCGTTTGTTATCAAGCCGCGGCGGTGTGGAGATAAGAATAAAAATTATCTTCAATCTACTTTTATCAATTACTTGAATAAATTACCGATTATATTTCATTTTATGTCGGTAGAGTTCACGCAGAGCGAAAACATGAAAATGTCTCACTGCCTTGTGGACTCGTATGCAAGAAGTTTGGTCTTTTTCTACTTAAAAAAGACGTACTTTTAATATTTATACTATACCTAATAATTAACGACCTTAACTATATAATATGATTTTAACTACCTATGATCTTTATACAATAAATTTATACAAAAAAAGGAAGATATTTTACTTTTAATATTAAACACAAATCTAAGAAACAAGTTTAACAAATATATATAAATTAAATTACATCAAAGCTACTAATAATTACAAGATCTCAAAATCCTAATATCCTCATTAAAAATAATATAATTTCCATAATATAATACTAGTAAAGATTTATTTTTGAATAATTTTTTTATGAAAAAAGAGAGCGAAGAGTTCATGATATCATTTAACTTTAACGAACGTATATCTCCTGTTCTTCTATTTTGTATCCTGAGATTATGGTAATTTTCCTACGTTTCAATCCCTTACTAAAACTAACATCCTATGTATATTAGGTCTAGTACTCCCTCAATTAAAGTATCTTTTTTTATCTTAAGGGCCAAGTTTAAAATATATACTTTATGTCTTATGCCTTTTTTTTAAGAACTAAGATGACAGTATATAATATAAAAAATGTAAATATATGTATGTGTATAGTTACACACACACACATATTATGTGTATATGAAAAAATATATATGCATATATTATTGCTCCATGCATCTCTCATCTTTTATCCCATGGTGTAATTTATGGTATAAAGACAAGAAGCATTTTTTTTTTGTTCAAGTTTTAAAACAAATGTTTATTTAAATATTATAATAGCATAAATTATATGGTCGTAGAGAAGACCGAATCTTGGAAATATTTCAAAGTTTTTCTTGGCTTATATAATTTAAATTGACTACGAAAAAATCGTCCTACCCGTTTTTTTATTTTTAAGTAACTCTTTTATCTCTCATTATATTCCATTGTTTTTTGTCGCATAGTGCTTCCAAATTTGACGCTGTATTTTACTACGTTTTTATTAGCTTGCATTCTTGTTTGTTTGTCCGGTACAAATCTGGCAATCGATTTCTAACTAACTTCCCGAATAGCTAGACATTTGAAACTTTTTGCATAGCTCAGAACACGATGACAATGCATTATTTTAATACTTTTAGCCATCTTTCAGCAGAATTTAATTAGTTGTCAGCAAATTTTGCTGTGCGGAAAGTTAGGTCGGAAAAAATCCGCAAGTTATTTTATTTGTTTTGCCATATCCAATATTTACGCAATCTTCATTTTGACGGGTCTCAAATTTGTGATAGATAAACATTGAATAACAGCAAAACAAGAGATATCGATTATATTATTTATCGATTATATTATTAATATTATTTCAAATATATCGATGGCATGCTTTAGATTTGGTGTTTTAACTTTTATAGGTTTAAGATCAGCTCTCTGGATGGTTGTCATTTATGTGAAGTAAATAAATTCGGAACTATTTTTGTTTTACTAACATTATCTATAATATAAGTGGCAATGTCCTGATTGACTGACTGACTGACATAGAATCAACGCACAGCAAAATCTGCTTAACCGAGAGACTCGAAATTTTGAGGATATACTCGGTTCATATCATAGGCATCCACTAAGAAAGGATTTTGCGAAATTTTTATTTTTGTACCCAGGGGTACGGGGTACAAATGTCAAAGTAATGAATACTTTTAATGATGCATATCGTTGACAAGCTCTTTAAAAGTACAGTAATTGTTGTTATGTACAGTTTTGTCATATTTTCATTTAGGAGGGGGTAAAATGGAAAAATATGTACAACTACATCTATAATATAAGTGGCAATGTCCTGATTGACTGACTGACTGACATAGAATCAACGCACAGCAAAATCTGCTTAACCGAGAGACTTGAAATTTTGAGGATATACTCGGTTCATATCATAGGCATCCACTAAGAAAGGATTTTGCGAAATTTTTATTTTTGTACCCAGGGGTACGGGGTACAAATGTCAAAGTAATGAATACTTTTAATGATGCATATCGTTGAAAAGCTCTTTAAAAGTACAGTAATTGTTGTTATGTACAGTTTTGTCATATTTTCATTTAGGAGGGGGTAAAATGGAAAAATGTGTATAACTACATCTTATATAAATGAAGAGTGTCTATGAGTGTACTGCTTACATGAGATTATAAAGTTAATATGTTGGTACACAGGAGTACGGGGTACAAATGTCAAAGTAATTGATAGGTACCCTTTATGATGCATATCGTTAAAAGGCTCTTTAAGAGAAAAGTAATTGTAATGTACGTTTTTGTCATTATTTTCATTTAGGAGAGGGGTAATAAGGAAGAGTCAACGTATGTGTGTGTGTGTTCTTTATTCAAATCTACCGTTTTATTCCGATTTGAATGAATATTTGCACACTTGTCCTTCAAAGCAAGGGGAAAAGGGGAAGGTCACTGACTTCATGCATGTTCGAAATTTTGATTTTGGTACACAGGGGTACGGGGTACAAATGTCAAAGTAATGAAAACCCTTCACGATGCATACCGTTGAAAAGCTCTTTAAGAGTGCTGTACAATTATTGTTATGTACATTTAGGGGGGTAAAATGGAAAAATATATCTATATCTATGGATAAAAAACTAATAATTGTTGTGTCCGTACATTTATCCGATTGGCTAAAATTTTGTATTTATTTTTATTTTTTTTTATTATTATTATTTTTTTAAAAATACCTTTATTGAATAGTACAGAAGGAAAATACCACTGCTTTTCCTTTTTAAAAATTTAGTCGAAATGAATTACTAATTTTGGATATTAGCAAATTATCTTATCAAAGGGGAGGGATAGAATCTAGATATTCTCGCTTTGTAAAATAATTTAAATGTTTCTTGATGGTAGTTTATAAATCCATTAAATTGAAAATAAAACACCCCGTAGCGAAGCACGGGTATTCAGCTAGTCTTATATAAATGAAGAGTGTCTATGAGTGTCTTTTGTCTTATATAATTGAAGTGTTTATGTGTATACTGCTTACATGAGATTATAAAGTTAAAATGTTGGTACACAGGAGTACGGGGTACAAATGTCAAAGTAATTGATAGGTACCCTTTATGATGCATATCATTGAAAGGCTTTTTAAGAGAAAAGTAATTATAATGTACGTTTTTGTCATTATTTTCATTTAGGAGAGGGGAAAAAGAAAATGTCAACGTAAGTGTGTGTGCGCGCGCGCGCGAACGGGTGCGTGTGTGTGTGTTCTTTATTTAAATCTACCGTTTTATTCCGATTCCAATGAAAATTTGCACACTTGACCTTCAAAGCAAGGGGAAAAGGGGAAGGTCATTGACTTCATGCATTTTCGAAATTTTGATTTTGGTACACAGGGGTACGGGGTACAAATGTCAAAGTTATGAAAACCCTTCACGATGCATACCGTTGAAAAGCTCTTTAAGAGTGCTGTAGAGTGCTGTACAATTATTGTTATGTACATTTAGGGGGGTGAAATGGAAAAATATATCTATATCTTTTGTGTTGTGTCTGAACATTTATCCGATTGGGCTAAAATTTTGTATTTATTCATTTATTTTATTTTATTTATTTTATTTTTTTTATTATTATTATTTTTATCCCTAAGGGGAACATAAGGACAGAGTAAGAAAAGAAGGGGAATTGAGCCCAGACCGATCTTCAAAAGTTAGGAAGTTAATACAAGTATAATAAGTTAATAAGTAAAATAAGAGCTCTTTCTCAAGAGAAAGAGCTCTTATTTTTGATGTAAGCATGTATATTACTAAAAGATAATTCCAATTTCAACCAAGGGATGTAAAATGACACGGGGAGGGGGGGGGGGTAAAAATCCATTAAATTGAAAATAAAACACCCCGTAGCGAAGCACGGGTATTCAGCTAGTATATTATATAACAATAACAATTATATTATCAACATTACATACGATTCAACAGAAAATTTAAAAACGTAGTATATAAAAAGTTCTTTTTATCTTGAAATTTTCATTCCTCATTTTCAACACTCTAGGATTTGATTTTTCTGAACTTAAATTTAATTGAAGTTTGTTAAGAAGTTTAGGATTTAAACAATTAAATAAGTTGGACAATAATTGCTTGTAAAAGCATAAAATCAATAAAGTACGTGATAGGATGCGAGGAAGCTATGTGCCACACAAATTAGCACTCTATTTTTCCCCTATAGAAAATAAATATTATTTCTAAAATGGTGCATACCACAAAGCTACAATAGTTTGTGAGAAATCAAATTTGCTTTTTTAATGTTGACTATTTTTATAAAATACTCATTTCAACGTTGCATCAAGAATGCTTTGGAAGAAGGTCATTGTTAATATTGGCTGCATTTAAGATGTAGAATCAGCTCTTGAAGTTTTTAAATCATGATAAAGATGATCACTCTGTGATACACCACGTATATGAGAAAGCAAAAAATAATAGTAAAAAAAAAATAAAAAAAAAAATAAAAATAAGCTTTTATGGTCTAAGTCAACGAAATAACTAGTCTGACATCTTGGGCTGTCCGCCATATTGGATTTAGAATGACGTCACTTAGCTAACCATGTATTGTCATCCAAACTAAACGTGGATGCAAAATTTCAATTCAAACACGGTTGAGGATAACTGCTTTAAAATTCAGTTGCAAGATTTGACCCGAACATACATACATACAAACATTGCAAGTTAAATAAAAGCTTGTAAAATAACCTATTTGATAGAATATTTAAATAAGTTTTGATGTTATTAAGATTTAAAAAAAACTCTTATAAATATGATATCAAAAATAATTATAGGTCTTAAGGATAAATAATAATAGGTCTTAAGGTCTTAATAGGTCTTATAGAGGTTAAGGATTTTTATAAAACGATATTCTAGCTGTCAAATCCTATAATCTCGACCTAATCATACCCCTCTATGATTGCGTACCGTCTGTCATTTCAACTTAGAACTAAGATTATTGATAATTATAATCTATAATCTTTATAAATCTTTATAAGAACCTTTCATGAAATCTTATTCTTCATTGAAATTGTTAATATCTTAGATTAATCCTTCTTTTGTAATCTAATGTTAATTTTAATTCATATCATATGTTTGTGGTTTATACAATGTATTTTTTTTATTATTATTTTTTCTACTTTTTTCCCCATTGTAATGTCAAGGTTAGATTTGTTAATAATTGTATGACTTACACAAAGTGTAATAGATTAAAAAAAAAATAATAATAAAAATAATAGATTATCGATAACTCCTACTTAAGAAGCCTGAGTGAATAATAGCGATAATTATTTCAGATGTTCAAGAAATAAATAGATAAATGGAATATGATACAATTGTACAATAACATAATATTGCGCCCACTTACAAGAATAACATTTATGTATCTATGATCTATAACCAGGAATAAAGAAATTTAAATTAATAAGTGTATTCACAATGAACTAATTTGCTCATTTCAAGCCCACAGACCTTATGAAATAAGGAAACGCTAGCAGAAGATAAGAAAAAGAAAAAAACGAGATTGTTACAATAGTTGTATTACCCATTTTGGAACCAAAAACACTGAAAACATTATTAATATAAATAGTCCAGGAGATAGGGTGCAAAAAAGTGTCTGACTATCATCAAGCTATATATCTGTGTACAAGTTAATATTTTGGTGCCTTTTAAAAATATGTGGTCGACTAAGTTTGTCTGCAGGATATAGCTTGACAATAGGCATTTTAAAAAAAAAAAACCGGTGGAGAGCGGCCATCTCCCATCAATTATGTTGGACAATGTGATTTTCATGATCCTGAGTACAAAATTCGTTGGTAGACCGAAAATCAAGTTGATGTTAGTTTGTCACATGATAGTTTAGTTATTCAAATATTGCTCCAAATCAAAGTGACCACCTATCTAGTGGCAGACTATAACATAAACTTGATTTTTGGAGTACCAACTAGTTTGTACTCAGGATCACGATCACATTGTCCATCACAATTAACGGGACATAGCTGCTCTCCACCGATTAGTTTTTTTCCAAATGCCTATTGCCAAGCTATGTCCCGCAGACGAACTTAGACGACCACATATTCTTAAAATGCACTCAAAGATTAACTTGTACACAAAATTCTAGCTTGATGTTAGTCAGACACTTTTTTGCACGCTGTCTCCTGGACTAAAACATGTGATATGCAAAATAACACAATAAGGTTGCTATATTAGTAGTATAGTCAACTTTGTGACGAAAGACACTCAAAATATGAATAGCATTAACAAGAGATAAGCAAAATAACATTATGAGGTTGGTAACACAGTAGCAAAAGAAAGCAAATGAAAACATCAGGTCATCAAAGAAATCACTATTGGTTCACAGTTCTGAAAGAATTAGTACCCTTAACAACTCACACATCAGACTTCTATAGAATCATTGGGCTCTTTTTAGGCTAAAAGACCCCCAACATATAAAATATGAGAAACGACAAAACAAACAAGTGTACCATAAAAGTTATAAAAATTGTTTTGATCACCGAGACAATGATAAGATATAACTGTGTATAAACAATCAAAAATATGACAATGCAATAAGAGTTATAAACCAAAGTCAACGAAAAGAACGAAACACAGTATATATGCTTGTAAACATGACGAAGTTCGTATAAGAGACAAACAATTTGGCCCTAAAAACCCTAAAAGGACGTTAAACAACCGATGAAGGCAAATATTATGTTATTAAAATCATATTCATTTTTGGGCCCGTAACAACTAACAAACAAAGAATGGTTTTTTCCTTCTCGAGGTTTCTTAAAGAACAATTTTATCAACATAAGCTCTACATAGAAACTTTAACAAACAAAGAAGGTATGTTCCCCCTCGAGGTTTCTTAAACAACAATTTTATCAACATAAGCTTTACATAAAAACTTTAACAAACAAGAAAGGTTTGTTTCCTTACAGAATAATTTTATCAATATAAGCTCTAAAACGCTGAATATTCGCCAATTGTACCAATAAGTAACAACAGAACTTAAAAGGGGGGGTCATTTTATTATAAGAGTATTTTTTTTATCTAATTTGCAACAACAATTCTAACAAATTCTAAACTATCAAACATAATTTTTGTTTCTGCAAATACAAATAAATGTTTAATTATATAAGTAGCATATCTAATCTTTTTATTTATGCAGATACAAAATGTACATAAAATATCATAAATAAATTGAGTCATTAGTAATAGTACAGGTTGTTTTATATATATATATATATATATATATATATATATATATATATATATATATATATATATATATATATATATATAAAACATAATTAGATGCATGATAAAAATATCTCTGTTGTGATTAAGTGGGCAGTATTGTGATAAAACGTTTACGGATTTTATTTTTGCACGTGTCAATGCCATACAAGCCTACGCTTAAAAGTGTTTTTTACACTTAAGAAACCTGACAGATTGCTTAAGCATTTTTATGCATTTGCAACACCCGTTTGTTAGAAAGGAAACATAATACAATGTGAAGAAAAAAAATCACCTAGCACAATATTCATGAGACTAGAAGAAGTTTTAATGAAAAAAAAAAACGAGGTCTAAACGTAGATCTTGTGTACAATTATGCAAAACTAACCTCTAAAGATATATTTTTTTAAAGTTGGAATGTTTTTTTGTAAGATTGCTAAGGACATATTTTAGCATACAATGGACTTGTAACAAATTAAATGAAAAAAAGATAAAGTCCAAGTTGGAAACATTGAATGAAAAATGAAGCATTTGATAAAAGAAGGAAATATATAAAAGAATTTAACAATAGTTCTTTTTTTAAAAAAAAAAAAAGAAGGTGTAGGCTGGGCAGTAATTTTGCACCGGCCATTTTTTCTTTTGGCAAAGCAGGAAATGATATTGCTAAATATTTCCATTGTCAGTTTAATTATTATGTGTATTTATGGGACAACCATGATGGGATTTTGAACACAGAAAGGATTTACTTGTCATATTGGCAATTAACCAATGGAAAATGATAAAATTGGTCCCATTAACCAATGTACCATTAATTAATGTATTAAAACTTTCTAATACACACAGTGACACTTAATTTAACCCTATTACATGAAATTTCATTAACTTTCATTAATTTATTTAACAGGTGATTGCTTACACTTCGTTTTCGATTTTCAGCTAAATCAATTTCTCAGAAACTTAATTTTTCTCTGAAAAAACGACTTATATGGCCTCAGTTCGTACTTTAATGGACTAAAAGCTATAGGTTGTCAGTGATGTGTTGATGTGTGTCATGTGATGTCAGTAGGATTATCTTTGAGAATTTTCTATGTGGGCCCAAAATTTAGAGCTATAACCCATTTCCTGATTTCGCCTTGGGTTATGATTTTTCATGCCCTAGACAAGTGAAATTTCATCGAAATGGCTCTGTAGAGTTTAAGCATAGACCACAAACGTGTCTGCATAGATTACAAACTACTGACGAGAATTTGACATATTTAACGAACACCTAGAGGAATTTAAAGCCTGTATCTAAATCTCTTCCTCCAAATCTATGTAAATTGGTAGACAAAAATACCCTTTTCCCCACCCCCCTATGTTTTTTTAAATAGTGAGGTAAATGTAATTATGGTAGGTTTGCAAACTAAATTTATTTTAGTCATGGATAGAGTCGAAAATCATGAAGATTTTTGACTGATTTTTCGATTTTCTTTCTATTCTTTACCTTTTCTATATTGGAAGGTGAAGGCCCTGCGAAAGTAGAACACCCTGTTGTGCCAAGGAGTTAATTAATTACCTCTTCCATTTTCTTTTTGTTGCAGGTGTTTTTGCAGGAAATGTCAAGTTTTTCCCATATCTGTATTTGGGTAAAAAATTCTTTCAGTTTTGGATTAGTATCCTAAGATTCAAGATTCAGCGCAGGAATTTAAGAGTGGAGGACTCTATGCAAGCAGTAACACTCTTGGAACAAGGCTACAACTAGCTGAACGTGGCCAGAATTCTCCAATCTCTTGAATTTTCCAATACTACTATCGAAGACGAGTTCGCATACAGTTCAGAGACACTGAATCTCAGGCTTGAGTGACGAAATTGTTTTGATTTTTTACATGAATTAAAGTAACAATTTAGCAAAATTTAAGGAGCAAAAACGGTTGAAATTAATCTGGAGCTATCTGTGGGCTAATTTCAATTAGATTCCTAAAACATCAAATAAGTACTTTGCGGGTGACTTTCGAATAACATTCTGAATTTAATAAAAATCACAGGGAAGTACTTGCGTCCAAGTACTTTTTAGGGTTTTGTAGATGATTAAGCATACCCGTTATGTAATTATGATTTTTTTTCTTCGATCCTAAGGGTCCCGGGTTCGATCCCCCGGGAGGTCACAATGTTTTTTTAGGTAATAACGACAAGATAAATTACATTTTTTAGGAAATTTTCATCGCCCAACCATACGGTGTAACCATGATTCATTTCAAAATTTTAAGACCAGCCCTTATATAAAATTTGGGGGGGGGAATTTTTCGAGGGTATATTTTGACTTATAAAACCAATGAAGAATTAAAAATTTAAAAAGGCAAATATATATTTGTATCCTACTCTTCAGCAGCTTTCATTTGATACCCAACTCAAAATTTTTAAAAAATAAAATTTTGTGTGCACTCCAAATTTTCGCGCACAAAATTAATAATTTTTAAAACCTGGGAATGAACTCCCGGAAATATCATCGCCCCACTATAAGGTATTAGTATGAATTATTACGAAATTTTAGCACCAGCCGATCTAAAGTGGTTGGGGGGGGGGGGAATTATTTTGGGGTATATTTTGATTTTTTTCCACTATAAGGAATGCAAATTTTAAAAAAGCATATATATATTTGTGTCCTACTCTTCAGCAGAATTCATTTAATACCCAACTCAAAATTTTAAAAAAATAAAATTTTGGGCACACTTCACTTTTTCGCTCCCAAAATTAACAATTTTTGAAAATTTGGGATGAACTCCCGGAATTTTCATCGCCCCACAATAAGATATTAGCATGAATTATTTCAAAATTTTAGCGCCAGCCGATCTATAGTGGTTGGGGGGGGGGGATTTTTTTTGGGTATATTTTGATTTACTTAACCAATAAGGAATGCAACATTTAAAAAATCATGTATATATTTGTGTCCTACTCTTCAGCAGCTTTCATTTGATACCCTACTCAAAAATTAAAAAAAATATAAATTTTTGAGTTTACCACATTTTTTCGAATTGCGCATGCGCAAATCTAATTATGAACTTCTATATATTTTTCCTGTGGTTGGGTCAAAAAGTTGCACCAGTGTTTCAAATTTCAGTACTTTCGCTTAAACGGTTTGGGCCCTATGAACCAAAGAGCGACGGACGGACGGACACATCACCCTCGGTATAATGGTTTTGAGAAGTATCTACTCAAAAACTAAAATAAGATGAGTACTTGGGCGCATAAGGATTAAACTTATATGGGACCAACAATGGGCTAATTATGACTTACCATTTAAATTGAGCGAAAGACTGACAGACTAACACGGAATCAAAATTGATCTCTGGTGATTAAAACTGATTCTGTATTGGAATTTTTGAAATTGAGACTTAAAAAATGCTCGTTCTTCAGAACGATCACATAGCATATACGTTACCTTCGATATGCTCGGAAGCAAAATATGCTAGAAACTAATATTCTATATTTAACAGCAGTGGTGGGTGGACATCAATGCCTATATGAGAAGTAAAAAGTAAAAATTCAATAATGAAGAATCACACAAATTGAAATACTAAGAAACTAACCAGATCTTGGATTACGAAGGAAATCATCTTATGAACTCTATTTCTATATGATGAAGTAAAAAATAAGATTTATTTAAGACCTAAGATAGAAATATATTAAACTGAATTGTTTTAATTGAGATAATGTTTGAAAATGAAAAACAATATTTTATGAACTAATGAGGAATTTTTATCACTAAGGAATTATTAGGCATCGTAGTTTTTTCCTTTTTTCGTCCCAAATTTTATATAAAAAAAAAATACCAATCAATTTAATCCTAAATAATTAATATAAAAATGAAATTTTTCAAAACTGGTCTTATTTTCAATTTTTTTTTTTTTTTTTTTTTTTTGTTTCTGTATTGTTCACCTTAGTTGTATCTATGTGCAAAATTTGGGGAAGATTGAATGAAGGTAAGTGGTTCAACATTGGGGTAATAGGTGTGCGCTGAAACTTGAAAAGCAAATAAATTTGACGCCATTTTTTTTTTATTTTTGGTTTCTGTATTCTTCACCTTAGTTGTATCTATGTGCACAATTTGGGGAAGATTAAATGACAGGAAGTGGTTTAAAATTGGGGTAATAGGTGTGCGATGAAACTTAAAAAGCAAATAAATTTGACGCCATTCTTTTTTTTTGTTTCTGTATTCTTCACCTTAGTTTTATTTATGTGCAAAATTTGGGGAAGATTGAATCACGGGAAGTGGTTCAAAATTGGGGAAACGGAAATGTGCGATGAAACTTACAAAGCAAAGTAATATAAGACCAGTAATAAAAAGGAAATACACACACTCACTTGATACATACATATATATATATATATATATATATATATATATATATATATATATATATATATATATATATATATATATATCGTGTAATGATAATAGGGATGTTATAAACTATTCGATTCAAAATAAGAACTGACTAAAAAGAGAGGAAAATTCATTTGCCATCTCACAAAAAAGCGAGATGAGTTTTTGCAAAAAAAAAAAAAAAAAATCCTTTTAAATAAGTCAGAGCACGAAGTTGGCAAAAGGAATCACGTGTAGGATAAAACTATTTATAAAGTCAACAGATATCGCAATCTTACTATGGGTAAACAAAACAAAGAAATAAACAATAATAATAATGGGTATTGCAACAGCGATTTATCCTATTAGAATCGAGTTCTGCATAGCTAAGTGTATAAAGTAAGTTAGTAAACAAAATTAAATAAACATTACTTTAAGGTTTTTAAAATTATAAGTTAGTAGGATTTATGTTTAATACTAAATAACTAATGTTATCTTACGTAGGTATTATTATTTGTCAAACTTATTAATAGAAACATTCTATCTTTATATTAGGATAGATTAGGCATAGAGAAATTTTCCTTGAAGTACGTGAATAAATAAAATTAAATACAATAGTTTTCTTAAGGTTCTAATGTTCTTTTTGTAGAACTCCATAATAAGGTTTAAAGAATGGACTTTAGTTCTACCAAGGTTTTTTTAAAAAAGCAATATATTTCAGAAGTTACTCCATCATCAGGCTCAAAAACAAAAACTACATAACTAGATTGCACTAAAATATAAAATTTGAAATATAAATAACATGTAATATCTCTATAAAAATCACAATACAAATCACAATAAACACAGTACACAAGTATAGGTTAAGGTATAATAAGATAAGGTTCATGAGGAGGTTATATCAAGAGGTTAGGTTACTCCAATGTTGTCTTTCATCTGTTGAAACTGCTTAAAAAGTGGGGAGTTGGAGACTTCTATCTGTTCATTTAATGTAGTAACTGCTGGGTTGTGGGCTGACAGATATATTTCTAAGGCCTCAAGCTGATTTAGCCTGAGACTCTTTTCTTCTTTATGGAGGAGAGATGCATCATCTAGATTAAAATTGTGGTTGAGGTCAGTAAGATGCTTAGCAAATGCTGAATCTCTCTTATATCTGTTAAGTGTAGACTCTTTCTGATTCTTGGTTCTTTTAATTAATTCAAGTTTATTCTGTAGGGTAACTCTTCTAGAAGGTAACGCTTTGGTGGTAAGTAAGTGGTTGACGTCCCTAATGTCCGATTCTAATTTTCTAATTTCTATACTAAGTTTAGTAATACGATTTTTGGTGGCAATTTTTTGGTGTGTACTGTGTTTATTGTGATTTTTATTGTGATTTTTATAGAGATATTACATGTTATTTATATTTCAACTTTTATATTTTAGTGCAATCTAGTTATGTAGTTTTTGTTTTTGAGCCTGATGATGGAGTAACTTCTGAAATATATTGCTTTTTTAAAAAAACCTTGGTAGAACTAAAGTCCATTCTTTAAACCTTATTAAAATTAAATACTGATTAATTTAAGCTATCAATTATAATAATAATTATACACTTTAATTGAACGAAATGTATGGAGGAGTGCAAAGTGCAATAAGGATCCAAAAGATATAAATCAAATTTTTATTGATCCAACTAACGTTTCGGATAATATCTTTCATTTATCAAGGTATATAACTTTTTATAAAGAATCCTTTTAATATATATTAATACCCCGACTTACGAAGTGATCAGGAGTCGACTCTATAACTGTGAAACCTCCCTTTTTATGTGATTGTACATCAATATTTGATAAGAAGATGCGCGCGCAGCCTGTAAACGAGAATCTGTAATTTTCTCAAAGCAAGGAAGGGGTAGAGGGAACAATACTATAGAATCTTGGTCTCAAAAAGTGGTTCATTATGCTCCCCCTATATACTAACACTTTAAAGCGGCAGATTGGTGAAACAATATCGATATCTCGATAAAAACTCGAAATATATCTTATATCAGCTGATAAGAATAAGTAATATTTTCTTACGATATTTAATATTTTTATTTTGAATACAGTTTTCTTCATAAATATGTACTTTAATGTTTGTTGTTAACCTTATTAATTGTCTAAAGGCAGTAACGTTGTTGAAGCGAGCGTAGCGAGCTTCCTACATTCAACGAAATATGCTCCGTGTCTGTCTGTCTGTCTGTCTGTCTGTCTGTCTGTCAGTAACGTTCACGCGTGTGACGATAACTTGAGTAAAAGTTGACCGATTTAGTTGAAATTTGGTATACATGATCCTCTTACTAATACTCAGGCTAAGTTCGTTGGACAGCGTGATCCGTCCAAGAGTTCGCGCGCAACGCTCGCGTAAACGAGAGGTTCAAAAATTAAATTGGAATTTCAGGACGGGAAAAGATTCTATCATCATCTATTCGATGAGACGAACATTTTTTTCAAATAACATTTTTTAGTAAAACCAACAGCGACACCGCTATGAATTAATAAAGATCGCTAAAACTATTAAAGCGGGCCTAAACGTTTAAAATAGAGAAAACAACCTTTTTACCGATATCTTACGTTCTAACGTAACGATTTTAATAAAACTTCATAGACACCATCTGATGCACAATTGAAACAGGCATGCAAAATTTCAATTTGATACATGCAGTAGTTTGTTTGTAGCAAAGAGATACAAATTATAAATATTGAAATAGAGATGTGTGGTTAGTGGAATAGTAAGACTGCGGGGTGGTTCCCTTACTACTAGCCGCTGCACTACTACCTGACCCATTATCTATCAACTCATCATGATTCACAATAATCTTTTTTTTCAATATTCAATACATATTTATTACTATACGCTCGCTTCAATGATAGAGCCACGCGATGCCTAGTTAATAAACGTGTAACAGTTCGTAGATAACCAATAGCAATCTTCTTTGAGTGGGGTATCAAATAACTACTACTGATAAGGATTTGTTGACAACCGTCTGTGGGGACAGAAAGACAAGGAATAGACCAATAAGACAAGGACCAGTGACCACGTGATCACTTTAGTTCAGATTGAGCTCGCTAGAAAGCGTTAGTATATGGGGGGAGCATAATGAACCACTTTTTAAATCACATTGCTCCCTCTACCCCTTCCTTGCTCTGAGGTAATTTTGTTGGTTGAGAAAATTTTGAAACCTCCCTTATTATATTGATTATATATCAAAACTTGATAAGAAGATGCGCGCGCACCCTGTCAACGCAAATCTGAAACTTTGTTTTGTTGTGAAATAACAAAAAAGTGGATATTTTGTGAGTGATTTATTAAAACTTAAAATTGATTTTGATATATCCGTCAGGTCATATTTGATATTTTTTATGAAGGTTTTCCAATAAAAGTTAAATAATCCATTTTTACTTTCTCATATAAAAAGAAAGTATTGTGATGGCACGAAAGTTTTATTTAGAGATATTGAAGGATTTACACATTTTGAGGTCCCCTGAGTCCAAAAAAATGGGTTTTTAAGAAATGTCTGTCTGTCGTGTGTCTGTTGTCTGTCTTCTGATCCATGTCGTTTGTGAGAAGCTGACGTTGGAGCCTAGACTACTGAGCCAATTTTGACGAAATTTATACATATGACGAATAATGATACATGTTCAGAAAAATTATACCCTAAGGTGAAATCGAGAATTGAGTTTTAGCTCCAAATTTGCGGGCACTACCCTCCGAAAACTCTTAAAAAACGTGAAAAAAAATTATTTCTCGAAAATGGTTCCGACGATTTTGATTAAAAAATTCTAAAATATAGTTCATTTATAAATACGAATCTAACGATATAAGCCGTTTTCCCGGAAAAAATTCTAGTACAAACAGGAAACTTAAAGATATTTTTTCAGCGCTCACAGTATAAATATAGTAAAAAAATGAGCATCCATTCAAATCCAAACTGTTGAAAAATTCATGTTCCGTGTTTTTTTTTTAATTTTGACTTAGGTAACTAATGAAAGGTATTAAAATTTAGATTTCGAAATTGTTTAATATTCCAAGCAATTTTGTTACGATATATAAGCTGTTTTCCCAGGAAAAATCTAGTTCCTGTGAAAATAGCTTTAATGATGGACGGAGACTTTAATAAAGAGGCCAGGTTCGATTCACCGCCGAGGAGAAGTAATTTTTATGGTAAATTTTGATAAAATGTTTAATAATAATTAAATGTGCCTACAAAAACTCGTTAATTAATAAATGGAAAATACTGGGCTAAGTAATTATAAACTCGTGGATTAATGTTTGACTGAGTTGTCGAGGACCGACAATTTTACTACGTTTTTATTAGCTTGATTTCTTGTTTGTTTGTTTGTTTGTATGTCCGGTACAAATCTGGCAATCGATTTCTAACTAACTTCCCGAATAGCTAGACATTTGAAACTTTTAGCATAGCTCAGAACACGATGACAATGCATTATTTTAATACTTTTAGCCATCTTTCAGCAGAATTTAATTGGTTTTTAGCAAATTTTGCTTCATGGAAAGTTAGTTCGGAAAAAATCCGCAAGTTATTTTATTTGTTTAACCATGTCCCATATTTACGCAATCTTCATTTTGACGGGTTTCAAATTTGTGATTTTTATAAATAAGAGATAAACATTGAATGACAGCAAAACAGGAAATATATCGAATATATTATTTCAAATATATCGATGGTACGGTTTAGATTTGGTGTTGGGGAGATCCGTTGTATACAATGATTTGTCCTTTTATAGGTTTAAGATCAGCTCTCTAGATGGTTGTCATTTATGTGAAGTAAATAAATTCGGAACTATTTTTTTTTTTTTTTTTTTTTCACTAACATTATATATTATATAACAATAACAATTATATTATCAACAATTCATACGATACAATAGAAATTTAAAAAACGTAGCATATAAAAAGTTATTTTTATCTTGAAATTATTCTTAAATAATATGTAACCAGAACTAGCTAAGAATATCTAAGTGAATTCCTTGGCTTACTTTTTTTTCGACTAATGGTATACTTCGTGGTCCCACCTATTATTTAGGTCGGGGGGTATTACTCTACTAAAATTTAAATTCATTAGTAGAGTTAATAAAAATGAGAATGACTACTTTTGTTCAATTCATTAAATCAGCAGCCCCTCGAAACAAGTAAAAATTAAGTAACAGATACAGCTGTTTAATATAATTAAATAAAAGAATAAAGATGAAGTTTTGAAAATAACTTAATAAGTTGCAAGGCTTACTTATTTTCTATTTTGTGATGTGGTGTTTCTAAGAGCTTAGTAAGAAGTATGAGAGAGGCCTTGCCAAGGATATCTTAGCCACACCCAGGATAATCTTCTGTGAAGACTTTGTAACGTATTGTACTATAACACTTGGCATTCCTTCCTGCATCACAATCTACCTAATAAGCCGTGGAAATAAGCTTAACACTAATGTAATATGATTTAAATATAAATCATGTAAGATAAATAAATACCGAAATACAAAAGACACAATCAAAGGATCACCGATTTCAAGGAACCACCCGTAGAAATAAGCTCTTAGAACAACGTGATTTAATGCAAATGAATAAATACGCAGTAAAAAAAAAAATTGGGTACGGTAGGAACGAAGTTCCTTACATTTCATTAAATATAAATTATAAAATCACACTGCTTAGTACGTATACATTGCTAACTACTTATACATGGCGGAGTTAGAAAAGAGACAAAACTAAAAGTAACGAACTGTTTGTATCTAGCAGAGTTAAGGCAAAATTAAAAGAAAATCATTATTTGTATCATTAAAGCAAGCGTCTTACTATAAATATATATTGAATATAAGAAAAAATTTGATCATGATGAGTTTATAGTGAAAGAGTATGTTTGTTAAGGAGTTTGGTTTGAAATAGGACTGTTTTCTACCTACCCGGCCAATTAATTTAAAATATATCTCTTCCCTACTCTACAGCTTCTGCTTGTATCAGGGTGAAATTTTACATGATTATATTTTATTTATTTACAAAACAATGTGACATTTTTGACATATATAACAAAAATAATCAAAACAAGTCAAGTAACAGGTTTCCTTAATAACACTTTTTCTCGTCTTTTAAAGCTTACGTTTACGCGAGCGTTGCACGTGAACGCTTGGGCGGATAACGTTATCCGACGAACTCATCCTGGGCATTGGTAAAATGAACATGTGTACCAAATTTCATCTAACTCGGTGATCTTTTACTCAAGTTATCGTCATCTGTAGATTTCGTGACGGATTTTGCGTGACGGTGATTTTGGTCGTTTTTTTCGGATTCACTCCCGGGCTCCAGACCGTGCCATAAAGAACTTCGTTCCAAAAAGAATAAAGTTCTCTATTAAAGTAAATAATTTAATATAATGACTTATTATAAAAAGTATAAAAATTGAAAGAGTAGGGGTCTGTCATCAATCCCTATTTCAATCATACTCTTTAACTATAAACTCATCATTATTATTAACTATTGTCTTAATATTTAATATTTATTGCTTATCACTTTAATGATAGAGTCACGCTATACCTACTTTAGAGAAAAACTGTTTACCTTATCTTTGTCGTCAATTTGCTGTCCAAGAGTGATAACTTCCAGAATAATTTCTTTTGAATTTTCAAGTTGATCTGGAGGTGTATAGAGTGCATCACTCACGAAGTAGCTCAAGCCACTCGAAACTCTGAGGAAAAAAGAAAAATAATAATAAATTAATAAAAAAATAATATAATTAACACAATAAAAAATAAAATATAATTTGTTGAAGACAAGTGCCAATAATTGTGAGGCATGGCTTCTTCACGTCCTATTAAAGGAGGAATGGTCGCATAAATACAGAATAAAATATAATGGAATTGCTTTTAAAGCATTAGTGTTAAATAATTTCCAAAGTGCGGAAGCAATGTGTCCACAAGTTTGAAATTAATACGACACAATTTGTGGGATATCCCTCATATGCTGTTTAAATTGCACTAGAATCATATGAGCAGTTTTAAATCAAACATTAGTGTCAATGCAAAAGAAGTTTGTGCTCTTGTACGAGAGGAAGCAATTTACGCAGAATTGCTAAAGGTTGACCAAGAAGTCATGAACACGGGAAAAACTGAAAGCTTAGCTTCGTTTAAAGTCGGAACTTCCGAGTATTGCCGAAGTCAGTACAGTCGGGTGCTAAGACAATACCCATTTCTAGTTTGTATGACATGCGCAGTTATGTCAAATCTCACGAATAACACTAGGAAGGTTTCCAATCTGTTAGGTTTCCTGTTTTGTTTGTTTTCATACAGTACGAATTATAGTCACACTTGTCCTAACTCCAAACAAAACTCAGAAATAAAGAGGAAGAAAAAATAGATTAAGAAAGAAGAAAATCGATTTAAATTTAAAGAATTTTATTATGAATAATCAATAAATAATAATATTAAGATATTATCGTACATTTATTAGTGATTTCTTATCAGGTACAGTGTTGCCTGTTACAAACAATATTAAAAAAATATAGAAGTTACCGAAAATAAACTTATTAATAACAAAAGAACAACACTGTGTTTTTTGACAGTGGTCTATTTTATTAAAATCGGACTATACATGACACCAAAACAACGACACTAGCACACTCCTCAGATTTCCAACTTCTTGGTCGACCTTTAGTAGAAAATATTGGTCCGAGATAACTCAGACAAACTTGCTTGTATTCGAGTCCATAATTTCTTGGCCCAGTTTTTTCCATTTATTAGTTTTCGAGTTTTCGTAGGTACATTTAATTATTATTGATCATTTTATCAAAATTATGATTTGATTTTTATGGAATGATTTTTCTGAACATGTATGGCAATATTGTCCAAATCCGCCAAGTATTTTAGGCTCCACGCGTCTGTACAGACGACTTTTTTTTAAAAAAAACAAAAAAAAAACAACACATTTTTGGACTCGGGGGACCTCAAAACGTGTAAATCCATCAAAATCACAAATAGAATTTTCGTGCCATCACAATATCTTTTTGTATGAGAAAGTAAAATAAGTTTCAGCGTAGAAACCATTTAAGGACTAACTTTCATCTACTGTTTAAATTTTATTAAAATTGTTTGAGTGGTACAAAAAGATAAGAGCTAACAGAAATACATATTTATCCACCTAGGGAGTAAAGTAAGCCATTATTCCCTGAACGAAAAAGTTGGTTCTTGAGGCGAAGCCGAAGGAACCATGGTCCCTAAATCCCGAGGCGAAGCCGAGGGAATTAGACTCTTTAATTCCCGAGGCGCAGCCGAGGGAATAACTCTAATTTGCTCCCGAGGCGCAGCCGAGGGAGATAATTATTGCGAGGGGAATAATGGCACTTTACTCACGAGGTACATACAATATTTTATCTCCAGTAGGAAGAAAATACACATTTTCGTCCATTGCACAGTTTTTACTTATTATTTTAACAAATAACAATAATTTTAAGCACTTTCAATAGCAGATATAAGAGATTCAATATTAAAAACAAATAAGAATTGGAATTAAACTCAAATAGAAGGTTATTTAGATGCAGGTTACAAACAAAGATAAACATGGTCAAAAAAGCGCAGTGCCGCCAACCTGATTTCAACATCTTCATTGCCATTCATTTTCTACTATTTATAAAATAATTAAGTTGCAATCTTTACTTTTTTGCCCTACTTTTACTTTTTCTCCCTACTTTTTGAGTTAGGGATGAAAAGACCTGTTTTAGTCCCTCTAAACTAATTCAAAATCATAACTTTTTTCCCCTACTGGAGACAAATATTTTTTTTTGCGCTTGTAAGAAAAGAAGCAATGTGCGCAGATGGGTTAAATTAATACGAGATCTGTGGGCATACTTTGACCTACCATCTAAAATTCGGACAAGTAGTTTTCAAAAAACGTGTGTTCATAATAAAGATGACGGACCGACATGTAACATGTACCTAAACATTATACTCCTTAATGTATGAAACACTTTTGAATTTAGAGACACGGAAAAAAACGTACTGCAAAATGTTCATAATTCATCTGTTACGTACGTCAAGCTCGGAAGCAAAAATTACCTATTACTAACATGCAAGACTTCACTAACGAAATGAAAACATATATTTCTTACTACTGAAACTGAAATATAGTTTGCAATATATTTACACTTCTTAGTCGTTTAATACTAAAAGAGAATAAGCCGCAACGTGATGGTATGTTTATTAAGTTCTAGCATGCAATCATAAAAAATTAAAAAAATCGGACGGTGTATTATAAAAATAAATATATAATCAGGAGCCAAGAGAAAATAGATGAAAACTAGTATAACACATAATAAAATTCTAGATATTACATCCATTTTTAGCTTTTAGTTTTTAAAAATGCGGATAAACTACGATAGTAGACGACAATTTTTCGTCATAACTAGTTTTCCAACTCTATCTCCATACTGAAAAATATTTCCCTTAGGAGAGCTCATAGAGGATAAGGTAAAAGTTTTCCAATTTTAGTTTAGTTTTGCTCAACTTGACGCAGAAAAAACAACGTCTCAACTAGAATTATGTTTTTGCTCTTTATCTTAATGAATTGGGGTTTTGAATGGTGTCATAAAATTATTATAGTGGCACTTCTTTAGATTGTTACTCCCCTTATAAAAAACAGAGGGCAGTAACAATCTAATCAAGGTGTACGGATTGTTTTTCATTAGACTGTTACTCTTCTGATCAAAACAGAAGTGTGATATTCCTTTGTCCTAAAGTAAATTGAACTAATTACCCCTTTTTCTAAATAGTTATTTAGTCAAAGTCATTTTTAGTGTAAAACAACACAGGGGAGTAATAATCTAAAGAAGTACCACAGAATTTTGGTTCATAATTAAAATATATAAATTAGAAACATCTTTAACTTATAAGCTCTGTTCTTGGAGATATGATACCTCGAGATTCAACTAGCCAATCTCCAACCCGGTGCCTTCCGGAACTTCCAACCCGGAACTTCCAACCCGGAACTTCCTCTAAACGTTCTGATCAGACAGTATGTATGATAAGTCGAAAGCTGTCAACACGACTTTATTTACCAAATACAAATCGCGTTCAATGTCGAGAGAGAAGATAATTCATTAAGATTATAATAGTAATAGCAGCCTTGAGTTGATTATACAAAATGTGTTGAAACCATCAGCTGCAAGATCAAGTGTTCGTTGGAGACTCAAGAAGGCGTCAGCTTTATTGGAAGACTATTCTTCGAGTACCTCTACCTATAAAAAGAGAGTTCTGTAAAGCACCCGCAGTAAGTCTTAAAGGCGTCTTTCTTGGATAAAAGGAAGTTTGGGCTCTTTTTTAGAATCCATCACACCGCAATATGGGCGATGTGTTCTTCGGTCTTCTTGAGGAAACCCTTGGCTATAAGAGAAGAAGATTTTTCAGGTGCACATAGCTACGCAGAGATGGTTTATTCAGGTGGCTTAGGCTTAAGTTACATAGAAAATAGTGAAGTTATCCTAGAAGTAGCAACTTTCCCTCAACAGTACCTTTCTTAATGGAAAACCAGCTTTTAAGCGCAAGTGGTCCATCAACACCAGAGATAGAGTTAGTTGGAACTAGGACTCATGCGAAACTCCAAAGGAGTGGTTATACGGGATTAAGAAAGATACTTGTATCTCTCCACAAAAATTAACTTTATTGTCTTTATCCAAACAAACTTTAAACCACTAGTGGTTACATATCTATCAATGATGGTGAGATGTGAAATTCGTAAGATAAATAATCAGATTATTTGTTAAGTCAGAGGTTGGAGCTAGCTCTCTCGGTGTATATCGCTGGATAGACTTGTGATCAGTCACAAGCATGGATAGACAAAATTGTGTTCAGCCACAAGCATGGCTGGAGAGAGTTGTGATCAGTCACAAACATGGCTGGACAGAGTTGTGATCAGTCACAAACAAGCATGAAATTGGACTTGTGGACAGTCAAAAACAAGCATGGAATTTGAATTGTGGTCAGTCACAAACAATCATGAAATTGGACTTGTGGACAGTCACAAACAAGCATGGAATTTGAATTGTGATCAGTCACAAACAAGCATGAAATTGGACTTGTGGACAGTCACAAACAATCATGAAATTGGACTTGTGGACAGTCACAAACAAGCATGGAATTGAAGTTGCAACACCTACAATAATGGTGATCCTTCAAATCCTGGATGCAGGAAATATTTGTCACTAAGATGGCTAATGTATCTAGAGATGGCTGTCAGTTAAGCCAAGTTTGCACGGGTCGAGTATTTTAGTAGAATAGTTTACCAATTCATATTTTATTCTCCTGCGTAGCTTAGTTGGTTAGAGCGCTATACTGGAAATATAGAGGCCGGTGGTTCAAATCCCCGCGCTGGAGTCTATTTTTCTCTGTCTGTTTCCCGTAATTAATAATAATTATAATTTGATTTAGAGTAGTTTAGTAATTTAGTACTCGACTCGTTTGGACACTTTGTTACTTACTAAATTTCACTCGACCGTGGCTACTAATACTAAAATACTCGACCCGTGAAAACTAGGCTTTAGAGGTGGTTAGAGATAGCAACAGATTGTTTGAAGTGGTAGCGATGATACCAAACTTGAATTTTAAAGTATGACGCAGATAGTGATATGACAGTCGAACTGAATAGTATGCACGAAAAAGAAAAATTAACGAGAATCAATATAGATAAATTAATACATCTATTTGAAGACCAACAAATCAAAACAAACTTCTATGTTTATTGGAATAAATAATTGCCTTAGCTTAGTAATATCAAATCATTTAGCGGTACGTCATTTTTACATATGAATTGGTAATAAAATAATAATACTTTAATAATAATTAATTAATAAATTAAATTATTGGAAAGAAGAAAAAAATAAATATCTACATCTCAAACAATTTATTTTTATCGTAGACACATTTAAAAAAAAAATCAAAATAAATAAAGAATTCCTGCAAAACCTGTTTTTAAACTGAAGGATAGGAGATGCTTCAGTTGTTGTTGTTGTTTTAATTTTGTTAAAAATTTTTTTTTTTTTTTATTTAAACCCTATAATTATTAACGGCCTTTGAAAGAAAGAAAAAAAAAAACGCATGAAAGACTGAAACGTGACCAATTTTAAATTTGGACATTTAGAAAAAGTAGAAGGAGAGGATAAGGATAGAAATAGCCAATTAAGAAATCTGAAAGAACGAAAGTTGCCTCTTCAGAGAATAACATTTTTTTCTAAGTGTGATAAATGACCGGTTTAAGATACGTGATTGGCCATTTTAATGCGTAAATAAATAATATAGTAAATTTTATATATATATATATATATATATATATATATATATATATATATATATATATATATATATATATATATATATATATATATATATTAAATTAGTATATATATATATATATTAAATTAGTATATAATTAGTAACCTTAATATCGAAGAATTTCTAGCGACAATCGATCATTTTAAGCAGTAAAATCATAATCTTACTCGTAACAAACTGAAAATTTATAAACGATATAGTTCCAAGTCCAATTTAACGTTGAACGTTTTATAACAACCATTTATTGAGGTGTTTTTAATCAGAAGTTATAAAAAGGTTCGTTCTATTACTGATGTATTATATTATGTATTTAGGTAAAATAAAAAAATGTTTATTTATTAGGAGCAATTAATTGGGAAGTGGCTGGATTATCCTCTTAATTTCTTCTCCCATAATTATCCCATAAGGAGTATATTTTTCTTCCTAGTGGGGTAGCTAGATCGTGAATAGAAACATTTCCCTTAATTTCAAAATCATAACTAACTTCTATACCTTTCTAACTCCTTGTTATACTTTTCTGAGTTTTTAAGCTAAAAGTAACGTAACATTTTTGAGTTATGTTCCATAGCCTAAAAATGAAAATGTCAAAAAATAACACTCAGTTTTTACACACCACTCTTCTTTTCATCCTTACCATATATATAAGCGTCGAAATCAAATTTAGTTTATGCTTACGCATTTTTAAATAAGCATTTTCCAAACCGTTTTTAAGAATATTGTGCTTCCGAGGGTAACGCAGAAGCCATACGATCGTTTTTCAGAACAAATTTTAAAACGGATTTCGGTCTTGGATTTATTTAAATATGACACTTATAAATGTTTCATATTTCAAAAGTTTCAAGACAGAGACAGAAATCCGTTTCAGACCTCAGCGAACATTTTTGGTTTCGTGTCTGTTTAATATTTGCGAACCAACATATTTTTAAACCTACACTTCCAAATTGTCGGTCCCATATAAGTTTTAACCTTCAGCGGTCATTTGTTTCTCTTCCACATGCGCACAAACATACATTTATTTACACCAATAGCTTCAAAAGTACTTATCTGATTTGTTTGAAATTTTTATAGTTTATCGAATATAACCCGCAGATAGACCCAGCTTAATTTGGACCGTCTATGATCTTTAACTTTTGCTAAATTGATACTTTAATTCACGTACAAATTTAAAACAATTTTGACAAATTAAAAAAAAAAAAAACAGGGGAAACAATTAAACAAATTAGACAATAATGGCTTGTAAAAGCATAAAATCACTAAAGTACGTGATAGGATGTGAGGAATCTATATTCCACATAAATTGGCAGTCTATTTTATTAATTTTACCGACAGACAGACACGGAAAAAAATATTCCCTGATGTCAGAAATGGTCTTCTGTCTTGGAATTTTTGAAATCGGAGACATAAAATATTTTTGTTCTTCAGAACGATCACATAACTTCCGTTACCTTCAGTAAGCTCAGAAGAAAAAATATCAAAACTCAAGTAAAACTGAAGTTGAACTGCATTGTCGGTTATTAAGGACATTCCATTGCTAAGCGGTTGAATTATCGAAGATGTTTTTATTTACACTGGAATGCAGCGGATTTAAACCGAGTTGTCTGTTGATAGCTGTCTGGGTTAAACCCATCATATACATAAATGACCGCAATTACAAGTCATTAACCGAAGATAGCATCCTAGTTCTCCCGCTCTCGGGTATTGTCGGATCTGAACTGTATAATACTGTCTTTTTTTTTGTTCAATTAAGTTTTACGATGTCGTAATGATCGAATAGACCAAAGAGTTAAGGACACTTTAATCAATTATTTAATGAATAAAAGAAATTTTCAGAAACTATACAATATAAAAAAAGGTTAACGATTGTTAAGAATTAGTAAACAAGTATAGTTTTCATATTTTACTTTCTTATAAAATGAAATCACACATAAACTGTCGCTAACATGCTGCCATTTTTGTATTGCAGGTGTAATCAATTAATGACAGCATGACAGGAAATCAACTTTATCTGGGAGAGAGGAAGTTTGTCCTGAAATGTGAGTGTGTCCTGTGTGTGTTATGTCAATAAATAATATTATGAACATAACAACTCCATGGAACTATTTAAAATATAACTCACTCAATAGAACTATTTAAAACATAACTTACTCCATAGAACTATTTAAAACTTAACTTACTCCATAGAACTATTTAAAACATAACTTACTCCATAGAACTATTTAAAACATAACTTACTCCATAGAACTATTTTAAACATAACTTACTCCATAGAACTATTTCAAACCTAACTTACTCCATAGAACTATTTAAAACATAACTTAGCCGACCACATATTCTTAAAAGGCGCTAAAAGATTGACTTGTATACAAAATTCTAGCTTGATGTTAGTCAGACACTTTTTTGCACGCTATCTCCTGGACTATTAGATAAGTTATTATATCTATTTAAAAACATAACTTACTCCAAAGAACTTTTTAAAACATAACTTAGTCCATAGAAATATTTAAAAAATAACTTACTCCATAGAATTATTTAAAACCTAACTTACTCCATAGAACTATATAAAACATAACTTACTCCACAGAACTATTGAAAACATAACTCACTCCATAGAACTATTTAAAACATAACTTACTCCAAAGAACTATTTAAAACATAACTTACTCCATAGAACTATTTGAAACATAACTTACTCCATAGAAGTATTTAAAACATAACTTACTCCGTAGAACTATTTAAAATATAACTTACTCCATAGAACTATTTAAAACATAACTCACTCCATAGAACTATTTAAAACATAACTTACTCCGTAGAACTATTTAAAACATAACTTACTCCATAGAACTATTTAAAACATAACTCACTCCATAGAACTATTTAAAACATAACTCACTCCATAGAACTATTTAAATTTAAATCATTCCATAGAACTATTTAAAACATATTTTACTCCATAGAACTATTCAAAATATAACTTACTCCATAGAACTATTTAAAACATAACTCACTTCATAGAACTATTTAAATTTAAATCATTCCATAGAACTATTTAAAACATATTTTACTCCATAGAACTATTCAAAATATAACTTACTCCATAGAACTATTTAAAACATAACTCACTCCATAGAACTATTTAAATTTAAATCATTCCATAGATCTATTTAAAACATATTTTACTCCATAGAACTATTCAAAATATAACTTACTCCATAGAACTATTTAAAACATAACTTACTACATAGAACTATTTAAAACATAACTTACTCCATAGAACTATTTAAATCAGGAATTACAAGCCTTGAAATAAAAAATTGTATTCTTTTGAAAAATACGGTCACAACTTTGGTCCTCCATAACTACCTTGTTCTTACAGTCAACGTTATGTGCTTGATACGCTTAAAAACTAGCTGATTTTGTGAGCCTTTATTTGATATAGCAAATGACATACTTAAACTAAGGATTATGACCGTACTGCTATAAATAAAAACTAAATAGTCCAGGAGATAGCGTGCAAAAAAGTGTCTGACTAACATCAAGCTATAATTTTGTGTACAGTTAATCTTTTGGTGTCTATTAAGAATATGTGGTCGGCTAAGTTCGTCAGCGGGACATAGCTTGGCAATAGACATTTGAAAAAACAAACCAGTGGAGAGTGGCCATGTCCCAGACATTTTTGAGGACAATGTGATTTTCATGATCGTGAGTACAGAATTAGTCGGTATAAAACAAATAAAGTTGATGTTAGTTTGTCACTAACATAGGTGACCACTTTGATTTGAAGTAATATTTGAATGACTAACTTATTAAGTGACAAACTAAAATCAACTTGATTTATGGTCAAATAACTAATTTTGTACTCAGGAATATAAAAATTTAATTGTCCACCAAAATGGGCGGGGCTCGGCCGCTCTCTACCGTTTTCTTTTAAATGCCTATTGCTAAGCTATCTCCACCTGACAAACTTAGTAGATCACATATTCTTAAAAGGAACTAAAAGATTAACTTGTACATAAAATTCTAGCTTGATAATAGTCAGACACTTTTTTGCCCGCTATCATCTGGACTAAAAATTGTTTTAAAAAATTCAAATTAATTTAGATAAGCTGTTATATGTATTTGAAGACCAACAAATCAAACCGATCATTTATTTTTATTGGAATAAATGTGGTTGACTTAGCTTAACAATAAAAAATCATCTTGAGGTGAGTCTCGTCGTGACACTACTCAGTTATATAAATGATAACCCATCATTTGACTTAATAAGATTCATTTTATTTTAATTTAATTTGTGCTATTAATCTAAAGAGTCTATTAATATTAAAAAAAAAAAAAAGAGAAGTAAAGTTAAATGTAGTAGAATAATTATTGTTTATTATGGTATCTATTATTCTAATTTATTTAATGCTCGTTATAAAAATAATAGTAGCGTTTAATTATTTTAAAGTGATTAAATATGGCTGTAATTATTGATCCCGGCCTTTTAAGATGTAATAAAGAAAAGCCACTTTGTAAAATTAAAATAAAATTCAAATTAAAGTCAATTTAACCTGTAGTTTATATATATATATATATATATATATATATATATATATATATATATATATATATATATATATATATATATATATATATATATATATATATGAATGTATGAATGTATACACCGACACACAAATACAGGGTGATTCGTGTTTAATGTGAAATAATTAAAATTTAGATTGACCGGAAGGTCTAATTCAGTAGCCATAAGCCACTTCAATTTTTCCAAAACATCCCGACGATATTTAAGAAAAATTGACACACCTTTTTTTGAAGTCAAACTTCATTAGGCGTGGTAGAGTAAATTGGTTAGATGAAACGAAATTGCATGTAACGAAGTTTGTAATTCGAGACTCGTCTAAGTGAAAGATTCTTTATAGGTAAATCAACTGGCGGGTTAAGTAGGCAGTTGATTTACCTGTGAAAAATCTTCCTATGGGACGAGTATCGATCCACCGACCTCTGATTCAGCAGGCAAAAGTGCTAACCATTGCACCCCGGTAGTAGATGATTTTTCAATACAAAGAATTTTTATATAAGCGTAATATTATATACATTATAATAATATCTATAAACGTTGTTTTCATGTTTTTTCATCTTTCGCTAAAATGTTATGAAAATATTTTATTTTTCAATTAAATTCCACAAAAACATTTCTTAACTTGAAATAATAAAGTGGTCGACAAATGCAACGAAAGCAATGCACAAAATTAACAGTTTCTAGAACTTAAGTTTCACTTCTAATGCGTGAGAGTCTCACACATATTATTTTGAGGGTCCGTAGGCAAAACCAAGGACCCTTATATTTTCCTGCGTGTGTCTGTCCGTCCGTCCTCTCGCGTGCTCTCACGGCTACACCTTTCGTCCGATCACTTTGAAATTTGGCATGTATGTGTCTTGTACCTGCCCACATATTTTAAAAATGTAGCGACTTAAAAAAAATATTTTTCAAAAAAATTAGGGTAAAAAAACTTAAGGGTTAAAATTTTATTATTTTTTTTTCGACACTGTGAGGGGTATCATATGAAAGGATACGTCGAGCTGATTACAAAAATATATAATTCTTTGGATATAACTTTGATAGGGCGAGCGTAGGCAAGTTTGAAGTGGGTGTGAAACGTGTCCCCCCCCCTCTATCTCGCTTATGTGCAAAAAATCTGAAAAAATTCCTGAACGTTCTTCGACCAAAAGTAAAGATACCACTTTTTGGAAATTTCGAAAACAATATTACTTTATTTTTTATTGACAAAATACGTTTTTTTTTATAATTATGGTCTTTTCGATGTATTTATATGGTTGTAGTCCGGTTCAGTGGCAAAAAAATACTTTATCAGAGTGTGTTTTGAGAATATCAGACCCTTAGAATGGTTCAAAGTAAGCTTTTTAGCATTTTAAAAAAAAACACTGTTTATACACTTTACAGTTAAACACTATATAGTGTGGCCTACGGACCCTCGCTGTGTGCTGGCAAGCACACACTTGACCTGTTTATTCTATTTTACCCAGAACAATATAGACCAAGCACTATTTTAAAGGGAATATAATTAGGATAAGGTAGTCATTTATACTTTTACTATATATTATATTAAATACAATTTTTGATTTCAAAGCTTTTTACTCATATATTTATTGAGCAACAAAAGCAATTTTTTCACTTATATTTCTACTTCGTTTCTATTACCAATTGCTCTTTATTATTATTATTATTATTTTTTTTTTTTTTTGTTGCATTTTTTACACCATTTATCGTCAGACAAACAAACATACAAACAATCAAACTTTTCAAAGCCTAAGTCTCTTGAACGAAAAACTCAATACGCTCGTTCAACCATTTATGTAATCAAGAAGTGTCCCTACGGCGACTAAAACGCACTTCTAAATCATGATTTCTTATTACTTAGCAATGGCAACCACATATATTACAATAAAAATAAATGT
This sequence comes from Gerris lacustris, assembly GCA_951217055.1. Taxonomy (NCBI): domain Eukaryota; kingdom Metazoa; phylum Arthropoda; class Insecta; order Hemiptera; family Gerridae; genus Gerris; species Gerris lacustris. The sequence goes on from OX578286.1 coordinate 11,479,442, forward strand.
TTTGATTTGTTGGTCTTCAAATAGATACGACTTATCTAAATAGATATAATAAGTTATTTTAACAAATTTAAATAATATTACTTTTGTTTTTAATATAAAATTAAGTCTGTTGCAACGGGCCTAAGGGCTTGTTTAACATGAGCTACTGTGCTATTATTCAAGGTAATAATAAAATTATAATTATAATTAAATTATAATTAAATTATAATATATATATATATATATATATATATATATATATATATATATATATATATATATATATATATATATAAATATATATTTATTTTATTTTATTTTTTTTCTTTATATTACCTGTTTCTTATTACTTTCAATATGAAAGTTTCGCAATTACAGGTGTCGTAGTGAAAGAAAATTCACGTTCTAGAAAACTATAGACAAGAAAGTAATAAAGAAAATATCTATTACTGTAAATTACCAGTGTTATTTTTTTTTTTTAATTCCATCAACCTAATCATTTATAATGACAATGTAGAGTTGTCATGAAATAATTATATATACCTATACACATACACACACACACACACACACACATATATATATATATATATATATATATATATATATATATATATATATTAAACGAAAGTCGTTAATACACAACTAAACAAAGATGCAGGTTGCTGCAGGTACCATGTGGTAATTTTTGTATAAATACTGAGTAAAAGTACATTTTTGTTCTAATATTACCTGCATAGAACATTTCTAAACATAGTTATGCAGGTGGTTGTGGAATAAAACTATTTCTTTGACACATTTATCTATACATAACATATAGGCATGTAATTGTAGTTACGTCTGTACAGAAGTGTTCCTGGATTGGCCTAATATTTCATTGTATTTTCCCGTTTCATGAACCATTTTTGAACAATTATCTAAATTATTATTTTTCTTTTTGGGCTACAGGGATGATAATTAAAAAAAAAAAACTTTAATATTATTTTTAAAAAAATCATTTTTATTTTTTTTTATTTTACAAATTTTCGCCCAAACCTGGGCATTATCAGGCCTTTATCTTAGTAGTCTTTAGTATTGAAGGTGGTAATCATTTCTAATCTCCTATTTAACCAAATATATGTTTTCATAAAGAAGGGAATTAGTCTTCTACTACAAAAGTATTCACCAGGTACTCCATACCCCACTCGAAAATTAGAAAAAATAAAAATATTTGAGTTTACCACATTTTTGCGAATTTCGAATGCACATATTATATTTTTAACTTTTCTGTATTTTTCCTATATATGGGTTGCGCCAGTGTTTAAAATTTCAACTTATTACCCTAAACGGTTCGGGAGTTATGAGCCAAACGGCGGACAGACAGACGCATCATCTCGGCATAAGGGTTCTGAGAAGCATCTTTGAAACCCTAAAAATACCGGTGAAGAGCGGCTATTACCTTCACCATGTTGGCGGACTAGGTTATTTTCATGATACTGTGTAAATTTGTTTAGTTTACTAAAATGTAAATTAGATAAAATATTGGTTTTATAAGGAAAAAGTATTCGGTGTTAAAGAAATGCCATTTCGAAAAAAATAGCCGCATGACGCTTATATAGGAGTAATACTTGTGCCAAGTTCAAATTGGACCCATTTTATAAATCTTTTGAATTTGGCATACATGCTTTCAACTTTAGAGAAATTGTACCCCCCCCCCCCCCCCGGGTGAAATTGACAAATTAATGTTAAGCTTTAAACTGGGGGGCACGCCAGTTATAATATATATATATTTGATATTCCTATCCTTTGAGTCTTCAGGGATGAAAAAGGTTGAAAATAAAAATAAAAATATCTTCATTTACACAAACTTGCCTATATTTCGCCCATACCTGGGCATCTTCAGGCCTTGAATATGATAAAAAAAATTTACATTTTTGTTTTTTTTTTTGTTTGGAGAAAGAACAATCTACTATTTGAGTAACCTTTCACAATAGTAGTTTAAGAGTTTTTTTTTAATCATATTCAAGGCCTGAAGATGCCCAGGTATGGGCGAAATATAGCCAAGTTTGTGTAAATGAAAATATTTTTATTTTCAACCTTTTTCATCCCTGAAGACTCAAAGGATAGGAATATCAAATACAATAATAAGGGATCAACCAAAAAAAAAAAAAAAAAATATAACAATTAAAATATAAAAAAAAAATAAAATTATTTAAAATGCAATATAATTTATTATTTATAATATATATATATATATATATATATATATATATATATATTAGAGATATATATAAATATAAAAGGTTCTGATAATTATAATTTTTATATTCAAATGTAAACAACCACCTTATGAACACTGTGGTACTTCTTTAGATTGTTACTCCCCAATGTTAAATAATATTTATAAATTATATATAATAATATACAAAGAATATAAATGTCTGACTAAATAGCTACATATTAAGAGAAAGGGATTTTTAGTTCAATGTATATTGGGACAAAGTTATATCACACTTCTGTTTTTATAAGGGGAGTAACAGTCTAAAAAAGAACATTCCGTACACCTTCTTTAGATCGTTACTCCCCTCTGTTTTTTTTTTTTTTTCATAAGGAGAGTAGAAATCTAAAGAAGTGTCCACTTTATAAATATATGTTTAATTATGCATTAATTTATGTATTATAATAATATAGGTACTTACATTTTATTTAATGAATTATTTAAATATAAATTATATTTTCCATGTATGTGAGAATATTTTATTGGTTTGTCGAACCAATTATTTTTATTACATTACACGTTTCATTTAGCAATCGATGTATCGGTTAGTGTATGTATTAACTGTCAATACGGATAATTATAAATGTAGCATAGTGTTGGAACAGTATAGTAATAAATATATGTTATATGAGGAAAAAAAATGTCATACCTTATATATTATATTATAATACTATATATATATCGTAAATAACGATTATAATTTACAACTTGGTAACTTTTAATTGCAAAAAAAGTTACCTATTGCATCTATAACTATACGGTAAACAGTAATTCATCGTCAGTATCCTTTATAGGTAGTAAAATGTAAAATTATGTTTCATACACGAATAAGTAATAAAAATGTACATTAAAAAACAAACACTATAATTATTATAAGCGGAGGAATGTGGGTTGCAAGAATTCTTTATAATGACCCTTACTTTTATTATTGATTATAAAGTTTTATGCTTTTGAATTCCTTTATTTTACATGCTTTATTTACATATAAATACTTGTAATAATTTAATAATAATTATAAAAAATAAACGTTTACATTTTTTTTAAAAATTGAATTTCTAAATAAATTTTAATAAAGCAGTATTCATTTTTAATTGAAGCAGTGTACCTATCTGGCTAAGATAGGTACAATATACAGAGATAGTTAATATTTAGTAAATACAAGAATTAATGGGCTTTGGTTATGACATCGAAGTAATTGGTAGATCAAGGAATGACATTAAGGAGATAATACATCTAGAATTAGAGAGATAGTCTCAAAGACGGAAGAATTGTTGTCAATTAAGATTTCAAGTTTATAGCAGGAACTTAATGTTTATCAAAAGAAGTGAAATAGAGAATGCTTGTTCTTAAGTAAAGTACCAACTCAATAAAAATAAAAATAGACTGCCAATTGGTGTGGCACATAGCTTCCTCACATCCTTTCGCGTACTTTATTGATTTTATACTTCTACAGGCCATTATTCTCTAATTTATCTAATTTTTTCCCCCGTTTTTATAATCTGTCAAAATTGTTTGGATTTTTTACATAAATTAAAGTAACAATTTAGCAAAAGTTAAAGAGCGCAGACGGTTCAAATTAATCTAGGGTTATCTGCGGGCTACTTTCGATAAACTATAAAAGTATCATTCAAATTAGATAAGTACTTTTGAAGCTATAGCTGAAAATAAATGTATGTTTGTGCACATGTGGAAGAGAAACAAATTAGCGCAGAAGGTTAAAACTAATATGGGACTGACAATGAGCTAATTATGACCTACCATCAAAATTTCATTAAAATCGGACATTTAGGTTTCAAGATGTTGGTTTATTCGAGTTAACATAGTAACATACCCTATAGAGCCCAATATCTACTTTACACACCTCCAAATTTGTCCAGTTGAAATATTTTCACCTTGACTAAGCTTGGCAATCCTCTCATTGTCTTAGGCCTCGTACAAACTTATTTTATTATATGAAGTCGAGCGATTGCTTATAGACATACATAAGGACTGTCAATGGACAGTCTAGATGCCTGTTCTCTAGTATGATTTTGACAGGACATGTATGCCATATTTCGTCAAAATCGGCCCAGTAGTTTAGGCTCCACGCGTCTGCACAGACGTTAGACAGACATTTTTAGAAACCAGTTTTTTGGATTTAAATCCATAAAAATCGAATTTTTGCGTCATCACAATACACTCTTAATATGAGAAAGTACAAAATGCACAATAGTCGTGAAAACTGGAAACAAATATAAATTTTCCAAGAACCTGTTTATCAGATCAAATAAAATTATTTTATCTCCAGTAGAGAACAAAAGTTATGATTTTGAATTAGTTTAGAGGGACTAAAACAGGTCTTTTCATCCCTAACTCAAAAAGTAAAAGTAGGGCGAAGATTGCAACTTAATTATTTTATAAATAGTAGAAAATATATGGCTAATGTAATGAAGTTGTCGAAATCAGGTTGGCGGCACTGCGCTTTTTTGACCATGTTTATCTTTGTTTACAACATTATAACCTGCATCTAAATAACCTTCTATTTGAGTTTAATTCCAATTCTTATTTGTTTTTAATATTGAATCTCTTATATCTGCTATTAAAAGTGCTAATAATTATTGTTATTTATTAAAATATTAAATAAAAACTGTGCAATGGACGAAAATGTGAATCTTTTTTCTACTGGAGATAAAATATTGTATGTACCTCGTGAGTAAAGTGCCATTATTCCCCTCGCGATAATTATCTGCCTCGGCTGCGCCTCGGGAGCTAATTAGAGTTATTCCCTCGGCTTCGCCTCGGGATTTAGGGACCATGGTTCCTTCGGCTTCGCCCTTCGCCTCAAGAACCAACTTTTTCGCTCAGGGAATAATGGCTTACTTTACTCCCTAGGTGCATAAATAATTATTGTGTCCTTATTTATCCACCAGTTTAGATTTGAACGGCTGATACTTTTGAGTTCGCTATATTTATACAGTGTCCGAGTCAAAAAAATATCTTTAATAATGCAAAGTTTCCTGTTTTTATCTCTTTTAATTCAAAAGTCATTCGAATCGTACAAAGTGACAGACAAACAGACAAGACACAGGAACGAAACAGAGAGTGTTTTATTTTTTATTTTTTTTTGTTTTAGTAACGAACCCCTAAAAAATACTTGGAAAAGTTCATAATTGAATTATATGGAATCCAAAAAAAAAAAAAAAATGTTGGCATATACAATACATTAACAGTAGATGAATTAAACGAGAAAGTTTTTTTTTTTATCAATGAGGGAATGAATTGCCGTATATATCAATAAAGAATACACGCTGGACATTCGTCAACCAGATTGACAGGGGCTTATTATCTTTAAACCGGACAGTAGGATTAACATCGACTACGCTTCTTGTACTTAAAATATCATCAATTCTTTTGCACTGAAAATAACATCAATTCTTACATTTTTACGGAATCATCGACAACATGAAATAAATAGACTGCCAATTGGTGTGGCACATAGGTTCCTCGCATCCTATCGCCTATATAATTGATTTTATACTTTTACAAGCCATTATTGTCTAATTGTTTCCTCCGTTTTATTAATCTGTCAAAATTGTTTAAATTTTTTTACATAAATTAAAGTATCAATTTAGCAAAAGTTAAAGAGCGCACATGGTACAAATTTATCTAGGGCTATGTTCAGTAAACTACTTTCAATAAATTATAAAAGTTTCATACAAATCAGATCAGCGGACTACTTTCAATAAACTATAAAAGTTTCATACAAATCAGATAAGCACTTTTAAAGCTATAGGTGTAAATAAATGTATACTTGTGCGCATGTGGAAGAGAAACAAATTAGCGCAGAAGGTTGAAACTTATATGGGACCAACAATGAGCTAATTGGTAGGTCTAGGTAGCTAATGGTACGTCATCCATCCAAATTTCATTAAAATCGGACGTGTAGTATATAAGATATGTTGGTTCGCAAAAATTAAACGGCAGACCGACAGGCAGACACGAAACCAAAAATGTTCCCGGATATCTGAAACGGATTTCTGTCTTGGAATTTTTGAAATCGAAGACCTAAAATTTTGTTGTTCTTCAGAACGATCACATAGCTTCCGTTACCTTCGGTAAGCTCGGAAGCAAAAAACATTTTATTAATAATTATAATTAATAATTTTTTGGTAATTATAATTCATTTTAAAAATATATACATTTACATATTTCAACTTTTTTTGGATGGTGGTACCCACAGAATTAGGGTATTTTTTATATCCAAAAAATGCCTTCAATTTTATTATATTAAATATTATATTGTTTACTAATAACTAACAACTGAATGTAAGTTGTTCTGTGTTTCCGTGTAATTTTATAAAAAAAAAGGAAATGCAGGTTGGACAAATTTAATATAATATATACATAAAGGGGTTAATTATACATAAAATGTATCATACGTACAAAAAGACATGTCTTTCTCCTGTAACGATAATTAATTATGATACATATATAATAAATTAAATTCAGATGTTATTGTCGTATGTAACTAATATCTACGGGTAGAACAGGTGTTTGAGTACAACAGGTGGTGTATTTGCATATATTTTTGTAGCGAACTCCGGAAAGTCATTTTTGAATAAAATACATTTTGACTTTTCATGAAGTGTAATTTGTGATGAATTATTATCTAATTCATTTATTTTCCGTCGGTCAAACTCACATCATATGGTTTTTTTGAAGTTGTTTTTGAGAAAAGTAGAATCACTGATCTATGACCCTAAAAGTTTATAGTTAGTTCCTCTTAGGGTAGGTGGCTCGCTAGGACATCTAATTTACAATATATGTATTATGCAAAATTAGTCATGAGGGCACCTTTGTAACAAATTTGTACTAATGTCTTGAAATTGGAAATTAGATTTCTTTTAAGGCACTTCTTTAGATTGTTACTCCCCTTATAAACAAAACAATAAGGAGTAACAATCTAAAGAAGGTGTACGGAATGTTCCTCTTTAGACTGTTACTCCCCTTATCAAAGCATGAATTCCTTTGTCCCAAAGTACATTGGAATTAACATCCTTTTGTGTTAATAGTTATTTAGTGATTCGTATATATTAAAAAAATAAAAATAAAATAAATTGGAAAGTAAAAATCTAAAGAGGTAACCTATTTAAGACATAAACGATATAACATTTAAGACATAACCCATTTAAAGTATTAAAGTGTGTGGCCATAAGCAGAAAGTTCAAATTTGAAACATAAGAACCCTACTAGAAAAAAAATATTTTACAAAGTTTTACCAAGGCGAAAAAAGGGGTATATTCGAGCCTAAGCCCAACTAGTACTCCTAGAAAGTTAAATTCTTAATTAAGTCCTCTCATCCATATCGAAAAAGGGAGTATTTGAGCCTAAGCCCAACTAGTACTCCTAGGAAGTTAAAATCTTAATTAGGTCCTCTTATCCACTAGGCAAAAAGGGGTATTCGAGCCTAAGCCCAACTAGTACTCCTAGGAAGTTAAAATCTTAATTAGGTCCTCTTATCCACTAGGCAAAAAGGGGTATTCGAGCCTAAGCCCAACTAGTACTCCTAGGAAGTTAAAATCTTAATTAGGTCCTCTTATCCACTAGGCAAAAAGGGGTATTCGAGCCTAAGCCCAACTAGTACTCCTAGGAAGTTAAATTCTTAATTAGGTCCTCTTATCCACTAGGCAAAAAGGGGTATTCGAGCCTAAGCCCAACTAGTACTCCTGTGACATAAAATTCATAATAAAGGCAAATAAGTACCCCCTAAAAGGAAAAAAGTCCAATTGAAAAAAAAAAAAAAAAAAAAACCTTCATACCGGAACTATACCACATTTACGTAAAAAAATCATAAAAAAAGAGCCAATATTCAGTTAATAGTTATTTTTGAGGTAACAAAAATAATCTATTTGGGTCCCTAATCGGATGTAACGTAACACTTGGCTGGGGTGAACTACAAAAACTCACTTATAGCAGGAAGTGCACCACTACAATAGGATGTAAGGTAATCACTATTTATTATTTTTTTGTGGTAGTACAAAAAAAAACTTTAATCCTACCCTCGATATCTATAAGGGAGTGATCGAAAGGTATTTTTTACACTCAAGGGTGGTATTTTTTTTTTTTGGTTGATGGATTATAGTTTTTTTTTTTTTTAAAAAAAAAAAAAGGGGGATAAAGGCTTTAAGATCACCGAGTTTTCTAAATAAAAAAAAGAATTATATCGATCATAATCATTTCGTAAGTGTGAGGTCGGTTGTTAGTCTTTAACTAAAAGATGTTACACCTGCGAAGCAAAATAAGTATGTATTTACAAGTATATATATATATATATATATATATATATATATATATATATATATATATATATATATATATATATATATATATATATATATATAATATATATATATTAACAACTGCTAGAAGTAACAGTTAAGGATAGACAAAACTATAACATATTTACCGTAACTAGGTGTCACGAGAGTAGTAATTGATAAAGGATATATTTTTTTCAGAATTATTATTGAAGAAACAGGGTATAAGTATAGACAGATAATGCCTAACTTTTATTCTGTAGTGTATGTATCATAACATATAATATATATGTATGTAATACATACTGGAGATACGGTTATAAATAATAGTCTTCAACATGATTACCCCAGAAACAAGGATCTTATGATCACCAAATGGAAATTTGTTGGTAGGCTTCTCAAAGCACTCTCAGATCCTTCGTAGATGACAAATACATTCTTATTTCTCACAAATTTCTCCATGCAGCTTCTGATAATATTCGAAGCCTTCCTATTCCTTATTTCAATCCAATAACTTGGATTACACCATCCTATTCCTCATTCCAATCCACTGCCTCGGATTACACCTTCCTACTCCTCATTCCAATCTACTAACTTGGATTACACCTTCCTATTCCTCATTCCAATCCACTGCCTCGGATTACACCTTCCTACTCCTCATTCCAATCTACTAACTTGGATTACACCTTCCTATTCCTCATTCCAGTCCACTGCCTTGGATTACACCTTCCTATTCCTCATTCCAGTCCACTAACTATATATATATATATATATTTAGAAGTATTCACCTGACTTTCAAGTAATTTGATAGTTTGTCCAAGAACAAAAAAAATACTAAAGATTCCTAAATAGGAATACTAGTAGGTCCTAAATTAATTTCCTCCTTCTGAACACATTCAATAATGAATAAAAATATTGGGTACGCATTCTCTGACACGCAAAATTAATTATTACCAAAATTGGTCCACTAGTTTCGGCTCTACACGCCTGCCCAGACGACAGAAATTCTTTTTAATAACAACCAATTATATGGGTCATAATTAAACCTGTAAATTTATCAAATTTATTTGGGCTACCACACATACTTTATCTCTTTTCTCTCTCTTTATATATATATATATATATATATATATATATATATATATATATATATATATATATATATATATATATATTATATAATACGAATATGAGAAAGAAAAAACACATAAATATAAAATTCATATAAGGGTAGAGGAATGCGTCAATATTTTTATTTTGCTGCATGTTCAGCAATTATAATTCAATTTTTAAAAAAAGAAAAAATAATATGATATATTTTGCAACCACTTATTAAATCTTCATACTCTTCAAAGAGACAAATTCCGACGAACAGAAGAAAGAAGAAAAAAACCCGAATTCTTATAACATCAAGGAAAAGATTCAATAATTAAAAAATGAAATTAAAATCATACGCGGAGGATGATAAAGTTTATGATACTTTTTGTTTCTTTGTTAAAGAAACCGCTTATACTTCATGATTTTTTTTGTTTAACAGTCCCATTGTTCTTCTACATGGAATTATAAGTGCCAAATGTTCTTGAAAAAATAAAAAATAATTTAGACACGCCCCTTAATCAATTATGTTTTTTGAAAAGAGTTTTAATGTCTTTCAAGAATCGAGGACATCTGTTCATAGAATTAATTAAACAGTTATGAAAAACGCAGGTAATGAATTTATGAAATTATAATTTTTTCCCCTTTATATTTCAATAAATATTTTTGGTCTGCTTGTGTTTTTGGTTATTTTTTAATCAATATTATTGTTATTTATTGTTATATTGATTTTTTAACTAAAATCATCGGACCCGCTTTTATAACATTTAGGTGGAAACCGCTGTGAAATCAAGAGTTAAAATTAATTTCTTGATCTCGCCACTATACAGAGCGTAAAACGATTAAATCCATGGAAATAGTTTTTTTTCTAAAATTGAATAATTTTATATACTAAAATATGAGAATGCAAAAAAAAAAAAAAAAAAAAAGTGGTGTCGCGGGACACCCGTTAGAAATGAAGTTCCTTACGCTTTTTATTAAGTATAAATTATAAAATCACACTGCTAAGTATTCGATGCTAACTACTTATACATGGGGGAGTTAGAAAAAAAGAAAAATTAAAAGTAACGAACTAATTGTGCTTAGCAGAGTTAAGGAAACATTAAAAGAAAAGCATTTTTTTTTTTATCAATCAAGCGAGCGTCTTGCGACAAATATATATTGAGTATTAAGAAAATAGTTAATCTTAATGAGTTGATACTTAAAGAGGACGATTGTAGTTCAGAGGCTTGTAGTAAGGGAACAGGCCTATTTCCTAACCCTCACACCTACTCCATTTAAAGTATAAAATATATCACATCACTAAACAAAAACTTCTGCTTGTATAAGGTTGAAATTTCCTTTACATGCCTGTTTCAATTGTACTTTAGACGATGTTTATTTTTATTAAAATTGTTATGTTAGAACGTAAGATAGCTGTAAAAACGTAGTTTTCTCTATTTTAAACGTTTAGGTCCGCTTTGATGTTTCTAGCGAACTTTAACACTTAACAAAGCGGTGTCAGTATTGGTTTTACTAAAACAAATTATTTAAAAACGTTGTTTGTCTCATTAAATAGATGAAGGTAGAATTTTTTCCTGTCCTAAAATTCTAATTTTACATTTGAAGCTAGTGTTGTTCGAGCTTTGCGCGCGAACGCTTGGGCGGATAACGTAGTGTAACGAACTTGTCCTGGGCATTGGTAAAATGAACATGTATACTAAATTTCAACTAAATTGGTTAAATTTTACTCAAGTTATTGACATCGGACGATTTTTGTGACGGTCTTTTTTTCAGATTTACTTCCGGGATCCAGACTCTGTGACGTGCTAAAGGAACTTTGTTCCGAAAAAAAGTGATCGTTAGAACCTTAGAATTTGAATTGTTTTGTTGAAACTTCGTCTTAAAAGCTTGTGAAAATCTACAATAAATCAAATTTTACAAAGTAACAGGAATAAAAAAAAGAGAATAATATGATACAGAAGAAAATGTATTACACTAAAAATAATAAATTTAATCAAATTTGTCAAAATAAGGAACTACGTCACACAACAAAAGCAAAGATTTTTCAAACATGGTATCACACCCTTTAAAATATGACAAAACATTTTATTAAAAAAGGTTTTTACTTTGTAGTATAAAGACATTGACAAAATAAGGATCATGTTAGGGGTCAAGTAAAATACAAAACCCTAAAAGGAGCAAAAAAGCATAAATCCAACATCTCAATAAAATTCCCTTTTGTATGTTTTGACGATTTGAACAAAAAAAAAAGATTTTTTTTGTTAAGGGATTTTAGATAAAAATACTTTGGTAAAGGGCTTTTAACAAATATATATATATATATATATATATATATATATATATATATATATATATATATATATATATATATATATATATATGCAACAGGAAGTGTGTTTCCTCATTGTTCAAAAATTTGACAGTGAAAAAGTACGAAAAAAAAAAAATCAAAAGGGTGTGACATAACGACAATAAAAACCATTATGAATAAGACGGACAAGTAAAAAGGGTGGGCTTTTAATAAGATTGCGGTACCTGAAGAAAAAGGTATCGTTAGTACCCTTAAAAAAAAAAAAATCAAGGGTTAGAACTTTTAAGTCAAGTACATCATAATACCTCTAAAAGAAACCCTACTTCTTTCGTAAAAGGAACTTAATAGTTGAAAAAAAGTTGTGTAACCTTCAAAAGAATGTTGTTTCCTTTTGATAGAGAAGAAGGGCATGAAGTGAATGAAGAAGGTCGAGAAGGAGTTCAAAAGGGTGAAGTTTTGTAGGGTACAAAAGTTGAGGTTTTAGGGGTAAAGTTATGGTTTCAATAAGGATCTTTGGAAAGTTGTCGATACCTGGATGTCTTGAGTACCTATTATTGGATTGGACAAAAGTTTATTCGGTTTTAAAAACAAACATTGCTTTTGTGTTCTTTGTTAATATAAAGGTAGTTTTCTTCAAAGGCGATCAACTGCTGGGTACTTAAAGGTAAGAGATATTTTTCCTATTGGTAAGTATATAATAAGGGGAGAAATCTAAAAAAAAAATTATTTTTTTTTGGTAAGAAGTTAATTTACTGAAATTGAAAATATATTTCCTTAATATTTTGCTTGAACTTTTGCCTGAACACAATTATTCCGTTAAGTGTTTTTCTAGTTTTCATAGCGTCTTTTATATCTACTCAAGTATATATTCTACTATAATAGTATATATTATTTAAAGTATCTATATACACTGGATACAGTACATAGTACATGGAGATACTATATAGAAAATATCAGAGAGGGGCAAGCAAGAGCTCAATAAGAGCCGTATTTAAATATAAACATCAAACAAGTACTACATATAAACTTTTACACAAACTCTTAAGGTGCGTCCATACTATTATATGCTGATCGGCACCATTCGGCTTGAGCCGATCTGCACAGCCGAATTAATGAGGATTGGAAGAGCCGATCGGCCTTGTCGACGCATCTAAAATGTACAGCCAACCCGAACTGTGCCGAATCCAACCCGAATCAGGTCGATCCCGATCAAAGATAAAGAAAACCGAACTTAAGTCGCTGAATGACATGTCGTTCCTGTACTCCAAATTCAACTTATCCACCTCATCTAGTAGTAAGTCTTTCATAAATTCGCTGGCTCTGTACTCTCTTCTACCAATGAGAATACTAATCTCCGAGGGCCAAAAATAAAGATGTTCAATGGCAACTGCTGAAAAATAATCTTCTTCATCACTCATCATTAACACTCTTCATTGAGCAGAGCAGAAACAAAACTACTCTGCAAAGCCATATTAAATGTTCCAGTAATGGACAGGAAATCATTCTCCAAATTGGAGACTACTATGGCACCTCAAATAGAAAAAGTTGCGGTTGGTTTGGCACCGATTGGGACACTACTAAAGCAATGAGGACGATATGCCGACCCGAACGTACCGAACTAAAGATGCCACCCGGCACAGGCTGATCGGCATCTTCCTGCATAGTGCGAACCCTCTTTATGGTCAATGCAGCGTCCATAAAAATCGACTCTAGTCTTACGGCTGCAGCACATTGTTCAATTTTCAATCCCGTAACCAATCAGTTAAGAACCAGATTTAATGAAGATCCTTGTAGCAATCTTCTATTCGCAGGAGGTACTTCAATTTTAAGAGGAATGGCTGCATTTATAAATAGAAATCTACTGGAAGACCGTCAATGAGCACTGAAGTTGTAAAGCAGGTAAGGGAAAATTTTAAGTCACAAGGGTTTCCCATATCGAACATTTATAATTCTGAGTATCTGTGATAACTTTTTAGTTAGTTTTTTCTATTTACATTTTTTTAAAGTTATTAAGCCTAATTGGCTGAACTGAAAGAGATAATACGGTTGAGAATAACTTGGCGGCATAATTTTGCTTGATGTATTTTCAGTTAAGAGATTATATCCCTTTGTCAAACAGTATATTTGTATGATTTATACATTTGAAAAATTATATGTATGATTTGTACATAGGAGAATTGATATCCCTTATTCAAAAAATACGTTGGAGAGAGTTGATATCCCTTTGTCAAAGAATACGTTGGAGAGAGTTGATATCCCTTTGTCAAAAAATACGTTGGAGTGACTTGATATCCCTTTGTCAAAGAATACGTTGGAATAAGTTGATATCCCTTAGTCAAAGAATACATTGGAATGAGTTGATATCGCTTTATCAAAAAATACGTTGGAGTGAGTTGATATCCCTTTGTCAAAGAATACGTTGGAGAGAGTTGATATAGCTTTATCAAAAAATACGTTGGAGTGAGTTGATATCCCTTTGTCAAAGAATACGTTGGAGAGAGTTGATATCCCTTTATCAAAAAATACGTTGGAGTGAGTTGATATCCCTTAGTCAAAAAATACGTTGGAGAGAGGCCCCACCCATTTTTTTAATAAACCGCCTCATATTCTTCAGTTTTACTAAGACGTTAAACCTCACCTTAACCTCCTAATTACAAGTCATTGTTACGAGCCTTTAAAAATACCAAGTACAGCTTGTCACTTTTTAATGTCACTATGCCATTTTAAACTAGAACTTATACAAGACGAGAATTGAATATCAATCTCGAAGTTATTTTGAACTTAAACAATCTTAAAGTTATACATTTATATAAATCTATCCTTGACATATCGAGTTTAAGTCATAAAGAAACTATTCGACTGACATTAGCTGACTTAGTCAAAAATCCTCCTAGAGAACCTATTTTACAAGGTATTATCTGACAGGCTGACAGGTTTAATGACAGTAAAGCCCAACACAGACAAGAAAACAATGACCTTTAAAAGTCTTTAATGGAATGAATCGATTATATTGTTGTACATAGTTCAAATTTAATGGATACTTAAATAGTAATTACACTTATGCATTAATGGTTTTTTCGTTTACATCTTAGTAGCGTATAGGATTTAGATATGGGTAATGTTTATGAGCTTAATTCTTGTTTGAAATAATAGCCATACAATTAATCTGAGAATGAACATAGTTTATCACTGAGATATATGTATTACTTGTTTCAAAGTGAATAAAATTACAATTAATTAGTGTTTATATGGCAAATGTTAGATATATATTATAGAAACTAGTTATGTATCTGTATTATAAATAGTTCAATGATAATAATCAAGCTTGTGGGTGTATTTGCTAGTAAATGTCGGTAGGAAAAATCTTTCCGAAACAATTTTATTCAAATTCGACTTCACAGCTTCTTTTTTGAAATAATTTGAATAAGTAACCCATAAAGGGACAAACTAACATCAACTTGATTTTCGGTCTACTAACTAATATTGTACTTCGAATCATAAAAATCACATAGTCCACCATAATTGTCAGGACATGACTGCTCTCCATCTGTTTGTTGTTTTCAAATGCCTTTTGCCAAGCTATGTCTCGTAGATGAACTTAGCCGACCACATCTATTCTTAAAAGACACTAAAAGATTTGCTTGTATACAAAATTCTAGCTTTATGTTAGACACATCTCCTGGCATAGTAATGTCAGGACCTTTTACAACCTATTTTTGTCAAATTTATTTAATTTGCCCCCCGGTTTTTTTTTGCCAAAACAATTAAATTTGATTTGTTGCATGAATTAAAGTATCAATTTAGCAAGATTTAAGAAGCCCAGATGGTTGAAATTAATCTGGAGCAATGCGGGATACTTTCGACAAACCATCCAAATTTCATAAAAATCAGATGAGTACTTTTGAAGATATAGGTGTAAATAAATGTATGTTTGTGCGCATGTGGGAGAGAAACAAATGGGCGCAGATAGATTAAACTTATATGGAATAAAATATTGGCTAATTATGACTTGCCATCACAATTTCTTATATGATAGTTCACAAAAAGTGTGAACGGATCAATATAATGGCAGACCGACAAGACAGTCTCGAGACCAAAAATGTTTCCTGATGTCTGAAAAGGATTACTGTAGATGCAATGGGTGACATAAAAACATTTAGTTCTACAGAACCATCGCGTAACTTCCGTTATCGAAGGTAGCGGAAATTAAACGAATTAGGTAACGGTAACAAAATTTTTTTGTGAAATACAACATAGCCATCTAAAATAGCGAGCATTTTGAATGTTCAAAAATTCAAACGTTGGAAACAACTTCAACTTGGAATGTAAAGGTACAAAATATTGAAACGAACAAATTTCAAAATCAACGTTAACGTGAACATGAACTGATTTTTGAGAAAATTGAACACGGAAATTTTAAAATTATGTCAAATTTCTTTTTTTTTTTTTTCTTTTTTTTTTAAAAAATCGAATAAACTATGGTTTTTCTGTTACCTAATTCTTCTTGTGGGCAAAGTAGGGTAGAGCAGTTAGTTATGTTTGCGGTAAAACTTAATGCGGGTAGTATCGGATAGATTATTCTAAAGAATTATTTGTAAAAGACACCAATTTGTGAGAGACACCAAGGGATGTGCCACGTAAGCGTGACACATAGGAACTGTTCCAACATTAGACTATACGTCACAAAGATGTTGGCTCGGCATTACGCTATGTCCTGCATCGTTTCGTCGCTTCCGAATCATCAGGGGCCCGACGATGCCCACCCAACTCTGGACCTAATATATATATATATATATATATATATATATATATATATATATATATATATATATATATATATATATATATATATATATATATATATATATATATATATATATATATATATATATATATATATATATATATATATATAGACATAATCACCTCTCTTGCGAACACACCTCCCTTGCGGACTGTTCGCTAGAGAGGTGATTATGTCTACAACTCGAAATCTGTAACTTTTTATTTCTTTGTCCTCTAGGGAGGTATTTTTGACTTTTTAAACAACAAATATACCTCCGTAGCGAACAAAAATATACAGACCTCTCCAGCGATCAATTTCATTCAAAAACACCTCTTTAGAGACCATACCTCTTTTAAGGCCAAAATTATGTAAAAATAGCTCCGTGGCGACCATACCTCCGTTAAAGCCAAAATAATATAAAAATACCTCCTAAAAGGCCATTCTTATTTGGAGCCAATTACTTCTTTCTTGATTGCATCTTATTTAATTATTGTAAAAGTTATTTTATTCTGAGCTTATGTATGGACAAAAGTATACATTATAGTTGTATACATAGCACAGTAATGTATTGCTTTTCCTTTTACATTGGAATTAAATCTATATCTCTCAATGAACTACTGCAGCCATTAGTTTTTATATTTATGATACTACTAAAAAAACTATTTAATACCTACTATAGCTTTGATCCTAGGTTATTATTTAAAAAAATATATTCTATAGTGTTAAAGCATTCGAGTTTAAGGAAATTTTTGTAACATCCAATTCATTGAATTTTTAAAATTCGAAATTAGTTAATAAATAGTTTTGATAATAAAATTGTTTTTGAGTTAATATAACCGATTACTTTTTAAAACGATTAAAGATTTATGGTTTAGCTGAAGCAAGGAAAAATAGCTAACTGATTTTTTTATGCTCCTCAAATCTAATGATTCATTTTTTGTTATACATATTAAAAAATCAATTTTCCTTATTTAAGTTTTTGGTAGTTGGTAGTATTCATACTACGGAAAGTATAAATTTTAATTTAAATCAAATTATAATTATTATTAACAACGGGAGGTAGACAGAGAAAAATAGCGGACGGGTTCGATTCCCCGCCGAGAAGAAGTTATTTTTATGATACATTTTGTTAAAATTTTGAATGATAATTAAATTTACTGACGAAAACTAATCAATAGAAAACACTGGGCTAAGTAATTATGAACTCTTATAATATGAGAAAGTTGTCTGAGTTGTCTCGGACCGATTCCTATATTTTTGATATGCTTAAAAACCATTATTTACTCTTCATATAGAATAAACTATAGAGGGCATCTCTTCTGCTGGTTTACATATAATATGTCACCAAATTTGAAGCGATTCATAATAAAATTGTAGGCCCTATTAAGGTTAAGGTTTTTAAGATTATTTATTTGTTGAATAAAGGGGAGAGGTTTTGTCGTCGCATACTAGTACTAGGAAAGGAAGCACACACACGCTGACATGGAAGGAGAGAGGTAGAAAAGACTAACACCGAATAGACCTCGAGTTCAGAGTTCAGACTGACTGGCAGCTTATTCATTCATTTTTTTAATAGATATGATAAACTCCTATTTGTATTTTACACTAGCCTTGACCCCGCGCTCCGCGCGGGGCTCATGCTAGGTATTAGTGGCTAAGTTTCCTATTGTCATGTAGGCCTAGCAATTAAATGAAATGGCTAAATGATGTTGTTTCCAAGCCTTCTAGGAATAAAATCAGGACTATATTGTACATCATTCATTCCCTTACTAAGAATATAATTTTCTCCAAATCGTAGTTTGGAGTCTATCTATATATTTACAAAATAGCCAATAGAAACTAATTAATATGTATAACAATTAACAAAATAATAAAAAAGGTTGGCACGGGGCCGGATAGCATGGCGCGCCGAAAATCAAACTCGTCTTGATTGTCATCGCGCCACGCATTTCAGGTCGTGCTATGCACGGAGACCTCCACACACTGGCATGTTTCGTCCGTTTTGTGCACGCGTAGTGTAAAGCGGCTCATACACTACACGTGCATTGCATGGCGTGCAATCACGCCTTGCCAAAATCGGACGAAACGTGCCAGTGTGTGGAAGTCTCCGTGCTAAGCACGGCCTGCAATGCTTGGCACGATGAGAAAATCAAGACGAGTTTGATTTTCGGCGAGCCATGCCATCCGGCCCCGTGCCACGTGCTAGTGTGTAGGCCTTTTTCGCGCCACGTGCTAAGAGTGCAACATCTTTTGAGGCTATATTTCGTTCGCTAGCATCAAGAGATTCTTGCTTGTATTTCTTTAAAATGAGTGATACATCCGTTTTTCTGTCACCCAATTTCTTGCCGTTGTTTATTGACGCTTATAGAAATCACCCCATTGTTTGTGGCGATTTAAGTGCAAAGTTATCTTTCTTCTTCAACCAATTTCTAGTCCATATTTGCCTCTTCTTCCGTTTCTCCTTCCTATCTATCTTCATGTATCACGCCAATCTGCTAAAGCTTTATGTTTCGTTACTACAGGCATAACTGGTCGTGTACACTAAAAAATCACAGTATGAACTCCGACTTCTAGCACGTCACAGAGCGAACTGCATTTTACAGTGTGTGGCGTACGGCGCGCCAAAATAAAAAAAATGGCAGGGCGTGCAATGCATGTGTAGTGTATGGGCCGCTTAAGAGACGCTTAATAATCAGTTTCGAAATTTATGATCGGTTGATTCATTTATCGAAATGAATGAATCTGACATTTTCTAATAAAATAAACAATATAAAAATAATAGACAGCCAATTAGTATAGCACATAGCTTCCTCGCATCCTATCATGTACTTTATTCTTATATTAACATTAACATTATTGTTATATTAGATTATTGTTATATTTTTTATTGCGTAAAAACTATTAATAGTTTTAGCGATCTTTAACACTTCATAGCGGTGTCGCTGTTGGTTTTACTAAAAAATTGTATTTGAAAAAATGTCTCACTGAATAGATGAAAAAATGTCTCATTGAATAAAATTTGGCATACTTAAAATTCATACCCCAAAATAATAATTTTTGTTCTAAATTTGGTGTGTCTTCCGTTTTTTACACGGAAAAATCTAGTTTACGAGATATTGATGAAAATAAATAAAATTAAGATGAAAATTGGAAACGTATTATAAATAAAATGTAATGGCAACATTTTGCAAAAAATTTGTCGAAAAAAAAAGTCGAGTTTACATTTTTGTAGCGACACGGTAAGCGATGTTTTTTTACAGTATGAAATACCAAGACTAAACAATATTATATTTAATACATTTTTTTAGTACGAAACAGGAAAATTTTTTTAACAATATAAATATAAATCCTAAGACCTAAAATAATATAAATAAAATTTAAACACTTATTGGACAGTTCAAATGAAGTGGGTGATGTAATATTTTTTTATTTATATAATAAATAATGGCAATGGTTACAGAATTGTAAGTTATCTTTATGATTATGTCTCTCTTACTCTATGAGTAAGACGTTGACATGAGACTCGCTACAAAATATCTCAAAACATAAGAATTATTGTAAATACTTTACTACAGATTATACAGATAGACGCTTGGCCGCTTGGCAGACACTAAAAAGAGGGGTATAATGAGATGTTTAGATTAATTTTTTTAGACTTCCAACTATTTAGATTAGTTATGATTAACTATTTAGACTATTTTATCTGACACAATGTTTAAAACTTTTTTTGGCTATCAGGGACAAAGATAAGTTATTCTGTTCCAAATGACTAAAAATGTATCCAGATAAACAAATATAAATTTTAATATTTCTTATATAGAGGTTTTACCATATAGTGATGTCATTTAGATTACCGAATTTTTAGATTATTGAGCTACAAGTGTATGCTATTTAGTAGGGAAATCAATATTTTTTAACAAGGTATGTACAACAAAATTTTGTTATTCCCACAATATTTCGTGTATACACATTATAATGTGTAATGAATAATATAATTTGTATTTATACTGTTGAAAACAAAAAGTTCTTAGAATGAGGGTGTTAAAAACAGTAAAAGACTCAGTTTCATGTTGTTGTTAAATGAAACAAAAGAGAGAGTAACCCGATCTTATTATAGTTTCCCTGAATGGTTTTGCTAGGACTAACGATGAGATAGAATTGTTTCAAGGAATCTTTTGGACGAATGAAATATGTGTATACATTTTTAACACACTCACAATTTAAAGATTTACTTTATTTATGAATACTTGTGACATCCGGTAGGAACTTCCTACCGGGTGTCTCGTGACTGTCGTGACACGACATGTATTTTTTATTTTTAAATTTGTGCGTAAACTTAGTTGATAATATGCGAATACGTTTATTTTTGCTAGGCGTAAAAGGCTTGTAAAGCAAAAAAAGCAATAGCTAGGGATATTAGAAAGTATGGCATTTACAGGTCGGTATTAATGGCATGGTTTTAATTCATATTGAAGCATTGCCTCCTCTTTTTCTTTTTTACTGGTGGCATCAGTGGCGTATCCAGGGGGGGGGGGGGGCACAGGAGGCACGTCCCCCTCCCCCAGACCCAATAGAGTAAAACAAAACAAAATACCGCCGTATTTTTGTTTTTAATACATATTTTTTACATTCACCATAGTTCATAGTTTGGAGAGGTCATATTTTCAAAATTTTCCGGGGGCCGGTGCCCCCATCATAAATCCCCCCCCCCCCCAATAATTAACTGCAGACGACGCCCATGACTTACAGTAAGATATTGCACTGCAGTAAGCATCAGCATAACATTTTCTAACGAATACGTTCTAAAACAGTTGTTTTGTTTGTTTATTAGTTGTACTTTTTGGAACATTACATAAGAATATGTATGTGGGTCGCGGGATTTTTAAGTTTTAAATTTTTTATCAATTTTTAAATAAAAAAGGGCAAGTTTTTTTAGTCACATTAGTTACCGGAATTTTCTTCTACTTACCGATTTGCAAAATGATATTTACCACCAAACGACAATTGGAAATAGTCACACGGGCTCAAACCAATATTATTGTCTACTCAGGACATTTCTTACATTGGTTTTAATTAGTGAAAAAATTAATTAATTATATTTTTGTCACGATAGTTACTGTTCAAGTTCCTTTAATTAAAGTTCCTGGTCATAGCAATTTTTGTAAGCTAATTAGATTTAATTTCCTAAATAAGTCATTGTACACTCAACTCTATGATGGGGACGAAGTTTTTTTATTTTAAAAAATAACCTATTTAAATTCAATTTTTTAGTAACTATCGTGACATGTAGTACGCTGGGTAACTAATGTGACATCTATCTTGTTCCTGGGTAACTATCGTGACAAGTGTCGTGCTCCTCTAAAGTTAGGAATGATAAAATAGTTAAAGCGAAATTTTCAAAAAAGTGACACTGAACAACTTTGAGCCAACTAGTGCTTTATTTTGACGCTGAACATCTATGCAACAAGAATATGTATGTGAAAAGTAACTATCGGGACAAGTAACTATCGTGGCTTATAAACTAAAACATGGAGGCCAAGCCACACTAATGTATTAATGCTTTCAAAGGAAAGCATAAGTATTCTGTATATTACTGGGGTATACTAAAAAAAAAATAAAAACCTTTAAATGCACTTTTAAATACTAAAATTTATGGTAACAATTGTCACTTTGAATAAACATTCGCCCCCATGATTTTTGAAGAGAATTGTTGTGTGACCGAGGTTTACTTCAGAAGACGCGGAGACGAACTTTAGATTATAAAGGAATGATTCTTTTATCTGTAAAACACTGAAATCCCGCCCTCAGTCAAACAGTGCAGCCAATATTTTAGTAACTATTGTGATGTAACTATCGTGACCGATTGCTGGGACAAGCCTTTTTATTAAATTCCCGACAAGTTACACCGAAATAAGAAAGAAATTATATTTAGTATCACAAAGTACATTATATTTCCTATCTAGGATTATAGTTAGAAAGTCAAAGAAAATTATTTTTTGAACATTTTTGAGCATGGTAACTTAGGTTAAAAGGGGCTGGGACATAACTATCGTAACCTTTTTGTATATATAAATTTAAATTTCTCCTCCCTAAAAAGGATATTCAAGAATCTGACTACACCAAAATGACGAATTTAATCTATAGAAAAATGTTTGTGGGGTTGTAGATTTCTTTAATTATATGGAGTGCAAGTAATTTTTTTTTAACTCGCGGACAGTGAAAGTGTCACTTTTTTTGAAAATGACCCCTTTACACTTTCTTGCCATTTCGCGTTTTCAATCATTTTTAAAATAATGATGAGTATTTTATTCACCTCTAACCACCTATATATAGTCCTATTTAATTATTTCTTTCCTTCTTTTACGATTTTTAATTTTTCGAAGCCAAAGAAATTGATATGACAAAAGAGATTTAATCAACTTATTAAATAATAATAATAATAAATAATTGAAAAATGATAAGATGTGACTAGTGAAAGATATTGCTTTAATATTATTGTACGAGTACAATACAGACATATATCTTATCATGTACTTGTACTTTAACATACTAATGTATACATTTTTATAGGATTTATTGAGTAGCAAATTTATACTAGTAGTCAATGGATGACAAACAATTAGGTACCTATTTTGTTATCAGCTGTTTTTGGATAGTAACAGTTTCGTTTTCGTATAATGGGAAAGACTATAAAAGAAGTAGGGAGATAAATAAACTCAATAGAACGTGGTGGCGGTGTCATGAAAGATTACGAGTTAAAAGGGTATCAAACTTTCTTAGAACACAGCAACACAAACACAGGAATAGAATTTAAGAATCAGAGTTTTGCGATTCGTTATTATCAATCTTAAATTGAATTTTTTATATAATAAGAATTGTTTTTAACAAAAATAATATATAATAATATGGGTGATGGGTAATTAAGACCTACTATCGAAATTCCATTAAAGTCAGACAAGTAGTTTTTAAGGTAAAATGTTGCCACCCAACGTTCACAAAAAGTTTAGATGGATCAACAGTGCTGATATTTCTGATTTTTAAGGCATCAATTTTTCGGTCTTCGGCACGATCACAATGCTTTCGATACCTTTCAACTCGTGTTGTTTTATGTTTTATTAT
Organism: Gerris lacustris; assembly: GCA_951217055.1. NCBI lineage: Eukaryota > Metazoa > Arthropoda > Insecta > Hemiptera > Gerridae > Gerris > Gerris lacustris. Next base: position 11,503,288 of record OX578286.1, read on the forward strand.
AAAAAAATTAATGTTTTATTTATAAAATTTATATCAGCATATCAGCTGTGAATTGAGTTTATTTATTTGTTTTTACTCTCATATAAAGAGAAAGTATTGTGAAGCGCGAAAAATCGATTTTGAGATTTTTATGGATACATGTTAAGAGGTCTCCTAATTCCAAAAAAGTGTTTTTTAAAAAATGTCTGTCGTCTGTACAAACGCCTGGAACCTAAACCACTGGGTCGATTTTGACGAAATTTGGCATACATGTTCAGAAAAACATACCCCGAGGCGAAATCGAGAAATAAATTTTAGCTCTAAATTTAGGGGGGCTATCCCCCAAAAACTTTGAGAAAACATGAAAAAAAATTATTTCTTGAAAACGGTTCCAACAATTTTGATTAAAAAAAGTCTAAAATGTAGTCCATTTTAATACGAATCTAACGATATAAGCCGTGTTCCCGGGAAAAATCTAGTCCCTGAGAAAATAGCTTAAAACGCGGACGGAGCGAGCCCGGGTTCGATTCCCCGCCCCGGAGAAGTTATTTTTAATGTGGTTTGTTTTATATATTTTTAATGATAAATTTTGATGAAAAGATCAATAATAAATTAATTTATAAACGAAAACTAGTAAATGGATAAAACTACAATTACTACTTTGTAATTAGTAACCACAGTTCTGAAAGCAATAATCAAAATAATATTAAAAAGGCACGTCGTCACCCTTTTGAAATGTGTCCTAGAGATATTACTGTGCTACCGAAAAATCTTTTATGTAAGAAAGCCGTTTTATTGCAATTTAAAAAAAAAAAGGTAAAACACAATTAACCATAATGGTCAGGGTGCCCATAGGCAAAAAAGTAACTTATACATACTCTTTCCAAACCTTTTTGTATGGCTTGTATAGGCAAAGTCTGACACCGTTTTCCTCTGTGACTTTTTTTAGTTTTGGGGCGTTTTTTTTTAATTGAACCCTAAAATTTTGACGCGTCAGACTTGAAAATCACAATATCAGAATATACAATATTAAAATGTTGATTTATAGGGTTCAAATAATGTATCTTGAGAAAATCAGCTGGTTATTAATCATTAATTAATATTAGTTCATATTAATAAATTAATATCCATTATTATTGATTAAGATTAATTAATATCATTAATTAATAACTGCCTGATTTGCTCAAGATACATTATTTGAACCCTATAAATCAACAATTTAACATTGTCTGACGCAGAACTTTTTCCGATTTTCTAGTCTGACGCGTCAAAATTTTAGGGTTCAAATAAAAAAAAAACGCACCAAAACTAAAAAAAGTCACAGAGGAAAACGGTATCAGATTTGGCCTAAACAAGCCATACAAAAAGGTTTGGAAAGAGTATGTATAAGTTACTTTTTTGCCTATGGGCACCCTGACTATAATTATTTACTGCGTTTAAAATGATTAAATACAGTTATGAATAAGTTCCATGTTGCAATACAAAAAAACAAAACAAGAAAGTACCAAGTATCAAAACATTACTACCAACTTCCGCACTGTCTTAAAAATATCATATTATTTCACAAATTGAATCGCAAACTAAATAGACTGCCAATTAGTGTGGCACATAGTTTCCTCGCATCCTTTCATGTACTTTATTCTTATATTAACATTAACATTATTGTTATAAATATTGGATTATTGCTATATTGTTTATTCTGTAAAAACTATTAATAGTGTTTAGCGATCTTTAACACTTCAAAGCGGTTCACTGTTGGTTTTACTAAAAAAATGTATTTGAAAAAAATGTGTGTCTCATTAAATAGATGAAGTTTGATTTTTTCCCGACCTAAAATTCTAATTTTAAATTTGAAGTTCACGTTTACGCATGCGTTGCGCGTGAACGCTTGACCGGATAACGTTGTCCAACGAACTCGTCCTGGGTATTGGTAAAATGAACATGTCTACCAAATTTCATCAAAATTGGTCGACATTTACTCAAGTTATCGTCGCACGTTTCAGGATTTGCGGACACACAGACCGACAGACAGACAGAAACAAGACCAAAAATGTTCCCTGATGTCTGAAACGGATTTCTGTCTTGGAATTTTTAAAATCGGAGACATAAAACTTTTTTCGTTCTCAATAGTGAACACAATGCTTCCGTTACCTTCGGTAAGCTCGGAAGCAAAAATATCCACTTTGATTTAATAATAATAATAATAAAACAAAAAAACAAGAAAACAAGTATTTATTTATATATAATTATAAAAACGCTTTAACTATATCAATACTATAACTGACTCCCTACTCCTACACTGATGCATCTACCTACATATTTAATAAAAACATTAGCGCTTTAGAGTTTTATTTTCTCTACTGAGGGCCCTCACCATTCTTTATCTCATTATTATATTTTATTTTTTATCTTCATATAATATTTCTATGTATGCAACACAAACACAGAATACAGGGTGTCCCGGGTCAGGACCGACAAACTTTGGGATGTGATAGTTCAGTTAATTTGGAGTAATAAAAGTTCTATAAACCATGGTCCTATTCTCATTTGTTTTTTAGCTATATTATTTTTAACATTTTTTCGTAAAATGTGACTTTGACATAATAAATTGGCAATATCATTGGTAGTAATTGAGCTAGAATGATAAATGATATACCACCTGAAAGAGCATGAAAACTTCTTAAAGATAAACATCATTTCAGCTATTAAATGTCATTTTTAGTCACACGTTAATTCGTTAGAACTTTAAAATAATAAAATTTAATTAAAAAAAGAAAATGTTAGAGCTTGTATAACTACTGTATTGTATTAGATAACTATGGGTGCAAAACTCCTTAAAGTTGGCGCATTTACTAAGCTTCAAAACGATACTATTAAATTTAAAATATTGCAACTTAAAGTATCCGAAATAGTGATGAAATTCAAAAAAAACATGCCCTACTGTCAGCTGAGATAGGGTTGGGGGAATGGGAAGTGACCTGAAAATGCAAACGTCGGGTAATTTTTTTCTTTTTCCTTTAAGTTGCTCTTGTATAATAAAATGTTAGTCAGAGTTTAGTCATAGTACCCGTGTGGTACCAGTCATGGTACCAATGATACTACAGTCATTGTAAAGTCAGAGCACCTGATGAATCTTATAAAGTCTTATAAGGGGTCTTATCTTATTATTAAGGGTGTAACAATGTATTTTTATTACGATAATTAATTATTTTTATAATAATGTTCTCTGTAAATAAACCAAAATTGTACTGTATTAATTGAATTCGTTTTTTTTTTTGTTTTTTTTTTTTTTAGTTTATTTTATTTTAGGCACTGAACAACAAGGTTATATGCGCCTATGCAAGATTTAGATTAAACAGTAGTTAAACAATGTGTATTGAAATATCTTATTACTTAGTTAAAAAAAAAAAAAAAAAAAACATTAAAGAATAAAATAGAAAAGTGTAATAATATAATAAACCAACCTTCTTTACTTACAATTAACACTTCTGTAATTACTATAATAAATGTTCAAAACGGTGCCCTTCTTCATTAATACCCATCCGACATTTTTTATGTACAGATTTGCTGCATTCAACACTACCCTAATACCAATAGTGCATTGGAAGAGGAGAACCGGTTGCTTGGCCACCCAGGTCACCATACATTGATTACACCTTTAGATTTCAGTTTGGGGGGATGGATGAAAGATTTAGTGTTTAGAATACCGGTTAACAGTCAAGAGGAGCTAATAAACAGGATACAAGCAGCAGCTCATCAAATAAATGACCAAAAAGCGACTCCCATAAAATGCAGCAAATCTCAACTTAAAAATTGTGGATGTGTATGAATGAAGGAGGGCACCATTTTGAACATTTATTATAGTCATTACAGAAGTGTTAATTATAAATAAAAAAAAGTCGGTTTATTTTATTATTACACTTTTCTATTTCATCTTTAATGATTTTTTTTTTAACAAATAAAAGTAATAAAATAATTCAATTAATACAGTTCAATTTTGGTTATGCTACAAAGAATATTATTATAAAAATAATTAATTATCGTAATAAAAATAAATTATTACACCCTTAATAACTATAAAATTCATCAGGTGCTCTGACTTTACAATGACTGTAGTATCATTGGTACCATAACTGGTACCACACGGGTACTATGACTAAACTCTGACTAACGTTTTATTATACAAGAGCAACTTAAAGGAAAAAGAAAAAAATTACCCGACGTTTGCATTTTCAGGTCACTTCCCATTCCCCCAACCCTATCTCAGCTGACAGTAGGACATGTTTTTTTGGAATTTCATCACTATTTCGGATACTTTAAGTTGCAATATTTTAAATTTAATAGTATCGTTTTGAAGCTTAGTAAATGCGCCAACTTTAAGGAGTTTTGCACCCATAGTTATCTAATACAATACAGTATTTATACAAGCTCTAACATTTTCTTTTTTTAATTAAATTTTATTATTTTAAAGTTCTAACGAATTAACGTGTGACTAAAAATGACATTTAATAGCTGAAATGATGTTTATCTTTAAGAAGTTTTCATGCTCTTTCAGGTGGTATATCATTTATCATTTTAGCTCAATTACTTCCAATGATATTGCCAATTTATTATGTCAAAGTCACATTTTACGAAAAAAAGTTAAAAATAATATACCTAGAAAACAAATGAGAATAGGACCATGGTTTATAGAACTTTTTTTACTCCAAATTAACTGTACTATCACATCCCAAAGTTTGTCGGTCCTGACCCGGGACACCCTATATTTATGTGTGTGTGTAAATAATGTAATATGTAATTAAAAATATAATGTAATGTATTTACTATGGTGAAATAAAAACAATTCATTCCTTCATTTGACCCCTGGTTTTTCTCATATTTTCGAATATCTGAAGAACAATTTTAGAAGTTACATACTCTCCTACAACCTTAAATATCGAAACAGAGAAGACAAGAAGAAGAAAGAAAGAAAGAAAGAAAAAATAGTACCGGGGACACATATCACACAGAAAAACGCACTCCAGAGAAATCCATGTTGCTTCTAGTCCGCCGCGAACTCAGTGAAAAATTACAACTTCAAATCTGTCAGCCGCGGACAGTCGCCTTATGTTTGACCAGTTTAATGCAATATTATAGACTATAGACCACAGGGTCCGCCGTGGACAGATTCCTTCTGTTCGATCAGGATAATGCAAAATAACAGCACACAGAGTCCGCCACAGACCAAATACTTGTCCGCGGCAGACAGTCCGCTTCCTGTGTAACCGGGCCTTTAAGCTCGGAAAGAAAAAAAAAAGAAAAAATATAGGTACACTAATATAATATATGATCGCTTAGGAGGTGTTTCTATAGTATATTGGCTGCCCTAAGCAGGCGCGAAAAAAAAAAAAAAATCCAAAGAAGGTTTTTTTATTATTAAATGATGTAATTTTATGTTTTCAATTTACTGAAACTCTCAAAGGAAATAATTTATGTTTTTAGGATTTGCACATATAGATCCAAATGGTGATGTATGTAAAATGTTCGCATAGGAGGTGTTTTTAGATTATATTGGCTGCTAGGGAGGTACGACAAAAAAATCTATTTTTTTTTTAAAAAGTATTTTTTATTAAATGATATAATTTTTAGTTTTAAATTTACTTAAACTCTCACAAAAAGAAGTTTTGTATTTAGGGTATGCACATATGGATCCAAATGGTGTTTTGTGTGATATGATCGCATAGGAGGTGTTTCTATATTATATTGGCTGCTAAGGAAATACGACAGAAAAATCTATTTTAAAAAAAAAAAAAATATATATTTTTTATTAAATGATATAATTTTTAGTTTTCAATTTACTTAAACTCTCAAAGGAAAGAATTTATGTTTTTAGGATTTGCACATATAGATCCAAATGGTGTTGTATGAGAAATGTTCGCATAGGAGGTGTTTTTAGATTATATTGGCTGCTAGGGAGGTACGACAGAATAAAAATCTTTATTTTTATTTATTTTTTTTTTTTTTTATTAAACGATATAATTTTATGTTTTCAATTTACTTAAACTCTCAAAGGAAAGAATTTATGTTTTTAGGATTTGCACATATAGATTCAAATGGTGTTGTATGAGAAATGTTCGCATAGGAGGTGTTTTTAGATTATATTGGCTGTTAGGGAGGTACGACAGAATAAAAATCTTTATTTTTATTTTTTATTTTTTATTTTTTATTAAATGATATAATTTTATGTTTTCAATTTACTTAAACTCTCAAAGGAAAGAATTTATGTTTTTAGGATTTGCACATATAGATCCAAATGGTGTTGTATGAGAAATGTTCGCATAGGAGGTGTTTTTAGATTATATTGGCTGCTAGGGAGGTACGACAGAATAAAAATCTTTATTTTGATTTTTATTTATTTTTTTTTTATTAAACGATATAATTTTATGTTTTCAATTTACTTAAACTCTCAAAGGAAAGAATTTATGTTTTTAGGATTTGCACATATAGATTCAAATGGTGTTGTATGAGAAATGTTCGCATAGGAGGTGTTTTTAGATTATATTGGCTGCTAGGGAGGTACGACAGAATAAAAATCTTTATTTTTATTTTTTATTTATTTATTTATTTTTTTTTATTAAATGATGTAATTTTATGTTTTCAATTTACTTAAACTCTCAAAGGAAAGAATTTATGTTCTTAGGATTTGCACATATAGATTCAAATGGTGTTGTATGATAAATGTTCGCATAGGAGGTGTTTTTAGATTATATTGGCTGCTAGGGAGGTACGACAGAATAATAGTATATTATGTTACAAGGCTGTGAAGTGAGTTTTTTCTTTACCGCGGCAATTACATTTACTGTCGAGCGAAGCGAGACAGTAAATATTGCCAAGGTAAAGAAAAAACACTTCAAAGTCGCGTAGCATATGCTATTTTTTCCGAGGTAGCAGACAATGAAAAAACATTAAGTATTAATCACTAATCAATACATAATAATAACAAATATTAGTACATACTTAAGACTTAAAAAAAGAAACCTTAAAATGAGGTTACACTACAAGAAAAGATAAACAAAACGCATTGACATCTAGCGGATTTTTATCGTTCTAGAAGCATTCCTACAAAGACTGCCGCACTACTAACGGAAGTTTTGACAACTACCCGCCGTAAAGAAAAAATCTTTTAGTGCCTAGGACGTAAAAGATTTTTTCTTTACAGCTAGGAGTAATGAAAATATTTTTTAAGTCCACGTAATGAAAAAATGGATTTTAGCTATGTTTTTTAGGCTCTAAAGTTACTATTTCACAGGCTACCACGGAAAAAAATCTTTATTTTTATTTTTTATTAAATGATATAATTTTATGTTTTCAATTTACTTAAACTCTAAAAGGAAAGAATTTATGTTTTTAGGATTTGCACATATAGATTCAAATGGTGTTGTATGAGAAATGTTCGCATAGGAGGTGTTTTTAGATTATATTGGCTGCTAGGGAGGTACGAAAGAATAAAAATCTTTATTTTTATTTGTTTTATTTTTTTTTCTTAAACGATATAATTTTATGTTTTCAATTTACTTAAACTCTCAAAGGAAAGAATTTATGTTTTTCGGATTTGCACATATAGATCCAAATGGTGTTGTATGTAAAATGTTCGCATAGGAGGTGTTTTTAGATTATATTGGCTGCTAGGGAGGTACGACAAAAAAATCTATTTTTTTTTTAAAAAGTATTTTTTATTAAATGATATAATTTTTAGTTTTCAATTTACTTAAACTCTCACAAAAAGAAGTTTTGTATTTAGGGTATGCACATATAGATCCAAATGGTGTTTTGTGTGATATGATCGCATAGGAGGTGTTTCTATTTTATATTGGCTGCTAAGGAAGTACGACAGAAAAATCTATTTTTAAAAAAAAAATATATATTTTTTATTAAATGATAAAATTTTTAGTTTTCAATTTACTTAAACTCTCAAAGGAAAGAATTTATGTTTTTAGGATTTGCACATATAGATCCAAATGGTGTTGTATGAGAAATGTTCGCATAGGAGGTGTTTTTAGATTATATTGGCTGCTAGGGAGGTACGACAGAATAAAAATCTTTATTTTTATTTTTTATTAAACGATATAATTTTATGTTTTCAATTTACTTAAACTCTAAAAGGAAAGAATTTATGTTTTTAGGATTTGCACATATAGATTCAAATGGTGTTGTATGAGAAATGTTCGCATAGGAGGTGTTTTTAGATTATATTGGCTGCTAGGGAGGTACGACAGAATAAAAATCTTTATTTTTATTTTTTATTAAACGATATAATTTTATGTTTTCAATTTACTTAAACTCTAAAAGGAAAGAATTTATGTTTTTAGGATTTGCACATATAGATTCAAATGGTGTTGTATGAGAAATGTTCGCATAGGAGGTGTTTTTAGATTATATTGGCTGCTAGGGAGGTACGACAGAATAAAAATCTTTATTTTGATTTTGATTTTTTTTTTTTTATTAAACGATATAATTTAATGTTTTCAATTTACTTAAACTCTCAAAGGAAAGAATTTATGTTTTTAGGATTTGCACATATAGATTCAAATGGTGTTGTATGAGAAATGTTCGCATAGGAGGTGTTTTTAGATTATATTGGCTGCTAGGAAGGTACGACAGAATAAAAATCTTTATTTTTATTTATTTATTTTTTTTTTTTTATTAAACGATATAATTTTATGTTTTCAATTTACTTAAACTCTCAAAGGAAAGAATTTATGTTTTTCGGATTTGCACATATAGATCCATATGGTGTTGTATGTAAAATGTTCGCATAGGAGGTGTTTTTAGATTATATTGGCTGCTAGGGAGGTACGACAAAAATCTTTATTTTTATTTTTTATTTTTTTATTAAATGATGTAATTTTATGTTTTCAATTTACTTAAACTCTCTCAAGGAAATTTTTTTTGTATTTCAGGGGTATTCACATATAGATCCAAATGTTGTATGTGATATGTTCGCATAGGAGGTGTTTTTAGATTATATTGGCAGCTAGGGAGGTATTCAATTATTTTAATTTTTCAAAAAATTCTGTTTAATAAAAATAAGTAATTAATAGTTTTTTTACTTAATTAAAACTACACGAATAAATAATTTAGTAATCAGGTTATGAACTTATGGATCATATTGGTCTTGTATGCACTATGTTCGCTGAGGATGTGTTTTTATATTATAATGGCTGCTAGGGAGGAACGGAAAATCTTTATTTATTTTTTTTAAAAAGAACAAATATTTTCTGTTATTCCCTAACCTCTAACGTACCTCCGTACCTCCCTAAACTTAAAATGTCACAAGACAGTAGTTATGTATTTAGGGTATGCTAAATGCACATATAAATCCATATGGTGTTGTATGAGATAAGTTCGCTTGGGAGTTGTTATTATACTTTATTGGTTGCGCTATGGAGGTATGAATATAAATTGATTTCTTTCATAAAAAGTAATGAGGAATTTAATTGTTGTTAAAAATGCTATTGTATGTGATATGAAGACTCGGATGTTCGCTAGGGAGGCATTAATGTCTGGAATGGCACCTCCGAGTCTCCCTTGCGAACAGTCCGCAAGGGAGACTCGGATGTTCGCTAGGGAGGCATTAATGTCTGGAATGGCACCTCTGGCCGCGAGGGAGACATGGCCGCCAGGGAAGCGTTTTTGGCTGAAAATGTTCGCGAGGGAAGCAAGTTTATCCTTATGTATATATATATATATATATATATATATATATATATATCAACTGTTACTTTTTTAATAAGTCAGTTCATTATTTATATTTTATTGTCTTCATATACAAATTATTCCATTATCTTTATTGGATAATGTATAATGTATTAACAAGATTGTTATTTTTTTCTCTATTTTTTTTTTTTTTTTTTTTTTCGTTGTTTTATTATTGAAATGATTGTATTGTTTTGTAATATGTTTATTTAATTGTATTCTAATTATTCAAAGCCATTTTCATTCTACTAAACTTTGAAAAAGCATTGAAGTATCTTTATGAATTAAAAAAAAAAAGAAAAAAAATATTATGAAATGACAACCTACACATAAGTATCTTGAATGCGTTTTGTGTATTGTTATGGAACAACAATGAAGTTAATTTTTATTTTTTCTTTATTTAAATATTTCTTTTTTTTTAGATGTATAATGTAATAAATCCTATATGTTAATTTATGTTCAATCAACGCCAACACTGTAACTCCGCCTTCCTCCTTATTTAATTCTACATTTTATCTAGAGAGGGCGTTACCAAAGATAATTATTGTTGAAATTTGTTGCACATTTATTTTTGTTCTTAAAAAAAATGAAGATGAATAAAGAGTAGAGTGTATAATATACATAATTATAAAGAAGAATTCGTCTTTCTTGATGTTCTTAATGGTGGTGGTTCAAGCAAGATGACTAAAGTTAAGGAGCATTTTTTTCCTTCTTAGAATGTTTGGATTGATGAGAGAAAAAAATCAGCCAATTAGTGAGGCACATAACTTCGCCACGTTCTTGCACTTTCTTGTACGTTTAAATTGCTTCCAATTAAATGTGTGGTTGTTTGCAATTTATAATGTGTGGTTGTTTGCAATTTAATGTGTGGTTGTTTGCAATTTATAATGTGTGGTTGTTTGCAATTTAATGTGTGGTTGTTTGCAATTTATAATGTGTGGTTGTTTGCAATTTAATGTGTGGTTGTTAGCAATTTATAATGTATGGTTGTTTGCAATTTAATGTGTGGTTGCTTGCAATTTAATGTGTGGAATTTATTGAGTGGTTTTATGCACATCTTTCGATTCCCAGTTATCACACTTATTTTTATTCAATGTTAAATTAAATGGTTGCAGATGGATACTGAGTTGGTCGAGAGGATGGCCTTATCATCGGCAAAGGAGGCTAGGATAGTATTTGGGTGTACTGGGATATCAGCTGTGTAAAGGGAATATAGGAAAGGAGCAAGAATACTACCTTGAGGCACGCCTGCAAGGATGGGATAGGAGTTGGAAACAGAGGATCCTTGAGAGACTTTAAAGAATCTGTCTCTCAAGTAAGAGGATAGGATTAGGTAGTATGTCGGAGGAAGGACTCTCCTAAGTTTCCACAGTAATCCCCGATGCCAAATTCGATCTATCCCTCCAAATCCACCTCTACAGCGTCGAAAAATGGGCAACGAAATCGAGGATAAAATTTAACACCGAAAAAAGTACACACGTAACATTTACCCTAAGACGAGCTACCTGTCCTCCCGTTATTCTAAACGGATCCCATCTTCCTGTGGCTAGTGAAGTGCGGTACCTAGGACTTTTTTTTGACAGAAGACTGACTTGGAACATGCACACACGACACAAACGAACCGACATGAAACGACGCTACAAATTACTTCTAAGACTTCTCGAATATAGGTCTAAACTCACATTAAACAACAAACTAACCATATATAACACCATTATAAAGCCTATCTGGACCTACGGACTTGAACTGTGGGGAACTACCAAGCCGTCTAATTCCTACAAAATCCAATCCCTCCAATCAATTATCCTTCGCAAAATCACCAACGACCCATCCTACGTAACCAACCTAACAATCCACAATGACCTGAATGTTCCTTTCGTCCATGATCTTGCATCCTCTTGCTACAAATCCTTCCACTCCAAGTTTTCTACTCATCCTAATCCCCTCATCCAAAATTTATCCTCAATCACACTCCCAGGTAACCCCCGCAGACGCCTCAAGCGGAAGTGGCCACGTGACCTACTGCAATAATGAGACACTTAAATTAAACAAAAACCGAGAGTGTCACTACTGAGTGAACTTACTCACATCAAGCGATTCAAGCTCTTTTGTTGTTGTTATTATTATTATTACTATTATTGTTATTATTATTATTATTATTATTATTATTATTATTATTATTGTTATTATTATATCTTATAATTATGATTATGCTTATGACAATTATTTTTGTTATTATTATTTAATTACTTTTACTATTGTACAATTCCTAAAATTGCACTCAGTCGCTTGTTACGATTGTAAAATTGTAGTTGTGACTAAAGAAAAAAAAAAAAAAAAAAAAAAAAAAAAAAAAAAAAAAAAAAAAAAAAAAAAAAAAAAAAAAAAAAAAAAAATGGATACTATTAATATAGGACCATATTATGTAGGATACTTTCGACAAACCATTCAAATTCTGACAAAAACCTTTTAAAGCAGTAAGTGTGTAATTGAGTATACAAGTATATAATAAGTGTATAATAACGTATAGGCTAAATACTATATGAAACTCTAAAAAGTACTTAGATGTAAATACTTCCCTGTGATTTCGCTTCCGAGCTTACTGAAGGTAACGGAAGCTATGCGATTGTTCTGAAGAACGAAAATATTTGATGTCTCCGATTTATAAAATTCCAAGACAGAAATCCGTTTCAGACATCAGGGAACATTTTTTGTTCCGTGTTTCTCTGCCGGTCTGTCCGTCCTTAGGTTACCTGCCTACTACTACCGATAACAGTGAGTTACTGCATTCATTGCAGAGTTAAAATACCTTTTCTAGAAACGGTTGGGTCTACATGCAGCCACACCTTTTACTAGTGTATTTAATACAACTTTGTGTGTTCGTTCTAAACACGACCGAATACATAACAACAAACTGTGTCCCTTATCTACAATAGAATAACGTTAGTTCTAAACATGACCAACAACAAACTGTGTCTCTTATCTACAATGGAATAACGTTAGTTCTAAACATGACCAACAACAAACTGTGTCTCTTATCTACAATAGAATAACGTTAGTTCTAAACATGACCAACAACAAACTGTGTCTCTTATCTACAATGGAATAACGTTAGTTCTAAACATGACCAACAACAAACTGTGTCTCTTATCTACAATAGAATAACGTTAGTTCTAAACATGACCAACAACAAACTGTGTCTCTTATCTACAATAGAATTACGTTAGTTCTAAACACGACGGAATAACTAAAAACAAACTGTGTCTCTTATCTACAATAGAATAACGTTAGTTCTAAACATGACCAAGAACAAACTGTGTCTCTTATCTACAATAGAATAACGTTAGTTCTAAACATGACCAACAACAAACTGTGTCTCTTATCTACAATAGAATAACGTTAGTTCTAAACATGACCAACAACAAACTGTGTCTCTTATCTACAATAGAATAACGTTAGTTCTAAACATGACCAACAACAAACTGTGTCTCTTATCTACAATAGAATAACGTTAGTTTTAAACATGACCAACAACAAACTGTGTCTCTTATCTACAATAGAATAACGTTAGTTTTAAACATGACCAACAACAAACTGTGTCTCTTATCTACAATAGAATAACGTTAGTTTTAAACATGACCAACAACAAACTGTGTATCTTATCTACAATAGAATAACGTTGGTTCTAAACATAACCGATTAACTAAAAACAAACTGTGTCTCTTATCTACAATAGAATAACGTTCGTTCTAAACATGACCGAATATCAAACAACAAACAGTGTCCCTTATCTACAATAGAATAACGTTAGTTCTAAACATGACCGAATAACCAACAACAAACTGTGTCTCTTTTAAAGACAAGATCCTGAACCCCCAATATTTACTCCTGACATAGATTAAATATGAACATGGGTTTTACAGACTACCCTCTATAACTAAACTCTCCTGCGGCATTCATTCCCCTCCTTGTCTTAATAGTCGAAGAAAAAATCGGAGTCTATTTTACCAGCGATTCACATCCCTTAATGTTTTCAAACTATGAAATATAACTTTTGACATTGATAAAGTTAGAACATGGTGCACTTCTTATTTCTCATGAGAAAATATATTATGCTTTTTATTCTTCTAACATTATAATATTTTATGTGATCTATAATATAATAGATATGGTTTCTTCTATTCATTTATGAATTAGCTATTAATATGTAAAGACTGCTCAAATTAAAAAGTAAAACAATAAAGGTTTAGATTAATAAAAATTCTGCCTACAAAATAAAATTATTTATTATTATTATAGAAAAAGAAGTTAGAGAAAAAGGATTCCTTATTTCTGGGATTTCGCTTATAACCTAAAAAGTGCCTTTATATAGGCACTTTTTAGCTATAAACCTAAAAAAGACCTACTTTTTTAAAAGAACTGTATCAACTGTTTAAACCTAGAACGCCTTATTGGGGTCCCACAAACCCCATACATACTATAATTAAGTTTTTTTTTGTTTCATTTATATTTCTCTAAACCTAGACTCCCTTCAAATTTACCTTTGAACCTTTCTGTGTTTATACTGATAACAATATCTATGTTATTAGTTTCAGTTTTATTTCAGTATTCATTAGAATAAGAGTTGGGGTCTCATAGACCCCTTTGTGGCATTTACGTAATTGTTTTATATACCACTGTTAACTGACTTATTTTTTTTATTGTATTAAAAAAGTTATTTTATATTTTTTTTTTTTTTTTGGGCAGCTAAAATGTTTAAGACTGTCAAAAATTCCAAAATAAAACGCTTATTACTATTAGTAGACGTATATAACTTCATTTAAGTTGAAGGTTTAGTGGATTACAGTAAGGATTTAAGGCCAAAAAGGCTTAACTTTGACAGAGTATGTAAGAAAATCTATAATTTTTGTTCCTGTTTTATGTAAAACAACTCTTAATATATATAGAGGATGAGATTTCTCTATACTGATCAGATTCATACCTTTATTTTTAATTCGTTATTCTTCAGTTTTACTAACAATATTTATATTTTTTAATTATTTTACTGGGTTATAGGTGGAGGAGGGAGGAATCAAAGATAGAAACTTATAAGGGTTTAGTTTAGGGTTTTAGAGTCCCTGAGAGTTACAGGTTCCAAAAAAAGGTACAGTGGTGGTACGTCTGGTTTGCCTGTTTAGGGACCTGCAGGTTGTTTTTCTAACTACCTACTCTATGCTTAGACTAGGGTAAACATAAGGAAGACCCTTCTTTGGGAACACAAAAAAAGACCCGTCTAGACTCTAACCAGACATAGTTAAGTCTATCCTTTCATAGAGATAAAAACTTTTAGAGTACTATAGCAGGTAATCTAGTCTTGATAAAAAAAAAGTGCCCTATCATTGATTCGATTAATGACATCGCATTAAATTCTATTTACTCACCTTTCATTTGATAGTTTGATGGTATTAATATTTACTGAAGAAAAAAGAAACAAACATTTTTTCTTAACTTTTAAATTACTGTGATTTTTAACTTCAACAATGGAGACTAATTAATGTTTTAGAAAGAGAAATAATCAATTAATTAAATCCAACAATGTATTCTAGTTATATGAAAAAAGAATCTGCAAATTAGTTTGGCTCAGAATTATTGCGTCTTAGGTAATATTAGACGAATGGTCTCATGATTATAAAGTGTAATGAGATATACTTCAAAATATGAGTATTTAAAAAAAAAAGTTTTGCGCATTCGCGATAGAACGAATAAGACGCAATGTATGCAGTGTGTGCACCAAGTTGAAAGTACATATTATGACATATTATATATGTATATTATATATATTTTATCAAGTATAATGAGATAAACTTCAAAATATGAGTGTAACTAAAAAAAAGTTATGCGCATGCGTGACAGAACGTCTAAGAAGCAATAAGTGCACCATGTTGAAAGTATTATGACATAATATATATATATATATATATATATATATATATATATATATATATATATATATATATATATATATATATATATATATATATATATATATATATATATATATATATATATATATATATATATATATATATATATATATATACATTTTTGTGTATTGAGACGTCTTTTTACAAATCATACATTTTGGCGTCCTCATGAATTAACAACATTTTTGATAATTTGCTTTCAATTATAAGGTACTGCGGGTTAATATAGAGTTTTGATCGCAAAAAATTGTAATATATATGTTTATTAGCAATATACATTTTCTCGTAATTCCACTTTCATTTCTACACCATTATGACAACTTTTTAAATTACCGCCGATGTGGCACTATATGTATATTCTGTCCACTGATAAGTTAATATCACGTCCAACTGTATATACTTTTAGTAAACTGCACCAATAAGACGTCCAGCGGTGTTGCCAAATCTTAATTCATTTGTATTAGGTATATTATATAGTCCAGCCGTCATATACTTAACCTTCGAGCGCTCGCGCCTTTTTTACACAAGAACACTCGCGTGGCGGTATTTACACCGCCATCAGTTTTAAATAGTGTTATACTCTTATGCATTGCTATTAGGGGTAAATTTCTCAAACCTTAATTAAAACATAAAAAATTAACTTCCAATTAGTGTGGCACATAGCTTCCTCGCATCCTATCATGTACTTTATTGTTATATTAACATTAAAATCCGATTTTAATGTTAAATGTTAATTTTTAATGTTAATTTTAATAAAATTATTGTTACATATATTACTTTAATGTTATATTGTTTATTGTGTAATAGTACATTACGCGTCGAGTGCGGAAAGTAGTATTTTGCTAGCGAGTGTGTAGTTTGCACCCGAGCGACAGCGAGGGTAGTAAAACCACACGAGCAATGCAAAATGCCGTTTTCGCACGAGTTGCGTACCGTACTTTATCTACGATTGTTAGATTTAAATAATAAATACAGAAAAAAATAAACTTGCTGTATGTAAGTTCGTATCTCTCTCTCTTGATAAAGATGGCATTAATTCTTGAGTTGTATTTTTTGGCGAATTAATTATCTCTGGACTCTGGAGGAGTATTATTCTCCACATTTTCGTCAAAGTCATTTGATTCACTCATTGTTTTTCACTAAAAACTCGATATAAACAGTTACTTTAAAAAAAGAACAGCAAATTAGTTTTGTTAAATGTAAACAAACTCGCTAATCGTGCGTAAAGCTGAAGAATTCCTCTTCTTTACCGCGCTAGCGTGGTAAAGAAGAGGAATTATTCAGAACTATGAGACGCGCATGCGCAATGAATACAAGTACGTAAATAATCACTTTCTTCGCATCTAAACAAAGATATAATGTTTATATTTCGTATCAATCGTAGATAAAAACTATTAAAAGTTTTAGCGATCTTTATCACATCATAGCGGTGTCGCTGTTGGTTTTACTAAAAAATTGTATTTGAAAAAAAGTTTTTCTCATTGAATAGATTAAGTTTAATTTTTTCCCCGACCTAAAATTCCAATTTTAAATTTGAAGTTCACGTTTACGCGAGCGTTGCTCGTGAACGCTTGGACGGATAACGTTGTCCACCGAACTCGTCCTGGGCATTGATAAAATGAACATGTCTACCAAATTTCATCAAAATCGGTCGACATTTACTCAAGTTATCGTCACACGTTTCATAATTCGCGGACACACAGACCGACAGACAGACACGAGACCAAAAATGTTCCCTGATGTCTGAAACGGATTTCTGTCTTGGAATTTTTTAAGTTAATTATCGCAAGGGTGCAAGTGATTTTTACTCCCAAGGTACGTACAAGATTTTACCTCCAGAAGGGAGAGAAAATTTGGATAGATTTTAATTTTAAACTACGTTATTCAACAAAAAATATAGTTAGATATAATATTAACAATTCTCTAAATAAGTTTAATCACGTTAAAATTAGATTATAGATAAGAACTAGGCATCGCGTGGCTCTATCATTGAAGCGAGCGTATGGAAATAAATATGTATTGAATATTGAAACAATATATAACCATGAATCATGATGAGTTGATAGATAATGGGTATAGTAGTAATCAGCGGCTTGTAGTAAGGGAACCACCCCGCATTCTTACTATTCCTCTAACCACACATCTCCCTCCCTGCTTTATTAATACAGTGTAACCCCTCTTAACCGGCCACGGATCAACCGGTCCTCGGATTAACCGGCCTATTATATGATTTTTTTTTTTTTTTTTTTTTTTTGATACAACTTTAGTAGTATCACTATAGTCGATGCAGATACAATTAAAAAACAAAATATTAGATGGCAGGTGGCTCAAACATTGATTGTTTGACGGCATTTCCTGGTAAATAAAGGGGGGCACGTGACGTTGATGTGGTGGACAAAATAGGAGCGCGTTTGATTCTATGACTACATATTTCTAGGAATCAATTAACATCTCTGTGATTCTTTTTTCTTCACCTGTTGCTTTGTCGGAGCCTTTCTCCGAATTTCGTTAAAACAAATTTTTTGAGGATAAGAGGAGAGAGGACGTTACTCACTCAGTTGTGTGCTTGCCTTATCATAAAATAAGTTATAAAAAAATTAGGTAATAAAATAAGGTGCAAAAACGTCTTAATTATTTTTTTATTCATGACATATGATAAAATATATAGTTTCTTTTTGATTGGTTCTATTTTTCACGAGAACCTCGGATCAACCGGCCAAACGGGTAACCGGCCAGGTCCTGGTCCCGACCAGGCCGGTTAAGAGGGGTTACACTGTACTTTTAGCCATCTTTATTAATTCATAGCGGTGTCGCTGCTGGTTTTACTGAAAAATGTTATTTGAAAAACATGTTCGTCTCATCGAATAGATAATGTTAGATTTTTTTCCCGTTCAAAAATTCCAATTTTAATTTTAAAGCGCACGTTTACTCGAGCGTTGCGCGCGAACGCTTGGGCAGGCAACGTTGTCCAACGAACTCGTCCTGAGCATTGGTGAAATGAACATGTGTACCAAATTTCATCAAAATCGGTAAATTTTTACTCAAGTTATCGTCGTACGTTTCAGACACACAGACACGGAGCATACTTCGTTGAATGTAGGAAGCTCGCTACGCTCGCTTCAATTATTTGAATTTCAATGCTAAAATTAAATGGGAGAATCAGCTGGAAGCTGAGTCGTGTGTATATTGTGCTGACAGCTGATGTATTTAAATATGGATTAGTTAATCTACATTTAGAAATTATGTTTCCACTTTTAACTTGTTTTGTTCCTTTTACTGATGAATCACTATGGCAACCGTTTACGTGACATGTGTGAAGATGACATTATAGATTTCGACTTCGACATTAAACAAAAGTTAGTAAATGAAATGTGTATTAGCACCAACCTAATTTACTTGTGCTTTATCTAGCTAGGGCAACACTGGAGTCTGGAGGGAATCATGAACTTCCATGATTACTCCCTTACTTATTTTTCATTACTCCCTGTTTAACCCGACCGGGTGCAATGAGTAACTTCCCTCCCTGTAAACTAGGGAGGAAAGTTCACTTTTTCTCCCTGCTGGAGGTAAAAATTATTTTACATGAATGATAAAATTGTGGACAGACTGACGGACAAACTCGAACCAGAAATGTTTCCTGGTGAGTGCAACGGATTTCTGTATTGGAATTTTTGAAATCGAAATTGGTGACATAAAAATGTTCGTTCTTCAGAACGATCACATAGCTTCAATTAAAAAATAAATAAATAACACTGCCCTATTATATACGTGAATAAATCATGTTCCTGTTTTCTTCCATTAAAACTCGGTGTAATGGGCGGCTTCTTTTATACTAATTTGTGAAGTTCATATTATTACTTTAACACATCATATTGAGAATTTGTTTAATATTAAGTAATTAATTTTTATTATAACCAGAAAAAGGCCGGTATTTTTGCAAATACCGGGTATATGATTATAATTATTATGTGTTTATGACAGTGCAATAAACATTTAAATTCAATATATAGTACCGTTAAATTTATGCGTGTAATATTTAATTATTTTATTAATTAGGCTAATAAATAAATAATTTTAAATAAATTATTAATTTCCCCTTAGTTCAATCACTCTTAAATGAGAAAGAGAAATACATAATATAAGCAAAGTCAATCGACAGAGATGTATGTAGATATGACTACTTAAGTTTAAGGGACACATTTCCTTATCAAGTAAAGCTAATTCATATTCACATCAGATTAGATAAGATAACTAACAAAACTCGTATTCAAATTATACTTTTCGTCACAATCATCCCAGACTTTATATTATTACTACTATTTGTACTCAAATAATAATATTACTAGGCATCGCGTGGCTCTATCATTGAAGCGAGCGTAATGGAATAAATATTAGATAGTTAATCATGATGAGTTGATATTATTAGAATATGCAAGTAATAGAGTCGTGCAGTGGGGGAGAAGGGTTAATCTACTATTCCTTAACTCTTCTACACGTCCCGGCCATTCCACTTCAATTATGTATTATAAAGTGTATCACTTCGATGCGCAAAAACTACTGTATATGTATCAAGTTGAAATTTTACATGCCTGTTTCCATTGAGATTTAGATGGTGTATATGAAGTTTTATTAAAACCGTTACCTTAGAACGTAAGATATCGGTAAAAAGGTTGTTTTCTCTATTTTAAACGTTTAGGCCAGCTTTAATAGTTTTAGCGATCTTTATTAATTCATAGCGGTGCCGTTGTTGGTTTTACTAAAAAATGTTATTTGTCTCATCGAATAGGTCATGATAGAATTTTTCCCCGTCCTGAAATTCTAATTTTAAATTTGAAGCTCACGTTTACGAACTTAGCCCGAGTATTAGTAAAAGGATCATGTATACCAAATTTCAACTAAATCGGTCAACTTTTACTCAGGTTATCTTCGGACACGTAAACGTTAGACACAGACAAATCGCCGGCTTCTTTGCGATTAAGTTATAGTTATTTATATAACTAGGCAGCAAAATGGAATTTTACTGACGGGTGATTAGATTAAACTCCGAGCCGAAAGCGAGGACAGGCTATGATAATTAACTGCCGAGGCGAAGCCGAGGCAGGTAATTTACCGACTTGACTGTCGAGGCGCAGCCGAGGAAGGCAATGAATAAACGAGGCATAAATGTTTCCTTTGCTGCCTTGTTGCATACATTTAATCTACGAACGGCAGAAAAATGAAACTGCTAACATATCATCTTTATTAATGTAACATAGTTAATTACTATGTTACAATAATAAGATAATAACATACGTATTAACTAAAATTAATGTTCATAAAGAAATCAAATAAGAAGCTTTGGAATAATAACAATAAGTGAATAGCAAACTAATCTATAACAACAAAATACTAAACACACGTTTATAGCTCACAAAACTTCTGAATGAATATTGCACGCAATATAAACTATTTATTTATATTTTTACTAAAAAATTACTAAAAGTATTAAAGATTGCTATTGCTTAGAATAAAAGAAGTAAGTAGAATAAATCAAGAATAGTAGCTAGTCTAATCTAGAATGGCAGTAATAATAATAATATGAATGTTGAATGTTTACATGAAGCTGCAGTGTGGCCAGTGACTCCGCTATTTTTTTAATTAAAGATCTACTATTCATTGAACTTATTTAACAGAATTAACAAATGTAAACAAATTATTTTAATATTAAAACGTTTATTTATTAAATATTACGTATTGAACTATAATATATAATTTTATATGGTAGAGATAATAGTATAAACTGTTATTGCCAACATTATAACAGTAAAATTTTTCCTCATTTTACCGCCTAGGCAGTAAAATCTCTGCCCGAAATCAGTTCAATAATGCCTCATTTTGCTGCCGCAAGTAGATAAAAATTATTAAGTGTAAAATTGTAATAGTTGCACATTCTTCTTCTACACTTCAAGACTTTTAAATTAATGTTTACCTTGCCATGGTGACTAAAAACGTTTTTGTAGTCGCCAGCTATATTTGCCGCTATCTTGAAAATATTAGGTATGAAATTTTAATAGTTTAATTCTTTTTTCTATATTTCAAGACCTTTAATTTGATATATAACACGTCATGGTGTCTAAAACATTCTTTTTAGTCACCCGCCTTATTGGCCACCATCTTGAAAATATTAAGTGTGAAAATCGAAAAAGTGTCCAGTTGACACAAATGCTGAGATGCACCTGAGTGCCGAATTTTTCGTTCCTAGCTATAGTAGTTCATTAATAGAAACAAGCTACGCACAGACAGAGCCAGAGCCGTTATTTTAGGTTTCTTTTTGTACTTTGTGCAGAAGCTGAAAACGAACTAAAATCACCATTTATGTAAAGAAATGTATAGTATTGCATCTAATGTACAAACATAAAAACATATGCATTTAATAGTAAAATGTGCAAAACATAAAAATACGAGCTCTATAAATGAGTATCATTGGTTCACAGGACAATATAAAATTTTTACAAAATAAACCTTACAAATATAAAATAAACAGGTCAAGTGTGTGCTAGTCAGCACACAGCAAGGGTCTGTAGGCCACACTGTATTGTTTAAGTAGTACCCTGTTGATGGTGTTTTTTAAAATGCTAAAAAGCTTACTTTGAACTATCCTATGGGTCTCATATTCTCAAAACTCATAAACAAACTTCTGATAAAGTATTTTTTTTGCCACTGAACCGGACTACAACCATATAAATACATCGAAAAGACCATAATTATGAAGAAAACGTATTTTGTCAATAAAAAATGAAATAATATTTTTTTCGAAATTTCCAAAAAGTGGTATCTTTACTTTTGTTCGAAGAATGTTGAATGTCTTTACTTTTGGTTGAAGAACGAATAAAGCCAAAGAGCTGGTTTGAAAATTTTATCACCTTTTTTTTATCAAAGGGATTTTTCTCTAGGATGCGTCGTTTCGGAGTTATAAGCGAAAATCTAAAACAACTTCCAACATTTTATGATTTTCGCCATTTTTTTATGGTGAAGCCAAATCCGAATCTAGTCAATAATGAGATTTTCAGATTCAGCACCTCAAAAACATAAAGATCCGTCGAGAAAAATTCTTTACCAATTTTTCCTGTCCAAACTACCAAATGAATGGACTATTAGAATAGAAATAGAACTGGCAAGAAAAAAAGTCTAGAAGGTTGATTCTCTCACACCTTATCAGAGATACAAGCGTAAAGGGTTTGAATGTTGAAGGTGGGGTATTGGGCGGCAAAACCTTGCATTGTTGCCCGATCTGCGGAGTTCCGATTATCCTTCGACTGTACAAAAATATACATTTCTAGATATACATCCACAGCACTACCGCCCCTAAAGGAAATAAGTGAAACTAAAAATATACATTTTTTTTCAATTTTCGACCATTATTACTTCCGTCTCAGATTTCATACATAGCTTATTTGAAGCATTTAGAACGAAATTAACACGGGTTGTAAAGTGACGTCCGGTATACGGAGTTCATATTGTCCCGGACGTCATATTGATGGTAAATCCCTAATGTATGGACGTCATAATGGTAGGATGATATATATATATATATATATATATATACAATACATTTTATCAAAATCGGACAAGTACTTTTCAAAATATGGTCGTTAGGAACGCTGTAACTAAAAACTTAAGCTATGATTATTGCTTTTGAAGATATAGTTGAAAATTAATGTATGTTTGTGGGCATGTTGAAAAATAGACAGCCAATTGGTGTGGCACATAGCTACGTCGCATCCTATCTACGTACATTATTGATTTTATGCTTTTTCAAGCCATTATTGTCTAATTTGTTTACTTGTTTCCCCCATTTTTTGGAACGAAGTTCCTTATGGCACGTTCTGGAGCCCGGGAGTGAATTCGAAAAAAACTACCAAAATCACCGTCACAAAATAACCCTCACAAAATCACCGTCACGCAAAATCCGTCACGAAATCTACCGATGACGATAGCTTGAGTAAAAGATCACCGAGTTAGTTGAAATTTGGTACACATCGACGGCTTGGAAGAAGACCGTCACAAAACCGATTTTTTGAGAAAACCTTTTTTTTGTACCAAAACACTCCTAAGGAGTAGAACTTTTATGTAGAATATTGTCATATTTCTAGTACAAACACAGAACGCCAGAATGAGTGAAATGCCAGTCTGACATTAGAGAGGATTGTATTAGTATTATGGTCTAAACTGTAACAAATCAGTGTTCAACTTGGCATCTAAGTGGAAACGTCGCATTTTTTTTAATAAACTGTCACAAAAGTGTTTCTTGCAGTCTTCATAATAAGGTAAGAAGACATTTATATCTCATTTTTGTTCAATAACGACACAAATGCTTTTATGACTATTTAACTCATAAAATATTTATTAAATGAATTGATCAAAACGTCATACGTGCGATATTATGACAATTTTGATCAAAACAATTATTTTTTTATTTTTTTAAAACAATTATTTTTTAGAAAAGTGACCCTCTTGCATACAATGTTATCTACATTTATATCATTTTGTAACAATATTATTATTTTATAACAGTTTTCCACTAAAATAAAGCTTTATTTAAATTAATAAATATAATTGTATAACAATTATTTTTTAGAATTGTCAACTGTAGATTAGTAACCTTTCGACATTCACGAAATCGTTAACCCTACTACTTCTTATCTATGTGTTCTCCGTCGTATTCCCTATATTTATTTACCAATCTGAGTTTTAACCCTGCAGTGGTCGCGTGGGTGACTAGTGACTATTGTCATTCATGTGTATGTTATTTTGATTATAACTTTCTTATCAGCATTGGGGTGGAGTTGAGCACCCTCTAATCTAGTCTATTAATTGGAGGCAGTAGATTGTTCCGTGGGATACCTGGACTCCAGGCCTTGTGAAGGTGATGTTATTATCAATTTAAGTTGTTTGGAAGACAAAAGTTTAGCAGCTAGATGGAAATCAACCGAAATAAAAAAGGTTAAACTAACATCACCTTATAAACAAAAACTGGACTCAATGGTAAAAAAGGACGCTTTAGTTCAATTAATAAGTAAAAAAAAATATTCCTTCATTTTATGAAAACATAAAAATTTATAACTTGTTTTATTTGTGTTTGAATTTTAATCATCATAATATTTTTTCTTTCTTTTTTTAACTTTTTATACCTACCTGATATTATGTTTTATACTATATCTATTTTTTTTAATAAGTAAGAAAAATACAAGCATAGCGTACAATACCTATGCATGATAAACTGCTTATGCATTTGAATGTTTATTGCAGCAATGATTGTATAATTATTTATCGATTCCTTAATAAAGACTCAAAACTGTTTTTATTTTTTTTAATGTTTTATTTGTGTCTCAACTTATTTCAATTTGACTGTTTTTACTTTTCATTGTCATGACATTTTATGATCTCATTTTATTTTATTCAATCAATATTTGAATAAATTATAGAAATCAGTATTTATATTTTCCTATTTCTATCTTTATTTTTAATGTGTAACAACTTAAAAGATTGTGTGCCATAGAGTCCAAGGTAATTTGGAAAATCTAAATGTCATTAATATATAAATATGGAAAAGTGATATTATTTTTATGGGCACTAGTATAGACTAAGAACCTAAGTCAATTGATTCAGTATTATTATTTTTATATAGACTAAGAACCTAAGTCAATTGATTTTCAGTATTATTATTTTTGTCTTTATATATTTAAGAAGAATTATATGAAACAAAAGAGCATTTAAAAATAAGTTACTTGTCTAAATGCAATACCTTGTCACTTACAGTTCCTATTTATTTCAACACTGAATTTACTAACTAAAGACAAAGACTGAATAGAATTGTGCCTGATCTCGTTTTATTAGACATGTTATTGAAGCGAGCGTAGCGAGCTTCCTACATTCAACGAAATATGCTCCGTGTCTGTCTGTCTGTCTGTCTGTCTGTCTGTCTGTCTGTCTGTCTGTCTGTCTGTCTGTCAGTAACGTTCACGCGTGTGACGATAACTTGAGTAAAAGTTAACCGATTTAGTTGAAATTTGGTATACATGATCCTTTTACTAATACTCAGGCTAAGTTCGTTGGACAGCGTGATCCGTCCAAGAGTTCGCGCGCAACGCTCGCGTAAACGAGAGGTTCAAAAATTAAATTGGAATTTCAGGACGGGAAAAGATTCTATCATCATCTATTCGATGAGACGAACATTTTTTTACAATAACATTTTTTAGTAAAACCAACAGCGACACCGCTATGAATTAATAAAGATCGCTAAAACTATTAAAGCGGGCCTAAACGTTTATAATAGAGAAAACAACCTTTTTACCGATATCTTACGTTCTAACGTAACGATTTTAATAAAACTTCATAGACACCATCTGATGCACAATTGAAACAGGCATGCAAAATTTCAATTTGATACATGCAGTAGTTTGTTTGTAGCAAAGAGATACAAATTATAAAAATTGAAATAGAGATGTCTGGTTAGAGGAATAGTAAGAATGCGGGGTGGTTCCCTTACTACTAGCCGCTGCACTACTACCAGACCCATTATCTATCAACTCATCATGATTCACAATATCTTTTTTTTCAATATTCAATACATATTTATTACTATACGCTCGCTTCAATGATAGAGCCACGCGATGCCTAGTATAGTTTATGTATGATTTTGATTTTTGTACTTTTAATTTTAGTATATAAATGATGTTAATTTGTAAAATGTTTTACCAAATTATTATAAACCCTTATGTACTAATTTGCTTACTCTTTTTTATGGAATATCGTCACAAGTACTGATTTTAATTGAAAAATTGCCTAAAAATTAAGCACTGAGCTTAATATGTAAAAAGTAGTAGTATGGCTAGGTTTTCTGAAGTATATAGAAGAAGTTATTATAATATAAAGCAAATCCAACAACCATGAGGTCAATAAATTCGACATCAAAAATAGTCACTTTTTTCTTTTGCTTCTCCTGTAAAATTTGAAAACACGGTTTTGTGACAGTCTTCTTCCAAGCCGTCGACATGTTCATTTTACCAATGCCCAGGCTGAGTTCGTTGGAAATCGTTATCCACCCAAGCGTTCGCGCGCAACGCTCGCGTATACTTAAGCTTCAAATAGACGGGAAAAAATGTTATTAAGGAAGCCTGTTCCTTGACTTGATTTGTTTATTTTTGTTATATGTCAAAATGTCACTTGGCTTTGTAAATATAGAAAATATAATCACGGTCTTGTTAAAAGTAAAATTGATCTGTGCTGACGCTTATTTCAATATATTTGGTATATTATTATAATACTGCGTACTTAATCCAAGAAAAAATTCTAACTCTATCTATTTAATGAGACAAACAACTTTTTTAATTTTACTTTTTTAGTAAAACGAACACCGACACTGTTATGAAGTGATAAAGATCGCTAAATTTATTAAAGTGGACCCAAACGTTTAAAATAAAGAAAACAACTTTTTTGCCGATATCTTCCGTTCTATCGTATAACGATTTTAATAAAACGTCTTACACATTGTCTAAAGTACAATTGAAACAGGCATGTAAAATTTCAACCGGATACAAGCAGAAGCTTTAGACTAGGGAAGAGATATATTTTATAATATTTTTTAATTAATAGGCCGGGTAGGTAGAAAACAGTCCTATTTTAATCTAACATCCTTTAACAAACATACTCTTTAACTATAAACTTTTTTCTTATATTTAATATATATTTATAGTAAGACGCTTGCTTTAATGATACAAATAATGATTTTCTTTTAATTTTGCCTTAACTCTGCTAGGTACAAACTGTTCGTTACTTTTAATTTTGTCTCTTTTCTAAAACCGCCATGTATAAGTAGTTAGCAATGTATAAGTACTTAGCAGTGTGATTTTATAGTATCTATTTAATGAAAAATGTAAGGAACTTCGTTCCTACCGGGTGCCTCGCGACACCACACGTATTTTTTTTTTAAATCTCTCAAAATTGTTATGATTATTGAATAAAAGTATCAATTTGGCAAAAGTTAAGGAACGCAGACGGCTCAAATTAATGTGGGACTAATCTGCGGGTTACTTTCGATAAACTATAAAAGTTTCATACAAATCAGATAAGTACTTTTGAAGCTATAAGGTGTAAATTAATGTATGTTTGAGGGCATGTCTCGCATCCTATCAACGTACTTTATTGATTTTTTATGCTTTTACAAGCCACTATTGTCTAATTTGTTAAATTGTTTCTTCCGTTTTTTTAATCTATCAAAATGTTTATGATTATTGAATAAAAGTATCAATTTAGCAAAAGTTAAGGAATGCAGACGGTTCAAATTAATGTGGGACTATCTGCGGGTTACTTTCGATAAACTATAAAAGTTTCATACAAATCAGATAAGTACTTTTGATGCTATAAAGTGTAAATTAATGTATGTTTGTGTGCATGTGGAAGATAAACAAACATTTGTTAATCCGTTTGTTCGTTTGTCAACATTTGTTAACCATATGCACACATGTGGATATGGTTGAAACCTATATGAGACCAACAATGGGCTTATTATGACCTACCATACATATTTCATTAAAATCGGATGTGTAGTTTTTAAGATATGTTGGTTCGCAAAAATTGAGCGTAAGACAGACACGGAATCATAAAATTTTCCTTATGTCTGAAACGGATTTCTGTCTTGGAATGTTTGAAATCGGAGACGTAATATATTTTCGTTCTTAAGAACGATCACATCCGTTACCTTCGGTAAGCTCGGAAGCTAATTTACTGCACGAGTAACATAATAAAAATAAATCGACAGACCGACAACGGATATACCGATAACAAGGAACCAAAAATGTTCTCTGTTGGCTGAAACAGATTTCTGTCTTGGATTTTTTTTGTTTTTTTTAAATCGGAGACATAAATAAATTTCGTTATTCAGAACGATCACATAGCGTTATACCTTCGGTAAACTCAGAAGCAATAATGAAGAGTGTCAAATTGTTAAATAAAATATATTACAGAATAAAATATCTCCATGAGCTTCTGGTACTGAGGGTTATTCGCATCTTACCACATCTTTCATCTTATTGCACAGATACCATAAACAATTCTACTCATAATTACAACAGATGTATTTTATGACCTTATGATCCTTTTTTTTATTATTTCAAAGCCATGTATTTATTACCTTCGCAAGAATACAGGAGTCCTTTAAATACATATTTTATGACTGTTTGTTTTAAAAGGACGTACGTTTGTCCTTTATTTTTGTTATAAAATAATATTCCATTCCAGTCTCTCTACAAAAGTCATAAATTCTACAAACAAAAGATGCCTTTACCCATAAAAACATTAAATTTAAATTCTAAAAAAAAAAAACACTTAAAGAGTTTAAGTATTCATCGTCCGTATAAAGTTATGAGAAAAGAAGGAATTGATTTTTTACGAGCATACAAAATAAATAATTTATTAAGTGAAGAAAACAAAATATGATTTGAAATAAGGAATGTGTAATAAATGTCTTAACTAATATTAAGTATTGATATGTTACATGTTAATATTGTAAGATTTTTTTTTTGCTTCAGAGCTTACCGGGAAACAGAAGCTATGTGATTGTTCTGAAACCACTAACATTAGCCCCTTAGCTTTTGAGATTAAAATACTGCCTTCTAGCCATTTTCAATATATAGTATCCATTATGAATAGTTGAACATTCTGTTAGAAAATTGAAAGTAGGCTGTAACATCACAGTGATAGAAGATTATTATTATTATTATTATTATTATTATTATTTTTAATATTATTTAAAAATTGCAACTACATAATACACATGTTATAAGCAATTTTGATGCTTGTTGTTACAATGACATGATTGACATGAAGTGAGGGACTGTCCATTAACAGTACTCACAGATACTGACTTGGGATATTACATAAATAATAAAATAAAAAAATGGTTAAGTATTGTTCAATAAATCGCGTGGCCACTGCCTCTTTAGACGTCGAGGAGGATTTCAAGGAATGAATGGTAATGATATGTTGTGGATTAATGGATTGGGATGTTGGGATATGGAGTCATGGAAGGATTTGTATCGGGATATGGTCGTGGACGAAAGGGACTTTAAGGTCATTGTGAAGGGGGATGTTAGAAACATAAAAAGGAGCGTTGACTATTCTTCTTAGGATTTTGGACTGTAGGGATTGGATACGATAGGAGTTGGTGCAACCCCAAAGTTCAATACCATATGACCATATGGGCTTAATTATTGTGTTATATATGAGTAATTTGTTATGTGTGCTGAGTTTAGATGTATGGTGTAGAAGTCTATGTAAAAGTTTGTAGCGTCGGTTGCAGTCTTGTCGTTTAAGTTTTGTGTGGTGTGCCCAGGTCAAACGGCGGTCTAGGTGTAATCCAAGGTAGCGAACAGAACTGGAGTGAGGGATAGGAATTTGGTTAAGGAATATTGGTTCACATATGCCATGTCTTAAACTAAACGTCACATGGACACTTTTGTTTTCATTAATTTTTATTAATGAACTAAGAAGATTATAGTCCAGAAGATAGCGTGCAAAAAAGTGTCTGACTAACATCAAGCTAGCATTTTGTGTATGAGTATGTGGGTGCCTTTTAAGAATATGTGGTCGGCTGAGTTCATCTGCGGGACATAGCTTGGCAATAGGCATTTGAAAAAAAACAAACCGGTGGAGAGCGGCAATGTCCCACCGGTCTATTTGGTGGACAATGTGATTTTAATGATCTTGAGTACGAAATCAGTTAGTAGACCAAAAATCAAGTTGATGGTAGTCTATCACTTAATAAGTGACCTCTTTGATTTTGAGTAATATTGGACTAACCTATTGCCAAACCAAAATTTCGTTTCCAAACTCAAAATTTTTTATCTCGCAAAAGAATTTAGCCGATCACATATTCTTAAAAGGCACTAAAACATTTACTTATACACAAAATTCTAGCTTTATGTTAGTCGGACACTTTTTTTCATGTCATATCCTGGGCTATTAAAATTATTATTAAGATTGTTATTGCTATAAAATTTATTTTTATATTACATCAAATTTTACCTTATTAAATAGTCAATCATTTCTTAAATAAAAAAAGAATAGCTTTGTCCATGAAATAGCGTGCAAAAAAGTGTCTGACTATCATCAAGCTAGAATTTTGTAAACAAGTAAATCTTTTAGTGCCATTTAAGAATATGTGGTTGGCTAACTTCTTCTGAGGGACATAGCTTGGCAATAGGCATTTGAAAAAATAAATAAAACAAAAAAAAAAAAAAAAAACAATAACGGTGGAGAACAATGTACAATGTAATTTCGGTGGACTGTGGCGCACATTTTTTTACTACAGAATATTTTTAACTTTCTTATGCCCGTAGAATATAAAGAAAACATATTCTGAAAGCGAGATTTAATTTAATTTACACGTTATAAGGTCCCCTGAGCCAATTTTGTTTTTTTTAATATCTTAGTTTTCATAGTTGAAACTAAAATGTTGAACCAACTTCTAGTGTCTCTTTTCGGATACACTAAAAGATAAAGTTAAGATATGTTAAGTTAGTGTTAAAGTTAAAAGGTTTTTTGCTTTGATCCTTCAAAGATTTGCTGGTTGGTAGGATTGGCTGTTAGTTTGCAGGTTTATTAGTGAGTTGGTTTGCTAGATGGTTAGATGTTTTGTTCATTGGTAGTTTTTTTTAATGGTTTGCTGGATGGTTAGATGTTTTGTTTATTAGTTTGTTCATTGGTAGTTTCTTTATTGGTTTGCTGGATGGTTAGATGTTATGTTTATTATTTTGTTCATTGGTCGTTTTTTTTTATTGGTTTGCTGGATGGTTAGATGTTTGGTTATTAGTTTGTTTGTTGGTTTGCTGGATGGTTAGATGTTTTGTTTATTAGTTTGTTCATTGGCAGTTTTTTTATTGGTTTGCTGGATGTTTAGATGTTTTGTTTATTAGTTTGTTCAATGGTAGTTTCTTTATTGGTTTGCTGGATGTTTAGATGTTTTGTTTATTAGTTTGTTCATTGGTAGTTTTTTTATTGGTTTGCTGGATGTTTAGATGTTTTGTTTATTAGTTTGTTCAATGGTAGTTCTTTTATTGGTTTGCTGGATGTTTAGATGTTTTGTTTATTAGTTTGTTCAATGGTAGTTTTTTTATTGGTTTGCTGGATGGTTTGCTGTACTGTTTGTAAGATTGTTTGTAATTGGTGTTTGTTTGTAGGGATGTTTAGTTGTTGACTTGCTGTATGCTTTGGTGCGTTTTGTTTATTAGTTTGTTTGTTGGTTTGCTGGATGGTTAGATGTTTTGTTTATTAGTTTGTTCATTGGTAGTTCTTTTATTGGTTTGCTGGATGTTTAGATGTTTTGTTTATTAGTTTGTTCAATGGTAGTTTTTTTATTGGTTTGCTGGATGGTTTGCTGTACTGTTTGTAAGATTGTTTGTAATTGGTGTTTGTTTCTAGGGATGTTTAGTTGTTGACTTGCTGTATGCTTTGGTGCGTTTTGTTTATTAGTTTGTTTGTTGGTTTGCTGGATGGTTAGATGTTTTGTTTATTAATTTGTTCATTGGTAGTTCTTTAATTGGTTTGCTGGATGTTTAGATGTTTTGTTTATTAGTTTGTTTGTTGGTTTGCTGGATGGTTAGATGTTTTGTTTATTAATTTGTTCATTGGTAGTTCTTTAATTGGTTTGCTGGATGTTTAGATGTTTTGTTTATTAGTTTGTTCATTGGTAGTTTTTTTATTGGTTTGCTGGATGTTTAGATGTTTTGTTTATTAGTTTGTTCAATGGTAGTTTTTTTATTGGTTTGCTGGATGGTTTGCTGTACTGTTTGTAAGATTGTTTGTAATTGGTGTTTGTTTGTAGGGATGTTTAGTTGTTGACTTGCTGTGTGCTTTGGTGCGTTTTGTTTATTATCATTTTGTTTCATTTGTTTTCCTTAATAGAAATATCACAAAACTTAACATAAAACTGACAAAAATACAATAAAAATAAATCCAAAAGTAAATTCTTACATTATTGGATAGGTCAGTACCCTCGTAAAAAATAAATAAATAAAAGCCATTGCTGTTTTTCCACTATTTAATAATATTTTTAGTATACTTTTTATATTATTTTCGTTTATTTATTTACCCTTTTATTTTACTACGAAAAATTTATCTTTTTATTATTTTTTTATAAATAAAAAATTATTATTATCAAAGAGTTTCTTATATATTTAAACTAACAACTATATAATATTTAAAATAATATTTTCGTACGATACCTAGAAATCGTGATACGTCAACCAATGATATCTAACGAAAGTGTAGGCTTAAAATAAAATACTTAAAAAAAAAAAATAATAATAATATAAAGCAAGCTTGTTTTATTTCATTTTTTTTTAATACTTAAAAACCGTCTAAGCCCTATCATTAAGTTAGAAATGCTCTTATGGGATTATTTAAGCACGAGCTTTAAGTCTAACATTAAGTCTTATAAGATATCTGAATGACTGATAGGATTGACTTACCGACAAAGCATGTAGCTTATGTGAATATTAGACAACCCTATATTACTATTATTTTTAGTCTAAGCTAATTTCATTTATAAAATAAAAATATTAATATATTTAATTCAAACCCAGACACATCGAGAAAAAAGCAGATATTTCCAACTGATATGAAGCCTAATATAAAAATATATAAAATGTGTCCGACATAATCTCGCACTTAACTTGACTAAATATATATTTATAAGAACCTTTACGATTTTTTAATAGTTTTTAGTTGGCAGTACTGCTAAAGTTGGAAGTTGTTTGAAGGTATTCTCTTTACTGTAGTCTCACTGGTGGTAATCATATCGTTTTCCCAGTAAAAAGGACTATTTTCTTTAACATGGAAATGCAATGAAGATAAAATTGTTCAGTTTTTATCCTGCTTCAAGAAGTAGACAAAGAAAAAATAGATTGTCAATTAGTGTGGCACATTGCTTTCTCATTATTGCAATAATAACTCATTATATTAAGCCATTATGCAATTGTCATTATTGCAATATTAACTCATTACATTAGGCCATTAGACAATTGTCATTATTGCAATAATAACTCATTATATTAAGCCATTATGCAATTGTCATTATTGCAATATTAACTCATTATATTAAGCCATTATGCAATTGTCATTATTGCAATAATAACTCATTATATATTAAGCCA
The DNA here is from genome assembly GCA_951217055.1 of Gerris lacustris. Taxonomy (NCBI): domain Eukaryota; kingdom Metazoa; phylum Arthropoda; class Insecta; order Hemiptera; family Gerridae; genus Gerris; species Gerris lacustris. Next base: position 11,537,156 of record OX578286.1, read on the forward strand.
TTATGCAATTGTCATTATTGTAATAATAACTCATTATATATTAAGCCATTATGCAATTGTCATTATTCCAATAATAACTCATTATATTAAGCCATTATGAAATTGTCATTGTTGCAATAATAACTCATTATATTAAGCCATTATGCAATTGTCATTATTGTAATAATAACTCATTATATATTAAGCCATTATGCAATTGTCATTATTGCAATAACACATTATATTAAGCCATTATACAATTGTCATTATTGCAATAATAACTCATTACATTAAGCCATTAGACAATTGTCATTATTGCAATAATAACTCATTATATTAAGCCATTATGCAATTGTCATTATTGCAATATTAACTCATTATATTAAGCCATTATGCAATTGTCATTGTTGAAATAATAACTCATTATATTAAGCCATTATGCAATTGTCATTATTGCAATAATAACTCATTTTATTAAGCCATTATGCAATTGTCATTATTGCAATAATAACTCATTATATTAAGCCATTATGCAATTGTCATTATTGCAATATTAACTCATTACATTAAGCCATTAGGCAATTGTCATTATTGCAATAATAACTCATTATATTAAGCCATTATGCAATTGTCATTATTGCAATAATAACTCATTATATTAAGCCATTAGACAATTGTCATTATTGCAATAATAACTCATTACATTAAGCCATTAGACAATTGTCATTATTGCAATAATAACTCATTATATTAAGCCATTATGCAATTGTCATTATTGCAATATTAACTCATTATATTAAGCCATTATGCAATTGTCATTATTGCAATAATAACTCATTATATTAAGCCATTATGCAATTGTCATTATTGCAATATTAACTCATTATATTAAGCCATTATGCAATTGTCATTGTTGCAATAATAACTCATTATATTAAGCCATTATGCAATTGTCATAATTGTAATAATAACTCATTATGCAATTGTCATTATTGCAATAATAACTCATTATATTAAGCCATTATGCAATTGTCATTATTGTAATAATAACTCATTATATATTAAGCCATTATGCAATTGTCATTATTGCAATAATAACTCATTATATTAAGCCATTATGCAATCGTCATTATTGCAATAATAACTCATTATATTAAGCCATTATGCAATTTTCACTTTTGCAATAATAACTCATTATTTTAAGCCATTATGCAATTGTCATTTTTGCAATAATATCTCATTATTCTCAAATGTATATAATCTTTTCTCCCGATTTTTTATTATGTTGAAGAAATTAATCTGGGGCTACTTTCGATGAGCTATTTATGACCAACTATACAAATTTTATTCAAATCGGACATGTAGTTTTTAAGGTATTGTTGGTTCACCAAAATTGAGCGACAGACAAACAGACCGAAAGACAGACACGGAACGAAAAATGTTCCATTATGACCGAAACGGAATTCTGTCTTGGATTTTTTTGAAATCGGAGACGATCTTCAGAACGATCCCATAGCTTCTGTTACCTTCGGTAAGCTGGAAAGCAAAATTTAATTCATAAGAATGATAAATAAATAGGTCAAGTGTCTGCTAGTCAGCACTCAGCGAGGGTCCGTAGGCCACACTATATAGTGTTTAACTTTAAAGTGTATAAACAGTGTTTTTTAAAAATGCTAAAAAGCTTACTTTGAACCATTCTAAGGGTCTGATATTCTCAAAACACACTCAGATAAAGTATTTTTTTTTGCCACTGAACCGGACTACACCCATATAAATACATCGAAAAGACCATAATTAAAAAAAAAAAAACTTATTTTGACAATAAAAAATAAAATAATATTTTTTTCGAAATTTCAAAAAAGTGGTTACTTTTGGTCGAAGAATGTTCAGGAATTTTTTCAGATTTTTTGCACTTCACATAAGCGAGATAGAAGGGACACGTTTCACACCCACTTCAAACTTGCCTACGCTCGCCCTATCAAAGTTATATCCAAAGAATTATATATTTTTGTAATCAGCTCGACGTACCCTTTCATATGGTACCCCTTACGGTTCAAAAAAAAATAAAAAAAATTTAACCCTTAAGCTTTTTTACCCTAATTTTGTTGAAAAATATTTTTTTTAAGTCGCTATATTTTTAAAATATGTGGGTAGGTACAAGACACATACATGCTAAATTTCAAAGTGATCGGACGAAAGGTGTAGCCATGAGAGCACGCGAGAGGACGGACGGACAGACACACGCAGGAAAATATAAGGGTCCTTGGTTTTGCCTACGGACCCTAAAAAGGCTTACGATTCCCTTGATTAGCTCGAATGCAATAAAAAACAGCATTTTCCTATGACTCCGTTTTCAAAAATTCGAAGATGGAAAACTGTTTCAGACGTCTGGTAAGCTCAAGTTTTGCAAACTAACATATTAACTATCGTAAAACCAACTTATCTGGTTTTATTGAAATTTTGATGGTAGGTCATTTATTCCTATAAATGGTAGTCCATTGTTGGTCCCATATAAATTTCAAACACCTGTGCTTATTTGTTTCTCTTCCACATATGCGCACAAACATACATTTATTTTCACTTACATCTAATATTATGAAAATTGGAATGGTTTGTTAAAAGTAGCCAGCATATAGCCCCAGATTAATTTCAACCTTCTGCGCTTATTAAATATTGCTAAAATAAGACTTTAATTCAAGTAAAAAAACAAAACAATTTTGACAGTTTTAAAAAACAAAGGGAACAATTAAATAAATGAGACAATAATAGGCTGTAAAATCATAAAAATAATTAAAGCATAAGAAATAGGGCCAAACGAAGCTATGTGTCACACTAATTGGCAGAGAATTATTATAAGTTTTGTACTTATCAATTAATATGGTCTTACTATACAATAAAATATCAACAATTCTCCTACTTTTATAAGGTTATTTGTTTATTTCAATTATTTTTGATTGAATAAAAAGCCCATTATAGTTTTATACGGTCTTAAATGATAGTTGTGTTCCCTTGATAGGTTGACATAAGACTGTACTATAGATGGAATGTACCTCCCCTGTAGGTACCGGATGCGGGTACTCATAGTTATGTACTGTGCCCTTGTAAACACCAAGACTGTACTAGTTTCGTCATTATTCTTACAACAAGAAACAATATACTCATCTCAAGGCTAGCACTAGCATAAACTTCCACCTTCTAGTCACTAATTATTCTTTTACTTTGCTAACAACAATTCTAAACACACTTAAGTGTAATTGCTCATTAAAATTCTATTTGGTGTAACGTAATATGGTAGTTTCATTAAACGAAATTTTTAATCCAAATCGGAAAAATACAATTGCTTCCGAGCTTAACGAAGGTAATGGAAGCTATGTGATCGTTAAGGATAATGAATTTATTTATATTTATGAATTCAAAAATTCCAATGCTGAAATCCGTTTCAGATATCAGGGAACATTTTTGGCTCAGTGACTATCTGTCGGTCAATTTTTGTGAACTAACATATCTTAAAAACCACTTGTCCGATTTTAATGAAATTTGTATGGTAGGTCACAATTAGCCTATTGTTTGCCCCATATAAGTTTCAACCTTCTGCACCCATTTATTTCTCTTCAATATGCTCACAAACATTCATTTATTTACGTCTGTATCTTTCAAAAGTATTTATTCGATTATAAAGAAATTTGGATAGTTTGTTAAAACTAGCCTGCTGATAGCCCTAGAATTAATTGAACCGTATGCACAATAAACACCTTCAATTTTAATAAATTAATATTTAAAATGATATCAAAATAGACTGTGAAATGGTGTGGCACATAGCTTCTTGGCTTCCAATTTATTTTATTAAATTCCGGGGGGCTTTTACACCCGGGCCTCGTAGGTGGGCCCATAGAACAAACCCGGGTTAGGGACCGAAATCTTCACACACTTGTGAGAAGATATTATGGTCGTTAACCATGACTCCCCTCCTGATTGTATTACAACCAAGAGTGTCATTATCATGGTTTCCAGGCCGAAACCTGGTGGCGCCACTCTTTCGAGGAGCTTCCCATTTGTATAAACAATGCTGGGTGGAAATCAAACCCAGAGCTGTGGTCAGAAGCGGTCATCCATCCATCTTCTGAACCTGCTCGAGGCTGCTTAACTTGCCATATCTCAAGGCAAGCGCTCTAGCCTCCGAGCCACCCAGGCCATTTTCTCGCATCCAATTACGTACTTTATTGATTTTATGGTTTTACAAGGCATTATTGTCTAATTTAATTGTTTCCCCTTTGTTTTAATATGTCATACTTGTTTTGATTATTTACATGAATTAAAGTATCAATTAAGCAAAATTTAAAAAGCATAGACGTTTTAATTAATCTAGTGCTATCTGTGGTCTACTTTCGACAAACCATCCAAATTTCATAAAAATCAGATAAGTAATTTTGAAGATATAGATTTAAATAAATGTATGTTTGTGCGCATATGGAAGAGAAACAAATGGAAGCAGAAGATTGTTATATGGGACCAACAATGAGCTAATTATGACCTACCATCCAAATTTCATTAATATTGGACGAGTATTTTTTAAGACATGTTGTTTTGCAAAATTTGAGTGACAGACAGAGTCTCATTATATGAAAGTAGTTAGACAGAAATAAATAAATGCATTTTTTTTTTTTTTTTTTTTTTTTTTTCAGATAGTTTTTTTATTATTTTTCAGGTTTCAATTAATTCGTTTAAATGTTTAATTCAATTTTTAAAATTGTATATTAGATTTACTCTATCTAAAATTTTGTTATTAGTTCAACTGCCTCATTTCCTTTTGTATGTTTATTTTTCATAATTCCTTGGCCACTCTTTATCACTTTATATCTTCCACATCTTTTATCACATTTTTTTTCGTCTAAAAAACAACATAACGATGATGAATCCCTTTTTATCATATCTCTTTACTCCCAAAAAAGAAGATATTTCTTAGCATCCTATCTCATCAACACCCAACAAAAAAAATAAAAATAAAACAAGCCAATTGGTACTAATGAGAACTAAACGCTCTTCCCTTATAACTGACTAACTAGAAATACAGAGGGGTCAGTGTCGAGACTAGTCAACGATTCCAACATAGTTCATACCCTGTTCACAGTTCATAAACAACCAACATAGTTCATTATATTACTCTACTTGAACTAACATAGTCTATATTTAAGCGAGTTCTTTTACAGTTTAGTAAACTCAAAACCCCTCGCTTATAATACAGTGAAGTAGAAAAAAAACAACTAAATATGACGAATAATTAGACGATCATTTCTATTATTTTCTTTATCTATTTTTTTTCTCTTCTCTGCGTCTCTCTTTATTTTCCACTTTCGTCATTACCCAGTTTAATTGGAGTTAGGAATGATGTCATAAATGTCACCCATACCAACATTTAAACACATAATTTTTAATGTCATACAGACACATTGCCTGGTTTAGATGTTGCGTTTATTATATGAACTTCTTTTCCTAAAGATTTATTGAAGATCTTTTTTCATCTTGTTTAATTTTTTTCTTGTTATCTTACGTCATTTCTTTTCAAGTGTATTTATTTGATTAGCCGGTAATTTGCATGATTTTATAATAGTATATTTTTTTCTTTTTACATTATTTATTACATTTATGTTATTGTTTTTATATTAGTATTATTTATCATTTTAAGTACCTATAGTTACTAAGATATTTTGCATTTATACGAAAACAATTGTGAAAAATTAAATTAATTAATTTTCAGGTTTTAAAATGAAGGCCACATAAACATAAGTTTGGGATCTTTATCTTAAGGAATAATGACAGATGTAACTAGGTATATTTATGCAAATTTTAAGCTAATTTTTGACACTTATCCAGCTATTTTTTTGGTATATTTTCTCACCTGTTCATTTAGCTATCATCTTATCAGAGGTTTAATTCATTTTTATCAAATACTAATACTTTCTATCAGATAATTATACCTTCTTATCAGAGGTTTAATACATTTTTATCAAATACAAATTCTTCTTATCAGATACTAATACTTCTTATCAGATGCTAATACTTTGTATCAGAGGTTTAATACCTTCTTATTAGATGCTAATACTTCTTTTCAGATACTAATGCATTTTATCAGAGGTTTAATACATTTTTATCAAATACTAATACTTTCTATCAGATAATTATACCTTCTTATCAGAGGTTTAATACATTTTTATCAAATACTAATTCTTCTGATCAGATAATAATACTTCTTATCAGATGCTAAAACTTTGTATCAGAGGTTTAATACCTTCTTATCAGATGCTAATACTTTGTATCAGAGGTTTAATACCTTCTTATTAGATGCTAATACTTCTTTTTAAATACTAATACTATTTATCAGAGGTTAAATACCTTTTTATTAGATAATAACATTTCTTATAAGAGGTTGAATACCTTCTTATCAGATACTAATACTTCTTATCTAAGATTTAATGCCTTCTTATCAGATACTAATAATTACTTCTCATAAGAGGTTTATTATCATCAGATACTAATACTTTTTATCAGAGGCTTAATACCTTCTTATCAGATTCTAATACTTCTTATCAGAGATTTAATACCTTCTTATCATTTATTAATATTTCTTATCAGAGGTTTAATACCTTCTTATCAGATGCTAATACTTCTTATCAGATGATTAATACCTTCTTATAAGATACTAATACTTCTTATCAGAGGTTAAATACCTTCTTATCAGAGGGTAGTAAGTGCCATCTTCTCAGGGAGAGCTGCTAAAAAAATTTCCATGCACCCCAAAGAAACCAACATTATTAAATTATTCCGAAGACTTCTCTATCATTGTAAAATTATGTAGTGTCTTCTTGTAAAAGGCAAGTACTTGAATACCTTACATCATAATAAGATTTATTCTTCCTTATAGGACCATCCTGATATTCTTGGTCCTTAAAGTACCATCCTGATATTCTTGGTCCTTAAAGTACTATCCTGATATTATTCGTCCTTAAAGTACCATAGTAATATGCATCGTCCTTAAAGTACCATCCTGATATTCTTGGTCCTTAAAGTACCAACCTGATATTCTTGGTCCTTAAAGTACCATCCTGATATTACTCGTCCTTAAATTACCATCCTGATATTCTTGGTCCTTAAAGTACCATCCTGATATTCTTGGTCCTTAAAGTACCATCTTAATATTCTTGGTCCCCAGAAGTACTAGTACATAATTACACACTAACAACTATAACTAATTACTTGATTGCAAATGCTGCTTCGTTTAGCTACGTCGAATCTTCTATTCAGAGACTAATACCTTGATGTTTCCACCAGGTGTTCATTCCACAGTATTTAAGGTCTCAGGTTCTTTATACGTTATCCTTCTACGGTATCTTCATAACAAAGAATTCTTAGCTATTTTTTTTATGGAATAAGCAAGATATCTTTATGTAAGAGATGAAATCCGCTGTATTTCAAAAACGATTATTATTAAATTATGTAGTTCTTTAATATTTTTTTTTAATATCCTTCTGTTACCAATTTAACAAGCCATACTCCGCTCTTTTTTTATATAGAATGAGTAAGATATCTTGAAATTAAAGTGGGAATTCGATACATCTCAAGAACAATTATTATTATTATTATTATTTATTTATTTATTTATTTATTTTTTTCAATATGGTTTCTTTAAATACCCATTTACGTACCTCTACAATCAACAAGAAAGATTTCTGAGCTATATATTATATAAAATTAAATAAAATATCTTAAAGAATGATCTAAAAATGCGGATTACTGGAAAATGTTATTCTTCAATAATGGCAAGGTAATATCAATGGCAAAAAAAAAAAATATTGCACATTATCATCTTGGAATTTTAATGTATGGCCATTATGCAAAATAATTGATTACTGGCACACATACTTAACAATTAACCTTGTTTATCACGTACATAAATAAATTATTCATAAAAATATTATAAACAACAACATAAATTAATGCAATCACTAACAAATTGTGCCATTTAACGTATTCCCATTTTTACTATTTGTATTAATTAGGTTTTACATTAAGAAAAGTAATTATGGTTGCTAAGTTTGGCTATATTTACTATTTTTTATTGCTAAGTATTTACTTTTCGGGTTTATTATTTCATCAACAAGTTTTAGCAACAGCTGCTTCCGCTTACAAGAGATCATGACATTATCATTGTGTCCCACGCATCATTTGGAGTAAAATATATATATTTTTTGTTCGATACTGTAAAATAACTTACAAGTACGAGTTGTTTTTAACTTTCTATACGTATAGTTTTGCATCCGAGCTTACCGAAGGTAACGGAAGCTATGTGATCATTCAGAAGAAGTAAATATTTTAGGTCTCCGATTTCAAACATTCTAAGACAGAAATCCGTTTCAGACATCAGGGAACATTTTTGGTTCCGTGTCTGTCCGTCAGTCTGTCACTAAATTTTTAAGAACAATCATACCTTAAAAACTACTCGTCCGATTTTATTAAAATTCGGATGGTAGGCCATAATTAGCCCATTGTTGGTACCATATAAGTTTCAACCTTATGCGCTCATTTGTTTCTCTTTCACATGCACACAAACATTTATTTACCCGGATTATGATATAAGCCGTTTATCCAGTAAAAATCTAGTTCCTGAGAAAATAACTTTTTTCCGTGGTAGGCTGTGAAATAGTAACTTTAGAGCCTAAAAAACATAGCTAAAATCCATTTTTTTCATTACGTGGACTTAAAAAATCTTTTCATTACTCCTAGCTGTAAAGAAAAAATCTTTTACGTCCTAGGAACTAAAAGATTTTTATTTTCCGGCGGGTAGTTGTCAAAACTTCCGTTAGTAGTGCTGCAGTCTTTGTAGAAATGCTTCTAGTACGATAAAAATCCGCTAGATGTCAATGCGTTTTATTTATCTTTTCTTATATAGTAACCTCTTTTTACGGTTTCTTTATTTAAGTCTTAAGTTTGTACTAATATTTGTTATTATTATATATTGATTAGTGATTAATATTTAATGTTTTTTCATTGTCTGCTACCTCAGAAAAAATAGCATATGCTACGCGACTGTGAAGTGTTTTTTCTTTACCTTGGCAATATTTACAATGTAATTGCCGCGGTAAAGAAAAAACTCACTTCACAGCCTACTAACATAATATACTATTTCCGTGGTAGGCTGTGAAATAGTAACTTTAGAGCCTAAAAAAATAGCTAAAATCCATTTTTTCATTACGTGGACTTAAAAAATCTTTTCATTACTCCTTTTTTTTTTTTTTTTATTAATTTTTATTGACTAACACAACTACATAAATTTTAATGTTATTAGTGTTATTGATGTACATTGATGTTTTTTGGGCGGGGAATTACATGGAAAGGATATAGTCCATTGGCTAGTCCTTTTGGCGTGAATATTTTAGAATATAACAATAAATAATTTTATAATAATATGGAAAGAATAATAATAATAATAATAATATAATAATTATATTATTACAAGTTAAGCAAATCTCTAGGCCACTGCCTCCTAAGGCGGCGAAGTGGGTTATCTGGGATGGTTTGGGAAGAAAGAAGTTCTACTAAAGGATTGGGGTGATCGGATAAGGACTGATGGAATTTTTGATATCGGGATATTGATAGGTCACGGACAAATGGAACATTAAGATCATTGTGGAGGGTGAGGTTGGATACATAAAAAGGAGCATCGGTAATTTTCCTGAGGATTTTGGATTGAAGAGTTTGAAGTCGACGGGAGTTGGAAGGCTTGGTGCTACCCCAAACCTCCAGACCGTAAGTCCAAGCTGGTTTTAAAATTGTGTTGTAGATTAGAAGTTTATTGTTTAGAGTAATTTTGGACCTACGATCTAGTAAACGAAGCAGCAACTTGTAGCGTCTTGAGATGTCAGTACGTTTAGTTTTTGTGTGATGTTGCCAGGTGAGTCGTCGATCAAGGTGAAGGCCAAGGTAACGGACAGTGCTGGATTGAGGAAGGAGAACTTGGTTAAGAATGACTGGAGGACAGGTGCTATGACGAAGAGTAAAGGTGATATGTACACTTTTCTGCTCGTTAATCCGGATCCTCCATTTTCTTAACCAAGGTTCGAGAAGGAGAAGGTGACTTTGAGTGTTATTGGATGCAGTTTGAGGGTCTTGGTGGACTGATAGGATTGCCTTGTCATCTGCGAAGGTGGCAAGGACTGAGGAAGGGTATTGAGGGATATCATGTGTGTAGAAGGAATATAGGAGGGGTCCAAGAATACTACCCTGAGGTACTCCAGCACTTACAGGGCAGATGGAGGAGGAAGTGGTTCCTAAACTTGCACAGAAAGATCTATCAGTGAGAAAGGACTTCAGGATGAGGTAGTAAGTAAAAGGAAGGATTCCCTTGAGTTTCCAAAGCAGCCCAGCGTGCCAAACTCTGTCAAAAGCTTGTGCTTCGTCCAGGAAGACAGCTGAGCAATACTTTTTCTTCTCTAAGGTGGAGGCAATGACATCAACAATGCGATGACACTGTTGGATGGTGGAGTGGTGAGCACGGAAGCCAAACTGTCCAAACTGCCAAAATGTATGATGGTCAGGTATGAATGGTTTAAGTATGGGAAGGAGTCTACGGAGAAGGAGCTTTTCTAGGATTTTCCCCATTACAGGGAGAAGGCTTATAGGTCGATAGGATGATGGAAGATGAGGAGGCTTGGATGGTTTAGGAATCATTATAATTGTGGCGAATTTCCATTGGGTAGGAAAGTGGGTTGTTTTAAGGACAGAGTTAAATATGTATGTAAGGAAAAGGATACCTTTTTTAGGAAGGTGTTTAAGGATTTCAGAGGTAATAAGGTCATAACCGGGAGCTTTTCGTGGTTGAAGATGTTTAATACAGTAAAGGACGTCCGAGGGATTAAAGGATTTGGGAGGCGGAGACAGTTGGAGGGGAGCTAGGAGATCTTTGTTAATAAGGTTTACATGGTTATGATCAATTATATCTGGATGTGGAGAGAAAAGGTTTGTAAGGTGTTGAGCAAAGACTTCAACCTTTTCAGTTTCAGACTTTGCCCAGGAGTTATCAGGATTTAGAATGGGAGAAGGGATTGATTTTTGGGAAAGGATTCGTCTGGTCGCGTTCCAAAGTGATTTATCTTTAGTTGTAAGTTGTGAAGTGAAAGTCTTAAATTTGTCTTCTTTATAGAGTCTCAGTAAGTTAGTCAGTTTTCTACTTGCTATATTATATGTACGTTTGTCTGACGGATACCTAGTTCGTTTCCAGTGGGCCCTAGCTCGTCTTTTTTCACTTATCAGTGTCCGTATGTCGATTGGTAAGCTTGATCTAATGTCTTGTCTGTTAGTTAGTGGTTGAGTCGAGTCCCAAATGGAAGTCTGTATGGTCTCAGTCAGTGTCTGTACTGCTTCGTCTATGTCAGTCGCATTTTTAAGTGAAATCTTAAGGTCTAGTCTCTGATCTACTAGCATTTGAAAAGAGTCCCAGTCAACTCGTCCGTTAATCAGTCGAGGTTTAAGAGGACGTATAGGAGGTTTAATGTCTAGGATGAGGAGGACAGGACTGTGGTCTGAGGAGAGATCGTCAAGGACAGAGACAGTAGGGTGAAGGTCAGGTATGGGCGTTGAAACAAAATAGTCTAGGATGTCAGGAAGTTTATTTGGGTCAGATGGGAAATAGGTGTATTCGCCAGGAGAATGGATGCCGTAGTTTGTTGAGGATAAGGCTTTCAGGAGTGTGACACCACGAGGATTACGTGCTCGACATCCCCACTGAGGATGTTTTGCATTATAATCCCCGCCTGCAATGAATTTATGGCCTAAAGATCGGAATAAGGAAAGGAAATCTTGTTGGGAAATAGGATGATTTGGAGGGCAATATACAGAGGAAATTGTGAAATTAAATGGTAAAGAGTTTAAGGATATAGATGTACACTGAATAGAGTCTGTGCAAGTAGGGGGTAAAGGATAATGGGAAATGGAATTCCGTATTAGGATCGCACTACCCCCGTGTGCAGTGTTATCTGGGTGATCTGTTCTGTGTGTTGTGTAATTTTGTATGTGAAAATGCGATCGAGTAGTGAAATGTGTTTCTGTGATGAGGGCAATGTCGATCCTTCTGTCTTGAAGCAATATGTCTAGTTCCTGCCCGTGAAGGGTAGCACCATTAGCATTCCAAAGCAGGATAGTCAGGGAACGCTGAGTTGGAGTATTCACTGATGTGGTTGAGTGGCAGGAAGCAGAGTCTGTATAAAGGTAGTGAATGTTGTGAGAGCAGTAAGGAGGGGATTAATAATGGCACGAAGATCATAAAGGAATGTTTGAAGGGTTACTGATATATCAGAGGATGGTGTTGGAGGCGGAATATGGACTGGAAGGCGTGCTCGTGAGGTCCCACCAGAGGTGGCAGTGGCGTATGTAACTCCGGTGACTACATTGTTGGTTTGGTTTGGTTGGCTGGGCTGCTGCTCTGAGATGGGCGCTGTTTCTTTTGTGGTCTCTCTGGTGATTAATTGATTGATAGGAGCTTGGTAGATAGATGATTCTGTAGTTTGATGGTCGGGCTTGTTGATTTTTTTGATTATTGGGTTTGTTTTTCTAAATTTTTTTTGGAGTTCTTTATGAACTATACAGCCCCTATAGTTGGCTGGGTGGGCTCCGCTGCATAGGACACATTTGGGCTGGTCTTCGGGTCTTTTAGTACAATGTTCAGTCATATGAGAGCCTGCACATTTAACACACTTAGGTGCGTGATTGCAATACGATTTTGTATGTAAGTATGACTGACATCGAGTACATTGAACAATGTCTTGGCGCTTGTAGGGTTCTTCTACTTTAATTCTGCAGTGGAAGATTGTTTTGACTTCAAAAATGTCTTTATTATTGAGATTTGGCTCTAACTCGATGAAAAATAAGGAAAGGGCGGAGTCCCCTTTTTTCACGTTGGTTACATTCCGCACTCTAAAACCAAGTGCTTCAAGTTCGTCCTTTATCGCGTTAGGGGGAGTGGAGTGGTGTAGGTGTCGTATTACTACTCTATAGGCCTTTTCCTCTTTTGACTGATAGGTGTGAAAGGTTACATTTTCAGCACGAAGAGAACGAACTGCACTCTTGTAACCTTCGACGGATTTACAAAGGATTGCGACATCGTTTGATCTAGCTTTGCAGGTAAAGCCGTCATTTCCCAGTAAGCTTCTAAGCCCTTACTCTCCTTACTCTCCTTCTAAGTCATTACTCCTACGTAACAATTTTTTTCTTTCGGCTGGTAGATATCAAAACTTCCGTTTTAGCGCTGCAATCTATCTAGAAATGCTTTTAGTACGATTAAAATCCGCTAGATGTCAATGCGTTTTATTTATCTTTTCATATAGTGTAACCTCTTTTTAAGGTTTATTTTTTTAAGTCTTAAGTATGTACTAATATTTGTTATTATTATATTGATTATTCAATATAATGTTTTTTCATTGTGTACTACCACAGAAAAAATAGCATATGCTACACGACTGTGAAGTGTTTTTTTCTTTACCGCGGTAAAGAAAAAACTCACTTCACAGCCTAGTACCATAATATACAATTATTTTACGGGTTTGATTCCCCACTAAGAAGGAGTTATTTTTGTGATAAATTTTTATGAAATGTTCAATAATTATTAAATGTACATTCGAAAGCACGATAACTAATAAAAGGAAAACACTGGGCTAAGTAATTGTGAACTCGTATATGAGAAAGTTTATCTGAGTTGTCTTGGACCGATTTTTTTTTCTTTTTTTAATAAAAAATGAACGATTAATATTATTTTTTAACCAACTTGATAACCTTTTGATGGAAAACTGATGCATATTGATAAAACATATTACGTGTAACATAATTATATTTTCTTTAATCCGACACATAATAAAATGAAAATATATTTTATATTAAGGTCAACTTGTTTCCTATATACATCGATCATATTATTTAAAAAAAAAAAAAAATCTTTGAATAATATTAAAGACATGGAATAAATCCAAAATGTATGAAAGAAATACACAATGTAATACACGACTGTTGTACACGATTATTATTTATAGCTCTCCGTTCTTTGTAAAGTACAAATTGCCTATGAAAAAAATTATTTTTTTCTTAAAAGGCATATTGTATTCCAATTCAATTCGCGTGACAAATATTGAAATGTGTAAATACATTAATAATTTATCTTTGTCAAATATATTATATTAAAAAATACAAGTTTTAATTGCTATATATACGTATTGTGTATACGTCTTCTTTTTTTTTACTTCGCGTTTCGTTCTGTCTGTACTATTTATCTGATTGGTAATTTATATTAATGAGTATATGATATCAAAATAATAATGTTAAAGTAATTATGATTTATTATGCTTGTATTCTTGTTTGCAAATGCTTTTAATAAGTTAAAAATATAATAAATTAATAAACAAAAAGAGCGAAGTTGTGAGTTAGACGATGTAAATTGAAACAAAACTTGGTTTAAATTTAATCATATTGAATAAAATATAATATAGAGAAAAATTATTAACTTTGGCTGAAAACTAAAATAGATATGAGACTTTATAGGTCATCCAGCCAAAAAAACTAATGTTTCATACAAGCCCGTTTTCAAGCATGCGTTCATAAAATGCTGATCTAAATATATTTCATCTACTTGCGGCAGCAATGGAGGTATTATTGAACTGTTTTCGGGCTGCAAATTGTAATTGTACTGCCTAGGCAGTAAACTCAGGAAAAATGTTACTGAATATTTTTGATTCCTAGCCAGCAACATTTTTATTGTTATTATTTTGGAAATACTAGTTGACATAATTATCTTTATCATATAGCAATATCTATGATAGTTTATAAGTAATCTTTAATAACTAGGCATCGCGTGGCTCTATCATTGAAGCGAGCGTATAGTAATAAATATGTATTGAATATTGAAAAAATAGATTATCGTGAATCATGATGAGTTGATAGGTAATGGGTCTGGTAGTAGTACCGCGGCTAGTAGGGGGAACCACCCCGCATTCTTACTATTCCTCTAACCACACATTTCCTTTTCAATTATTATAAAATGTATCTCCTTGCTAAAAACAAACTACTGCATGTATCAAATTGAAATCTTGCATGCCTGCTTCAATTGTGCATCAGATGGTGTCTATGAAGTTTTATTAAAATCGTTACGTTAGAACGTAAGATATCAGTAAAAAGGTTGTTTTCTCTATTTTAAACGTTTAGGTCCGCTTTAATAGTTTTAGCGATCTTTATTAATGTCCGTCTCATTGAATATATGATGATAGAATCTTTTCCCGTCCTGAAATTCCAATTTAATTTTTGAACCTCTCGTTTACGCGAGCGTTGCAAGCGAACTTTTAGACGGATCTCGCTGTCCAACGAACTTAGCCTGAGTATTAGTAAGAGGAACATGTATACCAAATTTCAACTAAATCGGTCTACTTTCACTCAAGTTATCGTCACACGCGTAAACGTTACTGACAGACAGACAAGATGCACAGTTTGTTGAATGAAGAAGCTCGCTTACGCTCGCTTCAATTAAACTTTTTATTTTAGAAAATAATTGATATATATATTTTTCTAGTCCTGTTTAATAAGTTTCCAATGATTTGTAGATCTTTAATTAAAAAAAAGAAAAGCGGAGTAACTAGTTAACTGCAGCTTCATGCAATCATGCATATTATTATTGAAGTCATTTTTGATTAGACCAGCTGCTTTTCTTGATTTGTCCAAATTACTTCTTTTCTTAATTTTTAAAAATATTTACAAGATATCATCAATAACTTTAGTAATTTGTTTTAGTAAAAAAAAAATAGTTTATATTGTTTTATGCATTATTCATTCAAAATTTTTGTTGGTTGTAAATACGTGTTTTGAATTTTTCGTTCTTGATTCAATGTTTTGTTATAGCTTTAGTTTGACATTCACTTATTGTTATTATAACAAAGCTTCTTATTTGATTTTCTTTTTTTAATAACTAATTGATTTTAGTCGCTATGTTCTTATCTTATTAATATATCATAGTTAATAAATAAAGATGGTACTTTAGCAGTTTTATTTTTCTGCCGCCCGTGGAAAAAATAGTATATGCAATAAGGCAGCAATGGAAACATTTCTGACTCGTGTATTCATTGCCTATCTCGGCTTCACCAGTAAATTTTCAGAGCCTGTTCTCGCCTAACTTAATCACTCTTCAGTAAAATTCGATTTTGCTGCCTAGTTATATAAATAACCATTGTTAATAATAATTATAATTTGATTAAAATTAATTAAATTAAAATTTAATTTTTCCGTAGTATGAATACTTCTTAAAACTTAAAAAATGAAATTTCTAATTGATTGTACAAGGTACAGGTACTAAATGGGTACTTTATAATTTAATTATAAGCAACTTATAAGCTACTTCTCGGTCTAGATCTATTGTCGTTAATGTTAACTTCTAGACTTGTAGAAAATTGAAAGCTTAATTCGGGACTAGGTATCGTTACTGACAGAGGAAATTATTCTCCAGTGTAGCTCAGTTCGTAGAGCGCTATACTGGAAATATAGAGGCCCGTGGTTCAAGTCCCGGCGCTTGAGTCAATTTTTCTCTGTCTGTCTCCCATTGTTAATATTAATTATAATTTGATTTAAAATAAATAACTAATTTTTACTCTTCGCAAAAAAAATGCAGCTGAAAATTATAATAACAAATGAATATTTAGGTTTTCGATTTATTTTATCTCTCTTTAGATTCGATCAGAATACATAAATTGTATACGTGTTTAACAGGAGTTTGTTTTCATTTCTGTTTCAATTTCGAGGGGAATTTTGTTCCCGAGCTTACCGAAGGTAATAAATGCCAACGATATAAACAAATTCCAAGACCGAAATACGTTTCAGACAATAATTGCACAATTAATACTTTAATTCATAAATTCTGATTATAAAAAATCAGAACTATTATGAAAAATTATTATTATTATTATTTTTTTTTTTTTTAACTAAAATATGTATAAAAAGTCGAAATTTTGAGAAGCAAGGTGTGCATCTATTATCCTTTAGTATCTTAATTGTGCACTTATTTTGGTTCTTTTAGGGGTAAAATGGCCGCCATTTTGGAGACGTGATATATATTTTCGAACCAAATTTCAATACCTTTAAAATTATACCCAACTTCAAATTTTCGAAAGTAATCATTTCGGGTCTCCATAGTTACAGCCACCTAAAATTTCTACAATTTGGCTTTTTTATATCAACTCCCGGAAATATCATTGGACCACAAAGATGTATATTTTTGTATTTTTGCCTAATTTTTTGGTCCTTTCCTAATGGGGTATGGAGGGGAGGGGGACAATTTTTTTTGAGTATTGTTTTAATTTTTTTTGAGTATTGTTTTATTTTTTCTGGGGTAAAATGGCCGCCATTTTGGAAACGCGATATATATTTGTAATCCAAATTTTAATACGATTTAAAATGATACCCAATATTGCGATCAATTCGCAATTGATCACAGATCGCAGATATTTTGAGTGTTTAAGTTCGCAAATTTCTGTTTTTGGGCAAAAAATTTTAACTTTTACATCAAATTTCAAATCTCTAGCCGCAGTAGGTCGGGATATATACTCCAAGATACGACGGATGGACGGACGGACGACTTGTAAAAGCATAAAAGCAATACATTACGTGATAGGATGCGAGGAAGCTATGTGCTAAAATAGTTGACAGTATATTTTCTCCTAACTACATTATATCTAAATTCAATTTTTACAAGTTATTGGTAGTATTCATACTATGGAACGTTTAAATTTTAATTTAAATCAAATTATAATTACTATTTATAAAGGGAGACAGACAGAGAAAAATAGACTTCAGCGCCGGGACTCGAACCACGTACCTCACCCTTATATCCAGTGTGTGGGAGCTCTAACCAATTAAGCTACACTGAAGAATAATTTCCTCTGACGATTTCGATACCTAATCCCGAATTAAGCTTTCAAAAGTTTCTACAAGTACCACTACCAATAACTTGTAAAAATTGAATTTCTAATTGATTGTACTAAGTACAGGTACTAATTGAATACTTTATAATTACAAGCGTATTTCTCGGTCTAGTTCAACTGTCGTTTGTTGACTTCTAAGACTTAAAGAAACATTTGAAAGCTTAATTCGGGAATAGGTATCGATATCGTCAGAAGAAATTATTCTTCAGTGTAGCTTAATTGGTTAGAGCTTCCGCACACTGGATATGAGGGGGAGGTCCGTGGTTCGAGTCCCGGCGCTGAAGTCTATTTTTCTCTGTCTGTCTCCCATTATAAATAGTAATTATAATTTGATTTAAATTACATAATTTCTGGGATGGCGACTTATACTTGATAATTAGTATTAATATATGGGTAACATTTGAGTAACAATTTTTCGAACAAAGAACAATTTTTTTAGGTTTCGGAATCCAAATTCCCTAAATTAAGAGTTTAAAGTTAATTTCTTGATTAGCCTCGGGGTATTAATAAACCTAAACATTAAATTCAAAATCTCTCCATATTAAACATTATGTACTTAGTAAAGTAAACGAGAGAGTTAAAATAATGATGCAGAACATTTTTTTAGCATAATAACTTAGATAAATTATTATAAAAGTTAATTATAACATGAACATAAGATATATGGAATTTATGTCTTACTTGAAGGTTTTTTTCGTTGTAGGGGTAAAGGAATATCAAAATGTAAGTTTTCACTGACCTGAAAAGATAAATTACAAACAAATTAGGTAAAATTAAAAAAAAGGACTACAAAATTTATTTTAGCTTGAACCCGAAGAGGGATCGAAATATCTCAAAAGTATGCTATTTATCGCTTCCGAGATTACCGAAGGTTACGGAAGATAGTGCGGTCGTTCCGAAGAATGTAAAATTTATATATCTCCGATTTAAAAAATTCTAAGACAGAAATCCGTTTCAGACACTAATGGAACTTTTAGCGAAGTTTCAAAGAAAATTAAGCAATTGCAATGGCTTCAACATTTTTGTAATGCGAATTTTTAAAAATTTTCTCCAAAGCAATCCGTTTAAGACTATTCTTAATTGATTCATGAAATTTATTACTTTTTTTATGTATGTATATACATATTATGTATGTATCACTCCAGACGATATCTCACCCTAGGATGCACTTATAAAATCCAATTAAATGTTAAAATGTCAATAATATGACAAAAGAAAGGATGAATTCGTTGGCCAACATTTTTAGAGTCCATTTAGGGGTCAAATTTTGACAATTTAGGGTCAAAATTAAATATAAATTATATAATTACAGTGCTAAGTATATGATACTGCTAACTACTTATACATGGCGGAATTAGAATAAGAGACAAAATTAAAAGTAACTATTTGTACTAGCGGAGTTAAGGCAAAATTAAATGAAAAGCTTTCTATTATCTTTGAAACAAGCGTCTTTCAACAAATAATGTATTGCATATTGCATATGATGAATTTATAGTTAAAGTAGATGGTTGAAGAGACGAAAAAGAACTATTCTCTAAGACTCCGACGGCATGTTGCTTCAATTAAATATTATAATAAAAAATATAAATCACTAACTCACAAAAATTTCTGCTTGTATCAGGTTGAAATTTTACATGCCTGATTTAATTGTAGTATAGGTGATGTATACAAAGTTTAATTTAAATCGTTACGTAAGAAATCGGTTAAAACGTTGTCTTCTTTATTTTAATCGTTTAGGTCCGCTTTAATAAATTTAGCGATTTCATAGTAGTGTCGGTGTTCGTTTTACTAAAAAAATGTATTTAAAATAGTTGTTTGTCTCATTAAATAGATGAAGTTATAATTTTTTCCCGTCCTAAAATTCCAATTTTAAATTTGAAGCTTACGTTTACGCGAGCGTTGCGCGTGAATGCTTGGGCGGATAAAGTTGTCTAACGAACTCAGCCTACGCATTAATGAAATGAACATGTGTGCCAAATTTTAACTAACTCCGTCATCTTTTACTCAAGTTATCGTCATCGGTAGATTTCGTGACGCTTGGTTGGTGACGGTGAGTTTGGTCGTTTTTTTCGGATTCGCTCCAGAACGTGCCATAAGGAATTTCGTTCCAAAAATGAAAATAATGTACATAACAATAATTGAGGTACTCTTAAAGAGCATTCCAACGCCATCCATCTTGAAGGGTATATACTATTTCGACTTTTGTACCCCGTACCCCTATGTACCAATTCTTTTCATTTTCTGAAAAGTAGTATCTGAAACATGTTAACATGTAGTATATTCGGAATCAGCGCAAAATTTCCTATAAGGCCAGCTAGGGTCAGTAATAGCAGCGCGTGTTTTTTTTTTTTTTTTTTTTTTTTTTTTTTTTTTTTTTTTTATTTATTGTTTGTATCTTTTATAATACGCAGATTTTTTTTGAAAATTCGCTCAATAAGTCATGGAGCATGACGACTTTTTTGGTTCCGTGTCTGTCTATCGGTCTGTCGCTCAAGTTTTGCCAACCAACATATCTTAAAAACTACTCATCTGATTTAATTAAAATATTGATGGTAGGTCATAATTAGACCGTTGTTGGTACCATATAAGTTTAAACCTTTTTCTCCCATTGATTTATCCTCCACATGCGCACATACATTTATTTACACCTATTTCATTTAAAGTACTCATCTAATTTTATTGAAAATTGTATGGTTTGTCGAAAGTAGACAGGAGATAAATTTCAACTATCTGGTTATTTTAAATTTTGCTAAATTAATGCTTTAATTCATGTTACAAATTAAAACAATTTTGACAGACTAAAAATACGGGGGGGGGGGATAAAATAAATTTGACAATAATAGGTTATAAAAACATAAAAATCATTAAAGTATACAGAATAGGTCAAGAGGAAGCAATGTGCTACACTAATTAACAAACAATTTTATTTAATTTTAATTTGAAAACATAATTATGTTTTACAAAAAAAAAAAAAATCTCTTTAAACAGTCACTTTACAATTGAAGAGAAGGGTACAAAAATTACATTTTGAATGTGTAAACTCGGTGAATAATGGCTTGTTCTGTAATGACGAGTGAACACATTGTAAGTACTCTGCTGCTGTTGCTACATGTTGTTATATAACGAATACTAGGTTTAAGTCAAGTAATGAAGCACAAGAGTAAGAAATAAAAAAAAAAACAGTTGTTTTACGTACTATAGTTGTTACCATTTTGCTGTTTTCCCACTTGAAGTAATGAATCTTCGCAATGAAACGGTACTTTGCAGTAATAATGAGACCAGCGGAGTTGCAGTTTTTCCATAATTGCCAATTATTCTGCTATTGTATTCTAGAAGGTTTTTTTTCTCTCTGTGTCCTTGACAAGCTATTACCATCAGACATATTCTTATTTCCTTTCATTTTAGCACTGGTTTGTCTTATTATTATGATATCAAATATATATATATATATAATGTATATATATATATATATATATATATATATATATATATATATATATATATATATATATATATATATATATATATATATATATATATATAATCTTTAATAAATTGCAAAAAGTAAAGAAATAAAAATAACAAAAAAAAACATTGTAGATCATTCAAGACGTACATAAAAGTAGGGAACTAAGAAATATTTTGTTTTCAATCCAAATTATTTAAATATTACCCAGCGTTATGAAAATATTTATATATAATATTCTATATTTTCTCAAATAAATGTTAGATATAATTTTCTGTTTGCTTAATTTATACAGATTTATGCATTTTTAAGTTATTTAAAATAGTCTGTCAATTAGTGTGGCAGGCACATAGCTTCTTAATTTCCTATTTCTTATACTTTAATGATTTTCTGCTTTTTTTGGAACCTATTATTGTCAAATTTATTTACTGTCCCTTCCGTTTTTTAAGTCTGTAAAAATTTGGTTGATTTATTTTTTTGACAGGAATTAAAGTATTAATATAGCAAACTTTAAATAATCCAGACGGGTGAAATTAATCTGTGGCTATCAACGGGGTACTTTCGATAAAACCATCCAAATTTCATAAATAGGAAATGAGTATTTTCGAAGATACAGGTATAAATAAATTTATGTTTGTACGCATATGGGAGAGAGACAAATAGGCAAAGAAGGTAGAAAAATATATGGGTCTAACAATAGGCTAATTATGACCTAGACGAGTGGTTTTTAAGATATGTTGGTTCGTAAAATTGAGCGACAGAAAAAAACGACAGGTCGACAGACAAACACAGAACCAAAAAAAAAAAACCACTTAATTATATAATAGATAATTAACACCCTCGGCTCCGCCACGGGAGTTAATTATCGCGAGGGTGCAAGTGATTTTTACTCCCAAGGTACGTACAAGATTTTACCTCCAGAAGGGAGAAAAAAATATGGAAAGATTTTAAGTTTTAAATTACGTTATTCAACAAAAAATACATAGGTTTATATTTATTTTTAAAAATATATAGTTAGATATAATATTAACAATTTTCTAAATAAGTTTAATCACGTTAAAATTAAATTATAGATAATAATTATTAGAATTTCAATGCTAAAATTAAACGGGAGAATCAGCTGGAAGCTGAGTCGTGTATTGAATGGTATTGACAACTGATGTATTTAAATATGGATTAGTTAATCTACATTTAGAAATTATGTTTCCACTTTTAACTTGTTTGTTTCTTTTACTGATGAATCACTATGGCAACCGTTGTGGAGGTTACATGATATGTGTGAAGATGACATTAGGTACAGATTTCGACATTAAACAAAAGTTAGTAAATGAAATGTGTATTAGCACCAAGCTTATTTACTTGTGCTTTATCTAGGGCAACACTGGAGGGAATCATGAGAGTTCATGATTCCCTTATTTTTCATTACTCCCTGTTTAACCCGACCGGGTGCAATGAGTAACTTCCCTCCCTGTAAACTAGGGAGGAAAGTTCACTTTTTCTCCCCGCTGGAGGTAAGAAATATTTTTGTACTTCTGAACGATCACATAGTTTACCTTTGGCAAGCTCTGAACCAAAAATGTAATAAAAATATTTCTTTCAATTTTCCAGAAACGAAATAATATTATAATACATATTAGGGAACATAATAATAATGTGATAATTAATAATTTAATGGATTTGCATGTTTTATTGAGACCCCCTTAACCTGCTTCCCTCCCCATCCCCCCTCTTAAACAAACTAGATCATTTAAAAATCATAGCAGAAACGAAATCTTAGATCTTTCAATAAATTTGATCATCACAGAAACTAATATTAAATAAACTACGTTATTTAACATTTATTACAGAAACTATCATTAAATAAACTTAAACTACGTCATTTATCATATTTATTATAGAAACGATAATTAAATAAACTCACTTATTTAACATCCATCACAGAAATAGTCATTAAATAAACTACAAGTTCATTTAACATTCATTACAGAAACAATCATTAAATAAACTGTCATTTAACATTCATTACAGAAACAATCATTAAATAAACTGTCATTTAACATTCATTACAGAAACAATCATTAAATAAACTAGGTCATTTAACATTCATTACAGAAACAATCATTAAATAAACTAGGTCATTTACATCCATTATAGGAATTATCATTCAACAATAGATCTTTTAACGATCATAATTTCTACGTAGAAATAGGTGTTGTCATTATAATTGACTATAACGCATTTAACTCCAAACAAATATGCTGGTATCTAATCTAAACATCAAATTAAAAAGTTAGTATATCTATATATACATACATTATTAAAAAATATAACTTTTATCTTGTTCATTAGAACAATATACTTCTTTTAATTACTATTCCAATATACCCTTAATCTTCTTCCTTTAATTACCATAGAAACGTACTTTTAATCATGATTATTAGAACAGTATTCTTCTTTTAATTACCATAACAATATACTATTTATCTTTATCATTAGAATAATATACTTATTTTAATTACCATAAAAATATTCATTTCATCTTGATCATTAGAACAATATACCTCTTTTGATTACTATAACAAGATACCTTTTATCTTGATCATTTCAATATACATCTTTTAATTACTATAATATATCTTTTATCTTAATCATTAGAACAATTTACTTCTTTTAATTACCATAACAATATACTTTATCTACGATTGATACGAAATATAAACATTATATCTCTGTTTAGATGCGTAGAAAGTGATTATTTACGTACTTGTATTCATTGCGCAGGAATTTTCTGAAGAATTCCTCTTCTTTACCACGCTAGCGCGGTAAAGATGAGGAATTCTTCAGCTTTAAGCACGATTAGCGAGTTTGTTTACATTTATCAAAACTAATTTGCTATTCTTTTATTAAAGTAACGGTTTACATCGAGTTTTTAGTGAAAAACAATGAGTGAATTAAGTGACTTTGACGAAAATGTAAAGAATAATACTCCTTCAGAAATAATTAATTCGGCAAAAAATACAACACAAGAATTAATGCCATCTTTATCAAGAGAGAGATACGAACTTACATACAGCAAGTTTATTTTTTTCTGTATTTATCATTTTAATCTAACAATCGTAGATAAAGTACGGTACGCAACTCGTGCTAAAACGGCATTTTGCATTGCTCGTGTGGTTTTACTACCCTCGATATCGCTCGGGTGCAAACTCCACACTCGCATGCAAAATGCTACTTTCCGCACTCGACGCGTAATGTACTATTATATCTTGATAAACCATCTTTTTAACTAGATCATTAGAACAATATCCTTCTTTAAATTAATAAAACAATATACCTAATTACCATAGGAACATACTTTTAATCATGATTATTAGAACATTAATCTTCTTTTAATTACTACTTTTAATAACAATATACCATTTATCTTGATCATTAGAACAATCTACTTCTTTTAATTACCATAACAATATACCTTTTATCTTGATCATTAGAACAATATACTTCTTTTAATTACCATAACAATATACCTTTTATCTTGATCATTAGAACAATATACTTCTTTTGATTACCATAACAATATACCTTTTATCTTGATCATTAGAACAGTATACTTCTTTTAATTACTATTCCAATATATCTTTTTAACTAGATCATTAGAAAAATATCCTTCGTTTAATTAATACAACAATATACCTAAAAACCATAGGAACCATTTTAATCATGATTATTAGAACAGTAATCTTCATTTAAATACTACTTTTAATAACAATATACCATTTATCTTGATTATTAGAACAATCTACATCTTTTAATTACCATAACAATATACCTTTTATCTTGATCATTAGAACGGTATACTTCTTTTAATTACTATTCCAATATATCTTTTTAAGTAGATCATTAGAACATTATCCTTCTTTAAACTAATAAAGCAATATGCCTAATTACCATAGGAACATACTTTTAATCATGATTATTAGAACAGTAATCTTCTTTTAATTACTACTTTTAATAACAATATACCATTTATCTTGATCATTAGAACAATCTACTTCTTTAATTACCATAACAATATACTATTTATCTTGATCATTAGAACAATATACTTCTTTTAATTACCATAACAACACACCTTTGATCATTATCATTAGAACAATATTCTTCTTTTAATTACCATAACAATATACTATTTATCTTGATCATTAGAACAATATACTTCTTTTAATTACCATAACAATATACTATTTATCTTGATCATTAGAACAATATACTTCTTTTAATTACCATAACAACACACTTTTGATCATTATCATTAGAACAATATTCTTCTTTTAATTACCATAACAACACACCTTTGATCATTATCATTAGAACAATATTCTTCTTTTAATTACCATAACAACATACCTTTGACCTTGATCATTAGAGCAATATACTTTCTTAATTAATATGACTATATACCTTTTATCTTGATCATTAGAACAATATACTTCTTTTAATTAATATAAAAATATAACTATTATCTTGATTATTAGAACAATATACTTCTTTTAATTAATATAAAAATATAACTATTATCTTGATCATTAGAACAATATACTTATTTTAATTAATATAAAAATATAACTATTATCTTGATTATTAGAACAATATACTTCTTTTAATTGTCATAACAATATACCTTTTACATCATAAACATCTTATTTGGACAATACAATTTTTTCTGTTTAATATAGAATCGAGCTCAAGTAAAACCATGTGTTATTTGATAATAAACTTTGGTATAATTATCTCTAAAAATAATTCTGCGTAGTCCTTATTATTTTGTTATTTTCTTTATTCATTACTCAGACTTGTTCACTGTTACAGGAGTAATAAGGAAGCTGTAGACGGTAGTAGATTATAGGGGAACAAGCGAACAAGCCTAAAGTAAAATACTCTCAGGTTTATTGAAAGACGTGCCGCTGCATAATATACTTGATATCTTGCACTGTGTCTCCTACCAGCTAAGAAGCGAGTACTTAAAGGAATTCAAGTAACAAGCAGGGGGAACAATTTTTATACTAACAAATTTCTAATGTTATTATAATTTTAATAGACATGAATTTAAAGATTAGTAGAGGTCTACTATATATCAATAATTAGGTCGTAAACGATCATGTGTATTCATTAAAATTGCTACCAACTTCATTTAAACAATTGTGAGCATTAAAAAATCGGCACTTTTTTACTTTAGTACCCCCCTTGGTTCTAAACAATAGTTTACCCTACAAAAATCTCAAAGGTTTGTGTGTTTGTTTCCCCAAGACATTGAGACTCCTGGGGAAGTTTTATATTTAATATTCCTTAATCTTAATAGTTAATTAGACTAAGGGATATTATCACAATTATATACACAAGTTTGATATTCCTTTGTCCCAAGATACATTGGAATAAATATCCCTTCGTCTTAATAGTATTTTAGACTAAGGGATATAATATGCTACTCTGTATAATATGTTCCTTTGTCTAAAAAACTATCAACACAAAGGGATATAGAGGGATGCTTAAGTAAAAAAGTACCAAAAAACAATGTAATAAAAATAATGTGACCCCATTTGGAATATAAAAATGGTTTTTTCGTTGAGGTAATTTTTCTCATCTTGTGTTCGTTGGTCGATCAAACATTTTTGTGAACGCCCAACTGAACTTGAAAATTACTTGTATGATTTTAATTTTGTCGGAAGAATCGTGTTCCCTTTTAGGAACGAAAAAATGGTATGTCTCCCATTTTAAAAATTCCGAGACAGAAATCCGTTTCAGACATCAGGGAACATTTTTTGTCTCATGTCTGTCTGTGTGTCCGCGAATCCTTGAAACGTGTGACGATAACTTGAGTAAATGTTGACCGAATTTGATGAAATTTGGTGGACATATTTATTTTACCAATTCCCAGAACGAGTTCGTTGGACAAAGTTATCCGTCCAAGCGTTCACGCGCAGCGCTCGCGTAAACCAAGACACAAACTTTTTTTTAAAAAAATACAAATTTTTAGTAATACAAACAGCGACACCGCTATGAAATGTTAAAAGTCGCTAAAACTATTAATAGTTTTTACACAATAAACAATATAACAACATAGTAATATAACAATATAGTAATATAACAATAATGTTAATGTTAATATAGCAATAAAGTACACGATAGGATGCGAGGAAGCTATGTGCCACACTAATTGGCAGTTTATTTTTTATTTTAATGTTTGTGCGCACAAAGAAGAGAAAAAAGGGTGTAAAAGGTTAAAACTTGAGGCGCCAACAATGGTCTAATCATGGCCTACCATCCAAAATTTATTAAAATCGGTCAAGTAACTTTTATTATACGTTACGTTACAAAAATTGAACGACAGACAGACAGACCAACAGACCGAATGACAGAAACGAAACCAAAAATTTTCTATGATTTTGTGAAATAGGAGGCATGAAAAATGTTTCCTTAGGTAACCTTGGAAGCAAAAACACATTTTTATTCCTAATGTTGTTACATTATTTTTATGACATTTTTTAATGCTTACTATAACCATTCGAGAAGAAGGGTGCCATACTTATTGACAAAATATTAACAAATTTATTTTTACTGCATAACAAATGTCATAACTAACGTGTAACTAACATTCAATAAATACTAAACAGAACAAATTTAGGCACTTCCAAAATCATGATAATGGCTATACAAAATAAGTAATGACAATAAAAAATAAAGAGAGGAGAATAATTCTTGTTGATATCTTAAAAAATAAATAGTATTATTACAAAATTCTGATTTTCTTACACTTAGATCATTATTTAGTTTTATTTATAATATTAATTATTACAAAAATAATTTCCTGGATTAAAAAAATTGAATTAAAATAAATCTAGACTCAGTATCAACTCATAAAAATATTTATAAAGATAATAATTTAAATAATTATTATGCTATGTGATCATAATTAAATCGAATTATAATTAATTAATTATAAATAAAAAACAACTAAACATTCAAGTACACACACACACACACACACACACACACACACATATATATATATATATATATATATATATATATATATGTGTGTGTGTGTGTGTGTGTGTGTGATTATTATTTATATAAGTAAGCTTTAAAAAGTGAATAATAAGTAAGTCATTATTATTCACTTATTTTCATTTGTTATTAAGAAATAGTCATCCAATTAAATTAAATAGGCTGACAAGTTTTCTATTATATTGTTCATTTAACCATATATATATGTATATATATATATATATATATATATATATATATATATATATATATATTATATATATATATATATATATATATATATATATATATATATATATATATATATATATATATATATAAAATTTATAAGTAATGATTTATTTGTCAGATAAGCGCCAGAGGGTTATAATAATAAAATAAAAAAAAATCCTATTTATGTATGCATAAATAAGAAGACCGAGTCTGCCAGCGTTACCTTATTCTCCCGGTTCCTATATTATTTATAGCGAATGAATTCTAATGTGAAAATTATACTCATTTTAATGATTTTCTACTATAAAAATAAAATATAAAAAAGAAGTATCTAATAGCTTATTGCAGACTTGTTTTTTTTTAATAAATAAAAAAAATAATTCAATTTTTTTTATATATATATTTTATTTCGTTGGCTTTTATAATAGGGAGCATGAAATTATGTAATTATTGATCGGATTTTGTATTTTCCCCTTTGTTCTCAGTCAATTTTAGGAAATATTATGATTATATTTTCTTGTGTTAATTTATAATTTGGTTTGACAGATTATAAACGTTCCCATAGTTTAAAAAATAGCTTATCCAACTTTCAAAAAGCAACTTTTCAAAAGCACCAACACTAACTTTCAAAAGCTTTTCCAACTTTCAAAAGCATTGCCAGAAAGGCAGGAAAAAGCATTGCCAGAAAGGCAGGAAAAAACATTGCCAGAAAGGCAGGAAAAAGCATTGCCAGAAAGGCAGGAAAAAACATTGCCAGAAAGCCAGGAAAAAGCATTGCCAGAAAGGCAGGAAAAAACATTGCCAGAAAGGCAGGAAAAAGCATTGCCAGAATGGCAGGAAAAAGCATTGCCAGAATGGCAGGAAAAAACATTGCCAGAAAGGCAGGAAAAAGCATTGCCAGAATGGCAGGAAAAAACATTGCCAGAAAGGCAGGAAAAAGCATTGCCAGAATGGCAGGAAAAAACATTGCCAGAAAGGCAGGAAAAAGCATTGCCAGAATGGCAGGAAAAAACATTGCCAGAAAGGCAGGAAAAAGCATTGCCAGAATGGCAGGAAAAAACATTGCCAGAAAGACAGGAAAAAACATTGCCAGAATGGCAGGAAAAAACATTGCCAGAAAGGCAGGAAAAAGCATTGCCAGAATGGCAGGAAAAAGTTAAAGTAGGTTTTGGTTTTTGAAATATATGAAATGAAAATATATCCAAACATTTTCCGATTTTGATCAACGTACAGATATTTTCAAACGCTAGAATAATTCGAGCCACTAACTCTTCTTCTGCATTAAGAAATAGGGATTTAAGGGAATAAAGGGTTAGGTATTTTCTAAAATTAAAAGTTTAATTATACTTAATTAGTTATACATATAACATAATATAGATACATCAAACACATTATACCTGCATTTTTTCATAGATTGCTGCCAAAATATTTGGACCCTCTTCAACTGAACCTTTTAAAAGCAGTCAAGCAATTATCACCCTAAGCAATTCCTTCACACCCTCATAGCCCTTAGTTAAAGAGAGAAGGGCCAGGGTAGAAACCCTAATCTTTGAAAAAGATATTTTGTAAACCCTCCACGATATGAAATCTCTTACCCTTCTTAATAACTTTTTTTCTTTTTTTACAGTTTGTTAAGTTCTTAAAGGCAAAAAAAAAAAATCTTTAATCGGAAGTTAGGTTCCCTGAAAGAAAATTAGGTTCTCCCTTCTATCACTAGTATCCTAATTTTTTTTTTTTTTTTTTTTTTTTTTTTTTTTTTGAAGTATAAAACCCTAGTAGCCTAAAAAGCTAATTATTTCCGCTACAGAGACCCAATCCCTCAGTTAAAAAAACCCTAATTCTGTTTTGGGAGACCTACCTTCAGAGGTTGTTACCCTACTTTTATTTTCGAAGGAGACTTTCTTCTTAATAAGTTTTTATTGGCTAAGTGACAGACTTGACACCCTTTACGTCAAATTAAACATTACCTTTTTTTTTATAAAGATGTTTATTTTGATAAGTTTATAATTAGAACAACAAACAACACATACTTCTGAAGCGCAGAGATAAATTATTGATTTAAATTTTAGCACCTTTAACGGATAATACAGAGTGTCCCAGCTAATATGGAACAGCAAAATATCTCCGAAATCATGAAAGATAGAAAGATGCGGTTTTCAGGGTTCGATAATGGCTATAAATACGCTTCAAGAAAAAAATACTTAACATGAA
Source organism: Gerris lacustris (assembly GCA_951217055.1). Classification (NCBI taxonomy): domain Eukaryota; kingdom Metazoa; phylum Arthropoda; class Insecta; order Hemiptera; family Gerridae; genus Gerris; species Gerris lacustris. The sequence goes on from OX578286.1 coordinate 11,568,086, forward strand.
AAAAAATTCAAGTTTCAAAAAGTTCTTATTTTTCTTGTCGTAAAATCCATTCTTAAAAACATGTATCATTGGTAATTTTTTTTCACATTTTGAGCCCTTCTGGACACTTTTTTTTTGGCAAAAAAAACAAACCCAGTTACAAATAAGGTATGTATTTTAGACTGAATTTGAATTCTAGGACTGTAAAATGTAATTAAAGATTCAATTTTAGCAGGTTCAGTGCTCGCCAGATGGCAAACTAATGTTCGGAACGAAAAATGTCCAAGAGTAAACAATTATTATTTTTAGGCGCAGAATGTAAATCTAGACTAAAAAAATATGGCTTCCTAATAACTTTTTTTTTATTATGTAAACTGCACACACTATTGCTGAACACAGAAAATGTTCTGCATTTTTTCTGGAAGCGTATTTATAGCCATTATCGAACCCTAAAAACATTTCTTTCCATCTTTCATGGTTCCGGAGATATTTCGCTGTTCCATGTTAGCTGGGACACCCTGTATACGTGGACTAATAATGAATCATTTTTAAAATATATATCTAATCATACATCATAAATATGATTTTTCTTAAAATAAAAAAAAAACTACATTTTTACCACTGATTATACCTTTATTTACTAACAAAAGCATTACAATATTACCTTTAAGGTGTATATATGTGTGTGTACAGGATATATAATATAATTGTGTGTTTACCGGTTAAAAATAAATCACCATTATAAATTATAATGAATTATATAAGCATCTTTTTATCTTAAAATCTATATATTTACTCGTGTGCATTCAATTTATTTGATGTATTCTATCATTTATTTTATATTTGTTCAACTATCTTATATTTTTGTCCATATCCTTCCATTTTACTACAAAAAAGGGTGAGCCACGCCCTTCGTTGTTTTTCTCGTTTTCTTTTTTTTTCCTCCTTTCCGTCTCACAGTGTATTTTTCCAACCTTATTTCGTATCATACAAAAGAAAGAAGGTTAGGTAAAAAAAAAAAAATACTGCAATAGGTGTGTAAAAAAAAGCTAACATTTATAAAGAATAGACAATGTTAGAGATGGGTTTTTTTTTATCTCTATCTATCTTTAAGTACAATTTGATATCTATCTCTTTCTTTCTCCTTATAACTAAATTGCAAAAAAAAAACGCGGGCAAAAAAAAAAAAAATGCGGGAAAAACGAGTAATACGTGAAGATGAAGAGAAAAAAAGTACAGAATAGCATTTCCATCTCTTTTTGTGTCTTTAGTTTGTTATAGGTTTTTCTCACTCTTTTCTCCCGCGAAATTCCGGGAGTTGTAAAAAAAAAAAAAATAAATAAAGGAAAAAAACGCGGGAAGAGCTGTAGAAGAGGGAGTTTCCTTGTTATCGACCCAGGATAAGGGAGGTGGAGTGGGGGTAAGGGCAAAGTAGGGGGAAGGAACCTTAGAAATTTTCTCTTCTTTCCTACCTTTTTTAAGGGTTGAAGCCCTTTTTTGGGGTAAAAATCATCCCTTTCTGAAAGTTGTTCTACGTTCAAGCTTTCTCCTGAACTTATATAAGATAAGAAAAAAATATATATATTTGAATCGTTTTTATTATAATTTATTTCGCACTTATTTGTTTGTTTTGCATTTGTGAGTGAAAAAGGGAACAACAAAAATAGTTAAGAATGGTAACAAGTTTAAAATGTATAATAACAGTTTAAAAACTTATTAAACAACTAAGGAAGGTCAAATAACTAAATTATAAATTAAAATACAATTAAATTAAGATATACAGGAATAGCGTTAATAACGGTTCATTTAATGACTAATAGGAGCTATCAACGAAAGGCACTAGACGTATAAAAGACATAATAATTGGCTAATTAGCGGAAGTAATATTTCTTATGTAAAATCGTGAATATTACGTTGTCAGTTATTAATAAAACTTACCTCAACTTTTCTGCAATCTAGCCATCTATTAGAACATGATTTTCTTTGCTCTATAAACGGATAAACGTTATACAATTTTCTTACTTAATACTTTCCCACTAGTTCTTGAATCGATCGCAGAACAGAATATCATGAACAAACGAATAAACGATAGTCTGATAAGATAAATGAACTACTTTTGCTTTTACTTAAAACAATGCAGCACATATTGATATAAGAATCGAGATCGAGAATCAACCAGAGAACATCAACAGAGACGATGGATTCACTCTTTCCCGGACCTTAAAACATCTGGTTAGAACCTGTGCCAACCAGAAAGCAAGAAGCGGTGCCTCGGTCACTTCCCGATTTCAAACGTCGTCCACTCCACAAAGAAACACCGATAAACGACTGCCCGATTGCATCATCCCGACAAAGGGTCAACCCAATTCAAGGAACCCCCGGGGAATACAGGTAAAATCTACGTTCCAGAAAGATACTATAAATACGTCGTCTTTTACTCTAGTTGTCAGTATGTCTTTTTGCTGCTTTAAGTACACATCACGATGCACCACACTCTTGAAGATGCTTCCAGTAGTGGAAGCGAAACGTTGGACTTCATCCTCTTCATGACGCGGATTTCACCAGATAAAGAAGCTATTTATTACGAGTCTACATGCGGAAGCTTATGCACCAAGTTAACATATTGGTATGTTCATAATGCATAAATATTGTACCTATATAATGCATACCATGTGAAAATATTAATTTCATATTGCAATGTTGGATTGCCCTATTACATATTAATTTCCAGTTTCGCATAATTTCTTGGTGATTAAGCTAAAAAAAAATATTAAAAATGTTGTCTGTTTGGCGGAGTACCGAGTTGAAATGAGTATGGCTTGACCGATTTCTATGAAATTTGGCAGTCTGGTAGATCATTGACTGGCGCCAAACAAAGGCTATACTAAATATTGGTTTATATTTCGAATTTCTATTAATTTGAAAAAGCATTTAAGATTAAATGCTTAATAAAAATATGCCCAGGAGTTGATATAACATGGGCTTTCTAGAATCTTGGCGATTATATTTTCGTTAATACAATATTATATAAGTGTACTACATTCATTTATAGGGTATTGTATATAGCCTTACCTTCACGCTCACAGTGACTTGGTTTCCTATTTTCACATCGGCGAAGTGATTTAATGAAATACCTAAATAGTTTAGCTCCCAAAGCTTTCATTCCAAAGAATCAGGACTATATTATGCATAATACATTATTGTATAGAATACCCTGACAAGAGCAGTTAGGAACAAGAAGCTATTTATTACATGCAAAGCAATCCTCCATTTCACTATTAAGACTAGTACACACCTAGCAACTTTGTAGTAGAACCAGTGTATCAGAACAAGTCTCAGCAGTTGCTAGACATTTGTCACGTGTTCGTGATACTTTCGTGATACAAAAATTCTCAAGTCTCAGGTTTCACAAAGAAATGGAGAGCATGATACAACGTTACAAATGTCGTCTGTGCATGTTCAGAGACTTCAAAATTCCAAGCAGGTTTCTCTGCTGCTTTCCATAGAGACAACTTTTAATACAATTAAATATTTGCAGGCCATTCCATGTTACTCAAACGACTAGAATGGGTTCCCTTAAAACACAGCTATATTGGGAAAGTTCTCTTCCAACCATCTGCAAAAGGATTTTGAAATCAGCAACATTTTTTCTCAGAAAATTTCTGAAACACATGGCCATTCAAGATTTACACTACCACTAGGCATCGCGTGACTCTATCATTGAAGCGAGCGTATTGCAATAAAATACTGAATATTGAAATTTATTAATCATGATGAATGTCATAGTTGAAGATAAGTGGAAGAGGATAGTGTGGAGTAGAGTGGGGGTACTCGGTACAAAGCTTTACTTCCTAAACAAACCTATACACTATAAGTATCTTAACCACCCGTAATCTTAACCACTTCATTACTCAAATACAACTGCTTGTATCACGTTGAAATTTTACATACTTGTTTCAATTGTACTTTAGATGTACATGAAGTTTTATTAAAATCTTTACGTTAGAACGTAAGATATTGGTAAAAAGGTTGTTTTCTCTATTTTATTTCTCTATAAACGTTTAGGTCCGCTTTAATAGTTTTAGCGATTTTTATTAATTCATAGCAGTGTCGTTGTTGGTTTTACTATAAAATGTTATTTAAGAAAATGTTCGTCTCATCGAATAGATGATGGTAGAATTTTTTTCCCGTCCTGAAATTCCAATTTTAAATTTGAAGCTCACGTTTACGCGAGCATTGCGCGCGAACTCTTGGACGGATCATGCTGTCCAACGAACTTAGCCTGAATATTAGTAAAAGGAAGATGTATACCAAATTTCAACTAAATCGGTCAACTTTTACTCAAGTTATCGTCGGTCACGTAAACGTTACACACAGACAGACAGACAGACAGACAGACAAGATGCATATTTCGTTGAATGTAAGAAGCTCGCTTACGCTCGCTTCATTAATGCCTCCCGAAAATAGATTTCTTATCATAGCTTCCGTTTACACATAGCTTCCATTTACACATAGCTTCCCTTTACACATAGCTTCCCTTTACACATAGCTTCCGTTTACACATTGCTTCCGTTTACCTTCGGTAAGCTCGGAAGCAAAAACACAAAAATAAATGCAATATAATTAAATAACCCATGAAAATTTTAAACAGTACATCCATACTACAAACAACTGTACAAACGTAAATAAAGCAAGTGATAAAAAATAGTAGTTTAAAAAAACATTTTTGTTTAGTAAAATAGTAAAAATCATAACCAACCGACATTGGTATAAATATTTGTATTTTTACTACGTTTTTATTAGCTTGCATTCTTGGTTGTTTGTTTGTTTGTTTGTTTGTTTGTCCGGTACAAATCTGGCAATCGATTTCTAACTAACTTCCCGAATAGCTAGACATTTGAAACTTTTAGCACAGCTCAGAACACGATGACAATGCATTATTCTAATACTTTTAGCCATCTTTCAGCAGAATTTAATTAGTTTTCAGCAAATTTTGCTGTGCGGAAAGTTAGTTCCGAAAAAATCCGCCAGTTATTTAATTTGTTTTGCCATATCCAATATTTACGCTATCTTCATTTTGACGGGTCTCAAATTTGTGATAGATAAACATTGAATGACAGCAAAACAGGAAATATCGATTATATTATTAATATTATTTCAAATATATCGATGACATGCTTTAGATTTGGTGTTGGGGAGATCCATTGTACAAAGATTTGTCCTTTTATAGGTTTAAGATCAGCTCTCGGATGGTTGTCATTTATGTGAAGTAAATAAATTCGGAACTATTTTTTTTTACTAACATTATATATTATATAACAATAACAATTATATTATCAACATTACTTACGATTCAACAGAAAATTTAAAAACGTAGCATATAAAAAGTTCTTTTTATCTTGAAATTATTTATAATATTGTTAATTCTAAATTCATAAGGGATTCTACAAAATATTTTTCGATGAAAGCAGTACTAAAACAATCGCAACATATTGGCGCACACCACGCATATAATATAGGAAAACCCAGCGATCATAGAATTCTTAAACGGAAAGATTTCCAACTCCCCTCTTTATCTACCTGTGTTAGACTACTACCGTTAGTCGAACTATTTGGCGGTTAAAATTTTAACTAAATCTTTTACACCGTTCAAAAGAATATGAGCATCTTAATTCAAAGAAATAAATTAATAAATTAATTTGTCAGTTTGCAAGATTCGAACCCGAGATCTCTTGCACTCGAAGCCCTCTCTTTTTTCCTATTCTTTATTTAACAAATAGTACAAATGTCTGACAACCAGTATTTGTATACATCTTAAAATTCGAGAAATATCAAAAGATCATAAAGTAGTTTATAATTTTAACCGGCAAACAGATCGACCAGCTCGAGTGGTCTTACACCTCTAGAATACTGGAGTTGGATACCCCTGGTTAAACCGGTGGCGACAAAAAGACAGGCTTGAAACAGGTAAGGCCTGATTCGGTTTTTGTATTATATAAAATGAAAAAAATCGGGTACGGGGTACCTCGGAACTTTTCCTCACTTCAGAGGCCACGTCCAATGCTGTAACGTCCAATCCTCTGCTGCTTCGCAGCAGGAGGATGCAGCATTGGACGTGGTCAGTACTTGGATGGGTGACCGTTCTGAACTAACTGATTTATTATCATTCTTAAAAAAACCTTATTTTTAATACCTATATTTTATTTAATTATTTGAAGTTTGGCGGTATTTTGACAGATGTAAACAAACTTTGAAATCATCAAAATTATTGCACTAATAAATAATTATATTCGCTTATAACTTTTAAACTAATTAATGAAACTTTATCGTTTTTTTTATAATTGTTCCTTAATTTTTTCCGGTTCCAACGATATGCTATACGTAAAAACCTATTTATAATTTCAGTATTATTAACCGTCAAAGTTTAAAAATTCAAAAATTTATAACTTCAAAATGGCGGCCAAAATCAGAATGAAATTTTGTGGGCTTGTTTGTCATACAGAGAGGTACATTAAAGCCAAATTTCAACTCGATCAGGACCATTTTCGATTTATTACGATTTTTTTAAATATTTGCTGACTCAGCAAACTGGGTTCAAGATGGCGGAAAAAGTTGATTTTCCGGGCGGCACAACTACAGGTTAGGACTGATTTTTCTGCCAAGTTTCAACTCTCTAGGTTAAATACCTTGGGCGCTACGATAATAACACACATACATACACACACACATACATACACACATACACACACACACATACGTCATGCTGAAAACCACTCAGGAGGTCTTAAAAACACCTAAAACGGATAATTCCGTTGAAATCTCGAAAAAAAAAATTTTTGTGAAAACAATACTTTTCCTACTATTAGTAGTGAGGAAAAGTTAATATATCCCAAACATTTTGCTATTCTAAGCAAGGTACAGACAAAACTTTAATTTTATATACATAGATAAGAAAATAAAACTCAGCAATGCTGCTGCTGTCTTTAATGATTTGTATGATTTGTATTGTAGCATTTACACCAATTATATTATGACTGTATTGTATTACAACATTCATTGTAGATACTGCAATAATAAATATAGTTTATTTTTTTTTACTTTCTTTTCTTGTTAAATATTTTTAAGGATAATAGCCCTATCGATTTTATCATTTTCCTCCTCTTCCTATTCTCCCATCCTTTATTTGCATCTCTTATACTGCATGGTGCATATCTTTAGTAAAGTTTTTTTTTTTTTTTTTTATAAGATTTTTTCTTTACTTCTAAAAAGAAAATTTCCGGCCCATTTAACATTGAAGTGGAAATATATCAGAGTGTAAGAATAAGGGGACTGGAAAAAAAATGATCATATAAAAAAAAAGTAAGAGCACTGCAATGTCTGCAAGAAAATTGGTAGGGGACAAGGGGGAATATAGAATGAAGAAGAATGGAGAAGATGAAAAAAAAAAAGTTATTCCAATTACGACTAAGGGGGAAAAAGAAGTAACAAACGTCTCTTATACGACTTGTCTCAGGAATAAGAAGAGAATACGTTTATAGAGAATAATTCTTAAAGAAGAATATCCAGTAGAACATAAAAAGGGAGTTCTGGAATCTCATGGATTATGATCCGTTTCTACGATGATGCTTGATCTACTAAAAAAAATAAGGATTCTACCCTTAAGTATGAAATCTTAAGATAGAATCCCTCTTCTATTATAAGGGTAAGTTAGATGTTGGATAATTTTTCCTCCCACCCTTATTCTTTTCTCTTCAGGGTGGATCAAGTTGATCTTTGGAAGGGTGAGCTAGGACTTTAACTTCTTTTAAGGGGGAGATGCAAAGGAAAAAAAGAGATTAAGGGTTCACATTCTTATGGTTTAATAGACACCCCTTGAATCGAAGAATATGTCCTTAAGGGAGGAAAGAAGTATATATTCCACTTTTTGTATTTTTGGATTAAGTTTGACTTTAAGGGTAGATATCTTTAAAAAAGTATCGGGAATTTAGAGGATGGTGGAGTTAATCTGTAAAACAGGGTAATTCAAACGTATCCCTAACATTGTGGGCTGATTTTTGGGCTCAATTGGAACATAACTTTGTCTTTCGCATATTCTAAGCGCTTTTTATGATGTGGCAACTCTTTTGCTTCCGAGCTTACCGAAGGTAAAGGAAGCTATGTTATAGTTCTGAAGAACGAAAAATTATTAGGTCTCCGATTTCAAAAATATCAAGACAGAAATCCGTTTAAGACATCAGGGAACATTTTTGGTTCCGTGTTTATCTGTCGGTCTGTCACTAAAACCCAACAAACCTAATAACTACTCATTCAATTCTATTGAAATTTGGATGGTAGGTTAAAATTAGCCCATTGTTGGTCCCATATAATTTTCAACCTTATTTGTTTCTCTTCCAAATGCGCACAAACATTATATATTTATTTACACCAATAACTTCAAAAGAACTCATCTGATTTTATTGAAATTTTGATGGTTCATCGAAAATAGCCCACAGATGGCTCCAGATTAATTTCAACCGGGTGCGCTCTTTAAATTTGACTAAATTAATATTTATATTCATGTAAAAAATCAAAATAATTTTGATAGATTTAAAAAACATTTCAAACACATTAAATTTTAAGAAATAGGACGTGAGGAAGCAATGTGCCACACTAATTAACAGAGTATTTTAATTAATAAGTCAACAAAGTAAGGCCTAGTGACAAAAAATAACCACTAAATATTTGAACAGCTAAATATCATCGGATAGCACCAAAGATTGTTACTCCTTTGTTTTTTTTTTGTTTTTTTTTAATATAAATGACTGTCTAAATAACAAAGGGATGTTTAGTCAAATATAATTTGGGACAAAGGAATATCACACTTCAATTTTTATAAGGGAAGTAACAGTCTAAAGAAGAACATTCCGTACACCTTCTTTAGATTGTTACTCCTCTCTGTCTTCTTTATAAGGGGAGTAACAATCTAGAGAAGTGCCAAATTATTTATATTTTTTTACAAATTATTTATATTTTTTTTACAAATTATTTAAATATAATTGCATTTATACAATATATAATATTTAAATTTTCATAATGTTCAACCGAGGAACAAGTTTAGTAAAAAAAATAAATAAATAAAAGTAAAGTAAAAAAAAAAAAATGTTGAAATATTCTTGTATAAGAGTTGATTTGATATTGGGCCATAAGAAAATTCCATCCCCCCCCCCCCCCTTCCTCACCAAGCCCAGAGCTAATACAAAATGCAATTTCCATAATCAAGTTTCAACCAACAGGGTTGCCACTACAAAATTCAACTTCTTTTACTGAAGCCAACGGAGAAAAAAAAAACTCCAAGGGCTAGGATGAAGGTTTGCCAACCTAAAAAGAAAAAAAAATCATAATAAATTTACCGTCAAGTTCCAACTCGAACGATAAAAAATAAAGAATATTTTTTCATCACTCTTCTACTTTAGGATTTTGTGAGTTTTCCCTCATATTTTCTTTATGGGAAGCACTAAAATGAGATGGAGGGGGGAAAGGGAGGGGGGAGGGTGAGCTAAAGAGAAGAAATATGAATTTACTCAATTCTTAGACTTGGAGAATACATAACGTGAAATAAAATATATATAAATAAAATTCGAGAAACAAAAATTATATTGACATTTTTATGTTTAGGCTATGGAACATAAGTCAAAAACGTTACGTTACTTTTAGCTTAAAAACTCAGAAAAGTATAACAGGGAGTTAAAAAGCTATAGGAGGTGAGTAATCCAGTCTCCAGCTGTTGGGCCTCCTTCCACCACACGTCATAGGGCCGAAGAGAGTCGAAAAGATTTATACGTGTGACAGGGAGTTAGGAAAGTACAGGAGGTTTTTTGTAAAACAATAATGATTATAATTACATAATTAGTATACTAAATCCGTTCTAATTTCTTAATATAAGAAAAATAAGTTATTATTAAAAAATTATATAATAGTACATTACGAGTCCGAAAAGCAGCATTTTGCATGCGAGCGAGTGTGGAGTTTACACCAGAGCGATAGCGAGGGTTGTAAAACCACACGAGCAAAGCAAAAGGCAGTTTTCCTCCAGAAAGGAGAAAACATTAACTTTCCACCCTAGTTTATAGGGAGGAAAGGATCCCATTACAGCCTAGTTGTGAAAATCGTGGCGGAAAGTAAAAATCGTGTTGGAAAGTAAAAATCGTAGTGAAAAGTAACAGTAGAGCCAACTTATTATTCTTTAAAAAAAAAAAAGTGTTGCCTGTTTTGTAACAAGTAGCAGTTTCTTTTGACTGAATGACTCGTTAACAGCTTTTTAAAAAAAATATTAGAGAGTTTAAATAAGACAAACTTTTGACTTCCGTGATTCTTAAATTTTTATCGTCATTTTAAAATGGCTTATGACTTCATAACTGAGTTTAAACATGACTTACAGAAAAGAGGAAGGTTACGTCTAATCAGGTTATAATTAAGTTTTTGATTTCTCGTATTTTAGAGATAAAATCAAATAAATTAAAAAAGGTGATACAACAAAGTGACAAATTAAAGTAAAACGTCTTTTCACAGTACGACCATTTTATACATGCGACCTCGGCAAGACGTATGCGTATAACATTCATTGCCGTGACTTTACATCTTATTTAAACTCTCTATTCTTTTAATTTATTGGAACGAAGTTCCATATGGCACGTTCTGCAGCCCGGGAGTGAATCCGAATAAAACGACCAAAATCACCGTCACGCAACCAAGGGTCACGAAATCTACCGATGACGATAACTTGAGTAAAAGATGACTGAGTTAGTTGAAATTTGGTACACATGTTCATTTTACCAATGCCCAGGCTAAGTTCGTTGAACAACGATATCTGCCCAAGCGTTCACGCGCAACGCTCTCGTAAACGTAAGCTTCAAATTTAAAATTGGAATTTTAGGACGGGAAAAAATTCTAACTTCATCTATTTAATGAGACAAACAACTTTTATAAATACATTTTTTTAGTAAAACAAATGCAGACACTGCTATGAAGTGATAAAGATCACTAAATTTATTAAAGCGGACCTAAATTTATTAAACGTTTAAAATAAAGAAAACAACGTTTTTACAGATATCTTACGTTCTAACGTAACGATTTTAATCAAACTTCATACACATCGCCTTAAGTGCAATTGAAACAGGCATATAAAATTTCAACCTGATATAAGCAGAAGTTTTTTAGTGTTGGCGATTTATTTTTTATATTATAATAGATATTTTAATATAAAATAAATAAATAAATAAAATAAATATTTTGGAGTAATTCGCCAACGGAGTCTGATGGGACAGTACTTTTCTTCTCTACAACCATCTGCTTTAACTATAAACTAATCAAAATTAACTTTTTCTCAATTTACAATACATCATTTATTGTAAGACGCTCTTTTCATAGATAATAAAAAAAAAATCTTTTAATTTTGCCTTAACTCCGCTAGTACAATTAGTTACTTTTAATTTTGTCCCTTATTCTAACTCCGACGTGTATAAGTAGTTTGTATCATATCACTGTAATTATATAATTTATATTTAATAAAAAGCGTAAGGAACTTCGTTCCTACCGGATGTCCCACGACACCACACGTATTTTTTGTTTACGTTTTTGGACTTGAAAAATGTTATTATTCAGTTAGTCATTTTGTAGAATTAAGAAACATCTGAATTATTATTATGGTACATAGTTATTATGGAAATCAAAGAAAACATTGTTGGAATTGATGAATTGCCCACATTTAATTTTCATTTTATTTTTACTATAAGATGATATAAAACATTTTATTTATTTATTTTTTTTTTTTTTTAAAGTCATTGTTAAAATTGAAGGTATACAAATTTGTAAATTTAGTAATACCTAAATAAATCGAAATCTTAGGTTTTATTTGTGTTGTTTTTCTCCCTTCTAGAGAAAAAATCTTATACTTACCGCAGGAGAAAAAAGTCATAGTACCCTCCCTATAATTAACTCCCTCGGCTATGCCTCGTGTTTAAACTTCATGGTTCCCTCAGCTGCGCTTCAGGAACCAACTAAATAACTCCCTCGGCTACGCCTCGGGATTTAGACAGTATGGTTCCTAAGGCGTAGCAGAGGGAAGAAAAAAACGCTCAGGGAGTAATGACTTTGTTTCCTCCCTTGGTGAGTAAATAACTATTTCGCACGAGTTGCGTACCGTACTTTATCTACGATTGTTGGATTTTAACAATAAATACAGAAAAAACAGTTATATTACTTTAATTAAACAAACAGCAATTTAGTTTTGTTAAATGTAAATAAATAAGCTAATCGTGCGATAAGGTGAAGAATTCTTCTTTATTAAGGAAATAAGGAAGAATTATAAAATGAGCATACGCAATGTATACAAGTACGTAATGAATCACTTTCTACCCATCTGAACAGAGATAAAATGTTTATACTTCATATCAATCGTGGATAAAGTTAATTTAAAAGAGGAACCAATAAAAACAACATAATATACTATAGTTATTAAAAAAATCTTAACTGTGTGCAGTTAATAGGAAATAAAATAATTTCAATTAAATCAATAGCCAATAGTAATAATTATAATAAAACTCCAGAAGTGATATCGAGAAATGATTTTTAGCTAAACATAAAAAAAATTAAATAAATGTTATATATGACATTCTATAATTTATAATATTTTTCAATCTTTACATAAATAATAAATATTATAAATTATATAAAATACCTGCATCAATTTATTAAAATTGTAAGTATTTTACGCTAAAAAAAAAATAGGGGAAAAAATTCAATCTTTTTGCTCATAAGAAAAGAAATGGAAAATAGAAGGGGGATAAGAAGTGTAACCTTTCTTTTATACGCTTCGTTCGTTTTCTCACAATATACATATATATATATATATATATATATATATATATATATATATATATATATATATATATATATATATATATATATATATATAAACCAGTTTCCCGTTAGAAAATATACTATGGGTATTTTGTTTGGGAAAATGGGAAACTGTGAGAGGGGAATCTTTTGCATCTTGATACTTTTTCCGCTTCTTGGTTCTTTATCCCCTATTTCCTTAGGTTCCAAATTCTAATTTATAGAAACATGTGCTGGGAAGAATCTCATTTGGGATGAGACGCAGGGGGAAACTTAGCTCTTCCATTTTTTGTATTATAATTCATTATATATATATATATATATATATATATATATATATATATATATATATATATATATATATATATATATATATATATATATATATATATATATATATATATATATATTGAGAGAGAGGGTTTAGAGATTCTCGATACAACCGATATTATAAGCATAAAAATATCAAGGGTGAACAGAATACTTAAATTTTCAGGAGAAACAAAATACTGATCATTTTCGTTTCCTTGAATTTTTGAATACAAAAATATTCCCTAGATACTTTAATCTTGATAAAAATATATAAATATGAAATTATAATAAGATAATCATAACATTCATTCAAAGCTAAAAATCTACTAGGAAAGGAGTTCACACAGTAAAGCTATTAGGAATTGTAGAATTGGTTATTAAAAATACAATGGTATGCTAGGCTAATAGAGAATTAAATTTTGGTCATTTTGAGGGTAATATCTAGGAAACGTTAAAATATACGTGTACTCACTGCCTCATCATTCCTAAAAATAATATTTTTGAAAATATACATATAGTCTTACATAATTAGTGTTAACTCTGACAGTTCTGATTAGTTAACTTTTGTGAGAGAAAAATGAATGCCCTTCCTGGCCTGGTGGAATACCTTAGGCCTTAGAAGAGCGACTTAGAGAGCCTGAAATTTAAAACTTAAAATCTTAAGCCCCTATAGAAAGGAAACAAAGCAGTAATGAGCTACTTAGAGAGCCTGAAATTTAAAATCTTAAGCCCCTATAGAAAGGAAACAAAGCAGTAATGAGCTACTTAGAGAACCTGATATTTTAACTTAGTATCTTTAGCCCCTATAAGAAAGGAAACAAAGCAGTAATGAGCTACTTAGAGAGCCTGAAATTTAAAACTTAAAATCTTAAGCCCCTATAGAAAGGAAACAAAGCAGTAATGAGCTACTTAGAGAGCCTGAAATTTAAAATCTTAAGGCCCTATAGAAAGGAAATAAAGCAGTAATGAGCTACTTAGAGAACCTGAAATTTTAACTTAATATCTTTAGCCCCTATTGAAAGGAAACAATGCAGTAATGAGCTACTTAATGAACCTGAAATTGTAACTTAAAATCTTAATCCCCTATAGAAAGGAAACAAAGCAGTAATGAGCTACTTAGAGAGTCTGAAATTTAAAATCTTAAGCCCCTATAGAAAGGAAACAAAGCAGTAATGAGCTACTTAGAGAAGCCGAAATTTTAACTTAATATCTTTAGCCCCTATAGAAAGGAAACAATGCAGTAATGAGCTACTTAATGAACCTGAAATTGTAACTTAAAATCTTAATCCCCTATAGAAAGGAAACAAAGCAGTAATGAGCTACTTAGAGATCCTGATATTTTAACTTAGTATCTTTAGCCCCTATAGAAAGGAAACAAAGCAGTAATGAGCTACTTAGAGAACCTGATATTTTAACTTAGTATCTTTAGCCCCTATAGAAAGGAAACAAAGCAGTAATGAGCTACTTGGAGAACCTGAAATTTTAACTAAATATCTTTAGCCCTTGTAGACGGATAACAAGAAAGTAATGAGCCACTTAATGAACCTGAAATTGTAACTTAAAATCTTTAGCCCTTATAGGGGGGGGGGGAGAATAGACAGTAATGAGCTACTTAGAGAACCTGAAATTAAAATTAAAATCCTTCGTGACGCTACGAGACAGTCTTAAGCCCACCTAAAAGAGTCATAAACGTTGAATTGATACTTTTAAACATAATTGAATAAATATTTATACATTTCTGATAAAGAAGAAGGAATTGGCCACACTTTTTGTTATCTCATTTCCCATTTTCATTGACGTATCCATAGATTCTACCATAAAGAAATATTTATATCTTTCAAAGAATACATTAGATTAGTCAAAAAAAATAAAAATAAAATCAATTTGGTTTTTATTTTTGACCGATCCTTGCTATCCATACCTATTTAAGTAAAAAAGTCAATATAATTTTATTTGCGTATTTATAAAATATAAAATAACAATTGAATGACGCTATAATAATAAAAAATGGTAATTTTGATTGCTTAAACTATTTGAAATCATTTATTTTTAATATTATCCTTCACAATAAACGTAACGAGGTGATAATAGCAGTGATAAAGAAAAAGAAATAAATAATTAAAGATTACATTCTAATTTTTTTATCACGTTAAAAGAAGTCTGCATCATCATTTTCTTTTTAAAAAAAAATACAAAAATTTAATTTGATTTTTACATTATTATTTGATTTACTTTTACTGTAACATTATTTCGTTTAAAATGTACAATTACTAAAAACAAATATAAAGCTATAAATTTTCCAAAAAGTTCCAGAACAGTCAATTATCTCAGTTGGCTAAGTTAAAATAAATATTAAATAATTAAATAAAAACTGTAAGGGTTTCAAAAATCTATTAGATGGTAATAATGATACTTATTTTGATTGTTACGCCCATATGTTTTTTTGTTTTTTTAGAATATATATAACTATTAAGACAAAGGGATGTTTAGTCCGATGTACTTTGGACGGAAGAATATCACACTTCTGTTTTTATAAGGGGAGTAACAGTCTCAAGAAGAACATTCCGTACACCTTCTATTGATTGTTACTCCCCTCTATTTTTTTCTAAAGGGAGTAACAATCTGAAGTGCCATAATAATTACGTGGCCTTGAAAGTTTTGTTAAGGAAATTAAAATCTTAAATATAACCCTGTACTTAAAACTCTATTATTTTTAAAGAATAATCGTAAAGCAAAGGACAAATTATTATTAAACAAAAAAAAAAAAAAAAGAAATAATAATAATAATTTTTGCTTAAAATTTCCAAAGATGTGCTTTTTAAAGATCGAATATTACTGGAATTACTTTTATCGAAGGAGAGAAATGGTCCAAATGCATTACGCATTAGTAAAATATAATAAACCATTTTTTAGAGAAAAAAAGTATGTCAGATATATATACTTATAGCGCAATGTATCATGAGCTGCTTTCTAAGAAGAATTCTAAAAAGAATCGAGGCGGCTCACGGGGACGGGATACTCGATTTGAGAATCTCATACGAATCGCATACCGGAATCGTAGTCTGAATGGACTTAAGCACAATACATAAGCCGCTTGGTATCATTAGAATCTTGGATTCGTGAATCGCATTCCGGAATCTCTAGTGTGATTGAGGCCTTAGATTGCGATTATGTGTTTGTTTGTTTTTTTTTTTTTTTTTTTTTTTAATAAATACAGCATATACATCGATTTTAGTGACATAAAGGAACATTAATGCCAAATTTCAAGAATTTTTTTTTTTTTTTTTTTTTTTTTAGACCACATTAGGCATCGATATTAGACCTCGAGGAACATTCATGGCAAATTTCAAGGAAAAAAATTGTTTATTCATTTTTTAAATATACCTTAAACAACGAACGGTTTCAATGTCAATTACTACAAAATAAGTTTAAAATGTTTCCTAAAACTATAAATCTATTTTTATTTTATATATTTATTTATTTTATTTTTTTAATTCAACTATTTTAGAAAAATAAGTAAAAACAGTTTATTTAAAAGTCCATCAAACCCTTTGAAAGAAAAACCTCAAAAACTAGCTCTCTATTTAAAAAAAAGTTCAGTCATGCACCATGACTTAATGAGCGAATTTTCAAAGAAATCTGCGGATTATTGGCTTATGATAATATAGGAAAATTTTGGTTTAGAATTTGCATGGGTAAAAAAAAAATTGGTACACATGGGTACGAGGTACAAAAGTCAAAATCGTATTTACCCTTCAAAATGCATGTCGTTGGAAAGCTCTTTAAGAGTACAGTAATTGTTGTTATGTACACTTTTATCATATTTTCACATAAAAGGGGGGTAAAATGGAAAAAACGCGTTTTTTGACCCTAAATGGTAAAAATTTGACCCCTAAATGGACTCCAAAAATTCTGGCCAACGAACTCATCCTTTCTTTTGATGTTATTGATATTTTAAAATTTGTTTGAAATTTTTAAGTGCATCCTAAGGGGAGATATCGTCTGGAGTGACACATATATACATATATACATACATACATAAAAAAAAGTGTTAAATTTTAGGAATCGATTCAGAATGGTCTAAAACGGATTTCCATGGAAAAAATTTTCAAAAATTCCCATTACAAAAATTTTGAAGCCATTGCAATAGCGTAATTTTCTTTGAAAATTCGCTAAAAGGAGAAATAAAAATCCATCTTAATTCGTATAAAGTGGGAAAAGAAAATGAGGGGGTATTTCTGTTTTTTTTGTTTTTTTAAAAAAGCATGAAATTTATATATATATATATATATATATATATATATATATATATATATATATATATATATATATATATATGTATATATATATATATATATAAAATTATCAGAGGGTGGGATATTAATTGATAAAGATGCCCAGCTTTTGAAAGGGGGGTTTGCTACCCGAATAGGGTCTTTTTTAATGGGGGTGAGTTTTATGAAGTAAACCAGATTTCCTAATTTCTTTCTTCCATTTTTTCCCTCGTTTTAATTTTTTGAATATCCTACTACCCTACTTCTGTTTTATTTTATTTATTTTTTTAAAGTTGTTGAGAGATAAAAGATTTTCTTTTCCTTTTTTTAAAAAAAGGGGGTGGGGAAAAACGACACAAATTGACCTATTGACTTTGAAATTAAATTTCTTTTGAAAACAATGTTAGTTTGTATAGAGTAACCGTATAGTTAGTGTTCTCGAAACTCGCCTAAAAGTCCAGATATTTACAGAAACAATTTTCTGAAAATATCTTTACAATTTATCGTCTTTGGTGGTGGACAACACCCTTAATAATTATTAGATTTAAAATTTATTTTTTACCAATTTCAATTTTTAAAGTAGCAGGGGTGTAGGTACTTATTCCGGAACACCCCGGAACGCCGTAGGTAACGAAAGCTAGTAGTAGTAGTAAGGTACTAGTGCTAGACGGGTAGGACGAACCACCTGTTGGAACCTAGCAATTAGGCCATCACTTAAGCAATTTTTACTACCTCTGTGGTAGAGAGTTGCAGCCACTTCACACATCATACCTCTGTACATTATACAGAGTATGACGGGATCAATAGTGAGCCATATAAATTAGAGTGTCACGGCGAGGAATCGAACCCACGACCTCGTGCCACCCTTGATTCAGTGATGGCCGAGCAGACGTGGTAATTAATTTAATGCACACGGCCACGCCGGCTCTCAATATTTAATGTCTAAGATTTCAATATTTAATGTTTCTTTAATATATTAATGTCTAATGGCAATATTTAATGTCTAATGGCAATATTTAATGTCTAATTCAAGAATCCAAGACAGAAATCCGTTTCACACTTTAGGGAACATGTTGGCTTCCGAGTCTATCTGTCGGTTTGTCCTTGCGTCACTCAAATTTTGCGAACCAACAAATCTTAAAAACGATTTGTCTTATTTTAATGAAATTTGGATGGTAGGTCATAATTAACCCATTGTAGGTTCCATATAGGTACATATGTAACACATACATTTATTTACACCTATATCTTCAAAAGTACTCATCTGATTTTTATAAAATTTAGTCGGTTTGTCAAAAGTAGCCTGGAAATTGCACCAGATTAATTTTAGCCGTCTGCACTCTTTAAATTTTGCTTAATTCAAACTTTTTACAACAATTTTAACATTGAAAAACGCGGAGGATACAATTAAATAAATTACATATAATAATGGCTTGTAAAAGCATAAAATCAATAAAGTACGTCATAGGATGCGAGGAAGCTATGTGCCTCACTAATTGGCAGTCTATATTTAAACCGTCGAAACTTTTTATGGAGGTATCGCCAAACTGTCATTAAATTCTATGAATTTAACTTTACGACATTATCACAGATACAGTTAAGCTAAACCATAAAAACTGTGACAGTTGTCTTAATTTTTAGCTTAACTTTGTCACTTGTGAAAAGTTTTTCTTCATTCTAATGCTTGCTGATAGAATGTATTGTTGTAGCTTATTTTCTATCGTATCTATAGCTAGAATTACTTTATATATATATATATATATATATATATATATATATATATATATATATATATATATATATATATATATATATATATTATATATATATTTATATATATATATATATATATATATATATATATATATATATATATATATATATATATATATATATCTCATGCTTAACATGTCTAATTCCTTTCCCTCACGACGGGATTATAACAGTAAATAAATTTTTATGATATTTCTTAAACATTAGTAACATTCAATATTGTTTCTGAATATAGTTGTCTTATATAAACAAACGAACTGGAATAATCCGTCTGAAAGTCTATAAAATTATTTATGGTTTATTTTAATCGGATTTATGTCTTACAGAAAATTATTACATTTTTATAACACATATATTAATATTACATTTACATATTTCTTTCATAAATACTCATTCGTGCAAGCTTGATGACTTAACCTAATTTATAACATCTGAAAGAGAGGATTTATATATTATCTTTTGTAAAATTATTTTATTTATAAAGTTACCGCTAAAGTGTTATATTTATTTTTCAAGAAATAGCGAGGTATCTTTTAACAGACCTCATTGAGTAAAATAAAACACTAACCAAAATGATTAGTGATTCATAGCTATGTGGCACATAGCTTTCTCGCGTTGTATCAAAGGTTAGTAGTATTAGTAGTAGTAAGGTCCTAGTACTAGTTCTAGATGGGTAGGATGAACCACTTGTTGGAACCTAGCAATTAGGCCCCTTTTTAGGCCCATTTTACTAGCCCCGTGTGGTGGAGAGTTGCAGCCACTTCACACATCATACCTCTGTACATTGTACCGCAAAAGCGAGTATGATGTGATCATTAGTGAGCCATATAAATTAGAGCATCACGGGGAGGGATTGAACCCACTACCTCGCCGATGATTCATTGATCGCCTAGCAAACGTGGTAAGTAATTTAATCCACACAGAACAAGGAGGTAAATGCCTATTTTAAAACATTAAAAATTGTATTAAAATAAACGAGGAATCCAAAAAGTATAAAAATCTTTGCCTATGACAGGAAAAAAACAAAAGAGGAAAGGATGATCCGATAGTTTAAAGCAAGCTCAAGTCATTCGGTCACTGGGTAAGACGTTTTCACCTAAAAAGCATAAGTTGAAGTGACTACGATATTACCTACCCCTTGGTTTTTTAATGGACTGTATGAATGTAGAAGTGACTGCGACATTACCTATTCCTTGGTTTTTTAATGGACTGTATAAATGTAGAAGTGACTGCGACATTACCTATTCCTTGGTTTTTTAATGGACTGTATAAATGTGGATGTGGCTGCGACATTACCAATTCCTTGGTTTTTTTTAATGGACTGTATAAATGTAGATGTGACTGCGACTTTACCTATTCCTTGGTTTTTTTAATGGACTGTATAAATGTAGAAGTGACTACGACTTTACCTATTCCTTAATTTTTTTTATGGACTGTATAAATGTCAGCCTTTTTCTATCAGTTATTAATTTTTTGGTTATTTTTAAGCTTTAATGGAAATTTGTTCATTATTTTATGAAACAACTTGTTACCATGCAACGCAGTAAATTATAAATTATTTATTGAATTTGCACTTAAACAGTAATAGACACACTCATATATTTTTCCAAAATGAATGGAAATTTTCGCCTGTTCCATGTAATATTTTTGGTATTTCTTTTTCAAACTCCAAGCACTTCAAGCAATCTTACCCCCTGCCATTTTCCACCACCTTTTTAAAATAAATCTTTACTTTTCTTCCATCGTCTCTTTTTTCCTCCTCTACGGGGTAGAGGGGGTAACGGGACGCGGTGCCTCATACCTTCACCCCACCTCCTATTTCATAGAATTTTTCCCACCCTCCACCCCCCGTCTCTCCCAGCTTCTTCATCCTATTACGTTGCCGCCATCTCTCAACCAGATGGAATAAAAGAGGGGGTAGAAGGGGGGAAAAGCTGAAGGCAAGTCTGTGAAAGTCTGCAGGAAATTTCATCCCATATATTATATTTCCACCAATTTTTTTTTCTCTCGCTTTTTTCTTTCTAACCTTCTTACGACCCCTTCCTGTCTTCCGATACATAAGATGAAATTCGAGAAAATAACTTTTTTCTTTTCCTTTATAAGAGGAGGAAAAAAAATATGGATAAGAAATAATAAAGGGGGGAAAATTGAAAATGGTAAAATGAAAAGATATAAGAACACAATTTCACGTAAATCCAGATAAAAATAAAAGAACACGCGCTTGAATTTCAATATATTAAATCTTATTATTATTTTTTATTTTTTATTTATCTATGTAATGCTCACGCTAAAAAGTGGTAGTCACTGGTCTACTTCCTTTTCACATGTTGTACAATGTATAAGCTAAATAAAAATTATCAACTGTAACACTCATTACACTAATATTGTAGTAGTCTTTAACAAATTAAGTAAAAAATAAAAGTTTTAACTAGATTAAGCAACCTTTTTTTATATAATAATATTTGTAAGATGAACTTATGTTCATAGGGACCTACAAGATGTAGTTATATTAAATGAACCTATAAGATGTACTTGTATTAAAGATGAATTTACAAGATGTACTAATATTAAGATGAACCTAAAAGATGTACTTGTATTAAGATAAACCTTCATGAAGTACTTACGAGTATATTAAGATAAACCTACAAGATGCACTTATATTAAGATGAACCTACAAGATATATACTTATATTAAGATGATCCTACAAGATGTACTTATATTAAGATAAACCTACAAGATGTACTTATATTAAGATGAACCAACAAGATGAACTTATATTAAATTGAACAAAAAAAATGTATTTATATCATAAAAGGTAAGATGAAAATATTAAACATATTATTAATATTAATACATTTCAATAGATATTATTAATACATTAATAAAGTTCAAAATCACTTACTAAAAAAAGCATCTTAATGTAGTAACCACGTGTAAATTGTCACTAACCTGCAACAAATTAAATTAAAAATATTTATTAGTAAAAAATCTCAGATAACAATGCAAAAAACAATAAAAAAATCAACAAATACTCGATTACGAAGTTCTATTTCCTTAATTGACCCAACTAATAAAGAATTAAATACCACAAGTAAAGGAAGACATTCTACTAATTGCCTTATTAGGTTCTTAAAGCGGTACTTCTTTAGATTGTTACTCCCCAATGTTGTTTAAGGATAAAAATGACTGACTAAATAACTATTAAGAAAAAGGCATGCTTAGTCCAATGCACTTTAGGACAAAGGAATGGACTACTTTTGTTTTGAGAAGGAGAGTAACAGTCTAAAGAAGAACATTCCGCACACCTCCTTTAGATTGTTACTCCCCTCTGTGTTTTTTATAAGGGGAGTAGCAATCTAAAGAAGTGCCCTTAATGCCTTATTGGATTGTATTTTTTTTTTTTAATACCCTGGGATACAAGGGTACTAAATGGGACATATTTAACGGAACCTATTACAGAAAGAAATGTCGGCCTTAACTATAGCCCTGTGGCACACCCTGTAGAATTTGAACTTACATTTTTCGGTTCTTCTGACAAATTTTGAAAAGTGGTTATGTCCGTATTAAGTGCGTATGTGGGGATGTGTATATGATTAGGTCTCAATAGAGAGAGAGGGGAGGGGGTGGGCTTCTATAAAGGTAGGCTAAAAAAACAGGGGGTGGTAAAAGGGGAAAAAGAGGGAGATTTAAAAGAATCTTAAGGAATTCTTTTCCTTCAACTTGATCCACCAATAAGAAAGGAGGGATTTTTTCCTTGGTTCTAAAGTAGGGAGGGTGGGGGATAAGGAACCTCCTTGCTCAGTCGTGTGTGAATATGAGAAAAACTAACACTGGAAGAAAAATAAACTGTAGAGAAGCGCATGGCAGCAAAGTGAGTGTGTATACCAACCCCGCCTCAATACCACCTTCACCCGCCTCTCTGTTTTCCAACCGTACAAATAAATAAATTTTCTTTTCCTATATCTTCATCCTTAAATATAATTCGTGACAGTTGAAGCGAGCGTAGCGAGCTTTCTACATTCAAAGAAATATGCTCCGTGTCTGTGTGTCTGAAACGTACGACGATAACTTGAGTAAAAGTTGACCGATTTTGATGAAATTTGGTACACATGTTCATTTTACCAAGCGGACGAGTGCGTTGGAAAACGTTGTCTATCCAAGCGTTCGCACGCAACGCTTACGTAAACATGCGCTTCAAAATTTAAATTGGAATTTTAGGACGGGAAAAAATTCTTTCTTTATCTATTTGTCGAGACAAACATTTTTTACCAATAACATTTTTTTATTAAAACTAACAGCGACACCGCTATGAATTAATAAATATCGTTAAAACTATTAAGGGGGGCCTAAACGTTTAAAGTAGAGAAAACAATTAAAACAGGTATGTAAAAGTTCAACTTGCTACAAGCAGATGTTTTTGAGGAGTGAAGTTATACATTTATAATAATTGTTTAAAAGCTACTGCGGGTAAAAGATTCTTATAGGAGTGGTTTATCTTGGAAGGTGGCTTTGTACCAAGTATCCCCACACTACTCTCTTCCACTTATCTTCAACTGATATGACATTCATCATGATAAAAATTTCCTTAATATTCAGTATTTTATTGCAATACGCTCGCTTCAATTATAGAGCCACGCGATGCCTAGTATAAAATAGACTGCGACTTAGTGAGGCACATAGCTTCCTCGCATCCTGTCACGTGCTTTATTAAGTGTATGCAATTAAAAGCCATTATTGTCTAATTTACTTATTTTTCCCTCGTTTATTGACCGAGCGAAGCAAGGTCTATGTTTTAACTTTTTTGTTCCCCAGTCTTCCCCAGGTACTAGACCGTTTTGCATTTCATTTGACGGCCAAACGCTTTATTCGATTTTCTTCAAATTTGACATCGATGTTCTTTGAAGTCAAAAAACAACGTATGAGTTTTATATTTAATGAATTTCATTTTATATTTAAAAAAAAAAAATAATTAATTTATTTTTTATTTATCTTGAAATTTGGCATGAATGTTACAAGTTGGGAAAATAAATATATATAGTTTTTTTTTTATAAAACAATTGTTATTAATTTTAAAAAAATGTTTTTTTTCAAAAGTTTTATTTTTAAATTTGTATTTTTTCTTGAAATTTGGAATAGATGTTCCTTTAAGACATTAAAATCTATGTATATGGTTTATTTCTTTAAAAAATGTTTAGAATTACCATAAAAATAACCATCCCAGCCAGGGAATCGAACCCGGCCTCTCACTGTCCGCTTTTAATATTATTTTCTCAGAAGCTAGATTTTTCCCGGGAAGACCACTTATAACATTAGATTCGTATTTAAATGGACTACTTTTAAAAAAAAAATTAATTAAAAATCGTCGGAATAGATTTCGATAAATAATGTTTTGTCAGAGTTTTTGAGGGGGGATGCCCCCAAATTTAATTTAAATTAATTTATCGATTTCACCTCGGGTTATCATTTATCCTTTAAGTAATTGAAATCGATTTTTATGGTTTATTTTCGAATTAAATTTTTACAAATACCATAAAAATAACTTCGCCCCAGCGGGGAATCGAACCCCACCTATCACTGTCCGCGTTTAAAATTATTTTCACAAAAACTAGAGTTTTTCTCAGGAAATCGACTTATACCTTTAGATTTGTATTTAAATGGATCCTCTGTCCGCGTTTAATTTTTAGGGTTTTGTAGATACGTTCTCAAAACCCTTATACCGAGGGTGATGTGTCAGTCCGTCCGTTACTCTTTGGTTCATAGGGCCCAAACCGTTTAACCTAAAGTGATGAAATTTGAAACACTGGTGCAACTTTTTGACCCAACCACAGGAAAAATATACAGAAGTTAAAAATTTAAATTGCGCATGCGCAATTCGCAAAAATGTGGTAAACTCAAAAATTTATATTCTTTTTAATTTTCGAGTGGGTTATCAAATGAAAGCTGCTGAAGAGTAGGACGCATAATATATGCATGCTTTTTAAATTTTGAATTCCTTGTTGGGTAAAAAAATTAAAATATACCCAAAAATATTCCCCCCCCCCCCCCCCCCAAAACCACTATACAACGGCTGGTCCTAAAATTTCGAAATAATTCATGCTAATGCCTTATTGAAGGGCGATGAAAATTCCGGGAGGGCATACTAAATTTTCAAAAATTGCCAATTTTGGGCGCGAAAATTTGAAGTGTGCCCAAAATTTTATTTTTTTAAAATTTTGAGTGGGGTACCAAATGAAAGCTGCTGAAGTGTAGGATACAAATATATATTTGCTTTTTTAAATTTTTCATTCTTTATTGGTTTTATAAGTCAAAATGTACCCCAAAAATCATCCCCCCCCCCAACACTATTTAACGGGTAGTAAAATTTCAAAATAATTCATGGCTATTATACCTTATGGTGGAGCGATGAAAATGTTCTGAAAAAATGTAATTTATCTAGTCGTTATTACTAATGAAAAACATTGTGACCCCCGGGGGATCGAACCCGGACCCTTGAGATCGTAGAAAACAAATCATTATTTCATAACGGATTAACGGGTATGCTTAATCATCTACAAAACCCTAAAAAGTACTTGGACGTAAGTACTTCCCTGTGATTTTTTTCTAATTTTCGCGAAGTCTACTGTTCACAGAACTACTAGTTTAATGTGTCAAAATTGTTTTAATTTTTTACTTGAATTAAAGTAGCAAAAGTTAAAGAGTGCAGACGGTTCAAAGTAATCTTGGTCTATCTGCATGATACTTTCGACAAACCATCCAATTTTCATAATAATCACATAAGTATATTTAAAGATACAGGTGTAAATAAATATATGTTTGTGCTCATGTGGAAGAATAAGAATCAGACGCAGATGGTTGAAACTTATATGGAACCAACAATGGGCTAATTATGACCTACCATCACTTCTACACGAAACTAAAAATATTTCATGATGTCTGAACGAATTTCTGTCTTGGAATTTTTAGAATTGTAGAAAGAAACATTTTCGTTTTTCACATAGCTTTAGTGCCTCTTCTTTAGATCATTACTCCCCTTTAAAAAACAAAGGGGAGTAACAATCTAAAAGAGGTTTGCTGGATGTTCTTTTTTAAACTGTTACTCCCCTTATAAAAACAGAGGGAAGTAAAAATCTAAAGAAGGTGCACTGGATGTTCTTCTTTAGACTGTTACTCCCCTCATAAAAACGCAAGTGAGATATTCCTTTGTCCCAAAGTACATTGGACTAAACATCCGTTTGTCTAAATAGTTATTAAGTCAAATTCATTTATATTCTAAAGAAATATAAGGGAGTAACAATCAAAAGAAGTACCACTTTCGCCATCTTCAATAAGTTCGGAAGCAAAATTAAGAAATTAAATGAAACAAAATCAAAGAGAATAATTACAAGATAAAAAGAACTTTTTATATACTACGTTTTTAAATTTTCTGTCATAAAGCATAAATTTGATACCCGTAAAAATATAGATTGTAAATATAGATATGTCAAAACAAATAAAATAACTTTACATACATCAAAATTTGCTGAAAACTAATTAAATTCTGCTGAAATATGGCTAAAAGTATTAAAATACTGTATTGTCATCGTGTTCTGAGCTATTATAAAAGTTTCAAATGTTTAGCTACTCGGGAAGTTAGTTAAAAATCGATTGCAAGATTTGTACTGGACAAACAAACAAACAAACAAGAAAGCAAGCTAATAAAAACGTAGTAAAAAGTAAACTTGATTAATAATTAAATAAGAAATTGCACTTCAATATATCTTGAATCGTTTTTTAAACAATAAACCGTATTATTGGTAATGATCTGGAGAAACTCGAAATTAGCTCAATACAAAATTAAGAGCCTTTTTTTATCTTAATAAAGCCTCAATTAATCTCAAGATAATTTGAACTCGCGAAGATAAAATATATAACAGAATTATAATTAGAAAAATAATAAATCAATTTTAAGTATTAAGCTCAGTAATAAGTAATTACTTTTAAATAATTTCCATAATCAATTACAATTAAGTTTATATTTAATTTATTTTAATAATTCTCAGATGATTCTTTTAAATTGCGCAACACTTAAATTTAAATTAACATTTTAACTTTAACTTTAAAATTGTTGCTGTCTTTAATATATTTTGAATAAGGAGATGGAGTTTTTAAATTAGTTTTGAAGTATAAGTAAAATTTTGAAGTATACTATCTAGAACAGGATTATTTATATAATGACTTAATCAAGTAATTTCGAGGCCTCATACTTTGTACTCTTCACCATGAATGAAGTCATTCATAAATTCGTTCCATTATTACTTATTAAAGTAATAATGGAATCATAATAAGTAATAATAATTAATCATCACAGGGATTACCCTGTGATGATTATTTTTTTATTTTATTTTATTATTACTTCTTATCATATTTGATTGTTTTTATTTACTTTATCGTTCTTTGTTTCTTTAGGCTGAAAAATATTTTTGATTGAAATTGGCACTTCTTTAGATTGTTACTCGCCTTCAAGAGAAAACAGAGGGGAGTAATAATCTAAAGAAGGTGTAATGAATGTTCTTCTTTAGACTGTTACTCCCCTTGTAAAAAAAGAAGTGTGATATTCCTTTATCCCGATGTACATTGGACTAAACATCACTTTGTCTAAATAGTTATTTTGATAGTCATTTATATTCTAAAACCACATGGGGGACTAACAACCTAAAGAAGTGCCATTATATTTAACCAAATTATACATTTCTTCGACAAAAATAAGTTTTTAGATATTAAAGAACATATTACATACTACCTCTAACCGCCTCGTATGTCTCATTTTTAACAGCAACTCTATCTAAAAACTACTGTTGCTATTTTAATGAAATTTGGTTGGTTTCCCGAAACTAGCCAAACGAGTGGTACTATATTACTTTTAACCATCTACTCACATGGCACATAGCTTCCTTGCTTCTATTTTCGATTACATTAATGATTTTTATGCCTTTTGACATGAATTAAAGTATCAATTTAACAATATTTAAAAAGTGCAGACGGTTGAAATTGATCTGGTGCTATCTCCAGGCTACATTCGACAAAAAATTGCATAAACATCAGATAAGTACTTTAGAAGATACAGGTGTAAATAGTTGTACGTTTGTGCCCATCGATGTTGAAGAGAAACAATTGGGCGCAGAAGATTGAAACTTATATGGGACCAACAATAGGCTAATTATGACGTACCATACGAATTTCATTAAAATTAGAAGTGTAGTTTTAAGATATGTTGATTCACAATAAATGAGTGACAGACCGACTCTGAAAGACCGAGAGACTGACAGACCGACAGACTCGCCGACCGATGGACAGACACGGAACCAAAAATGTTCCCGGATGTTTGAAACGGATTCTGTCTTTGAATTTTTTAAATCGGAGATATATTGTTCTTCAGAACGTTCACAGCTTCCGTTACCTTAGGTAAGCTCGGAAGCAAACTTATTATCATTATTATTATCATTCATCATATTATCACTCATTATTATTATCATTCATTATTATTATCATTCATCATATTATAACTCATTATTATTATCATTCATCATATTATCACTCATTATTATTATCATTCATTATTATTATCATTCATCATATTATAACTCATTATTATTATCATTCATCATATTATCACTCATTATTATTATCATTTTATACAAGAAACTTAAGGCCACACACACAGAAAAATCAATGAGATAACTGCAGAAATAGTAATCTACGACTGTAGACATGGATATTTGCGAGTAAAAATTCATCTACCCTGATAATCCACACCAAATTTATTTAACACACTTCAAAAGGAATAATTTTATTAATTTCACGTTTTACTAACATGTAAAGCAATAACTTAACTCATTTTACCGATAAAGTCAAACAACGCCTAGAATTGGGCAATAAAAGAAAAGGTTCAATTTCTCTTCAAAGATAAGAGACTAACTCTGCAGGAATTATTGTGCAAATGTTTGAAATCTCTTTAAGGTTAAAAAAAAATGTTATTACACTAACTACTTTAATAAGAACAATTGAAGGAAAGAAAAATAACAAGAGTGCTAAGCAGGAAAACAATTTTCAGAAAAATAATACTGATAAGGGAATGGAGAAACAGGTAAAGAATTAGACGAAATAACTGTTAAAAAAAAAGAAAGAAGCAAGATAACAGCTTCTAAATAGATTTCAATTCTACTTCCACAATTTTTTTATTATAAAGAAAAAACTAATATATATGTATATTTTTTTCTCTGACGTTTTTCCTCAACCAAGTATGTTTCCATTTCATTTTAACTCCAGCTAAGTTCTAAGTCTTAATATAATTCTCGCGTGATAGTTCACGATTTTAATTCTTAATTCTGTTCTTTTTTCCATAACAAGGGGAAAGGGGACAGGGAGGAGGAAAAAAATAAAAAAGTTATATAAAAAAAGCGGAAGATGATTTATGGAAATGTGAAAGGGAACTATCTAGATTTCCTTCAACCACTTTTCCTGTATAGTTGGGGGAAAAAATATAAAATAATTTTCTTGTTTCTTAAGTGTAGGCCTCCCTTTTTTTTCTATTATTTTTTCATTCTGATTTGTTTAGAAATGTTTAAGACAGTTGTAAGTGAAATGTTAATAAGTTTATATAAATGAGCTAGGTGCATAGCATGAAAAGGGGGTAAGGTCGTTAAGCAAGTGTTAAAATAAACAGTGTGCATCAAGATTTCTTTTTGGAATTGTTGGTAAGTTTATTGCTTTCGAGTTTACTAAAGGTAATCGAAGAATTTTTATTTTTGCTTGATTTAGAGAATGCGTTTGGCACAATCTGACTCATTGACCTAATATTTAAGCAAATTCAACTTCAGTTACACTACTAAAATAGAAAATTTAGAATTGATTTTAAGTATAAACTTTACAAAATAAGCAAAGGCGTCCCACAAGGGTCAATTCTCGGCCCAATACTCTACACATTATAATTTACTAGTGACATTCCACACTTCGTTTAGCTATTTAGCTATTTTCATATGTTACGTATATGTTACATATGTGTTACATATATGTATGACGACATAGTGTTACGTATGTGTGACGTCGATTGTGTTACGTATGTGTAATGTATGTGAAACGGCGTATGTGTTATGATGTCATCAAGGTGAATTAACACAATAGCACGTAGATTAAATTCAGGTTGCACAAATACTTTTTCCAATAGAAGTCTAAGCCAATTTTTAGTACATTTGAAGCCCTACTGTTTCCTAAAAAAAGTCCGTTAAATAGCTTTTCACGATCTTTAACAATTTATAACGGTGTGTGTTATTAAATAAAGTTTTTTTTTAAAAAATAGACTGCCAATTGGTGTGGCACATAGCTTCCTCGCATCCTATCACGTACTTTATTGATTTTATGCTTTAACAAGCCATTATTGTCTAATTTGTTTAATTTTTCCCCCGTTTTTTTAATCCGTCAAAATAGTTTTGATTTTTTACATGAATTAAAGTATCAAAAACAAAAGTTAAAGAGTGCAGACGGTTCAAAGTAATCTGAGACTATCTGCGGATTACTTTCGATAAACTATAAAAGTTCCATACAAATTAGATAAGTACTTTTGAAGCTATAGGAGTAAATTAATGTATGTTTGTGCGCATTTAGAAGAGAAACAAATCAGCACAGAAGGTTGAAAGTTATTTGGGACCAACAATGGGCGACTCATGACCTACCACCCAAATTTCATTAAAATTAGACGTATAGTTTTTAAGATATATTGGTTCGTAAAAATTGAACGACAGACCGACAGACAGACACGGAACCAAAAATGATCCCTGATGTCTAAAACGGATTTCTGTCGTTGGATTTTTTTAAATCGGAAACCTAAAATTTTTGTTCATTAAACGTTATTGACAATCAGAGACAGAATGGGTGTTTATATTGTTGAATGTAAAAAGATTGCTACGCTAATTTACTGTTTTTATCTAGAAAAAACACGAAACAAAAAAGTTATTGAAATATCAAAGTTCAAAATTAACAAATTTATATGACTTAATCTTATAAACAATGACCATTTCTATATAATAAATAAAATACAAACAATAAAAGATAATTGCCAAAACAATTAAATTATTGATTATATAATCAAATGAATTGAAAATATCAGGTGAAATTTGTAAAACTCAATTGTAGTTCATACAAATAAAAAAGGTAGGGGGGAATTTAATCTAAATTAAAATATATTTCTATTATTATTATTTTGGTTTTTTTTTCTATCAACAAAATTAAACTCAATTGTAACTTGAATAAATAAAAAAATAATAATAATAAAAATAAAGAAGAAGAGTTATAAAAATAAAAAAGAGACAGGAAGAAGAAACGATAAAGCAGAATAGGGTTGAAAATAAAGGTAGAGTAAGAAAGAGGGGGTGAAAGGGGGGAGAAAAGTAAGTAAAGATAAGCTGTCGTTACCTGGACAACCTAGGGGAGGGTACAATAACCTGGGGGATCCGTGACAATAGCTAGGGCCCAGGGTTCAAGGCCCTTCCAATACACCTTCACAGACCCTAATATTTCCCTTCTAGCACTTACTACCTAATTTTATACTAGAATTAATACTTATGTAACAAACAACCAAATATTATCAAAAGATAACAAACAAAAGAAGCGTGATTGGTAGACACATCCGTCCCATAGGGCCCAAAAATTACCAATTTTAAACATTCTTTAATCGTAAAGTTAGTGCGTAGGCTTTCACGGGTTGACTCGTAATCAATAACTTGGTTTTCCGGTGAAATCCGCGCCACGAAGGGGTTGAAGTCAAACGTTTCGCTTCCACTACTGGAAGCATCTTCAGGGGTGTTGTTCATCGTGATGTTGACTCGAAGCAAATGTGCTTCTGGGTATACCTTCTGGTTCCTTCGAGGTAACATCACGATGCACCTCACCCCTGAAGATAATTCCAGAAGTGGAAGAGACACGTCGGACTACAACCTCTTCGTGACGCGGATTTCGCCGGATTCTTTAATCGAATTGATTATTGTGTTTATATGAAAAATAGTGTACACTATCTGATTTCACTACAGGATTTTTTGTACAGGTGATATTTCTGACAATGTAACTCTAGAAGAAATTGTTTTGTTTTGTTTTTTTGGATCCGACATCTCCAGCGACCTCTAGTACCAAAAGTGGTGTTTATGATAGTGTATCCTGTTATCACGAGAACTTTTTTACGTGAAGACCAAACCGAATAAAAAGTGTCCTATCTTTGAAAGGACACTTTAGAGATGGTACCCTACTATAAACTTTTTTTTATCAGAACCCCTCCAATTGGAGTAATAAGCCTTCAATGTTTAGTGATTTCCAATTTTTTACTTTCTCATATAAAGAAAAAGTATTGTGATGGCATGAAAATTCAATTTTTAGATTTTGATGGATTTTCACGTTTTAAGGTCCCCTGAGACCAAAAAAGTGTTTTGTAAAATGTCTGTCGATCGTCTGTCTGTGCAGACGCCTAGAGCCTAAACTACAGGGCCGATTTTGACGAAATTTGGCATACATATTTAGAAAAGTCATACCCTGGGACGAATTCGAGAAATTAATTGTAGCTCCATATTAGGGGGTTTGCCCTCAAAAAAACTCACCCCACAAAAAAAAAATATTTCTCGAAAACTGTTCCAAAAACTTTTGATTTCACATTTCTAATATGTAGTCCTTTTAAATATGAATCTAACGATTTAAGCCTTTTCCCCGGGAAAAATCAAGTTCCTGAGAAAATAGCTTTAATAGCGGACAGAGAGAGGCCGGGTTCGATTCCCCACCGAGGAGAAGTTATTTTTATAATAAATTTTGAAATTATCAATAATAATTAAATTTGTCTACCAAAACACGAAAACTAATAAACGAAAAACACTGGGCTAAGTAATTATGAACTCGTATATGAGAAAGTTTGTCTGAGTTGTCTCGGACCGATTTTTACTTTTCCTCACTACCTATAGTAGAAAAAGTTCTGTTTTCACCAAAAAGTTTTTTTTCGAGATTTCAACGGAATTATCCGTTTTGGGTGTTTTTAAGACCTTCTGAGTGGTTTTCAGCATGACATCTGTATGTATGTATGTGTGTGTGTAATCGTAGCGCCCAAGGTATTTAACCTAGAGAGTTGAAACTTGGCAGAAAAATCAGTCCTTACCTGTAGTGGTGCCGCCCGGAAAATTAAATTTCTCCGCCATCTTGAACCCAGTTTGTTGAGTCAGCAAAAATTAAAAAAAAAGACAATGGTCCTGATCGAGTTGAAATTTGGCACGAATATACCTCTGTATGAAAAACAAGCCCACTAAATTTCATTTTGATATTGGCCGCCATTTTGAAGTTATCAAATTTTGATTTTTTAAACTTTGACGGTTAATAATCCCGAAAGTATAAATAGGTTTTTGACGTATAGCATATCGTTGGAATTAGAAAAAATTAAGGAACAAATATAAAAAACCCCGGGGAAATTCCATTAATTAGTTTAAAAGTTTTAAGCGAATATAATTATTTATTAGTGCGATAATTTTGATGACGTCAAAGTTTGTTTACATCTGTCAAAATACCGCCATACTTAAAATAATTTAATAAAATATAGGTATTAAAAATAAGGTTTTTTTGAAGAATGATAATAAATCAGTTTGTTCAGAACGGTCACCCATCCAAGTACTGACCACGTCTAATGCTGCTTCTGTCCATTGCCGGCCTCTGAAGTAAGGAAAAGTTCCGAGGAACCCTGTACCCGATTTTTTTATTTTATGTTTAGGGGTTCATTCATTTTTTTGATGAGGGGAGGAGGGGAGGGTTGGAAATGCACAGACCTCAAAATTTATAGTAGTAGTAAAGTTCCAAGTACTAGTAATAGACGAGTAGGATGAACCACTTGTTCGAACCTAGCAATTAGGCCCATTTTACTAGTCCGATGGTAGAGAGTTCAAGCCAGTTTACACACCATACCTCTGTACATAGTACCACCAAAGCGATTATGGTGTAATCATAATTGAGCCATATAAATCAGAGCATCACAGCGAGGGATCGAACCCACGACCTCGTGCCACCCTTGATTCATTGTTGGCCGAGCAGACGTGCTAAGCAATTTAATCCATACTTCCACGCTGGCTTTCCTAAAATAATGTAAATCCATCAAAATCTATACATTTACTACGTATATGTGAAAATAAAAAACTACATTCACTATTTCAACTTACAATTTACCAATAAACAATATGTGCTTTAAAACAAATCAAAGAAATAAAAATCCGGCCTGAGGGACCACAATATCAGCTTTCTCTCAAAAACTAACAAAACTCCAAACAAAAAATCGAGAAAAAATAATAACCAATTCTATCTGGTGTTTTTTTTTTAGAAAAAAAGAAAAGGTATATAATATTTTATAGAAGGGAATGAAGTATTATAAAATTTATATCTTATGCTACCAAGAATATATTTTCCGTGCCAAAGATTCCTCTTCTTCTCCGTTTATGCATAATCGGTTTAACATTATTTAAATTTAAAAAAAAAAATCCTAAGATATGTTTTTTTTATGCCGAGGCGTTTTACCAAGTTTTTTTTATACGAGTATAGTCAGGAAGCCATATTGTTTTTGTTTTTTTTTATCCTGCAGCCACACAAAAAAATTGAAAACTTTTTGGCTCGTAAAGATCTGCATTAGAAAAGTGTTTTCTCTAAGGGAGGGATGTAGTAAAAAAAAAAAAAGAAAAGCTTTTTCTACTCAAAAGTTTTGAGGAAAAACCTTTTTTGAGGGTATGAGGTATTTTTGATCCGCAATTTTTCTCTTTTCTTGATATAAAAGTTTTTTTTGTTTTTTTTAACTTTTTGGGAAGTTTTCTGTGTTGGTCGTTTTTCCTTTTTTTTTTTGGGCCGGTTAAGTATTTCATCTTTTTGACTTTAGTAGAAAGCTTTTTTCAAGGAAGGGTTGGGATTGGATAAAGGAGTTTGTTTGAAGTTTTTTTTTTTTTTTTTTTTTTGACTTATAAATAAACAGATTTTCTTCCCTGTGTTTTTTCATTGGGTTGATTTTACAAAAATAAAAAAAATAAAAGCTATAAACCATCTTGTTAATTATTATTAAATTTATTTTATAGCAAGAATCCCGTGCTTAACTACGGAGTGTGATATTCTTAATTTAAGCTCATAAACTACCATCCAGATTTTTTTTTTTTTTTTTCCTTAACGGGAACATCTAGGTGCCACAATCAGTATCCTTAATCCCTCCCACTTATCGCAATTTACAGGGGAAGGGGGAGGGGGGGGGGTATAGTGAATACCCCCGGATCAAATATAATTTGCCAAAATCCCAATTTAGTAATAAAATTCCGACTAGGTACTGGAGAAAATCCAACCATTTTCTTGATTTTTTTTTTTTTTTTTTCCAGGATTATTTCAAAGTGACAAATTAATTATAAGTATCTATATGGAATTGTTAAAATTTAAATAGAGTAAACCATTTTTAATAAAATTTCATAGGTTTTTGGGTGGAAGCAACCTGAAATTCATTTCTTTACCACGGGGTAGAATTTTTAAAAATTTTGGTGTCATCACAAAATGTATTTACTAATTTATATACTACTTATATTAGAAAGCCCATACAGACCATACAAACAATACAGACCATACAAACAATACAGACCATACAAACAATTCAGACCATACAGACGATACAAACAATACAGACCATACAGACCATACAAACAATACAGACTATACTGACCATACAAACAATACAGACTATACATACCAAACAGACCATACAAACAATACAGACCAAACAAACAATACAGACCATACAAACAATACAGACTATACAGACCAAACAAACAATACAGACCATACAAACAATACAGACTATACATACCAAACAGACCATAAAAACAATACAGACTATACATACCAAACAGACCATACAAACAATACAGACCAAACAGACCATACAAACAATACAGACTATACATACCAAACAGACCATACAAACAATACAGACCATACAAACAATACAGACTATACAGACCAAACAAACAATACAGACCATACAAACAATACAGACTATACATACCAAACAGACCATACAAACAATACAGACTATACATACCAAACAGACCATACAAGCAATACAGACCATACAGTTCTGTATTAACTGAAGGATTGGCTCCTTTCCTTATATGGCTTATAAAAGTGAAACTAAACGATTCTAAAATAAATTTGTGTTTATATTAAAATTTAACAGCGGTATCGCAATAAATTAAATTAAAATTAAAATAAAGCTCTCACCTATAAATCTAACAATTTCATATTATATACTGTGGCTACTTATTAATTATTATTTTAAAATCAATTTGCTATGTGGTACTTGTTCACAATACCTATAAAAACCTATATTATAATCTTCCATGCGTAAAATATAATTACCTTAACACTGAATAATAAGTGAACGTTTAAAATACTGCTTTCTCAAACGGAAATCACTTAAAATGTCAAAGGTACAAATGCAAATTATAAAGAATGATTTTAATAGTCTTTCAATATTATTAAATACTTTATTTATTGTTATTAAATTATTACTTGATTGAATAAAATACAAAAAATGAATCAAATTAAAACTTAGCATGATCTTAGAAATAGATAAGTAAAACAAGAGTTATAAAATAAATGTAACATTCCAATGAAACCCCGTTATAATTATTTATACTACATACTTTTTATTACTTTTAAAAACTGGGGGAAAAATGCAATTCATTCAATAGGGCTTATGAACTTACTGAGATACGAGTATACTAAAGGTGTCCATGCACGCGCATATTTTTTCCTTATTTTATAACTATTGTAGCATCGCAGCAAACAAAAGATAATAGAAGATTATTGATCGCTCTAACGATTCCCAACTAACCAAAAGTAGTAATAAAAGCTAAAAAAAAAAAAATAATCACTCTAAAGATTCCCAGCTAACCAAAGGTAGCAGAAGCTTAGTAATCACTCTAGAGATTCCTAAACTTCTAAAGTGATCGCTAATCTTCTGTCATCAAAGATTAGCTACACTAACGATTCCCAGTTAACCAAAAGTTGTAATAGAAGCTAAAAAAAAAAATAATCACTCAAAAGATTCCCAGCTAACCAAAGGTAGCAGAAGCTTAGTAATCACTCTAGAGATTCCTAAACTTCTAAAGTGATCGCTAATCTTCTGTCATCAAAGATTAGCTACCATTAACGATTCCCAGTTAACCAAAAGTAGTAATAGAAGCTAAAAAATAATAATCACTCTAAAGGTTCCCAGCTAGCCAAAGGTAACAGACGAATTGTGATCACTCTAAAGATTCCCACCTAACCAAAGGTAACAGATGAGTTGTGATCATTCTAATGAATCCCAGTTAACCAAAGGTAACAGATGAATTGTGATCACTCTAAAGATTCCCAGCTAACCAAAGGTAACAGTTGATTTGTGATCACTCTAAAGATTCCCAGCTAACCAAAGGTAACAGTTGACTTGTGGTCACTCTAAAGATTCCCAGCTAACCAAAGGTAACAGTTGATTTGTGATCACTCTAAAGATTCCCAGCTAACCAAAGGTAACAGTTGACTTGTGGTCACTCTAAAGATTCCCAGCTAACCAAAGGTAACAGTTGACTTGTGGTCACTCTAAAGATTCCCAGCTAACCAAAGGTAATAGATGACTTGTGATCACTATAAAGATTCCCAGCTAACCAAAGGTAACAGTTGATTTGTGATCACTCTAAAGATTCCCAGCTAACCAAAGGTAACAGTTGACTTGTGGTCACTCTAAAGATTCCCAGCTAACCAAAGGTAACAGTTGACTTGTGGTCACTCTAAAGATTCCCAGCTAACCAAAGGTAATAGATGACTTGTGATCACTATAAAGATTCCCAGCTAACCAAAGGTAACAGAAGCTTAGTAATCACTTTAAAGATTCCCAGCTAACCAAGGATAACAGAAGATTATTGATCACTCTAAAGATTCCCAGCTAACCAAAGGTAACAGTTGACTTGTGGTCACTCTAAAGATTCCCAGCTAACCAAAGGTAACAGTTGACTTGTGGTCACTCTAAAGATTCCCAGCTAACCAAAGGTAATAGATGACTTGTGATCACTATAAAGATTCCCAGCTAACCAAAGGTAACAGAAGCTTAGTAATCACTTTAAAGATTCCCAGCTAACCAAGGATAACAGAAGATTATTGATCACTCTAAAGATTCCCAGCTAGCCAAAGGTAACAAAAGCTTAGTAAACACTTTAAAGATTCCCAGCTAACCGAAGATAACAGAAGATTATTGATCACTCTAATGATTCTCAGCTGACCAAAGGTAACAGATAATTTGTGATCACTCTAAAGATTCCCAGCTAACCAAAGGTAACAAAAGCTGCTGAACACACTAAGGCCAGGTTTACACGACGTCAACAAGATACGATTATTCACGAATACGGCTTTATCGAATACGAGGCAGCATTTCACACAAAGATTATTCAATTAGATTTTTCCACGAATACGGTTTTTGGAGCACGGGAAGTCACACATCACACAATCTTCGTAATGGATCCACACTTTCTACTTCCTATATAATAATAATAATAATAATAATAATAATGGCTTTATTTATTCATACATAGTTGTGACATAAATACACTGGAGCAAAAAAGCCTCTACTTCAGGGCTTCTAAAGCCGTCAGAAGGAGGGTTACATTCATTTATCCAAGTACTATATTGTTTGGTTGTTCAGTTAATTGATTTATTCAATTAATTTTTTTTTTTTTTTTTTTTTTTTTTTTTTTTTTTTTTTTTTTTTTTTTTTCAATGCTATGTCAATGATGGTTTTTTTTTTTTTTTTTTTTTTTTAGTCGTAGTTAAATTCCTTGGTGAGTATTGCCCTGTAACCACATATTTCTCTCAAATAGGAAGCGAATTGTGAGCACTCCTCCACAGTGTTGCACTCAAGCCTTTGGAGATATTCCTCTTTGGAAAAGTGTCCCTTACCAAAGAAGAACACTCGATACTCAGCGAGTACAGGACAGACAGCAACAAAGTGGAAGTTGTCTTCAACTGCATTTAAATTACAGAGAGAGCATCTGTAGTCTTCTCGTCCATGACAAAAATTTACTTTTAGAAGCTGACCCCTGGCTTTAAACATCCAACCTGCTATAAACCTATCCTCTATTTTGCCCAGATACTTGGGGGGTGGTTTGTTGTCGACTAGTTCAATATATAAGGGGTGGAATTGTGAGTTTGTTGCGTTTTGAAAAGCTTTAAGTCTGTCTGTCACTTCTACCCTAGCTACAATTTTCATTAGTTGGCCTCTGAGTTCCTCCACTCTGAGGTCATTTAAATCCACATTTATGTTAATTCCCAAGTCATGCGCCAATTTTTCCCATTCTGCAAACCAAAATATTTTTCTTTTTATTACCTCTTTTGCTAAAAAATTTGTAAGTCTGCTATTATCTAGGCTAAGTGTTTTTATAATGTACTTAAAGTGCAGCTTTAGCACTTTAGCAAACCTTGAAGGCAGTCCCGATTCCAGTGCTATGACATAGTTGGGAGTGTTTGGAGGAAGCATGAACATTTTCTTCATAAAATATCTGCTTAGTTTTTCCACTTGCTCAACTCTTTGATAACCCCATACTTGAGCTCCATAAGTGAGTATTGGTTCAATGCCTGCTTCAAACACTCTCAGCTTCTGTTCATAGGGTATCTTCTGGTTGAAATAGGAACTCCACACACTATTAATAGCAAACTTGCCTGTTACGATTTTTTCATTAAAATGTTTTTTCAGCGAGACACTGTGAGACACGGTAACCCCTAGATATTTATAATTTTTCACTACTTCTATTTTTTCTTTTTTAAACCAGAATGTGTCTTTTCTTGTAACCTTTCCTTTGTTACCACTAATCATGACTTTTGATTTGGCTAAGTTAACCGTTAGGTTCCATGTGTCGCAATATCTCTCTAGTTCTTTAATCATTTTCTTAAATGTAACAATATCAGGAGCCATCAAAATCAAATCATCTGCGTAAAGTAAAACTTTGATGTTCATGTTCCCAATCCAGATGCCCCCTGGCAACGCACTCTCAAGATCATTTACAAATAGTGAGAAAATCAATGGTGATAATAAACAGCCTTGCCTTAGCCCGACTGCTGAGAGAAAATGATCAGTGATACCTCCGTTACACCACACACATGCTTCTGTGTCTGATAAGAGTAACCTTAACATGGATACATACTTAGACGAGACTCCCATATTAAACAGTTTATAAAACACTGCCCTTCTTAACACAGTGTCAAACGCAGCTCTAAAATCAACAAAAAAGCAATAAACCTTTTTCCCCTGGCTTGCCTTTATTTTTAAAATGTTACATAAATTAAAGATGTTGTCACTGGTCGAGTAGCCAGCTCGAAACCCCGCTTGACACTCTGTCAGGACATTGTTTACCTTCACCCACTTTTCTAGCCTTTCCAGCATAATAGATGTGA
The DNA here is from genome assembly GCA_951217055.1 of Gerris lacustris. Lineage (NCBI taxonomy): Eukaryota > Metazoa > Arthropoda > Insecta > Hemiptera > Gerridae > Gerris > Gerris lacustris. The sequence goes on from OX578286.1 coordinate 11,608,793, forward strand.
ACAGTTTCAATAATGTATTTAAGAAGGATATACCTCTATAGTTAGTGGGATCGAGGGTATCGCCTTTTTTAAATATTGGGTAAATAATTGCTCTTTTAAAGGAAGTTGGCACAGTTTCCTGGTCCCACATTTTGTTAAAAAGGTTCAGTACCAGCTGCAGACAATTAGCAGGAGCATTTTGATAAAATTCATAGGGTACCCTATCAGGCCCTGGTGCCTTGCCCCTTTTGCTCCGGCTTATTGCTGCTACAAGTTCTGTCCTAGTGATAATCTGGTCCAGATCAGGGTTAGCAATGAAAGGCTCTGCATATATAATAGGATCTGATAGAAGTGGGGGGTTCAGGAGGCTCTTGAAGTGGTTAAACCAGTCTTCTTTTCTCAAAATCGGATTTACAATTCTATTATTATACTTAAATTTACTTACAGCCTTCCAGAATTCCCCTGAATCCCTCACCTCCCTCAATTTTTCAAGGAAAAGTTGTTTATACTCTTTCTCCTTCTTACACAACAGTGCCTTGAATCTTTTGTTAGCTTCCCTATAATTTATTTTATTCTCATCAGAGTCTTTCTTGCGATAGTTATTAAGACATGCATAAGAATACTTTCTAGCCTTCGCACATGCATCATCATACCATGGTTGCCTAGGCATGCAATTATTATTTTGTGAGAGAGGCATTCCCTTCTTGCCTCTGTCTGAACACTTATAGATAGAGTTAGTAATGAAATTAATATACTTCTCTACACTTAAAGGAGACACATCCCCAGACCCTTCCAATAAATCATGCAATTTTTTGTTAAAATCATTTTTGTCTGTGTCAGTCCAGTGAAGCTTAGGTAGAAGGGGCAGCACCGTTTCATTTTTCCCCCTAGCGCTAGGCGACTGCAACTCAATCTCAAGAGGCATGTGGTCCGAGAAGGGCTCACTCCCAACTTTGAAATTTTCTAATCGGTTCAGCGTTTCTGCCTGGAAACTACATATATCATTCACAGAGCGACCCATTGGTCCAATGAAGGTCCAATGTCCCTCTTTGTCGCCTGTCGCTCTTCCGTTAAGTATTACCATATTTGCATCCTCACAGAGCTCCAATAATTTTTTCCCTTTGCTATTTACTAACTTGTCCTTGGATACTCTATGAGGATGCAAAATTGCACAACAGTTTTCGATGAGCTCATCCGGGACCACCTGCTCCTCGCCGACACGCACATTGCAGTCGCCCGCCCAGATCCAGTTGTACCCGTCTTTCTGGACCAGGGTAGCTATTTTATTAAACTCCGCCTCCCAATTTATTTGGCAAATATAAGTTGGCAAAATGTTAAGCGTCTGTCCTGTATCCTTATAGGTGATCTGTATGAAATCCATGCCCTCCTCTGAGGCAAAGGAGACCACATCGTTTGGGCCTCTAATTCCCATTAGGATGCCTCCGCTGTGCCTTCCAAATGTTGCCTTTTTTGTGGCCGTAAGCCAATTAAGCTTGTAATCACTGAAGGTCCTCTCAATAAGGTCAACCTTCCCCTCAGAGGGCACATGGGTTTCTAACAGTGCAAATATGTCAAATTTTTTTAAGTAATTTATAAAGTTCCAGTCTTTCATTTTATACTTTAAGCCGTTTACATTATATATAACAATTTTTAAAGGGTCAGTATTTCCATGTATTTCATAATGATTCTTCCTCCTCTTCTTCTTTCCTGCCAGTTTTTTCTGTCACTTATCGGTTGATTTATTCTTGCCTTTCTTCCACATATCTTTTAGGTCAGCAAAGCGAGTAGTGAGATCCGTAGCTCCTATTAGGTCTTGTAGTACTATTACTCCGGGTTCTCCCTTACATGTAAGGGCATAATTATCATCTACATAAAATCTCTGTCTTTCAACTAATAAATAGTCTTTAATCACAGAAGTTTTGGCTGCTGGGTTTATGGCTGCTACCATCCTCTTAAGTGCGATAAGGAAATTTCTCTTAATTCTAGTGGTAAATGAGAAGTCCCTTGATACAGACAGGGTAGAGCCTTTCAGCTTAAAACAGTTACTAAGGATGTGCTCAATATCGCGGTCATAGGGAAAATGGGCTATGATCCTGGGATCCTCGGTATACTTGGGATTGCCAAGTATGTGAACTCTATTGATTAGAACCTCTTCTACATTCAGTTTATCTTTAAGAAACTGTTCCACTCCGTCTCTGCAAGAAACACTGTCCGTGGCCTTAAGTTTTATGCCTTTAAATACTAAATTATTTCGACGGGCCCTGTCCTCCAGATCTACAGCCTTTTTTTCTGCGCGGGCGAGATCCTCTCTTATGGTGGCGACGTCTTGTTTTATCAAGGTGATATTTTGATCATGTGTATTTACGGTAGTTCTCAGCTCACTTACCTCTTTTTTTGTTGCGTATGTACCCTGTAAGGTTGCGGTGATTGCGTCTAGTAGCTGACCAAATGTGATCTCATTCAGCTTTGCCTCGCGATCTATTTTAAGTGCTGGTGCCGGGTTGCTTTTGGTTCCCAATAGCATATTTTGTTTTTTTAAGGATGGCAATTTGATATTATCAATAGGGGATATTTGATTTCTTGGTCTTTTAGCCGATTACTTCCTATATATTGGTATAGACTGCTCAAGCAACATTTTAGAACATACATTCACTTAAAAACAAAAACGAGCATAAGATTTGAAAAGTTATTCCTAAACCTGGAAAATGGTGACTTTATATTTGTGGGATAAGTCACTAGGACAATTATCCATTGACTTATCTCACAAATTAGGCCGTTCTTATTCAATTTATGAAGTAAATAATTCAATTGCGATATCGGGAATACGTCTTCCATCTAGATTGGAGCGGCATTACACAAACTAGTTCGATATCGAGGGATAAACTTAGTATAAATGTATGTTTGAGCAAGGGGAAAAGAAGCCAATGCGAGCAGAATGTTGCAACTAATATGGGACCAACAATGGGCAATAGTGACCTACCTTTACAAACAAGTAGTTTTTAAGATATTATGTTGTTTACAAAATTTGTGGATAGACAGACACGACACCAAAAATGTTCGCTGACGTCTGAAACGGATTTTTGACCAAGAATTTTTTTATTTTAAAGACATATAAATATTTTGCTTCTCAGAATTATCAAGTGGCTTCCGTTACTTTCAGTAAGCTACACAACAATTTAGACATATTTAAAAAAGGGGGGAAGTAAAATAAATTAGACTATGATGGGTTGTAACATACCTACTTGTATCATAATTAAGCTACGTGCAACACTAATTGGCAGACTTTTTTTAAAAAATATCTTCTAAAAGTATTGCTTCCGAGCTACGAACCGAAGGTAACGGAAGCTATGTGATGAAAATATTTTAGGTCTCCGATTTAAAAAATTCCAAGACAGAAATCCGTTTCAGACATCAGGGAACATTTTTGGTTCCGTGTCTGTCTGTCGGTCTGTCGGTCCGTCGGTCTGTCGGTCTGTCGGTCTGTCGTTCGATTTTTGCGAACCAACATATCTTAAAAAGTACATTTTTAAGTAGATTTTAATGAAATTTAGATGGTAGGTCATAATTAGCCCATTGTTGGTCCCATATAAGATTCAACCTTCTGCACTCAATTGTTTCTCTTCTATATCCACACAAACATACATTTATTTACACCTACAGCTTCATAAGTACTTATCTGATAGGTATGAAATTTTTACAGTTTATCGAAATTAACCCGCAGATATCCCAAGATTAATTTGGACCGTCTGCGCTCTTTAACTTTTGTAAATTGATACTTTAATTCTAGTAAGAAATTAAAACAATTTTGACAGATTAAAAAACGGGGAAACAATTAAACAAATAAGACAATAATGGCTTGTAAAAAAAGCATAAAACCAATACAGTACGTGGATAGGGTGCGAGGAAGCTATGTGCCACACCAATTGGCAGTCTATTTTTTCCTTTTTATTTTGAGTTTCATGTAAATTCATATTAACTTTTTTTTTTAAATAAAATATATTCTTTTCATAAAATATTGAATATCTCTTTGAAAACGGAATAAGGTCAAAAAAAAAGGGGGCAAAACTAAAGGTTAAAAATCTCAATATACTTGTATAAATATATCTAATAAACAGTTTTGTGACTGGAATAAGTTAAAGACAAAAGTTATTGTCGTTAATTGGTCGTATCTTTAAAAAGATAATGCTGTCATAGAAGCGACCAGACTTAACTCGTTCTAAACACGTAATCTACTTAAAACAAAGTTATTATCTTAACTCCTTTAGTTTTGTCATTTTTTTGTAAAAGCATGATTGTAAATTATTTCGTAAAACAATTTTTTCTAGTAATAAGAAATATATATATATATATATATATATATATATATATATATATATATATATATATATATATATATATATATATATATATATATATATATATATATATATATATTAAAAAAATACAAGTAAAAAAGATAATTTGTGTTGTTCTTAAAATACCAACATTATAATAATTATTATACTATGAAGTTTGAAGGTGACAAGTAGAAGGGTTAAAAAGTTTTTTTTTTTATTATTTGGTTGGTAATATTTTTAGGAAAATGTTATTATTCCCCTATTCTAACCAAGATTAACTTGTTTTTTTTTTTATAATTTTTATTTTTTGTTTCTTTGAGAAACGATCGTTGTTTTGTATTCCACCTTCTTACTTTATTCAGTTATTCAGAAGTAAAGAAAAGTGAATACAAATCAATTTATAAATCTGGTTAATTATTATTATTCGCTCAAAAGAGCAGGTAATTCCTAGAGCTAGAGTTTATTTTTTTTACCTATATTTATATAATAGTTCAAGTTAACGAAGGAAATTTGTGGAACTAAATCATAGCCTTTTGATAATTAACATAGTTGTCTGTTGATATTTAAAATGAACACATCAAATGTCCTAAAATTTATAAGGGGAGCCCATAGCTACTATATTTATCTAAATGCAACCATATGCAACAACTACTTCCATTAATTATGTAAATACCTAGATAAATCCGTTGTAATTGCCAATTAGTGTGGCTCATAGCTTCCTCAAATCCTTTCATAATCCCTTTTCGACCATTCCAATCCACTAGTCCACAGTCTGTTTTCCGGTCCATTCCTAACAATACTGCTAGACCCCTAAAGAGGCAGTGGTCATGTGACCTCTATGATAGGAGCCATGAGAAAAGAAGATTTGTTTACCTTGGTCCGGCTGTTAATTCATAAGGTACTAGGCTCGAGGAGGTCAGAAGAAAGATAGTGACAGGAACATGGTGCTATTTTGATCTCTAAACTCTAAGTCTACAAGGTCGTTATATATGGTTGTGACTGGTGGGTCCTTTACCAAAGAACTCCTGTTTTCTGTTGCAGATTCGAGAGTAAAGCTTTATTTTCCTAGACGCGACTCTAGCGATAGACACTCCAGCGATAGTCATCCAGTGACTGTCGCTGAGGACTCCTCTTCTGAGTTGTTACCGTTTTCCTAGCTGAGCGACTGTTAACATACAAACTCTTAATAATTTTGTGCCAGCAACCAACGCTCAGCGATTATCGCTCAGCGTCTATCTCTGACGTCACGTCTATAGGAAAACGTACCTTAAAGTTTTGCCACAGATATACGCTCCGGTATGAGGAATGGCTGTGATAGTGGCGACGCCGACAGGATGATCAAGCACGTGCTTTTAATAATGGCATCTCCATTTCAAAGCCATGTTAAAAGGATGGGAGAGGACAGCTTGACCCAGCAAGTCTTCCGAGCCCAGCCATGGGGTGTTAGGCCAAGAAGGACACCTTGAGCTCTCGGCAGAATGGAAACGGTCATCCAGCCAGTGGTGTACCAAGCTGGTGGAAGAGCTGACCAGCGTCAGGGGCGCCAGCCTCAGAGGGGAGTACATTTCTTGAAATGATAATCCTTCCCTTAACATACAAATCTCGGTATGGGGGCACTAGTTATACACTCTTGCCAGAGGCTCCAGACGCACTTGGAACACTAATGCATCCAGCAGGTGGGAATCAATTTGAAGAGGGATGTATGGAGAGATCAAGTTGTTCAGCCGGGCACAACTGGGTCCATTTGAAGAAGACGAAGTTAGTGTATTCAACTTTCAATCCCACGAGAAACTTGTGTCCAAATTTATCTAACCGATGTATTATTTACCATACAATCTCATTATTTGTCATTCATGTATTTATATTTTAAACCAATATTTAAAGAATTTGTAATCTTTCAATATTTATTATATCTAAATAAAGTATTTACTTATTCCTCTAGTCATGCCATTTTTCCATATTCCCTTACTTTCCCATTATCCATATTTCTCCCCCTTTCAAACCATCAACATTTTTCATCTCTTTCAAGCTATCGGATTTTTTTTTCTAAATCCCTTCTTTTACTGGTCGCCTCAAGAAGAATGGAATATATATATATATTTATATGTATATTTTTTGAGCCGTTCATCTTTTTTGAGCAGTTTTTTCCATGGTTTGCCACCCCCACCTTCCTACCATTTTACATATTTATGTCTCCTCTGCCCCCCTCTAAGTTTCCACCATACTCTAAAATTACTTTTTCCCCCTCTCACAAGGTTTTCTTCTGGCAGATTATATAAATATATATATATGTATATGTATTTTATAATAAAAAATAGCGTAAAAAAGAAACTGGGAATTTTTCGTTTACCCTTATTCCCCTTGAGGGGTCTAGACTAATATATATATGTATATATATATATATATATATATATATATATATATATATATATATATATATATATATATTCCATTTTTCCAAACTCTCTTATTTTTTTCTTACTTAACTGCCTCTCTGATAAAAATATTTTAGTAAACGTAAAATGTTATTTATTTCTATTTGTATATTTACACGTAAATCAAAATTATCTTAAATACAGTATAAATTAGCAGAAAAATAAACTCAAATTAAGTACAAATGTATCGATACATAAATTTTAGCTTAATATATTGAGTATATACAGTATGCAGGTATTGGGTCCTACACATCAAAGTATAACAACAAATAAATTTATTTTTTCGAAATAAAATAACTTAAAGGTCATTAAATATCAATTTATCAATATATAATGTGCACTAGTCGATAACCTAGTAGGCTAACCTAGTAGCTAAACTAGTAGGCTAACCGTGGGCTACTTTCGACATACCATCTAAATGTTTAAAAATCAGATGAGTAGTTTCTATTTGTGTTCTTCAGAAAGATCTCATAGCTACCGTTATCTTCGGTAAGCTCGGAAACAAAAAAAAATGTAGTTTTACACTTTTTTGGTATTAAGTGTATTTTGAAAAACAAAAATAACACTACAAATCTTCATTTAAAAGCAAGCAGAATATGTTATCAAGGGTGAGTGAATTTTCTTCAATTTTTGTATTTTCCCCCCCATTTTTTTGCCTATCGGCCCACGATACGGGGTGTCACATAGATGTGGCACATATTTATGCACATAATATACCCCCCCCCCCCCCCTCCTGTTTTTTTAGCCCCAGGTGCCCCTGTATATTAGGCAAATAGTAATTTTGCAACAATAGGTTAAAATTAATATGGAACTATGTATGTGGGATATTTTACAAATCAGATGAGTAAAAATATAGGTGTTATTACATTAAGTGTTTAAGAGGTGGGTGTTTACAATTCAGGTTTGATTTCATCGGGCATACGTTTATTTTTAATAAATCCTCAGTACTTCTTTTGACTATTACACCCCATATAAAAGAAACAGAGATTTGTAACAATCTAAAGAAGGCGTACGAAATTTACTTTGGACTGTTACACCTCTTATAAAAGAAACAGAGATGAGCAACAATGTATAGAAGGTGTACGAAGTGTTTTACTTTATAGAAAAAGAAGTATGATATTCCTTTGTCCCAAAGTACATTAGACTAAACATCCCATTGTCTTAATAGTTTATTTAGACCGTCATTTATACTCTAAAAAATATATATATATATATATATATATATATATATATATATATATATATATAGGGGAGTAACAATCTAAAGAAGCACAAAATTCTATATAATTACTTTACTTTTGTTTGATTGATTGTCGGTGACAGTCGTCTGTCATCAGAATTTATAAGGGCTAGTTAGTTTCATTATAAATTTGAAAATCCTAGGTAAGGATTCATAAAATGATTTGAATTTTAAATTACCTAAACTTCAAAATAATAATATTTAAAAAAAAAACAAAAAAAACATTAAATTGGAGAGTTCTTAAAACAAATTAGATTCTTATTATTATATTGTTGTCTTATAATAATAATAAAACTTATGAAATAGCGTAGAAAGTTATGTTTAGCTGCAGTATTAAGGATTTTATGCTCTTTTTCTCTTTTTTTGTGCCCTTATTTTTTTTTTTTTTTTTTTTGAGTTCCCAATTTAGTCCGGTGAAATGTCAAGTGTTTTGAGATAAGGGTGCCTCATAGAGCGCCTACAGGGCTTAGTATGGGAGGGGGGGACCCTTCACTGAAAAACAGAGGAAGCCATAAGGTGATGAAGGGTGCGCCCTTTTTACAGTAGAGCTTTAGTCAAGGCACTACATGCCCTTAAGGGTACGTTTTTAGAGAAAAAAAAAAATTCTACCTTCGTCCTTTTTTCTTAAAAAGAAAAAAAATGTAGAAAAGCTGCAAGTAGAACTACTTGAAGTACCTCGTTAGCTCTGGGTGGAAGGGCTCTCTCTGAGATGGGGGTGGCCTAACGACCTGACTTGTAAGTACTGCTAGAAGCAAGTACACAACCAACTAAGGGCACCCGAAAAAAAAATTCCAAGGACAAAATACTAACTGGAAGCAAAGAACCTTATGGAAATACAAGAGGGAAGAATGTCTCAAGACTTGAAATATACATTCATGGAATGAAATCAAGTCGGGTAAAAAAACAAACAAATATATTGTTAAAACTAGTTTATGTAAAATAAATGTAAAAGATATAGTTATATTTTGTTATGAGAAATATTAATTAGCTATAAATTATAAAACGATTTTATTAATTACTTCCAAGCTTTAGCGAAGGTAAGGGAAGCTATGTGATCGTTTTGAAGAACGATTTTTTTTATTTATGTCTCCGTTTTCAAAAAATCCAAGGCAGGAATCTCTTTCAGAAATCAGGGATCATTTTAGGTTACGTGTCTGTCTGTCGCTCAATTTTTGCGAACCAACATATTTTAATAACTACTCATCCGATTTAAATGAAATTTCGATAACAGGTCTAAATTAGCTCATTGTTGGTCCCATATAAGTTTCAACCTTCTACGCCCATTTGTTTCTCTTCCACATGCGCACGAAAATAAATTTATTTTAACACCTATCTTCAAAAGTACTCACCTGATTTTATATAATTTAGAAGATTATTCGAAAGTAGCCCGCTGATAGCCCCTAATTAAATTCAACCTCTGTGATCTTTAAATTTTGCTAAATTTGGTGCTTTAATGCAACTAAAAAATCAAAATATTTTTGAAATTTTAAAAAAATTGGGGGGGGGGGGGGATTAAATAAATTTGACAATAATACATTTTAAAAGCATTGAATCATTATAGTATATGAAATAGGACTCGAGGTAGCTATGTGGCACACCAATTGGCTGACAATTTTCAAACTATAAGTTTTAGTTTGCGTTTCTTTCTTTGTGCGAATTAATAATAGTTCTAACTTTTACGGCAGTATTAAATATCTCAATACCAAAAGGAGTAGTTACTGGACTGCCACCTTTTATTACTTTTGTACCTTTTATTTGCTGTGTAACATTAACGTTAAATCGTTAAAACATGTTAACGTGTAATGTTAACTGTGTTATGTTATATAGTAAAGGTAATAAAGGATATATTAAATATCGAAGTACTATAAACACATGGGAGTTTCGGTTTCGATTGCCGAATCCGGCACAGGGTCGAAAAATGTACCTTTTGGTACATTTTTGAGTCACTGTTGGTTTTACTTAAAAAAATATATTTGAGGAAAAGAAATCTCATCGAATAGATGATATTAGAATCTTTTTCCGTCCAAAGATTCCAATTTTAAATGTGAAGTTCACGCGAGCATTGCGTACGAATGCTTGGACGGATAACGCTATCCAATAAACTTAGCCTGGGCATTAGTAAAAGGAACATGTATACCGAATTTCAACTATATTTATCATCTAGCACTTCTTTAGATTGTTACTCCCCCCATGAACAGAACTCATAAACAGAATGTTCTTCTTTTGACCGTTACTTCCCTTATATAAACAGAAGTGTGATATTCCTTTGTCCCAAAGTATATTAGACTAAAAATCCCTTTATCGTAATAGTTATTTAGTCAAAGTCATTTATATTCTAATAAAACATAGGGAGTAACAATCTGAAGAAGAACCGGTCAATTTTTACTGAAGTTATTATCGGACACGAAAAAGTTACTAGCATAATTGCAAGTTACTAGACAGGTAAAACAGACCAACAGACAGACAAAATGCATATTTTGTTGAATGTAATAGTTCGCTTCAATTAGTAATCAATACTACTTAGTTTTTAAAGTAATCTACTTTAGATATAGATCTACCAACAGTAATTCTTAGGTTAATGTTCCATTTTCTCATACGACTTTAGAAAATTCGTAGTCACCTTACTCTTAAAAGGATAGTAGAAAATAAAAACTAAAAGCAAATGATGCAACGGAGAAAAAATAATAAAATTACATCCTTTTTTTAAAAGTTATAGGAGGAGAGGGGAGTAAAAATAAAATAGAAGAAACAGAAGTAGAGAAGTCAACCCTGTGGAACACCCTTCAAGTTAAACTAAGTGATACAGTACAACAGAATGACTCCTGCTTATCACTCTTCTCCCCCTTATCACTGTAATACTTATTACTTCTCTTTTAGTTAAGATAAAGTGAAATATCTGATATCATTTTATTCTTTTGTCTTAATAAGATAAAAGATATGTTCGACTTGGAGTTTATAAGGATATGAAAAATGAGATCTTAAAATCAAAAACTGGCAGGAAAAGGCAATAATATAAGATGAGTGGAGCCAAAACCCATCTTAGAAGTAAGTAGTGTTTCAGACGAAAAAATATGTTGTCACAAAATTGTGTAAAATATAATTTATATATATATATTATGTGTGTGTGTGTGCAAAATGTGTAATATACTTATTATTGTTGTAAAAATAAGGGGGGGAATGCAAGTGTTGTATAATTTATGTATACTTTTTTCTGCACTAGATGAAAAAAAATATTCCCTAAAAAAGGACAATCTTTCATTCCGGACTTTTTTGTAAATCCTGTCTTTATCTACTGATAAAGAAAGCGTTGAAAAAAAAAAAAAATAATAATAATATGGATGAAAATCTTTGAATAATGTCTTACAGCATGTAGCAGAAGATTTTTTTTTTTTTTAGCATTTCTTTATCTCTAAGTTTTCTTTCCGTTCAGTTACTTAGATGTATATTTTTCTCTTTTTGTGAAAGCGATAAGATAAGAATATATATATATATATATATATATATATATATATATATATATATATATATATATATATATATATATATATATATATATATATATATATATATATATATATATATATATATGATCAGTAGTCAGTGATGTAGAGTTTTTCCAAAGGGCGACAGTAGTCCTTTGGTACCTCTTTGGCTCCTTGACTCCAGTTCCCTACACCCTAACTCCCCTTTCCCTTTACTGTAGGAGTGTAAAATCAATATGAAGGCGGGAAGATGTCGTCCTTTTTCTACTTTTAGTCCCTAAAAGTTTTCCCATCCCTTACTTTCCTAACGCTCCAGCCCTCTTTTCCAACTCTCATTCAAGGCGTGAGGTATGTTTTTCATCCCCCCCTCCCCCTCCTACTTCTAGAAAAAGTTGTTATCATATTCCTTTTTTTGAGGGGGAGGGGGAAGAGAAAAACGAGATAAGAAAGTTTTTTGATCAGTTGGAATAACAAGAAAAAGAGGGAAAATGAATCTACCATAGTTTAATAGTTCATATTTCGTTTAAAAACTTAATATAAATACATACAAAAATAAAGTTTACTTAGTTTCTCCTTCTTAAATTATTTTCTTGGTATATCATAATACGTCTAGAAAAATATTATAAATAAAGTTAAATATATGGTACTTCTTTAGATTGTTAACCCCTTATATGTTTTTGAATATAAATTACTTTGACTAAATAATTATTAAGACAAAGGGGTGTTTAATCCAATGTACTTTAGGACAAAGGAATATCGCACTTATGTTTTTGAAAGGGGAATAGCATTCTAAAGAAGAACATACCGTACATCTTCTTTATATTTTTACTCCCCTTTGTTTATTTTTAAAAGGGGAGTAACAATTTAAAGAAGTGCCAGAAGCTGAATGTAAAAAGAAGTTTAATAGACTTAACAAACTAATATTCTAGAAATATGGTATTAATAAATAAATAATTGTGCTGATTTAAAGAAAAAACACCTGCCAATCAGAGTAGAATTTGAAAGAACAAATGGAAATCAAATGGAAAAATAAAATAGAAAGAAAATATTAATCAATGTACATTGTACATTGAAAGATTGGAAAAGCTTGGATTAGTTGGTTGCCATTTTGATTCAAAATGGCGACGATAAATGTTTGAAACCAATTCCCCTTACTAATACATTACTACTAATTATTAAGTTTTCGTTCCATGAGATCAAACCTGGTATTAAATACATTAATGAAAAGTCTAAGAATCTAAAATTTATTTCAAATTACACACTGACATTTGTTGTAAGAGAAATAATAACAACATTTAAGAAATCTTGCTTAACATAACAATATATGCTTAACATATATATGCTTAACATATATATGCTTAACATATATATGCTTAACATATATATGCTTAACATTTCTTGCCGATCTATAACACACATCAAGTTTTCATGTTAATATAAAATTTTAAAAAACTAACAATAAACACTAACACATTCCAATTTGAATTCAAATATTATGTATGATGTACACTCAAATACAAACAAATTATTAGGATTTTAACAACACTACATAAAAGTTGTAAAATTGTTCAACCAAACAATAAATGAAACAAAAAACACGAGAGAGAGAGAGAGAGAAAAAAAAAGCATATAATAATGCTTGTTGTTTCCAGACTAAGAACTCGAAGCAGAATGCCTGTGGTGCTTTAAAAAAATAAACTTTTTTAAGGTCCGAGAATTAAGGGAGAAGGTCGATTAGGGGTGGTAAAAGAGGAAAAACTTAGTTAAAAAAAAATCAAGGGGTGGTTAGAATTAATTTCCACGAGTTTTGAGAAGAAAAAAAGGAAAAAGAGTGAGAGAGTTAATCATTGGAAAAATGAAATGGAAGAAAAAAAAAGAAAGCAAGTTTACAAAAAAAAAAAAGAGAGTGATCAAGGTAAACAAAGAAAAAAAAATAGAATAAGTTAAACATACCTCACTCTTTTTAAAAAAGAGGTTAATTTAAACATCTCATTCTTTCCTACGAAAATTATCTATGCAAAAGTATAGAAAAAAGAGTGAAAGAGACATTTTATTAAGAGTTTAGGCTTATCTTTTTTTTTTTTTTTTTTAAAAACTTTTTTGTCCTTTTTATGCTCACTTTAATTTATTAAGTTGAGAATCTTTCTTTATTTTTTTTTAAATGTGTTCTTTTTTTCCTCCCCTCCCCTGTTTTTTATACTCATTCATTAAATAGTGATCTGTAGTAGAAAAGGGGAGGGGGGAGATGAGTTAAAATGCTTGGGAAAAAAACACAGTAACCAGAGAACGGAAGATTCGACGCAAAAAAAAAAGAAAAAAGTTTGTGATGAGAAGAGTAAAAATCGGGGGGTGGGGGGAGTAGAGTAAAAAAAAAAAAATAAGAGAGTTGATTAAGTCTCCTTTTTTTTAGTGAAAAAAAGAGGTATCTCCCTTTCTACCTCCTTTTACCCTCTATTTCTAATTTAATTAGACGTAAGTTTTTCTAAAAAAAAAAAAATAATAAAATCGACTTAATAATGAGAGTTAATAGAAAATATACTGTCATAAAAGTTTAATGGAAAAGATACTCTACTGTCATAATAACGTAAATAAAAAAAAGCATTGACACAATAACAAGAGTAAAGGAATTGTGCTAATAGTCCAGGAGATAGCGTGCAAAAAAGTGTCTGACTATCATCAAGTTAATGTTTGTATAAAAGTCAATCTTTTAGCGCCTTTTAAGAATATGTGGTCGGCTAAGTTCGTCTGCGGGTCATAGCTTGGCAACAGGCGTTTGAAAAAAACAAACCGGTGGAGAGCGGCCAAGTCTCACCAATTATGGTGGACAATGTGATTTTCATGATCCACAGTACAGAATTAGTCAGTAGACCAAAAATCAAGTCGATGTTATATTCACACTTGATAGGTTAGTTATTCAAATATTACTAAAAATCAAGGGACAAATTAACATCAACTTTATTTTCGGTCTACTAACTAATTCTGTACTCAGGTTCATGAAAATCACATTGTCCACCATAATTGGTGAGACATGGCCGCTCTCCACCGCTTTGTTTTTTTCAAACGCCTATTGCCAAGCTATGTCCCGCAGACGAACTTAGCCGACCACATACTCTTAAAAGGCGCTAAAAGATTGACTTGTATATATAAATTTCTAGCTTGATGTTAATCAGACATTTTTTTGCACGCTATCTCCTGGGCTATAACACAATAATAAGTGAAAATAACAATTGTAGACAATAATAAGATTAATAATTTAGTTTTGAGTCATTAAAATTGTTTAATGACATTTTAACTTCCTGTCACAATATTTAAGAACGTCACATTTTAGTTTCGTTTATTGAAAACATACGCATATTAAAAAGTCTGTCAATTATTGTGGCGCATAGCTTCTCCAAGTGCTATCATCGGACTAATTGTTACTTTAGTATAAATCAAATATGCATGATGAGATAAATTTGAATACACAAATATTACCTAAAACTTAGGATATGAGCATTAAAAAATCCATAAAAATAATGGCATCCCAGTGGGAATTGAAAGTGTGGTTATTTGGACCTCCTTCACTTTACTAAAACACACTAAAAAAATCGGTCCGAGACAACTCAGACAAACTTTCTCATTTACGAGTTCATAATTATTTAGCCCAGTGTCTTCCATTTATTAGTTTTCGTATGTAAATGTAATTATTATTGAGCATTTCATTAAAATTTATCATAAAAATAACTTCTCCCGGGCGGGGAATCGAACCCGGGCTCTCTCCGTCCGCGTTTTAAGCTTTTTTCTCAGGAACTAGATTTTTCCCGGGAAAACGGCTTATATCGTTGGATTCGTATTTAAATGGACTATATTTTAGAATTTTTTAATTAAAATCGTCGGAACCGTTTTCGAGAACTAATTTTTTTCAGGTTTTTTCAGAGTTTTTGGGGGGTAGCGCCCCTAAATTTGGAGCTAAAATTAATTTCTCGACTTCGCCTCGGGGTATGATTTTTCTGAACATGTATGCCAAATTTCGTCAAAATCGGCCCAGTAGTTTAGGCTCCAGGCGTCTGCACAGACGACAGACGACAGACAGACATTTTTTAAAAACCACTTTTTTGGACTCAGAGGACCTCAAAACGTGTAAATCCATCAAAATCTCAAAATCGAATTTTCGCGCCATCACAATACTTTCTCTTTATATGAGAAAGTAAAAAAGTGGGGGCCCTTTTCTATAAAAGTGCCATTAGATTTATAATAAAATGATTTATATTTAATTATTTATTAATATTTAGAAAAAAATAAATTGTGTTGAATCTATTGCTAATAAACTAACTTAAAATTAACTATAGATAAAGATGCGCATACAAACAACTAGATTATGATTTATCGGCTGTACACCAAGTGCGCCGGGAAAGGTAGGGTCACGGGGGAAGTGCGCCAGCCCCTTTTTGAAGGGTACGGTCGAAGTGCGCCGGGTAAATCCTACCTCTCGACCCAGGTAGTCCACCCACCTCGGACACGGATCCTCTAATCTAAAGGACTAATCGTTGTCAATATTCGCATATACTCAATATAAAGCGATTTGAAGTTACTTTGAACAAACTGCTCAGAATGATACGGCGATCGTTAGCGAATCTCAGTACATAGGAGAATCTGTAGAATGTTCTCGTAAGAATAAAATCCAAATTTAGTCAGAAGATACACATTAATTTATGAATGTTCAAAATGAAAAAAACAAGCAAAAAACTTAAAAAATCAAAATTAGTTATCATTAAACATTGGAAATTTAAGAAAATAATCAAAAATACGAGAGAAAAAACAATTTATTTTGTTAATATTAAAATACTTACATAAATTACACTCACTTATAAGTGAGTGCTAATATTTATTAGAAGGGCTTAGATTAACTTAACATTAAACATACTCATGAAAACTAAAATCTTCTGCATATGTAATATACATTATAATACAATTGAGTCTATATTCAATAAATATAATACAAAATACATATTAAAAGGTGTAATTTATTTATGTACATGCTCCTAAATAAATTAAAAATGACTTTCACATTTCAAATCTAGATACTTTATTATTATAAACAACCAACGCTAGGCGGCTTGAATCCCACATTGGTATTGGGAATATATCTGTGGACAGATCAATATAGTTCTCGGTGATATAGTCCCAAAATCGATCATTGCGATGGCTTATTTAATCTTCAATATAACAATCTTCAACTTCTTCAGGGTCTATATAGGGTAGTTCGAAGATAAACTTAATTAGTTGGCCGCCGTTGGTAGAACATCGGTAGTCCTCAGTAAATCCAAAATCCTGAATTTTTCCAAAGTGCTTGGGAAGACATTTCGAACGGCTTGTTGGATTCCAATTTCGACGTCCACTACAAAGTTCTTTGGGTTTAGACGGGGTGCAAGAGGTATAACCCGGGATTACCTGACCCTCACCCTTTAGACACTTTAGACTAAGAGGCTGGCGCACTTCGACCATAACCTTTTTCTAATCCGAAGGGGGGCTGGCGCACTTCGGTACCAGCCGATTTATCAATCCACACAATTAACTCTATTATCAACAAGACACTAATCTAATAATATCAAAATATTTATATAAATAAATAATATTTGCAAAAATAAATTCTGTTTGATCTATTACCATCGAAATTATGAAATCAATTATAGACACGTTACAAAGTTTTATTTGTATGATATTACCAATCTATTAATTTTTACAAATACATCTACTTCAAAATACAATAATAGACACCAATGATAAATATTGTTAAATCTTATTCTTATCCATATGACAATTATAATACATAATATCCTTATTTTCCTAATCAATGAAACTTTGTAATAATGACATTTTGATACTTAAATAAGTTATTATTTTAAATTATTCTTTAAAATAAAAATTCGTGATACTAAAAAGTACTTTCACTCGAATCTATATAGATGCATGATCTTATCGATATTTCAACGACTATTTCTCTAATTACCATAAACCCTTATTATACAAATGTAATAATTCGTAAGATGTGTTGATATGCAACATGTAACCCTAACTTATTTATGAATGCTCGCATATAGTTAATGCCTTTGAGCAACCGAAATATTGTTACATCCCTTTAGTATATATTATAATCGACATATTTTCCTTTCATTTTATCAAAGAATGATTTAAACCTATAACAAAAAGTATTGGAACATCATTTTAAAAAAAAAAAACTCTTTCTAGCCCCCTCTTGACTTCAAAACCGCGGATCTCACCCCTTCTTTTTTTCTTCTTTTTATTATTCAAAAAATGTATAAATAAACGGATCAAAAGATATTATTTGTCGAGAAGAAAGTTTTACATCTATTGAATAACACTAAGGATGTGCCAAAAACCCTTTTTTCCCCTTTTCTTTGTAAAAAAAACATAAAGAAATCAAAAGTAACAAAAAGGTATAACAAAAGGAGTCCCACAAGGGGATATACTAACCCTTATACTATTTATACTCTAACCCTACTTTCAAATTCTTTTGACATCTGCAAACAATATATATATATATATATATATATATATATATATATATATATATATATATATATATATATATGTGTGTGTGTGTGTGTGTGTGCGTGTCTAGTACATAAATAGAAACAGCAGGTTCTCTTATCTTAAAGAAAGGGGAAGATATGTTTATAGAACATTAAATAATTTGATGCGCTTCTTGCATGCAAGGTATTAGTAAGCTACCTGTATACCACAAGGGAAATTTTACCTGTTTTAGATATTAGGTATTCTTCCCTGTGCACATAAGTTACTTTCAGTAACTTAGTCAAGTGTATAACTTATGGTAGTTTTTTTGTTTTTTCTATGTCGCATTGAATTTGTTAAACAGATATGAAAGGGAATGTTTAGATCTTAATATCAATAATTTTTCATGGGTACCTTATCCAAGTAAATCTTTATTGATAAAATGCATATTGTTTGTTTTGTAACTTGAAGAGTTTCTGTGGGAACTTTTTGCTTACATTGTATTTATTCCTTTTTGTTTGCTTAACGAAAATGTCTGTTGGAACTGATTTTTACTGATTTCTATTAGTAGATTACCGAATTACTGGGAGATAATACCGATACTGATAGATATGAAATAGCCTTTTTTAATTTACAGATAAAAACCTATTAACAAGAGAAAACACATCAACACTTTCTCTAATTCATAATAATTGTTGTATTAACATTCCATCCACTTAATTTTTCCTTCACTACATTTTTCCTCCACTCCATTTTTCCTCCATTCTATTTTTCTTCCATTCCATTTTTCCTCCATTCTATTTTTCTTCCATTCCATTTTTCCTTCACTACATTTTTCCTCCACTCCATTTTTCCTCCATTCTATTTTTCTTCCATTCCATTTTTCCTTCACTACATTTTTCCTCCATTCCATTTTTTCTTCACTCCATTTTTCCTTCATCCCATTTTTCCTCCATTCCATTTTTCATCCATTCCATTCTTCCTTCATCCCATTTTCCTTCATCCCATTTTCCTTCATCCCATTTTTCATCCATTCCGTTCTTCCTCCATTCTTTTTTTCCTTCATCCCATTTTTCCTTCATTCCATTTTTCCTTCATTCCATTTTTCCTTCATTCCATTTTTCCTTCATTCCATTTTTCCATCCACTTCATTTCGCCATTCCATTTTTTTATTGTTTTTATTCTCCATTCATGAGCGCTATTATCACAAAGACTAGTTTTTTCACGGGATTAGCTACTTAAATTAGTATTAAAATGCACATAATTTATAATTTGATTAAATTAAAATAATCAGATCCATTTGTGAAACATTGAAACAACTATGATGTTTCATATTAGATAGACAGCCACTCCGTTTAAATCGAATCGAAAATTGTTCTGGTATAAATAAGCGAATGAAGTCATCCTAGATTAAACTGATCATATAATTAGAAAGAAACCACTATTTAACAGCCATCCCAAACTAGCTGTTAGTGAATTGTTTGCCGTTGCCGTTAGGTCCGTTACGGCTCAAAACAACTTTTTCAAATACGAGTTCATAATTTCTCAGCCTAGTGTTATCCATTTAGTTTTCGAGTTTTCGTTAGTAAAATTTAATTACAATATTGAAAATGGTATCAAAATTTATCATCATAATAACAATTTATCAAAAAAATAACTTCCTCTCGGCGGGGAATTGAACCTGGCCTCTCTCTGTCCGCGCTTAAAGCTATATATATTCTCTCAGAAACTAGATTTTTCCCGGGAAAACGGCTTATAACGTTAGATTCGTATTTAAATGGACGAGTATAAGAATTTTTCCTTATATGAGAAAGTAAAAAACAAAAACAAATTGTAAAAAAATAACATGTATGCATCAGAAGTAATTCTGCCATCACTTTATCTTTTAATTTCACAAATTTAAGTTTTATATATATATATATATATATATATATATATATATATATATATATATATATATATTTATATATATATATACATACCTCATTCGTGTGTATGATAAAGTGCATGCAAGTATAAAATAATTTAAAAATCGAATAATGTTGAATATAATAACGATAAAGAATAAATTTACATAAAATATTAAATCCAAATTCGGATTTATCTTAAATAATATTATTTATCTTGAGCTTAAAAATATTATGTGGATTTAATCAGTAAATACAAATATATAAATATATATATATATATATATATATATATATATATATATATATATATATATATATATATATATTTTTTTTTTTTTTTGTTGAAAGCTTTATTGTCACCAATATCTTTAACCATTGACTTTGCGATGCTAAAAAACGGGAACTTTTCCCCTTTTTTAACTAAGCTACGAAAAAGTAAAGTCAGGTAAGGTGTTATCGAAACCTCCCTTATAATTTTATTATACTTTGAAGTTTTATGATCAAGACCATAACAAAGTCTGAAGGAAAGGTAAAAAAATGAAGGAATCATAAAAACTTAAATACAAAAAATAATATTGGTTATCAAAATTGAAAGTAATAAAGATTGCGTTCCTCCTAACCTTCCTTGCTTTTTTCCTTATCCTGTCTTGTCTGTACCTCATTTTCTTTAGGGATGGTTCTGGGGGAGTGATCTAATTTTAAAAAATGGAAGTTTAAATAAACCCCTTTTTATCGCACTTCTACAGAAAATTGGTAATTTTTTTTATATTAAAAAAAAGTAGGGTTATATAAGTTTCCAATATGCAGTTAAATTAACCCTGCACGGGTCGGATCTGACAGACCCACACTGATATACTAAATAGCAAAATAATAAGAAATGTTTGTATGTTATCATCCCTTCCTATACCTTGAAATCAAACCTTTCCTAGTTCACTGCCACGTTTTGAACAATTCCTGTCTATTCTTGCTGCCTCATTTTTCACATCATCTGTGAGAACCAAACCGTCAATTCTCGTAAGTAATAATTTCCATAACTTATGGTTCGACTTATTATAAACTGGTCAAAGACAAGAGTTTTAAATAATACAACAAGTAGAACCTATTTAAGGGAAAAAACTTAAACAAATTCTGCTATCTGGACCTGTCTATATCCTTTCAAGGAGAGAGGATGGATAAAGTAACACTCCGCTGAAAAATATGTTGTGGACTCTTCTCGTTCCATCCAAGCATTTTGGTAAGTACCGCACCTACTAAAAGTTTTGTAGGTGATGTTTTTTTATCATTCGAACTCGAATTTCTCCATGAAATCGATACGGAATCGCAATGTTGGTTATACTGTTCGAAATGGTATTAAATGAGGAGGTTTTTGTGGGATTTGGCAGTCTCCAAGAGTTTTTATAGGAAAGAAGTGAGCGTTCAAAGAATTTTAGAAATTTTAATTTTTCGAATTTTTGAACGTTTCAACTGTAATTTCGGTGTTTAGTTTGGTAATTTCAAAAAAATAATAGTGCTCTAGTTTTATATGAAATTTAACGCTGATTTCGAAAATATGGTCAAAAGTTAAAAACAAAATGAGTTGGAGTGGAGAAAATGTAGTTTTATTTGCAAAAAAACGTGTTTTTAAAAAAAGAACTTTAAAAAATCATATCTCTGCAACGTATTGTTATAGCAAAGTGCGCTTGGTGGCGTTTTTCTCCATTTTGGATCTCGTTTCACCCCAAAAAAAATCGGTTTAGGTCAGTAACACCCTGTAAAACTATGCATTTTTCCCTTTTCTTTGTAAAAACAGACAAATCAAAGGAGTCCCACGAGGCGATATACTAACCCTTATACTATTTATACTCTAACCCTACTTTCAAATTATTTTGACATCTGCAAACAAAAGGTATATGCACACACACACACACACATATATATATATATATATATATATATATATATATGTGATAATCGAATAATTATTACAAAAATATAAATTATTACGGAGTATGATATTGCAAGTAATATTTGAAATAAATCATTGGAACACAAAAGAACAGCTCAGATTCTATTTTCTTTCCCCATTCTAATTAGGTCATGAAACAGCAGGAGGTAACAAAATCTTCCTTTTGAAATAATAATTGTCTATTTTTATTCTTACCGTTTGATTCTATTCAAATATTTATATATATAAAAGAAATATCGTTCACTCGTTACTTTTTAAAAAAATACGTCTGGTTCCTTAATGAAATAATATACATCGCGTTGGTGTTCTTTTAATAGAGTGGAAAATATAAAAATTACATTGGTTTTTTTTAATTATAGTATTATTACAACAAGACAAACCAATAAATATACAAATTAAATTTTTATTGACAAAATAAATTATATATATATATATATATCAATTAGGAGTAAAAATAGGATTGCGGCAATAAACATTTTTAGGGTCCGTAGGCAAATCCAAGGACCCTTATATTTTCCTGCGTGTGTCTGTCTGTCCGTCCTGTCGCCTGCTCTCACGGCTACACCTTTCGTCCGATCACTTTGAAATTTGGCATGTATGCGTCTTGTACCTACCCACATATTTTTAGCGACTTAAAAAAATATATTTTTCAAAAAAACTTAAGGGTTACCATTTTTTTTTTTTTTTGACACCGTGAGGGGTATCATATGAAAGGGTACGTCGAGCTGATTACAAAAATATATAATTCTTTGGTTATAAATTTAATAGGGCGAGTGTAGGCGAGTTTGAAGCGGCTGTAAATGTGTCCCCCCCCCCTCTATCTCGCTTATGTGAAGTGCAAAAAATCTGAAATAATTTCTGAACATTCTTCGACCAAAAGTAAAGATACCACTTTTTGGAAATTTCGAAAAAAAATATTTTTTTATTTTTTATTGACAAAATACGTTTTTTATAATTATGGTTTTTTTCTATGTATTTATATGGTTGCATTCCGGTTCAGTGGCAAACAAATACTTTATCGGAAGTTTGTTTATGTGTTTTGAGAATATCAGACCCATAGGATAGTTCAAAGAAGCTTTTTAGAATTTTAAAAAACACCATCAATAGGGAATACTTAAACTATACAGTGTGGCCTACGGACCCTCGCTGTGTGCTGACTAGCACACACACGACCTGTTTATTGTATATATTCACATTTTTACTTTCTCATATAGTTGCATTTATAAAAGAAAAGTATTGTGAAAGTGGAGAAATTCCATTTTGAGATGTCTATTGACTTAGAAGTGTTAAGAGTCTCTTGAGTCTAAAAAGGTATTTTATCAAAATAGTCTGCCAATTAGTGTAGCACATTCCTCGTGACCAATTTCGTATACTTTAATGATTTTATTTATTTATTTATTTGTTTAGATTGTACAATGAGTATGATTTACAATATACAATCAGAGTCCCCTAAACAGCTTACGCAAACAAAACGGGGCACTCAGTAATTATAACAATAAACATTTAAAAATTAAGCGACAATTGACTAGGCTGAAAATTTACATATCACAGTTGAAACATTAACAGAAAAAGTAATAGTAATTATTACTTAATAATAACATAGAAGTATCGGAACAAACAAACATAATATAATTAGTAACAATGACAAAAATCTAACAGTAAATGAATAAATTAATTAATGATAAACCGAGTTGTTAAGGAGAAAATCAAAAAGCTGACCACTAGTTGATGAAAGGAATAATAGAGTGGATACTGGAAAGGGAAAAAATGTTGGGACAGTTGTTCAGGGAGTTGCAAGAGGAGACGCAACGGACAAGAGGATTTGCAGGAGAAATATCCCTTATATAAAGAGGACGACCAGCTCGTCGATCAGGAGGTATCAGTACAGTGACAAGACCCTGCACTGGAGAACAGTCAGTCTTACCCGACAAACAGTTCAGCAAGAACAGCACCTCGTGAGGAGTCCTTCTCTTATAAATAAGGGATCAAGGACAAAACGTTCACACGGAGATTCATACTTATAATAAACGCGCCGAAACATATATCTTGTGTAACATATGCGAATAAAAGATTTTTGAATGTGTTCAATCGCTTTGGACTTAGTCGATCAAAACATATTCCACACTGGAACAACATATTCCAGTAAGGGACGAACAAGGGTTTTATATAAAGTAACAAAACAATCATTTGACAGGTCAGAGGCAATACGTCGAATCAAACCGAGTCGTTGACTAGCCTTTCAAATCATAGAATCAAACTGGTCAGGTATGCTTTTAAATTTTATAATTGTCAAAAATATTGAATTTTCCCCTGGTTATTAAATTTGGAGTTATACAATTGTGGGATTATATAACTATATATGTAATAGATGACACGGGATTAGCGTATATTGCTACATGCTTTGTACAATTGCTACATCAGCTTTATGTAAACCTTAGTATTGGCTTCCGAAATCGAATAGACGTCACTTTACTTTAGTAGCTACCCATTTATACCACGATGCTGGGTAAACATTGAGCGTTGGAACCCTTCCTTGAGCCGGGTATCGCACCCGGAACCTCCTGCATAACAAGCGAATGCAATGAATTATATTTTTTTAGGACCAACTAACTTAATCGAAATCGGGTTTCTAAACACTAACTGTGATTTCTTGCTGTCGAAAATGGTCTGGTTTTAAACCATTTGCTATAATTATGTCTTTATAATTATAGCATTATATTGATGGAAGATGCCACCTCATTTCATGGAACTCGGTTGGACAATACTAAAAATGCTTCATAAATTGGTATTTTATAGCTTATTGTGATAACACCAGATATACCAAACCATTTAAAAATGACGCCTTATATAATATAATACCATAATGTTAGCTTATGTAGCTATTATGTCTTGCAATAATTTCACTATTATCTAAGGAAAGTAGATTCTTCCTGAGAATGTTGCTGATACCTTACAAAAGCCTAATAAAAGTTCTCAAGTAATGACTTTATAGATCATTATAAAAATTATAAAATATGTTATAATCAAATTCATCGCTAATCCAAAAAACCTAGTCTTACACATTACACATGACATATTACTTCAATAATATAGTTCAACGGAGCGAAAAATCTTAAGGAAGATATTATGGAGTGGTTTGCGAGAATGGTGTTAGGAGATTCCGCACTAATCAAGAAGTGATGGGTTTATACGATCAGCCAGAAATTGTTAGTTTTATAAAATAAGTACGAGTTCGGTGGTTAGGACATGTGGTGCGCATGGAGGAAAGCAGAGTGCCTAAAAGGATGATGGATGTAAGACCAGGAGGTGGAAGAAGAAGCGGCAGACCCAGAAGGAGATGGCTGGAGGATGTCGAAGACGACCTGAGGAGGTTGGGCGTTCGCTCCTGGAGAAGACGTCCGCAGGATAGGGAGGAGTGTCGAGGCTATGTTTTGGCGGCCAGGGCCCTTCACGGACCACAGCGCCGAGGAGTAGTAGTAGTAATATAGTTCAACGTTTAATAGAAATGTAAAAGAGTGATTCACTCAACGAATCCTTTCTTCACCAAATGCATTCAAAGAACTGAAAGAAACTCTCTCTCATCAAATGCATTCAAAGAATTGAAAGAAACTCTCTCTCCTCAAATGCATTCAAAGAACTGAAAGAAACTGTCTCTCATCAAATGCATTTAAAGAATTGAAAGAAACTCTCTCTCCTCAAATGCATTCAAAGAACTGAAAGAAACTCTCTCTCCTCAAATGCATTCAAAGAATTGAAAGAAACTGTCTCTCCTCAAATGCATTTAAAGAATTGAAAGAAGCTGTATCTCCTCAAATGCATTCAAAGAAACTTTCTCTCCTAAATTATAATTTCTTTCATGGCATTCGTTGTATATAATTCATTTATGTTGTTTTCACAGCAATTAAAATATTTGCAAAATGAGCATACATAATAATATGTATATGACTGTAATGAATGAATAAATTTGAATCTGAGCAAAAACAGGGAAAATGTTTCCCCACTAATTTCTGTCAAGTTGACATCTTCCAAAAGAGACTTAATGGTAACATGAATTCGTTAAAGGTCTAAAAGCATGTCTTTATGAAGTTTAAACTGTATCAAAGTTAGTCATTAACTTTAATAACGTGGTACAGTGTGAACACGATATATTAATTATTAATAAGGGAGAAAATGTTGCCTTAGGAAGTTTTCATCCGTTTGATCTCACCGTTTGAGGTTGGGTAACCATTGAAGTACTTCAATAGTTAAATTTAATATCGATATCGAAATTTGTAATTTAGCTCAACTTCAAGTTTACCTTTGGAAAATATTGGAATAGCAACTAACTAGTTCATAACATTTTAATTAGAGGTGGTTGGAGCTATTCTATAAATAACTTTGAAGGTACTTCTTTATATTGTGACATCCCTATGTTGTTTTAGAATATAAATGACTTTGACTAAATAACTATAAAGAAAATGGGATGTTTAGTTCAATGTACTTTAGGACAAAGGAATATCAAACTGCTGTTTTAATAAGGGGAGTAACAGTCTAAAGAAGTGCCCCTCCGAAATTGCAATTACCTTATAGAGAGCATATTGGTTAGAGCTTTCCAATAGAAGACCATTAGAATTACAACTGCCTTGTACTAAATGTTTATGGTTACAATATTATAAAACGTGAGTAAAGGTAACGTCCTCTTATCCTAATAATGCCCATGTAGGTATACTCTTGTCCCAAGCAAGTCTATCTAAAAGTAGGTTTAACCTAATTCCATCTATCTGCAAGTAATTTTGCTAAATTGGCTAAGTGCTAAAAATGCTAAATTTTTCATAATTACATCTATCTGCGACTAACTTAAGCTTAATTATATCAATAGGCAATTTCTTTCTTCTAAATACATCTATCTGCAGCCCACCTTAACAGATCGCATCAATTTGAAAATGCTTACTTATTTTTAAATTGCTAGGAAATCTTGACATGGATTATACAACTGTTTTCGTTTGTTTTCTTCACAATTACTTTATACAGATTATATTGGTTAAAACTTTCCTACACAAAACCTTTAGAATTACAACTGCTTTATTAAGTATTTTTAGTTAAAATATTATAAAAAAAGACATAGTGAATTAAGGTAACGTTCGCTTATCCTAATGATGTCCATCTAATGTATGTGTTTCTAATCTTGACCAAAGCAGGTCTATCTAAAAGTAGTTTTGATCTAATTACATCTATCTGCAAGTATTTTCGCTTATCCTAATTATATCCATGTTGGTCTACTCCTGACCAAAGCACGTCTATCTATGAGTTATGAGTAGTTTTGACCTAATTTACATCTATCTGCAAGTACGTTCACTTATCCAAATTATAATACATGTAGGTCTGCTCTTGACCAAAGCACGTCTACCTAAAAGTAGTTTTGACCTAATTTACATCTATCTGCAAGTACATACACTTATCTTAATTATAATCCATATAGGTCTGCTCTTGACCAAAGCACGTCAACCTAAAATTAGTTTTGACCTAATTTATATCTATCTGCAAGTACGTTCGCTTATCCTAATTATATCCATGTTGGTCTACTCTTGACCAAAGCACATCCATATAAAAGTAGTTTTCATCTAATTTCATCTGTCGGCAAGTACGTTCGCTTATCCTAATTATATCCGCATGTAGGTCTACTTTTGACCAAAGTATGTCTATCTACAAGTAGTTTTCACTTAATTACATCTATCTGAAAGTAATTTGGCTTAATTATATCTGTTGGCTCAACCAATTTCTTTCGGCAATACTTTTTTTTACAATCTTGGCATAAGGTAAGGTTTATTAAACGAACTTTGTTCTTTTGCGTAAACATAGATAGTGCTTGTAGACAAACAAATTAAGTTTTTTTCATTATGCTGTTGTGTCCTTTTTCTGCACAAACCGTTTGCTCAAATGATGAGCGTACTTTCAACAAACTAAGAACGTGCTTGTGCAAAAACATTATGTGATTTTATGCAGACAATGTGTGCTTTTAAGCAAACGGTGTGCTTTTGTTAAACTAAATATCGTACTGTTGCACAAACATAGATAGTGCTTGTGGACAAACAAATCATGCTGTTGTTCAGAAAATAGTGTTCTTCTGCACAAACCGTTTACTCAAAAGATGAGCGTGCTTTTCAACAAACTAAGAACGTACTTGTGCACAAACGTAATGTGCTTTTATACAGACAATGTGTGCTTTTGTACAACTAAATATCGTGCTTATTCGCAGAAACAGACACGTTTGCTCAACAGACGAGCGTGCAACAACAAACAACAAACAATGAACATGCTTGTGAACAAATAGTGTTCTTTTGCACAATTGTAGGTTATCTTTGTTTTAATTACATATATCTGTGACTAAATGTTGATCTTATAATGTCTAAGTACTACTGACCTATACACCTATCTACAGCTCACCTTAACAGATCGAATCTATTTAATGTTTATTTATTCTACAAATTTTAAATTGCTAGTAAATCTTGACATGGATTATCCAATGTTTTTTTTTTTTTTTAACAATCCTTGACATAAGGTCATCCTAAATCTACTTCCACCTTTCTCCACCCCACACAAAGTATAAATGTCTTCACATATTTTAAAACAATAAAAAAAAAGAACCTATGAAAAGAGGTTGTGAAGTGTTCTTATAAGTTGTCCAAAGGGTCCGTGACATAGAACCCTATTATATAAGCATGACACGGTGCCAACGGTACCAAGAGAGGGACGACCCTCATAATATATATGTATACCTTATCCTTATGTCATCTGCTTGCCATATGTAGAACAGTCTTCTAACAGAAAAATATTTTTTAATACCGACCATCTTTATACATATACCTAGTTTTTGGACCTTCTTTTTTTATAACAATATATATATATATATATATCCTTTAACGGTATGTGTTGTATAATATCTCATACTAATAACCCAAATGAACATAGATGGAACATAGATTCAACATGACATAATTTTACTATATTAGAAGCATTCTATGTATTATACATCAAATTGGTTAAAACCTTAGTCGTAAGTGGTTTATTCTTTATGGGAGAGAATCATAAGAGTCCACGATTGACATTTATCAATATTAGGTAACGAAGATCATTCAAATCTCTGAATGATTTAGATATAGAACGTTATTTAAGAATTTATTTTAAATAAGAAGTTAAAAAGAGTTATAACAGCAATTTGGTAAGTTATACATTGATGAAACTTCATCACTTTCATAGAGATACATTTATATTATTCCACTGATAATGGCATTTAGGAGAAATATCTCTAGATCTAGAGATTCTATGCCCCAGTCAAAACGACTATAAGCCCTAATTTAATTTAAAATTTGTGAAATCATCTAAATAAATAGATTTTATGTTAAATGTAACCAAGAGCGTATGTGTATACGTATCAAATCGAATATATTCATTATTTTGCACAAATTTAGATAGTGCTTGTAGTCTAACAAATTGTGCTTCTTTTCAAGACAAAGTGTGCTTTTAAAGAAACTTATAGGGTCTGTTTGCTCAACAGATGATCGTGCTTTTCAACAAACTAAAGAACGTGCTTGTGCACAACATAGTAAGCTTTTATACAGGCAATGTGTGCTTTAACTTAGTGTGTTTTTGTTATAACTGAATATCGTGTTTTTGCACAAACTTGTAGAGATCGTTTGCTCAACAGATGAGCGTGCTTTTTAACAAACAAGGAACGTGGCATGTGCACAAATATATTGTGCTTTTATAAAGACAATGTTTTCGTTTAAAACAGTGTTTTTATGCAACTGAACATCTTGGTTTTGCACAAACTTACAGAGACTGTTTGCTCAACAGATGAGCGTGGTATTCAACAATCTAAGAACGTGCATGAGCACAAACATAGTGTGATTTTAAACAGACAATATTACTTTTTAAACAGTGTCTTTTTAAACAGCATCTTTTTGTTTTTGTACAAAAAGCGTTCTTTTCAACAAACAATAAACGTACTTGTGAACAAACATAATGTTCTTTTGCACATTCAAAGAACGTTGATGAGTATGCTTGTGAGATAACCTGCTTATTTAAATATTCTATCTTTAAATCTCGAACTTTCTTTTACCAACCTATATCTAGTATCTTGTATATATTATATAAGACCAAATCTACTAACCTAAATTTTGAACTATCCATTTAGTTCCTCGACTGTGTTTTTGTCAAACGTGTGATAGCGACTCATCAAGAGAGAGTTATTGTATTGAAGTAATCCTCTTTCACATTATATTCTTCTAATTGCTTTGTATAACTTAATCAAGCTGAGTCTGACGCTGTCAGACTTGTCGTCAGTTCTAAGTTCTCATGCTAAATTCTATAATTATGAATTACATCGACAAACATCAGTTTTATTCAGTTCAACGATATCTTAAAGCATCGTTCAAAACTAACTACATACTTATATTTTTTATTGAACTAGAGTGAACAAAATGTCTGACTTAACCTTCAAGATGCGCTCTTTTCCGGAAACCAGATTTCTAGTTACTATATTTGCAGCCACAAAACACTAAATAACACGAACTTTAGTCTTTAGTTTTAGTAGGTCGTGTTAAGGGTTACAAATGTTTAAAAATAACTAAATTATTAACATTAGCTATAATTTGACCATCTCCTGTTCATATTCATGCCTAAAACATCGATTAAACTAAATATATTATGTTTTTTTTACAAAATGTATTTTTGTTTGTAAAGAAGATTGAGAGAGTATTGTTTTTACATTCAACAATAATAAAATTTAAATTTAAATTATGTATAACAATATATAAAACTGATTAAATAACATGAATTTTAACAATTAAACTTATTTACACTTGAAATTTTACTATGTTTTTATTAGCTTGCTTTCTTGTTTGATTGTTTGTTTGTCCGGTACAAATCTGGCAATCGATTTCTAACTAACTTCCCGAATAGCTAGACATTTGAAACTTTTAGCATAGCTCAGAACACGATGACAATGCATTATTTTAATACTTTTAGCCAGCTTTCAGCAGAATTTAATTGGTTTTCAGCAAATTTTGTTGTACGGATGGTTAGTTCGGAAAAAATCCGCAAGTTATTTTATTTGTTTTGCCATGTCCAATATTTACGCAATCTTCATTTTGACGGGTCTCAAATTTGTGATAGACAAACATTGAATGACAGCAAAACAGGAAATATCGATTATATTATTTATCGATTATATTATTTATATTATTTCAAATAAATCGATGGCACGCTTTAGATTTGGTGTTGGGGAGATCCGTTGTACAAAGATTTATTCTTATACAGGTTTTAGATCAGCTCTCTAGATGGTTGTCATTTATGTAAAGTAGGTAAATAAATTCGGAACTGTTTTTTTATCACTAACATTATATCTTATATAACAATAACAATTATATTATCAACATTACATACGATTCAACAGAAAATTAAAAAACGTAGTATATAAAAAGTTCTTTTTATCTTGAAATTATATTTTAAATTGTTAAAATACGTTATTTAATCAGTTTTAAATATTGTTATACATCATTTATATTTAAATTTTATTATTGTTAATGTATGTAAAGAAATGTTTTGTACAAAACATAATTATTATGTCAAGTTTTATCGATATTTTTGGCATGAATAAACTTAGTTATTTCCAAACATTTGCAACCCTTAACAAAACCGACAAAAACAGAAGACTGCTTGATAAGAGGGACAAATTCTAGCAAAATAAAAACTTTAGTTGAATTTGGATTACTCTAATACTCTAATGGGTAGTAATGTACTAATAACCGTTCGAACCAGAAGGTTCATTTAAGTACTCGTTCGAATACCAGAGAGGTTAGATATTTTTCTAACTGACGCTAACGTAAATTAGTTGTGTTAAGTGGCTGCACCCTCAACTCTTTAATTACCTAATGTTAAGTCTATAAAAACTAAAGAAAGAATCAAGAATAAAATAATGAAGAATGCGTACGGGTATACTGTAACGGTTCTCCTTATACCGAAGCGAGAGAGACTAGAGTTGGCATCTAGCGGACAACTCATGAACTACCTTCTACTTCGGCAGACAATCAAAAATCTACAATATTACTAATATTAATAACTATATAAACAATTAACAGTTGTAATAAAGTGTATATGAATTTATTTCTAATGTATTAATATCTGTATTAATAAAATATTGTGGTAAAAGTTAATTTTAAGAGAAATAAAGAAGTAGTTTGATCTTTAATTGCTAGGTAGCAGCACAAAGCAGAGCCCCATAGAAAATAATAAACCATTATTCCGATCTAAACCCACTACTATTGACTTATATGAGCTCGAATTCAATTAACAATATATTGTTATCACAAATGTATATTACCAATTGTGGTAATAACTACTAAACAGGAAATTAAAAAAAAAATATATCCGTCCGAGACAACTCATATACGAGTTCATAATTACATAGCCCCGTGTTTTCCATTTATTAGTTTTCGTAGGTACATTTAATTATTATTGAAAATTTCATCAAAATGTATCATAAAAATAACTTCTCCTCGGCGGGGAATCGAAACCCGACCTCCCTCCGTCCTCGTTCAAAGCTATTTTCTCAGGAACTAGATTTTTCCCGGGAAAACGGCTTATATCGTTAGATTCGTATTTAAATGGACTACATTTTTGAATTTTTTAATCAAAATGGTCGGAACCGTTTTCGAGAAATAATTATTTTTTCACGGTTTTTTTTTTTTAGAGTTTTTAATGAGGGTAAGCGACCCCAAATTTGGAGCTAAAATTCATTTCTCGATTTCACCTTTGGGTATAATTTTTCTGAACATTTATGGTAAATTTCGTCAAAATCGGCCCAGTATAGTTTAGGCTCCAGGCGTCTGCATAGATGACAGACAGACATTTTTCTTAATAACCACTTTTTTTAACCTTGGGGGATCTCAAAAAATGTGAATCCATCAAAATCTCAAAATCGAATTTTCGCGTCATCACAGTAAAAAAAAAAAATACTTTCTTATATGTATAGTAATTTTAAATTTGACTACGTTTTTATTAGCTTGCTTTCTTGTTTGTTTGTTTGTTTGTCCCTTACAAATCTGGCAAACGATTTCTAACTAACTTCCCGAGTAGCTAGGCATTTGAATCTTTTAAAATAGTTTAGAACTCGATGACAATGCATTATTTAAATACGTTTAGCCATCTTTCAGCAGAATTTAATTTGTTTTCAGCATATTTTGCTGTATGGAAAGTTAGTTCGGAAAACATCCGCAAGTTATTTTATTTGTTTTGACATATCCCATATTTACGATCCTCATTTTGACGGGTTTCAAATTTGTGATTTTTATAAATAAGAGATAAACATTGAATGACAGCAAAACAGGAAATATATCGATTATATTATTTATATTATTTTAAATATATCGATGGCACGGTTTAGACTTGGTGTTGGGGAGATCCGTTGTACAAAGATTCGTCCTTTTATGTCTAAGATCGGCTCTCTAGATGGTTGTCATTTATGTGAAGCAAATAAATTTGGAACTATTTTTTTTTTTTTTTTTCACTAACATTATATATTATATAACAATAACAATTATATTATCAATATTATACATAATATTTAACAGAAAATTTATAAACGTAGTATATAAAAAGTTCTTTTGATATTGAAATTTTTAATCCTAATGTTGTATTTTTTCATAACATTCTAGGATTACTTATAGATTACTTCTATAGATTTAATCTATTAGTATACTACCAGGAACATCTAATGGGGTTCATCTAATCACTTATATGTATAATCAAGTCACCAGTGACGGCGACGACTTACCTCGATATTATAATTTGTTATTGCTAAGCTAAAGCAACCACATTTATTCCAATAAAATTAAATATTTGATTTGATTTTTTGGTCTTCAAATAGATATAATAACTTATCTAAATAGATATCAAAATTAATTTACTTAATTTTACTTTTTTTCTCTAAATATATAATTAAGCCCGTTGCCATGGGCTTAATGGCTCTTAATAATGATGAAATGACAAACAACAAACTTTATCTAAGCTCTATTTTGCTTTTTGCAGCAACAGAACTTTACTACAATAATATACTAGATTTTACTGCAATACAGATATTTACTACAATATACTAGTAATATACGTTCAAAACATATATTAGGTACTTAAGCTGCGGTACTTATTACTTAAGCTACAGTACTTATTACTTATGCTGCAGTACTTATTACTTAAGCTGCAGTACTTATTACTTAAGCTGCAGTACTTATTACTTAAGCTGCAGTACTTATTACTTAAGCTGCAGTACTTATTACTTAAGCTGCGGTACTTATTACTTAAGCTGCAGTACTTATTACTTAAGCTGCGTTACTTAGTCATGATGTTCCTGTTAAGATGCTTCCTATAATGTGAGTAGAACGTTAGTCCTTAAATTATTATTATTTATTTTTATTTATTTCCCCCAATTTATTTGTCTGCTTTTGTGTAAAATATGGAGGAAATTTATAGATTATTCATTCAAAAATAACTCACTTCACATATCCTCTCCCGAGCCTCTCCCCCATAGACTTTAAGCCATAAAGAGCACACTTAAATAATAATTTGTTAATATTATCATTTCTTTAATAATAACTATGTTGGCTCCTTTGTTACAAATGTATAACTAAGTCATTAAAGAAATTAATGAATATACTTAGTAGTTAATGTTTTAAAAAATATATTTAACTGAAGTTAATTACGGGTTTAAAATTATTAATAACCATATCAGATGGTTACAGAGTAGAACTTTTATATGGCATGCTATCTTTTAAAACATTATAATTATCTATTATTTACTTATTTGCACACTAAGAATTTTTTTTTTTAATTTTTTTGCTTCCGAGCTTACCGAAGGTAACGGAAGCTATGTGATCGTTCTGAAGGACGAAAAAATTTTAGGTCTCCGATTTCAAAAATTCCAAGACAGAAATCCGTTTCAGACATCAGGGAACATTTTTGGTTCCGTGTCTGTCTGTCGGTCTGTCGGTCTGTCGGTCTGTCGGTCTGTCGGTCTGTCGGTCTGTCGGTCTGTCGGTCTGTCGTTCAATTTTTGCGAACCACCATATCTTAAAAACTACACGTCCAATTTTAATGAAATTTGGATGGTAGGTTATAATTAGCCCATTGTTGGTCCCATATAAGTTTCAACCTTCTGCGCTTATTTGTTTGTCATCCACATGCTCACAAACATACATTTATTTACAGCCATATCTTTAAGAGTAATCATCTGATTTTTATGAAATTTTTATGGTTGGTCAAAAGTAGCCTGCAGATAACTCCTGCCTAATTTCAACCTTCTGCGCACTTTAAATCGTGCTAAATTAATATGTCTTATATTATAAAGCCGCATAGCTAACTGACTCACTGACTGACATTAATGTTTACCCACTTCCAGAAGAGCTAGAGACATGTGGTTTGCGCCATTCGACGCGCAACGTCCATATTGTGGACCAAAATAATTATACAAAGTTCACTTTTCCCCCTCCTTCCACCCTTAAAAAAATAAAAATGGGTGACTTGATTTTTAAGCTGGTTTGGGGGCTTATTGCGGCTAAAAGGTAAGTCGTATTAGAAAATGGATAGCACAAGTGGTGACTGATTTTAAAAGATCTACAACTTTAGTCCTATGAGTTTTTGTCGTATCATCATCGGTTGTACCCTAGATGGTGATAATTTAGTTATTTTTTGGTTTTATTTTTTTCCATTTTTGTCTTTGAATGGCCATAGTTTCTATAATAGTTGGCCGATTTTATTTCTGATTGCGGCGATTGAACCTCACACTAATGTTCTTTAAATTGAGTATATTTTATTTCATTAGTTTATCTTATTTGCTGAGAACATGAGAGTAAACTTTTTCCCGTGCGCCGTGTCACGTGACCACTTCTTTTTGTTTTTAATATTGTGTCGTATATCATTTTAAAGGCCTTGATATGTACATTAAAGCTATTTTATTTGTTGATTTTTTAAAAATTTTGTACATATACTTTTGTACCGATTTATAAATTTGTTGTAGGTTAAAGGGTTTAAATACTTTTTTGATATTAGGTTTTTTATTTATATGTATTTATTAGTTAAATGAATGCCCTTTTGTATTGTTTGTTTTTAAAAATATAACTTTGGTACCTCAGAGTACAGGGGTACAAATGTTAAAGTTAATCTTTTACAATATGATGTATATCGTTGAAATGCTCTTGCATAGTAGATTAATTTTTGTTATATTCTATTTTGTGTTATTTTTAGTTTTGAGGGGGGTAAAATAAAAAAAAACCGTTTATACAGGGGTTTCTACGATTTGGTTGCTGTTTTATATTTGTTTATTAAATTAATTATATGTGCGCTAACTTTTGGTGCTTGTTGGAGGCTTTGTTACTCCAACAAATGTTTAAATATCTTCAACTTTATTAAATATTTACAGGAACAGTGCCGCGCCGTTCCAACTTTTTGATTATGTTTATCGAGGTATTTTTCTAAATTTGGTCTTTTCTTTGCGAGGAAGCTATGTGCCACATTAATTGGCAGAGTATTTTTTTATATAATTCTTTTGTTATTCAATTCCAATCATGTCAGCTGTAATTATTTATCTAATAATCTTCCAAATGTTTTTCGCATAAAATATCAATTTTATGATTGGCCAATTTTCAAGTATCGACAAACGTGTACAAATATTTTTTTTTTTTTTTTTTTTTTTTTTTTTTGCCGCCTTTCTATATATTATAAGCTATAGCCCCTCCCCGCCTCTTTTTCTAATTCTTTCTATTCCCGAGTAGGTAGGAGGTTGAACATTTGGTATAGGTATTCATTAAGAGGTATTTGATAGTATATGAGGTATTTCTCTTATGGGGAAAAAAGGAACAAAATAAAAAGGAGTGACCTCACTGTAGGAACTTATATTTTGAGATTTTGATGGATTTACATGTTTTAAGGCCCCCTAAACCAAAATACTGGTTTTTAAAAATAGTGTGGCAAATACTTCCTCACATATACTCTTACTAATTCTATATATTTTATACTTTTACAATCTCCTAATGTCTAATTTATTTAACTTTCCCCTGTTTCTTAAATATGTCAAAATTGTCATGAATTTTTAAATGAATTAAAGTATGAGTTTAGCAATATTTAAAGAACGCAGATGGTGAAAATTATCTGCGAGATTCTCCCGACATATCCAAATTTCATAAAATTAAAATAAGTACTTTTGGAAATATAGGTATAAATAAATTTATGTTTGTGTGCATGTTAAAGAGGAAAAAATGGCAGCAGATGGTTGAAACGTATATGGGAACAACAATGGGTTAATTATGACCTACCATCCAAATTTCATTAAAATCGGACGAGTAGTTTTTAAGATATGTTGGCTCGTAAAAATTGAGCGACAGACACGGAACCAATAATGTTCCGTGATGTCTAAAACGGATTTCTGTCTTGGAATTTTTGAAATCGGAGACATAAAACATTTCGCTCTTCAGAACGATCACATAGCTTCCGTTACCTTCAGTAAGCTCAGAAGCAAAATACTTTAGTCTGTGGTCTAAGCAGACGAATGGAACTGAAATCAAGAAATGTATTTTAGTTCTAGGGGCAGTGCCCACCAAAAACCGCTGAAAAATTGTGGAAATAAAATTCAGAAAAAATCATACACCAAGGGGAAATCGAGAAATGAACTTTATTTCTAGGGGCAATGACGAAAACCACTGAATAATCATGGAAAACGCTTCTCAAATAATTCTAAAAGGTTTTGATTAAAAAATTGAACTCCATAATCAGCGTGAAGGCGAATTTAGCAGTATGAGTAATTTTCCTGGGAAAAATCTAGTTTTACAAGATACTGACAAAAAATAAATATGATAAAGCTGAAAATCGAAAATAAATGTAAACAGTCGCCTGTTTAATACTTTTCAAGGTCCTTAAGGAAACCCGGGAGAACCCTAATAACTTCACAATGATACATTGTCCTAAATCCAACAAAAAGGGTTGTTTTTAGGGTCCGTAGGCCAAAAACAAGGACCCATAAACATTCCTACGCTCTTCAGTCTGTCTTTAACACTTATGAACTACGCCCAAATTTTATGTAGTACCCGACACATAAAATTTGAAAATGCGCAGTTATTTTATGTGTAATAACTCCAAAACACAGGAAGAATATAGGAAAGCGCCCTCCGCCACTCCCCCCACCCCCCCCCCCCCCCCACAAAAAAATTAACCCTTAAAAATGTGGGGGGACTTTTTTTTTTTAGCAGAAATGCGTCCTGTCGAGTGTTAAATGACAGAGGTATGCCCTGGGTACGAATATATATATTTGGTTTCGTTATTGAACCTATTCATCATTGCGCCATGTGTCCTTAAAAATTGCCTTTTTTCATGCCCCCCCCTCAATTTTTTTAAAAGAACAATATGAGAAATTAAAAATAATACAAAAACGTCCTCCCCTTCCTCACAAAGAGAAAATTATATGTGTGTGACTCTCACGCATTAGAAGTGTAACTTAAGTTCTAGAATCAGTTAATTTTATTGCAAATGCAAGTTGATCATTGCTCTCTTTGCAATTGTTGACGATTTTATAATTTCAGGATTAAGAAATGGTTATGTGGAATTTAATTTATAAATAAAATAGACTGCCAATTGGTGTAGCACATAGCTGCCTCGCATCCTATCACGTACTTTATTTATTTTATGCTTTTACAAGCCATTATTGTCTAATTTGTTTAATTGTTTCCCCCATTTTTTTAATCTGTCAAAATTGTTTTGATTTTTTACTTGAATTAAAGTATCAATTAAGCAAAAGTTAAAGAGCTCAGACGGTTCAAATTAATCTGGGGCTATCTGCAGGCTTCTTTCGATAAACTATTAAAGTTTCATACAAGTCAGATAAGTACTTTTGAAGCTATAGGTGTAAATTAATGTATGTTTGTGCGCATGTGGAAGAGAAACAAATAAGTGCAGAAGATTGAAACTTATATGGGGCCAACAATGGGCTACTCATGACCTACCACCCAAATTTCATTAAAATATGACGTGTAGTTTTTAAGCTACGTTGGTTCGCAAAAATTGAACGACAGACCGACATACAGACAGACCGACAGACAGCTCGATAGCTTATAATGTATATAATATTACACTTATATACCAATTCTGTGTATTGAAAAGTCATCTACGACCGTGGTGCAATTGTTAGCACTTATACCTTCTGAATCAGAGGTCGGTGGATCGAGATTCGTCCAAGTAAAAGATTTTTTTTACAGGTAATCAACTGCCGATTTAAGCAGGAAGTTGATTTACCCATAAAAAATAATTCACTTAGGAGAGTCTCGAATCACAAATTTCGTTACATGCAATTTCGTTTCATATAAGCCAATTAACTCTACCGTGCCTCAAGAGGTTTCACTTCTAAAAAATTGATATCATTGAAACGGTTTTGAGCTACAGGCTTCGGTGTAGTTTCATTGCGTCTGGGTGACAAAAAAAATGAATAAAAGCGTTTGTTTTATGTCATTACAATAAATGTTTTAACAGTTGTAGCAAAAAAAAAAATGTTATATTGGCTGCCATCTTGAAATGACTAGGCCCCTTATGCTGTTAACGACCCCATATGATTTGTTTAATGGCCTATACGGACCCTTTTTGTACTGAAAACGCACACTTTGAGAAATTTAATTTAATTCTGTTTTTCAGTATAATTAAGTGCCAAGGAAAAAGTCTAATCGAGTTTGTTGTGTATATCTTTTACTTTCTCATATAAAGAGAAAGTACTGTGGTGGCGCGATAATTAGATAGCGTGTTTTGATGGATTTACACGTTTTGAGGTACCCTGAATCCAAAAAAGGGTTTTTTAAAAAATGTCTGTCTGTCGTCTGTCGTCTATCTGTGAAGACGCCTGTTGCCTAAACTATTGGGCCGCTTTTGACGAAATTTGACAAACATGTTTAGAAAAATCATACCCCGAGGCGAAATCGAGAAATGAATTTTAGCTCCAAATTTGGAGGCGCTACCCCCAAATCCTCCCGGGAAAAATATAGACCCTTAAAAAAAAAGCTTAAATCGCGGACGGAGAGAGGCCGGGTTCGATTCCCCACCGAGGAGAAGTTATTTTTATGATAATTTCATGTACCTACTAAAACTCGAAAACTAATAAATAGATAACACTGGACTCAGCAATTATGAACTCGTATATGAGAAAGTTTGTCTGAGTTGTCTCGGACCGGTGTATTTAGTACATCCAGTCGAAGACGTTCTCCACACGATCTAAAATTTATTAAGGGTTTGCCTACAAAAGCCTAACATTATAACGTATCTATAAATTGTATGAACGTCTAATTATTCTGAAACTAATTATGAAGAAGTTTAATACACATCCTAATCTTCACATATAATTGACTAATAATCATAAATTTAAAAAAAAAAAACTTAAAAAAAATTATAAACAATTAAAAGAGAAATGTTTAATTTCCTTTCTTATTTCCAACTTCATTAATAAAATAATTAATGGAGAACAATTCATAATGAATTAATTCCTTTTTTTTAAAAAAAAAAAGCTAAAAATAAACGTAGTACTATATTATATGAGAAACGAATTATGTAATTAAAAAAATGCAATAATACATATTAAAAATTACATATACGCATCTAATGCACCATGCATACATATATATATATATATATATATATATATATATATATATATATATATATATATATATATATATATATATATATATTTATATAAACATATATATAAGCAAAGTAAGCTTAATAATACACATTAAATTAAGTCTTTATGATTAGGTAAAGCATTATTTAATGTTTCTAAACATAGATAGATCTAACTTTACTCTGGTTACTATTTAATTAATGTTTTTTTTTTTAATATTCTATTATTAATTATTATATTAATTTCATAGTAATAAGCTTAAAATGTATGTACATATTATAATTCCCATTATTCAGGCTTTGAAAGTGCATAATGTAATATCTTTTGTTTGTTTGTAAGAATTGTGTTGTTTTGTAGTTATTAATTTGTTACTCTATACGTATAAAAATGTATAATAAGGCAAGCGTAACGCAGTTTCCTTTATTTTTTTTAAAAAAAAGTTATTATCATTAAAAGTGCAATAATTTTATAATTCTTAACATTTTTTCCCACAAGATAAGACTAAAAACAAAAAAAAATACGCAGGTTATATTAAATGCTTTTTTGTTCTTTTATCTTTTTGATTTTTCGTATTATGAGAACTATTTGATGGAACTGTTGAGCTAATTTTGGATAATAGTTTGAAAGCAAAGTCTCTCCACGTAAAATTGACTTAATTATTTTCAAAGCTGCTTTTGGCCTTTTATTATCAGTGCCGAAAAAGATGAAATGGTAAAAGAGTCGAAAACGAACCAGTCTCTGATTTCGCATGACACACCTTCTGATGTTTGTGCGGTCAATAATCCTTTACTTGGTGGTAATAAATATTTCATTACATTTATCGATGACTATTCACGAAAAATGTTCGTAATCCTTATGAAACATAAAAGTGAGGCATTAAATCATTTCAAACATTTAAAACAACTAGTTGAAAATCAAACAAATAAAAAAATAAAAATACTAAGAACGGATAATGGAATTAGAGTACTGTAACAAAGAATTTAACAAACACCTAACAGAAAATGGGATAATACATCAACTATCAGCTGAATATACGCCTCAACAGAATGGGCTAGCAGAACGAGCCAATCGAACACTGGTTGAGATGACTCGTTGTATATTGTTACATGCCAACCTACCAAATAACTTATGGGCTGAAATAATTACACCTCGGCGTATATTCGCAATAGATGTCCTTCTAGAGCCATAGATAAAACCCCAGAAGAAATTTGGAGTGGAAAAAAACCATCCGTTATACATTTTAGGATTATAGGATCAAAAGCATTCGCTCTCAATAAACGACCAGGCAAACCAAAATTAGCACCTCGGTCAAAGGAGTACATCCTAGTCGGATACTCTGAGGAATGCAAAGCCTATAAACTATGGGATTCGGGTACTAGAAACGTAATTAAGAGTAGGGATGTAAGGTTCATAGTAGGGTTGGGACATCGATAGGCAAACATCGATGTTTTCGATACATCGACATCGAAAGGACAAACATCGATGTTAGCCAAAACATCGATGTCATCGACATCGGCCCTCCAAGCTGAAGAGCAAAAAAAAAGGTCACCACTTTCTAAAAATCTCCTTTTTCGCCGATGGATCGATAACATCGGTGTTTTCGATGTTTCAGGTAAACATCGATGTTGACCGATACATCGAAAGATCAACATCGATGTTAAACATCGATTTTTTAAAGTACGATACATCGATGTTTTCGATACATCGACATCGATGTCCCAACCCTAGTTCATAGAGTTAATAGAACCACAACCATCATTTACAACTAGTACTGATCTCGTAAACGATGTTCCTAAAAACTCAGACCTATAAGATTTTAGCTATTCCATAACAGACTCAGATAGCACTGAACCTATTCATTTGTCACAACAAATTAATGATTCAGGGGGGGGGGGAAGTGCTAGTATAACCAAACAATCTGATGACACAGACTATCTCTTAGAGGACCAAAGTTTTCTCGGCATGTGTGCAATCACCGTTAAGGAGGCGCTCAGTGGAGATGAAAACGCCCAATGGATGGAAGCGATGAGTAGCGAGTATCACTCATTGCTTGAGAATAACACATGGGAGTTAGTGGACCTACCGAAAGGAAGATCAACATCAACAGTGTCATGCAGATGGGTGCTTACTAAGAAGTATAATGCTGACGGAACTCTAGAACGGCACAAAGCAAGATTAGTAGCCAGAGGATTCTCACAACGACCTTTTATAGATTATTGTGAGACATATTCCCCTGTAGTGAGATTTGGTTCACTCAGATTACTTCTGGCAATATCTGTCAAGCTAAACCTTATCCTGCATCAAATGGATGTAACTACTGCATATCTGAATGGTGATCTTGATACAGAAGTATATATGGATCAACCTGAAGGATTTGTAGACTTGGCACTGATGATGGCCTTTTAGAGGCCAAAAGTGGTTTAAAAATAAATAACACTAGGCATCGCGTGGCTGTAGCATTGAAGCGAGCGTAATACAATAAATATTAGATATTAAAAAAAATAGTTAATCATGATGAGTTGATAGTTAAACAGGATGATTGTAATAGAGAGCAGTGTAGTGGGGGAGAAAAAAGTCTGTCTACATATCCCTTAACTTGCATGTTCCGACCATCTTCATTTTAACTATTATAAAATATATCACTTCACTACTCAATAACTAATGCTTCTATCAAGTTGAAATTTTACATGCTTGTTTCAATTGTACTTAGACGATGTGTCTGGAATTTGATTAAAGTCGTTACGTTAGGACATAAGATAAACGTTGTTTTCTCCATTTTAATCATTTTGGTCCGCTTCAATAATTTTAACGCTCTTATCACTTTATAGCGGTGTCAATGTTGGTTTTAATAAAAAAAGGTAATTCAATTATTATAAGTTTTTGGTAGTATTCATACTACGGAACGTTTAAATTTTAATTTAAATAAAAATAATAATTACTATTTACAAAGGGAGACAGACAGTAAAAAATAGACTTTGAAAGCTTAATTCGGGATTAGGTATCGATATCGTCAGAGGAAATTATTCTTCACTATAGCTTAATTGGTTAGAGCTCCCACACACTGGAAATGAGGGGGTGGTCCATGGTTCGAGTCCCGGCGCTGAAGTCTGTTTTTTCTCTGTCCGTCTCCCTTTGTAAATAGTAGTTATAATTTGATTGAAAATAACAAAAAAAAGTAAGTAAAAATTGGTGGTTCTTAATAGGTGGTAATAGAACCTTTCCCGCCCTTAAATTCCAATTTTGCATTTGAAACTCACGCTTACGCGAGTGTTGAGCGCGAACTCTTAGACGGATAACTCTGTCCAACGAACTTAGCCTGAGAATTAGTAAAAGAAACATGTATACCAAATTTTAACTAAATCGGTCAACTCTTACTCAAGTTATCGTCCGGACACGTAAAGTTTACGTAAGGTTACGTTACGCTAGCTTCTTAATTATTTTACGCGGAAAAACT
Organism: Gerris lacustris; assembly: GCA_951217055.1. Lineage (NCBI taxonomy): Eukaryota > Metazoa > Arthropoda > Insecta > Hemiptera > Gerridae > Gerris > Gerris lacustris. The sequence goes on from OX578286.1 coordinate 11,652,767, forward strand.
TTTCCCTCCACCTCTATTGATGACCTTCACTAAAGCTTCATATTCTATCCTAATTTTGGATAATTTTCCCTGTGTTAGCAAGGGGAATTGACTAATCGTCACAACTATTCGACAAAACCATGCGACTCTATCACAGTGTCAGTCTAAATACAATTTATTAGTTAGTCACAGAAAATTACCAATAGTTGTTGATAGACTCCTTAGCACAATAAAGGCACATTAAGTGAATTCTTATCACTTATATTGGTGGTTGATATACTCCTTAACACAATAAAGGCACATTCAGTGATTTCTTATCACTTATATTGGTGGTTGATAGACTCCTTAACACAATAAAGGTACATTCAGTGAATTCTTATCACTTAAATTGGTTTTTGGTAAACTGCTTAGTGCAATAGTCACATTTAGTGGATCATTATCACTTATATTGATGATTGATTGACTGCTTAGTATATTAAAGTCACATTTAGTGGATATCCTCAATCACTTCTCATCAACATAAAATATATATTATCATAATATATTATATAATTTTTAATAAATCATTCGGTTATATATTTTGAAAAACTTCTTATTTCATTGGCCACTTATTTTTTTTTTTCTATATTTAATATCCATTAAATTCCATTTTCACTCAAATATCAAACCCCTTTTTTTAAAAGTTTATTTTCTCTGAATTCTCGTCATATGCACTTAATTAAATTAATTTCTTCGTTAGCCTACGTATATATATTATATATATACAATATACAACAATCGTTTAATTTTTCATAGAAGGTAATTTATATTTTCTTTACGCTTTTAATTTAATTATTATTATTTTTGTTTTGCTTTTATTATCATTATTTAAATAAAATCTACAATCACCATATTAAATCAATCATCATTCACGAAATCATTTTTTAATGCCAGTTAACCCAAGTCAATATCCATTTTTTTATTCCATATATTTCTTATTCCGTACCTTAATAATTACAGGTACGTGGTTAAAATATTAATAAAAATAGCGTGTTTACCATATTTTCTTTTATGACTCTAATTAATAACATTCATATATGGGTTATCAATTTTTAATACATACCTATAAAGACTTAGATATATTAACAAAATTATATATTTGTATATATATATATATATATATATATATATATATATATATATATATATATATATATATATATATATATATATATATATATATATATATTGAAATAAAAAATTACACATAGTTAATTTACCACTTATTAAAAGGGATTGCATCCGATATATATATATATATCGGATGCAATCCGATATAATAATTATATATGCAATTTTAGGCCCTATAAATCAAAAGCCTAACTAAGTAACGAAGCAAAGATAACCATTTTCGACTACTTTTTCGAGAAAAAATAACAAAGTGACTCCCATTTCCTACATGCTTTAGCTTCTCGCACTATCACACCCATAAAAAGCACACTAACACATGTGTATATATATATATATATATATATATATATATATATATATATATATATATATATATATATATATATGTATATATATATATATATATATATATATATATATATATATATATATATATATATATATATATACATACGTACGTTTATAATTAATAAAAGAAAGGTTACGTCGACCTTATCTGATCTTAGATTTACATTAATTTTTATTTTCTATTTCTTTTGTTTTAATGTTAATCGTAGTGAAACATACTCACTATTGTAAATAAGGAATGATCGTTAAGATATTCTTTTTACTATTTTTCATTTTATATATATATATATATATATATATATATATATATATATATATATATGTATATATATATATAAATATATATATATATATATATATATATATATATATATATATATATATATATATAAATATATATATATATATATATATATATATATATATATATATATATATATATATATATATATATATATATATATATATATATATATATATATATATATATATATATATATGTATATATAAAAGAACAAACTTTTTTAAATATTGTTAGCAGTCACGCACTTCGTTTATTAAAAATATCGGTTGTTTATTTTTATTATTTATTTATTTTTCTTTTTTTTTTGCCTTTTATTATCAAGATTTTTTTTTTTTTAATTTCAGTTGGTTATTGTTTAAGAATTAGTAGTAATAAAAAGATACATATATTTTTTTCATCACCGTTTCATCACCGTTTTCAACTAACTAATTTTTTTATTATCATTTATTATAGTATTATATTTATTTATTTAATTTAATTATTTGAATTTTTGCGGTATTTTGACAGATGTAAACAAATTTTGACGTCATCAAAATTATCGCACAAATAAATAATTATATTCGCTTATAACTATTAAACTAATTAATGGAATTTCATATTTTTTACATTTCCTCACTACTAATAGTAGGAAAAGTATTGTTTTCACCAAAACAATTTTTTTCGAAATTTCAACGGAATTATCCGTTTTAGGTGTTTTTAAGACCTCCTGAGTGGTTATCAGCATGACGGATGTATGTGTGTGTATGTGTGTTATCATCGTAGCGCCCAAGGTATTTAACCTAGAGAAATGAAACTTGGCAGAAAAATCAGTCCTAACCTGTAGTTGTGCCGCCCGGAAAATCTTTTTAAACTTTTTCCGCCATCTTGAACCCAGTTTGCTGAGTCAGCAAAAATTAAAAAAAATCGTAATAAATCGACAATGATCCTGATCGAGTTGAAAATTTGGCTCCAATGTACCTCTCTGTATGAAAAACAAGCCCACTAAATTTCATTTTGATTTTGGCCGCCATTTTGAAGTTATAAATTTTTGAATTTTTAAACTTTGACGGTTGATAATACTGAAAGTATAAATAGGTTTTTGACATATAGCATATCGTTGGAACCGGAAAAAATTAAAGAACAAATATAAAAAAACCTATGAAATTCCATAAATTAGTTTAAAAGTTATAAGCGAATATAATTATTTATTAGTGCGAAAATCTTGATGACGTCAAAGTTTGTTTACATCTGTCAAAATACCGCCAAACTTCAAATAATTAAATAAAATATAGGTATTAAAAATAAGGTTCTTTTGAAGAATGGTAATAAATCAGTTAGTTCAGAACGGTCACCCATCCAAGTACTGACCACGTCCAATGCTGCGGCCACTTTAGTGAGGAAAAGTTCCCCGTACCCGATTTTTTTATATTTGTTCCTTATTTTTTACCGGTTCCAACGTTATGATATATGTCAAAAACGTATTTATACTTTCGGTATTATTAAAATTTTTGTTGACTCAACAAACTGGGTTCAAGATGGCGAAAAAATGTTGATATTCCGGGCGGCACATCTAGAAGTAAGGACTGATTTTTCTGCCAAGTATCAACTCTCTAGGTTAAATACCCTGGGCGCTACGATGATAACATACATACACACATACAGACGTCATGCTGAAAACCACTCAGGTCTTAAAAACACCAAAAACGGATAATTCAGTTGAAATCTCGAAAAAAATGATTGGTTGAAAACATAACTTTTCCTGTCAGAAGTGAGGAAAAGTAAAAACTCTGAATTATTTAGAATCCAAATTTTTAATGATCTTGTGAAAAAGTCAGTAATCATTAAATTGCAATGGAATTTTCTCTTAATATGAGTATACTCCAACCATCTTGGGCTGTCCGCAATATTGAATTTAGAATGACATCACTTAGCTAACCATTCTCATTCAAACTAAACGTGTATGCAAAATTTCAATTCAATCGGTTGAGGATAACTACATAAAAAGTTCAGTTGCAAGAATTTACCCTAACATATACATACAAACATTGCAAGTCAAATAAAATTTTGTAAAATCAAAACAATTTTGACAGATTTAAAAAACGGAGGGAGGAAAATTAAATAAGTTTAACAAATAATAGGTTGTAAAAGCATAAAATCATTAAAGTATATGAAATAGAACACTATATATGAAATAAGGAAGCTATGTGCCACACTAATTGGCAGACTATTTTATTATTGCGAATCCATTTAAAAAAAAAAAAAAGCTACAGTTTTAAATGTAACGATACTTTATATAACAATGTAGGACAGTAAACGTGCAATTTATATACGATCCTCCAATACATAGTATACCATATATATGTATATAGGTATGTCCCCCCTTTTTTTTGCAAGCAATAAAATTTATCTTCGTACGTACTGCTTAAATTTATGACACTAATTTAATTTCAACCCCAAAAACTTGGAACGCGATCTGGACAAAGTCTGCATATTAAATACAATTTATTCAAAACACAGATGCATACATTATGTGTGTATAAATATATATATATATATATATATATATATATATATATATATATATATATATATATATATATATAAACATATATAATTAGTTTTATTGCATTCGAGAATTAAAAAAAAGGAAAAACAATAAAAGAAGTTTAAAATATGATTCGAACTGATCACGTGAAGTAAAAAAATAAATAAACTTAAAAACTTTATAAAATCGCGTCCTAAAAAGCTTTTTTTAATTTATTTTATTACCTATTGATTTGTTTTTTCGTTAAGAATCAAGAAAACTATGGTAATATAATTCTAACTGTACGTATGTTTTTTTTAAAATTTATTTCTTCGAATTTAGATCTAATCAAATATATTAAATCAACACCCTACTCATTACCCAGTCCAGAAATTATATGTATTTAAATATTCCAAGATTTTCTCACGATATGATTTAATTTATTATGAACTGTTAATTGATGCATAATGGTGGTTTTTATTACATTAAGATATTTTTATTTATTTATTTTAGTTTCTTAATAAATTATTTTTATTTTTTTTACTTTCTCATAATTTTTATTTTTTTAAGAAAAAATAATTCCGTCGATATTTCGTTTAACAATTCTAAAATTTTAATGAGGACTATATAAAAACTAATTTATCTCCAGTAGGGAGAAAAAATAATGATTTTCGATTAATTTAGAGGGACTAAAGTAAGTCTTTTCTTCCCTGAACTCAAAAAGTAGGGAGAAAAAGTAAAAGTAGGGCAAAAAAGTAAAGTAAGGCGAAAAAGTAAGGATTGCCATCTTAATTATTTTATAAATAGTAGAAAATGAATGACTAATGTAATGAAGTTGTTGAAATCAGGTTGGCGACACTGCTTTTTCGACCTTGTTTATCTTTGTTTATAACCTGCATCTAAATAACCTTCTATTTGAGTTTAATTCCAATTCTTATTTGTTTTTATTATTGAATCTCTTATATCTGCTATTAAAAGTGCTAATAATTATTGTTATTTATTAAAATAATAAATACAAACTGTGCAATGGACGAAAATGTGTATTTTCGCCCTACTGGAGATAAAATATTGTATGTACCTCGTGAATAAAGTGGCATTATTCCCCTCACGATAATTATCTCCCTCGGCTGTAGGTGCATAAATAACTATTAATCATTTCTCTTTTTACTTCCGAGGCAAGCATTATGATCAATCTGTAGAACGAAATTTGTTTATGTCTCCAAATTCAAATAATTCCTGGACAGAAGTCCCTTTTTAAGACATAAGGCAATGTTTTTGAGCTCATCTGTCTTTCTGTTTTTGAGCTTGTCTGTCTGTCTTTCTGTGAAAGACAGACAGACCTTTCGTTCAACATTTTTTGCCAACCATATATTAAAAACTAGCTTTCAGATTTTGATAAAATTTGGATAGTATTTCATAATTAGTCCATTTTCTCTTTAGTCCATTGTCTCACTTGTCAATGTCTCTTTAGTCCATTGTACTATTAGTCCATTTTCTCTTTAGTCAATTGTTTCACTAGCCCATTGTCTCATCAGTCCATTGTCTCATTAGTCCATTGTCTCTAGTCCATTGTCTTTAGTCCATTGTTTCTTCTGTCCATTGTCTCTTTAGTCCATTGTCTCATTAGTCCATTGTCTCTTTAATCCATTGTTTCATTAGTCCATTGTCTCATTAGTCCATTGTCTAAGTAGTCTATTGTCTCTAGTCCATTGTCTTTAGTCCATTGTCTCTAGTCCATTGTCTCTTCAGTCCATTGTCTCTTTAGTCCATTGTCTCTTCAGTCCATTGTCTCTTTAGTCCATTGTCTCATTAGTCCATGGTCTATTTAGTCCGATGTCTCTGTAGTAGTTTAGAGGATATAAGGTCTTATTCCAGAGGATATGAGGTCTTATTTCAGAGGATATGAGGTTTAATTCCAGAGGATATGAGGTCTTATTCCAGAGGATATAAGGTCATATTCCAGAGGATATAAAGTCTAATTGCAGAGGATATATTTATGGTCTTATTCCAGAGGATATATGGTCTTATTCCAGAGGATATAAGGTCTTACCCCCCTTCCATTGGTCCAGTGGTGGGTGGAGATGGGTCTATTTTAAACATTAGATACTGTAGCATTTTGACAGTAAACTGTTAATTTTTTATCTTTAGAGTTATATTCATCACAACATCCACAAAAATCGTGTTAAAATGTGAATTTTATAAAAATTAATAAATAAAATAAAAATTGTATTTTTCATTTTTAAATATAAAGAGCAGAACTTGTTTAAACATTTTACAATTTATTTGAGGGTAGTAATTTGCTTTGAATTAATACAACCCTGCATACTTGCTAACTTTCTTTAAAAATAAAAGAAGAAAATTAATATACACCAAACCTTTGAATTAAATTTAAAGGAAAGAAATTCTTTTCAAGTAAATCCTAAATTGAGATAATTAAAGACATTTCCCATTCATATTGTAATTAAGAGTAAATAGAATTTAACATTTAAGTGAATTAAAGTGAAAGACATAAAATTCCCTAAAGCAATGGTTCTTTATATATATATATATATATATATATATATATATATATATATATATATATATATATATATATATATATATTATAACCTCGTTCGAAAAATAAAAGGGGTGAAACCTCACCCAATTTTATGAAGCACTTCTTTAAATTGTTACTCCCCCCAAAAATTGGCAGCGTTATTTAAATTGATAAGGGTCTAATTGAGCGCTAACTAAATTCAAGTAGTCCACCAGTGGCGTCTCGGGAGGTTTCTTAACGAATAATATAATTGACAAAAAAGTGTACGCCACTGGCTGCTTATTATACTTCTTCAAGCTACTAACTTGTTCTAAAAATCTCACCTGAATTAATTATATTAAAGTAAATTCAATTAGATACGATAATAATATATTCATTAAAAAAAATAATAATATTAATTGTATAGGATAATATCCTTTCAGATGAATCATATTTTTTAGGACAATAATAATATTAATACTTAGACGCAATATATATATATATATATATATATATTCACTTTTGATCATCAAAAGGTGATAGGCTTTAAGAACAAGGTGACAGCAGTCATTTTACCTCTAAGCCAACACTACCATTCAAGACTATCTAGTTTTAGAAGAAGTTTGTTCTTTTTTGCATTTATTATTTAATTATCTTATTATTATTCTGTTAATTAATATTTCCTTTTGGTATGAATGAGTGAAGGCATGAATGAGAATAGTATGTGTGTAATTGTTGAATGTATGACTGTTGGAAAGGTAGTGAGTGAGGTGCTTCCGCCGGGGTGGTGGGGATGGCAGCCAGGGACCCCTACCTCCAGTGCGCACGCGCGCCTGGGGGGAAGGGGGGCTGCCTCCCTAGTACCTGGCGGGGGCGCCGGTAGGGTGGGGACGAGAGGATAAAAGCAGGCCTCCCAGCCCACTGGGCACCATTAGCTCCAGCTCTCTCCTAGAGCTCGGACCTGGTCTTGTCCTCTCTCTCTCTCCCCCTCACTATCTAACCTTACTCCTTATACTTATAATTATCCTTTGTTATAATGTTACCCGTTTATAATTATTATTCCTCTAATAGACTTATTATTATGATGGAGTAGTTTCCTTATTTCGGACCTCCCTAACCTCCTTTCCTTTCTTCCTATCCCTAGCGGCCCTATGTTTCCGCCGGTGGGACACCACTTCCGGCCATGACCTCTTGGTTTTCACTGGAGGGTTACCACTTCCAGTCCTTCGACATCGGTATCCGCCGGTGGGTTACCACTTCCGGCCGAACCCCGTCTTGAGTCTCCGCTGGTGGGTTACCACTACCAGTCTCTTGCCTTGACTTGAGTTTACCGCCGGTGGGCTACCACTTCCGGCCGATCCGCTTCTCCACTTCCGCTGGAGGGTGACCACTTCCAGCCCTTTTGGTTACGTCAGTGGGGGAACCACTCATTGACACACTCCCTTGCCCACTACCGCCGGAGGGTTACCACTTCCGGCCCCCGACCTAGCCTTGACTATACCGCCGGTGGGTTACCACTTCCGGCCGAAACGTACGTCCATCCGCTAGTGGGTTACCACTGCTAGCCTCTTGGTTTCGCTAGTTGGGTTACCACCTTCTGGCATTCCTTTTTGCCCCTTCCGTTATCCGGGTACCACGGATAACCATTTACCCAATACCGCTAAGGGGTTACCACTCTTAGTCTAAACCACGTCTTGAGTTTGCGCCGGTCAGGTTACCACTGCCGGACACGTCCTTTTGTATTCCGCTGGTGGGTAACCACTTCCAGCCCTGTCCTCTGACATTCCGGCATCCGGGCACCACGGATGACCCCAAGACCACTTCCACTGAGGGGTGACCACTCTCAGTCTCTTCCCCGTTATGCCACATCCACTGAGGGGGCACCACTCTCAGTCTACTCCCCTTTGACCACTACCGCTAAGGGGAAACCACTCTTAGCCTCCTACCCCCTTTTATATTCCGCTGAGGGGTTACCACTCTCGGCCCCTCTCCCCCTTTATCCACTCCCGCTGTCGGGGCACCACCGACAGCCATTAGGTTTATTTACCCATACATATTTCTATCTCTCCCTTTATTATTAGTATTCAAAGCCAGGGAGCAGGGAGTTTCTTCCTTCTCGTCAAAGAGGAAGTGGCGACCGTGACGTCAACGTCAGCCCCGTAATTTGCCCCCGGGCTGACCGCGTCCTAACAGGCGGCGCGATCCCCCGGTAGTGCGCACGCGATTCCCTGTTTAGGCCCGTGCGCCAGGTGTCAAATTGGCGACCGTGACAGGACACGTTTATTATCCTGTTTAATTTAATTCTTTATTGTTATTTTGCCTGTTAGCTAGGGATCGTGTAGGAAATAGGTTAGGTTTAGGTCCGTTATTATATGTATCGGTTTTTTTAAAACATTATAATCTTTGTGGAGTGTTTAGTGAGGTGATATTAAATTTTAAAATTTTAGTGAGGACTATTTGAGAGTGTTTATTTTTATTTAATTTAATTTAACCTATAATTTATCATTATGTTCAGTAAAACGCTAATTGAGTTAACCTCCGGTGACGTAAGGAGGGAGTTAACCAAACGTGGCTTACCGATTAGTGGAACCGCGAGTGACGTATACATTAGATTAGAGGAAGCCCTACGTTTAGAGGGTCAAGATCCGCAAAAATATTCTTTCTGGTGTCCAATTGCCCATGACGAAAGTCTTCAAGAAGCAGACAATAACCAACCGAACGGTGACCTACTAGAGATCGAAAACCCACCGGACAACGCAGGTCGTCCCCTTCAGAATCCCGCACCAAGTGGAGAACCAGGATCTTCAGAGCTAGTTCATCCCGGCATCAGACACTCGGAATCTCACTACAACCCCGTGACAATAAAGCACAGAGCATCCACCGCGCCCACAGGATCAGCGATGCCCCCGATAGACGACAGAGCCACCGGCCTCTCCTCTGCCTTAGAGGCATTTTTACAGGAGACCGCCGAGAATCGGGCGCTTATTCGAAGTTTAGTTCGGCGACTGGAGGATCAACCGACAAGAGACACCAAGTGGGATCCGGCGGTGTTAGACTTCGTTATGACCCCGTTTGAAGGCCGCCCATGGGAAGATCCGGCCAGAGTTATAGAGAAGTGGACAATCGGACTCACTGAAAATAAAGTACCTCGCTCTTGTTGGGTGGAAGCGGCCAACAAACACCTCAGCAGTGAGGTAAAGAAAATTTGGCAAGCTCAGTGCCTCCCGGACGCGACCTGGGAAGATTTTACCCGCTTCCTAACTTCGAGGTACGGATCCCCAAGCCGACTGTCGGCGTTGCGAGCGAGTTTCCACGGCGACAAACAGAAGCAGGGCGAAACCGTGGAAAAGTTTCTACAGGAGAAATACGCTGTTTTTCGTTGGTTGTACCCTAACGAGCCCGAGTCCACTTATATTAGCCAAGTCATCGAATTAGTAGCTCCTAATCTGAGACAGTTATTACGATTGGGGACTACAGATAATATATCTAAGTTTATTGCTCTAGCACGGCGAATAGAAGCAGATCAAGCCATGGAATCTTCAGAGACGTCAAGGGAACCAGTGAAGCAAACCAACTACGCCTATAGATGCCCGGATAATTATAGTCCACCGGTAAACAACCAGTTTCCTTTCGGTAATCGTCGCGAGCATCCCCAGACTCCCGCCTGGCAAATGGAGCAGCGACCAGGAAAGCAGTCCAAAACACAAGAAGAGAGGGTTCGCAGCGGAGCCTCATACCCTCAACCCCCTGAACGGCTCCTTCATTTAGAGTTCAGTCCTAAAGACCATAGCCCGACTGTAGCGTTCCGATTGAGTGACGGGAATGAGCGTAAGGCACTAATCGACACCCAAGCCTCCACCTCCTTTATTAGCTACGCACTAGCAAGACATCCCGATGTGAGACGTATTAATAGTGTCCGGAAAGCTGTAAACTTCGGGACATCGAAGCAACAAGGAAGGACAAGCGGACAGGTGAAGTTATCCCTTAAGATTCAGGGAAGGCCTTTCTCTGTTCGGGCGAAGGTCCTTGAAGACTCTTCCTACCCTCTGATTCTAGGCAACGACTGGCTTCGCGAGCACGCCGTACTTATCGACTACGAAGGCCAAAACTGTTCTATCGGGCGTCAAGAAAGGATAATTGTAAGTTGGCACAAGAGTTACAAACAAGAAAGAACCCCAGTATCACAAAAAATAATTCCTACAAACCTTCACCCCCGTCAGAAGAAAAAAATTCGGGATATAACGAAGAGCCACGCATCCTGTTGTAGTGGCATCAGCCGAACTCGGACGATACCTCAAAATCTTAAGATTCAAGTTGAAGATTCTCCGTCACTTCAAAGACAGAATAGAGAGCGGCTTTGTATGATTAATACCGGTAAACACCCAGATGAGCTGATGATTCGGCTGCATAATGAACAGCACCTCGACCCTAGGATAGTCGAGGTAACACAATGGCTTCGGGAGGAGAAGCAACCCCCTACATCTAGAAGGAAGCATGCGTGGAATCGGCAACGTCGAAATTTCGCGATACTAGATAATGCACTATGTTTTGTAAACGGCGAAGCTCCCCGAATATACGCACCGGAGCATCTACGACGTGAAATATTAACCCAATACCATGATCATCACCTGGTGGGACATCCTGGCTATGAGGAAACCTGCCGCGCTATCCGCAGCTGCACCTATTGGCCCGGCATGAGACAAGACATCCGAAAGTATGTCCGAAAGTGCAGAGAATGTCTCGGGACCAAGCCTCTAACCAGACCCAAGAATGCTCCTCTCACGTCCAGAAATATCAACACCCCCAGGGAAGTTGGCGCCGTCAACCTGGCCAAGGTGAAGAAGACTTACCAGGAGCTTCAGCGACGAGCGCCAAAGTTTGGATTACTACGTAATCCCGCTTCACTCCCTGGCTCCCAAGCTTCCCCTAATTTAGCTCCGAAGCCGTCATCGTCCCGTGTCCCTGAACCTCTACCACTGTCCACCAGTCCTTCCCCTTTATTTAAAAATGTTATTCCCTTCTCATCTTCCTATTCCCAGAGATCTAGGATCCGCCCGACGTCGGCGGACGTGGGAGAACCCCGGGGAGGATCTATGGTTCGCCCTAAATCTGCCCCGGTGGTGAGACTGCCTACGTCGTCGTCTCGTGGACCTGGGCCTCTTCCTCTGTTCAGTAGTCCTCCTCCTCCTCCTTTATTTAGTCAACTTATTTCCGGGGGAGAGAGAACTGGGGTGGCCAACAGAAGGCGGCAGACAGCGATCGATCCCGGCTGTCTCCGGGAGAAGTATACGCAGACAGGGTACTGGGTCCCGAGAAGAGTCGTAAAGCGTATAGAGACGGCAAGGGGCCCACGCATAAGCGCCAGGGAGCCACACCCGAACGGAGGCCAAAGCACTGACTCCCAGACGGAATGTTGCTTAGATTCCGCTGCAGGATGGGCGGCGTTCATTAAGAGGTTGGCCACTGCTGAAGCCAAGGCTGACCACGTCACACAGCGCTTTCCAAGGCTTTGGAGGCCCCTCCCACTATCTGCCCGAGGACCAGTTCAGCAAGCAGAGACGACCAAGGACCCAGTCAGCCGGTGCCACGCCATGATCTGACCCCGCTGATCATTTATCTACCTCAAGGGGACGAGATGGAGGAGAAGTTTCTTCACACTCCACCAGAAATCGCTCCGGCGGAGCCCCTGACAAGCTGCCCATAGAACGAGACAGATGAGGCCATCTTCTCCATGCTAACTCCAGAGGACAGAGAGTTGGAAGTGTACCGGAGGACGCTATAGAAGTGAAACAAGAAATCGTCGGCCCCGACCCCTGAGGGAGATGACCGGACCAGCCAGAGGACGGACCAGGAGAGAAGATATTTTTATTTTGATTTTCCTTAAGTTTGATATAAGTTTTGTAATATAAAATAATAATAATAATATTTTTGGTTAGTATAAAATATAAAAATAAATTTTTAAAAAATAATGTTAGATATCTTGAACGGTAGTGTTGGCTTTTCGAAGGGGGGCATAGTTGACAGCAGTCATTTTACCTCTAAGCCAACACTACCATTCAAGACTATCTAGTTTTAGAAGAAGTTTGTTCTTTTTTGCATTTATTATTTAATTATCTTATTATTATTCTGTTAATTAATATTTCCTTTTGGTATGAATGAGTGAAGGCATGAATGAGAATAGTATGTGTGTAATTGTTGAATGTATGACTGTTGGAAAGGTAGTGAGTGAGGTGCTTCCGCCGGGGTGGTGGGGATGGCAGCCAGGGACCCCTACCTCCAGTGCGCACGCGCGCCTGGGGGGAAGGGGGGCTGCCTCCCTAGTACCTGGCGGGGGCGCCGGTAGGGTGGGGACGAGAGGATAAAAGCAGGCCTCCCAGCCCACTGGGCACCATTAGCTCCAGCTCTCTCCTAGAGCTCGGACCTGGTCTTGTCCTCTCTCTCTCTCCCCCTCACTATCTAACCTTACTCCTTATACTTATAATTATCCTTTGTTATAATGTTACCCGTTTATAATTATTATTCCTCTAATAGACTTATTATTATGATGGAGTAGTTTCCTTATTTCGGACCTCCCTAACCTCCTTTCCTTTCTTCCTATCCCTAGCGGCCCTATGTTTCCGCCGGTGGGACACCACTTCCGGCCATGACCTCTTGGTTTTCACTGGAGGGTTACCACTTCCAGTCCTTCGACATCGGTATCCGCCGGTGGGTTACCACTTCCGGCCGAACCCCGTCTTGAGTCTCCGCTGGTGGGTTACCACTACCAGTCTCTTGCCTTGACTTGAGTTTACCGCCGGTGGGCTACCACTTCCGGCCGATCCGCTTCTCCACTTCCGCTGGAGGGTGACCACTTCCAGCCCTTTTGGTTACGTCAGTGGGGGAACCACTCATTGACACACTCCCTTGCCCACTACCGCCGGAGGGTTACCACTTCCGGCCCCCGACCTAGCCTTGACTATACCGCCGGTGGGTTACCACTTCCGGCCGAAACGTACGTCCATCCGCTAGTGGGTTACCACTGCTAGCCTCTTGGTTTCGCTAGTTGGGTTACCACCTTCTGGCATTCCTTTTTGCCCCTTCCGTTATCCGGGTACCACGGATAACCATTTACCCAATACCGCTAAGGGGTTACCACTCTTAGTCTAAACCACGTCTTGAGTTTGCGCCGGTCAGGTTACCACTGCCGGACACGTCCTTTTGTATTCCGCTGGTGGGTAACCACTTCCAGCCCTGTCCTCTGACATTCCGGCATCCGGGCACCACGGATGACCCCAAGACCACTTCCACTGAGGGGTGACCACTCTCAGTCTCTTCCCCGTTATGCCACATCCACTGAGGGGGCACCACTCTCAGTCTACTCCCCTTTGACCACTACCGCTAAGGGGAAACCACTCTTAGCCTCCTACCCCCTTTTATATTCCGCTGAGGGGTTACCACTCTCGGCCCCTCTCCCCCTTTATCCACTCCCGCTGTCGGGGCACCACCGACAGCCATTAGGTTTATTTACCCATACATATTTCTATCTCTCCCTTTATTATTAGTATTCAAAGCCAGGGAGCAGGGAGTTTCTTCCTTCTCGTCAAAGAGGAAGTGGCGACCGTGACGTCAACGTCAGCCCCGTAATTTGCCCCCGGGCTGACCGCGTCCTAACAGGCGGCGCGATCCCCCGGTAGTGCGCACGCGATTCCCTGTTTAGGCCCGTGCGCCAGGTGTCAAAGGGCTACCTGAGTTAATTTTTGTTTTAAATAAATAAAAATAATATTAATAATAATAATTATAAATCATCATATTTTTTTTAAAGTAGCATTGAAACAAATCTAGAAGGCTATATTTAAAAAATTACAAACTACAGTTCAGACATGAAGGGTTAAACCTGAAGTGGTTATGCTTGGTTGCTCTTAATATGGCTTTTTATGTATTTAATTAATAATATATAAATATACATACATAAGACTCTTTTTTAAAAAAATAATATCAATGTAACGTTTAGACAATTATATATACATATCTATATATATATATATATATATATATATATATATATATATATATATATATATATATATATATATATATATATATATATATATATATATATATATATATAACGTAGCGTAAAATAGTATGTGGGAATGGAGAGTAAATTAAAAAAAAAGTTTCTATATAAAACAGTAGTTAATGTATATAATTAATTTTTTGAAGAAGTGAAAGGTTATTAAACTTTTTTTTAATTTATTTTAATTCAGCGTGACATAGTACCTTCATTTTCAGATAGAGGAAAAGATGTTCTTGTTTATAACATACATATAAATTATACAGAAATTATGTATACATAGAAATACTACATCTTCTCAACGATTTTTTTTTTTTAATTGCGTGAACAATTAAACAATGTATCTATTTCGTAGTACCGAAAAGAATATATGAGGGCATTTCAACATTTCTTTTTAGGTTTTTTTTACTTTCTCATATAAAGAGAAAGAGAAAGAGATGTATTGTGGTGGCGTGAAAATTCGTTTTTGAGATTTTGATGAATTTACAAGTTTTGAGGTCCACTGAGTACAAAAAAAAGTCGTTCTGTCGTCTGTGCAGACGCCTGGAGCCTAAACTACAGAGCCGATTTTGACGGAATTTGGCATACATGTTTAAAAGAATCATACCCCGAGGCGAAATCGAGAAATGAATTTCATCTCCGAATTTGGGGCACTTCGCCCCAACAAAAGCTCTTTAAAAAAATTGCTTCTCGAAAACGGTTCTTACAATTTTGATTAAAAAATTCTGTAATGTAGTTAATTTGAATACGAATCTAACAATATAAGCCGTTTTCCCGGACAAATCAAGTTCCTGAGAAAATAACTTAAAACGCGGACGGAGAGAGCCCGGGTTCGATTCCCCGCCCAGGAGAAGTTATTTTTATGATACATTTTGATGAAATGTTAATAATAATAATAAAATGTAAATGCAATAATAATTAAATGTACACACGAAAACTAATAAATGGAAAACACTGGGCTAAGTAATTATGAACTCGTACATTGGAAAATTTGTCTGTGTTGTCTCGGACCGATTTTTTAGTTAAATATTTATTGAGTTTATGAAGCAAAATCGGTTTGACAAACTCAAACCGAACTTTTGCTTCCGAGTTTACCAGAAATCCGTTTCAGACATCAGGGAACATTTTTGGTTCCGTGTCTGTCTGTCTGTCTTTCGGTCTATGTGTCGCTCACTTTTTCTGAACCTTATCTTAAAAATTTGTCGACGGGTTTTAATTTAGATGGTAGGTCATAATTAGGCCATTATTGGTCTCAAACCTTGAAACCTTCTGCGCTCATTATTATCTCTTCCACATGCGCACAAACATACATTTATTTTGACCTATATCTCCAAAAGTATACTCGTCTGATTTTGATGAAAGTATATAAATGCAGAAAAATTAAGTAAGTAAGTAAGCAGAAATCGCCAAAAAGTTAAGTGATTCGGAACTCTTTCTTAAATAAGTAGCCTCTTTACAAAAATATGATTATGAACCAAGCCACCTAGCCATTTAAAATTGAGATCATAGTTTGTTCAAAAAAAAAATTCAATTTATGAATATATGAAATAAACACTATTTTGCAAAGGGATGGAAGAGCTTTCAGTCAGGGTTAAATGAAAGAACGAAAGAAAGAAAATGGTGCGAGACAACTCAAACAAACTTTCTCATATAAGAGATCATAATTACTTAGCCCAGTGTTTTCCATTTATTAGTTTTTGTGTTTTCGAAGGTACATTTTATTATTACTGAACATTTCATCAAAATGTATCACACAAATAACTTCTCCTCTGCGGGAAATCGAACCCGGGTCTATCGTTTAAAGTTATTATCTCATGAAATTGATTTATCCGGGGAAAAAGGATATATTATTAAATTCTTATTTAAATGTACTACATATTTAGAATTTCTTAATCAAAATCGTGAGAACAGTTTTCGAAAAACAATTTCTTTTCGCGTTCTTTCAGTGTTTTTGGGGGGTAGCGCCCCCAAATTTGGAGCTAAAATTATTTTTTTCGATTAGGACATGATTTTTCTGAACATGTACATCAAATTTCGTCAAAATCGGCTTAGTGATTTAGGCTCCAGGCGTCTGCAAAGAAGACGGATGACAGACAGACATTTTTTAAAAACTGTTTTTTTTTTTAACTCAGGGTACCTCAAAACGTGTAAATTCATCAAAATGTCAAAATCTAATTTTCTCGCCATCACAATACTCAATAACTCTTTATATAAAAAAGTAAAAAAAAGAAAGTCTAAGTTTTAGTGCGTTGACAGCGCAGGAAAGTAGATATAATCGGGTGGGGTGTCAATGGGAACTTAGGATCTTATAAATCCTGAATTCTTATTGGCAAAATCGCAGACCATTGGCACTCCATTTATTCGACTTTTCCGCACTGTTAGACTTTGCCTCCTGAACTCCTTATTGGCTTCCCAATCCATTTTTTTCGACTTCCGCACTGTCAGACTTTGCCTCCTGAACACCTTATGGGCTTCCCAATTCTTTTTTTTCGACTTCCGCACTGTTAGACTTTGCCTCCTGAACTCCTTATTGGCTTCCCAATCCATTTTTTTTCGACTTCCGCACTGTCAGACTTTGCCTCCTGAACTCCTTATTGGCTTCCCAATCCATTTTTTCGACTTCCGCACTGTCAGACTTTGCCTCATGAACTCCTTATTGGCTTCCCAATTCTTTTTTTTCGACTTCCGCACTGTTAGACTTTGCCTCCTGAACTCCTTATTGGCTTCCCAATCCATTTTTTTTTTTCGACTTCCGCACTGTCAGACTTTGCCTCCTGAACTCCTTATTGGCTTCCCATTCCATTTATTTCGCCTTCCGCACTGTCAACGCACTAAAACTCATCTACCACAGAGTGTAATGTCAATTCAAGTGAGTGCCATCAATAAAATGGTTTAGAAACACCCTCTTAAACTATGTCATCTGACTGATAAAACTCAAAACCCTAGCTAAGCGAATATGTGGGACTATAAATCAAGCCAGAAACAATAGATAACAATAGATCCGTAGCAAAAATAACAATCATGTATAATTAATTGTTGTTAATGGTACACACACAATTCGGCAAGTTTGTCATTTTAGGCTACAGTCCGTCTAAAGAACGGTCTCCTGAGTCTGTGTATATTTATGTCGTCTTGTCAGACGCAACTGTGCAGGCGGCCGGAATACACACATGCTTAGGCAAAACTATCAGGCATGCCGCATCGTATTTACCCGGATCTCAATTTAAGAAAGCAAATGTCTACGTAGATA
The DNA here is from genome assembly GCA_951217055.1 of Gerris lacustris. Lineage (NCBI taxonomy): Eukaryota > Metazoa > Arthropoda > Insecta > Hemiptera > Gerridae > Gerris > Gerris lacustris. The sequence goes on from OX578286.1 coordinate 11,670,892, forward strand.
GAAAATAATTCGATTTTAGAGATCTCCTCTTATTCAACGAGTTCAAAAAAAATCTAGAAAAATTTAAAATGAAATGGATTATGTTTCAACGTAAAATTATCTAAAATAGACTGCCAATTAGTGTGGCACATAGCTTCCTCGCGTCCTATCATGTACAATAACAATTATTGTTATATTACTATATTGTTTATTTTGTAAAACTATTAATAGTTTTAGCGATCTTTAACACTTCTTAGTGGTGTCTCAGTTGGTTTTATTAAAAAATTGTATTTGAAAAAAATGTTTGTCTCATACAAAAAATTAAGTTAGATTTTTTTCCCGACCTAATATTCCAATTTTAAATTTAAAGTTCACGTTTACGCAAGCGTTGCTCGTGAACGCTTGGACGGATAACGTTGTCCAACGAACTCGTCCTGGGCATTGGTAAAATGAACATGTCTACCAAATTTCATCAAAATCGGTCGACATTTACTCAAGTTATCGTCGCACGTTTCATAATTCGCGGACACACAGACCGACAGACAGACAGACAGACAGACAGACAGACAGACAGACAGACAGACAGACAGACAGACAGACACGAGACCAAAAATGTTCCCTGATGTCTGAAACGGATTTCTGTCTTGGAATTTTTGAAATCGGAGGCATAAAAGTTTTTCGTTCTCAAAAGTGAACACAATGCTTCCGTTACCTTCGGTAAGCTCGGAAGCAAAATAAATAAATAAAAAAGATAAACTTACGTAAATTAAAGGAAAATCCAAAATGTATAGTTAAAATCTTAAGTGTCGACTCACCTGAAACAAATTAATCAGAAAACATTATAGAATAGTTTTAAGCATTTACCTTATTTTAATCTAAAATGATCTGCTAAAGCAATCATCTGATCTCGGAATTGGAATGTAAAAAGATTCCGTCCAAAGATTTGTATGAGTGGGAGTTTGGAGCATTGTTCAATATAAGTTCTTAATTAGGGAAATTTTGCACTGCTCCAGTTCAAAACTGAAATTCCCACTTACATAGCAATAAGTAAATTATTATTTTTATTTTTTTATAGATAAGCAGTGGTCACTTGATTAAGAATATAGAAAAACGTACAAAAATTGAATACCAATTAGTGTGGCACGTAGCTTCTACGCATCCTATTACGTACTTTATTGATTTTATGCTTTTATAAGTCATTATAAGTCTAATTTATTTAACTGTTTCCCCCGTTTTTTATTAATCTGTCAATTGTTTTGATTTATTTTACGAATTTAAGTATTAATAAAGCAAACATTAAAAAGCGGAGATGATTGAAATTAATCTGGTTCTATCTATTGCCCACTTTCCACAAACCACCAACATTTCAAAATCAGATGAGTACTTTTGAAGATATAGGAGCAGTCAATAAAATCGGACGTGTAATTTTCAAGATAAGTTGGTTCGTAATAATTGAGCAACTGACCGACAGACAAACTCGGAACAAAAATGTTCCCTGATGTCTGAAACGGATTCCTGTCTAGGGTTTTGTGAAATCAGAGACCTAAACATTTTTGGTTCTTCAGAACAATTACATGGCCTCCATACCTTCGGTAAGCTCGGAAGCAATGAATGTATAATGTATACATTAAATATAATATGTTTGTAATCGATAAATTATTTTGGTTTAGCATCGAAGATGACCACTAGTGGTTTAGAGCAAGCTTATATCAATAAAGTTATTTACTTTCTCATGGGCACAATCCATAAAAAGAGAAGGTATTGTGTACTCTATATGGTTTCTTTCTTAGTTTCTCCGTCTTCAGCACCACATACCATTTATTCTTTTAATTTCGTGTTTTAATTTTGTTATTGACCTTTGTTGTATTATTTATATATATATATATATATATATATATATATATATATATATATATATATATATATATATATATATATATATATATATATATATATATATATATAGTGTATTAGATAAATGGCTATATTATTACTCTTTTTGATCTATAACCAGACATAGTTTATTAACATTCACGTATCATGCACTTTAATATACATCTAGAATATATATATATATATATATATATATATATATATATATATATATATATATATATCCAAAACAACTTTTTTTATTAACACAAAAAAGGGTCTATAATATATATTCTGTGTGGGTAAAGGTTTTATTTATTATATTCTTATCAGGTTTTGGCCTAATGTGATGTTAATTGGGAACTCGAAAGAGCAAAAACATTTCAGGTGTTAAAATGTTACCTTACTTTTTTTTCTCTCGTAGACATAAGAAACAATTATACGTGTGAGCTTTAACAGTATTAATAAGCCGTATTAAGTTTATTTTATTATTTAAATGTATAGACTTCTACCAAGGCATAAAGAGGATGATATTTTGATGGACACATCTCAATAGTAGATAAAAACTTTATGAAATAGTTTGCCAATAAGTGTGGCACATCGCTTTTTCGCGTCATATTTCGTACACATACTTTAATATTATTGTCAAATTTGTTTAATTTTACCTCCGTTTTATATTTGTCAAAATTGTTTTGATTTTGCTTCCGAGCTTACCGAAGGTAACGGAAGCTATGTGATCGTTCTAAAGTACGAAAATCTTTTATCTACGATTGATACGAAATATAAATATTTTTTCTCTGATTAAATGCGTAGAAAATGATTCTTTTCGAAGTTGTATTCATTGCGCATGCGTTGTTCATAATCCTGCTATATTTCCGCACTAGTGCGAAAATAAATAAGAATTCTTAACATTATCTCACGATTAACGTGTTTGTTTACATTTAACAAAACTAATTTGCTATTTGTTTAATTAAATTAACTTTTTTTTCTGTATTTATTATTAATAATTTCAAGATAAAAAGAACTTTTTATATACTACGTTTTTAAATTTTCTGTTGAATCGTATGTAATGTTGATTATATAATTGTTATTGTTATATAATATATAATGTTAGTGAAAAAAAAAAAATAGTTTCGAATTTATTTACTTCACATAAATGACAACCATCCAGAGAGCTGATCTTAAACCTATAAAAGGATAAATCTTTGTACAACGGATCTCCCCAACACCAAATCTAAAGCATGCCATCGACATAATATTTGAAATAATATAATCGATAATTCCTGGTTTGCTGTCATTCAATGTTTATCTATCACAAATTTGAGACCCGTCAAAATGAAGATTGCGTAAATATTGGATATGGCAAAACAAATAAAATAACTTGCGGATTTTTTCCGAACTAACTTTCCACTCAGCAAAATGTGCTGAAAACTAATTAAATTCTGCTGAAACATGGCTAAAAATATTAAAATAATGCATTGTCATCGTGTTCTGAGCTATGCTAAAAGTTTCAAATGTCTAGCTATTCGGGAAGTTAGTTAGAAATCGATTGCCAGATTTGTACCGGACAAACAAACAAACAACAAGAATGCAAGCTAATAAAAACGTAGTAAAATCAAACAATCGTAGATAAAGTACGATACGAAACTCGTGGGAAAACTGCATTTTGCTTTGCTCGTGTGGTTTTACTACCCTCGCTTTCGCTCGGGTGTAAACTCCACACTCGCATGCAAAATGCTACTTTCTGCACTAGACGCGTAATGTACTTTTATGTCCCTGTTTTTAATCATTTCAAGTCAGAAATCTGTTTCAGACATCAGGGACCATTTTTGGTTCCGTGTCTATCTGTCGCTCAATTTTTGCCAACCAACATAATATCTTAAAAACTACTATTTTTATGAAATTCGGACAGTAGGTCATAATTAGCTCATTGTTGGTCATATATAAGTTTCAATCTTCTACACACATTTGGTTCTCTTCCACATGCGCAACAAACATACATTTGTTTACACCTTCAAATATACTCATCTGATTTTTAGGGTTTTGTAGATACTTCTCAAAACCCTTATACCGAGGGTGATGTGTCCGTCCGTCCGTCGCTCTTTGGTTCATAGGGCCCGAACCGTTTAAGCTAAAGTGATGAAATTTGAAACACTGGTGTAACTTTTTGACCCAACCACAGGAAAAATATACAGAAGTTCATAATTTGATTTGCGCATGCGCAATTCGAAAAAATGTGGTAAACACAAAAATTTATATTTTTTTTTATTTTTGAGTAGGGTATCAAATGAAAGCTGCTGAAGAGTAGGACACAAATATATATATGATTTTTTAAATGTTGCATTCCTTATTGGTTAAATAAATCAAAATATACCCAAAAAAAATTCCCCCCCCCCCAACCACTATAGATCGGCTGGCGCTAAAATTTTGAAATAATTCATGCTAATATCTTATTGTGGGGCGATGAAAATTCCGGGAGTTCATCCTAAATTTTTAAAAATTGTTAATTTTGGGCGCGAAAAAGTGAAGTGCGCCCAAAATTTTATTTTTTTTAAATTTTGAGTTGGGTATTAATTGAAAGCTGCTGAAGAGCAGGACACAAATATATATATGCTTATTTAAAATTTGCATTCCTTATAGGGGGAAAAAATCAAAATATACCCCAAAAAAATCCCCCCCCCCAACCACTACAGTTCGGCTGGTGCTAAAATGTCGAAATAATTCATACTAATACCTTATAGTGGGGCGATGATATTTCCGGGAGTTCATTCCCAGGTTTTAAAAATTACCAATTTTGTGCGTGAAAATTTGGAGTGCGCCCAAAATTTTATTTTTTAAAAATTTTGAGTTGGGTATCAAATGAAAGCTGCTGAAGAGTAGGATACAAATATATATTTGCTTTTTTAAATTTTTAATTCTTCATTGGTTTTATAAGTCAAAATATACCCTCAAAAAAATCCCCCCCCCCCCAAATTTTATATAATGGCAGGTCTTAAAATTTTGAAATGATTCATGGTTACACCGTATGTTTGGGCGATGAAAATTTCCTAAAAAATGTAATTTATCTTGTCGTTATTACCTATAAAAAACATTGTGACCTGCCGGGGGATCGAACCCGGGACCCTTAGGATCGAAGAAAAAAAATCATAATCACATAACGGGTATGCTTAATCATCTTTAAAACCCTAAAAAGTACTTGGACGCAAGTACTTCCCTGTGATTTTTTATGAAATTTGTATGGTTTGTCACAAGTAGCTCGCAGATAGCCCCAGATTAATTTCAACCGTCTGCGCTCTTTAAATATTGCAAAATTCATACTTTAATTCATGTAAAAAATTAAACAATTTTGACATTAAAAAATGGGGAAAATGATTAAATAAATTAGACAATAATAGCTTGTAAAAGCATAAAATCAATAAAGTACGTGATAAGATGCGAGGAAGCTATGTCCCACTATAATTAGCAGTCTATTTTACCTGTTACTAATATTTAGCATGGTAAATTAATTTTTTTTTCACATCTCCTAAGATATATTATATGCTATTTTATTTCAAAAGGCGACACTATTGAATTGCAGATACAGTTATGTTTACCAAGACTGGCCACTATTGAGACATTTTTAAGGTATACATAATGTTTTTTCCTCGACCAAGACTAACTTGCTTTAACTGACTTATATTATTCTTAACGTAAAAAAAAGAGACATAAATATAATTAAAGTAGAGAAAAAAATGCCTAAAGGATGTTTAAGACAACTAGTTAAAACATTATAGCACTGTTATAATTTAATTTAATGGTGGGTGGAATCTTGTTACTATAAAAAAAAAAAAAAAAAAAAAAAAAAAAAACCATGGACAGGTGGGTTCTATAAATATATACAGATACGTTAGTCTGTATTTATACCATAGTAGTTATAGTAGGTGAAACCTCTAACACTTCTATAAACAGCTAACAAGTCCATCTAAGTGATAAAAATATATAGTTAGAATTTTACTATGCACCTGGACTAGGAAGCATAAACTAGTCTTTAATGTAACAACTAAGTCTAAAGTTTTATGATATATATAGGTGGGTTTTTTATGTAAAAAACTTTATTATTACAGTTTATTAAGCTATTTCGATTAGGCAATGATAATGTGAGATAACTATATTATCAAGTACTATAGAAAAAAAAATAGAAAAAATTGTAAAGATGTTAAAAAAGAAAAAATTATGGAAATAGCTAAGTTAAGTTATAGAGACGTTATAGTTAATGTTTAATCCTTTATAATAGAGTAAAGTTAAGTTCAATTTATGCACTTATGATAGGAAAAAACACGATATAGTTTAGTTATTATTAAAATACTAAAAAAGATTAATACAGCACTTTGCATTTTTTAAACAGTTTAAGTCAGAGCTCGAGTTAAACTTTTAATTTTAACTTATAAAATAGACTGCCATTTAGTGTGGCACATAGCTTCCTCGCATCCTATCACGTAATTTATTGATTTTATACTTTCACACGCCATTATTGTCTAATTTATTTAATTGTTTCTCCATTTTTTTAATGTTACAATTGTTTTGATTTTTTTTACATCAATTAATTTATAAATTGAGCAAAAGTTGAAGATCGTTGACGGTTGAATTTAATCTTTGGTCTACTTTCGACAAACCATCCAAATTTCATAAAAATCAGAGGAGAACTTTTGAAGATACCTACAGGTATAAATAAATGTCGGCACACCGACAGACAGACAAGGAACCAAAAATGTTCCCTGATGTCTAAAACGAATTTATGTCTTGGAATTTATGAAATCGGAGATATAAAATATTTTCGTCCTTCGGAACGATCACATAGCTTCCGTTTCCTTCAGTAAGCTCGGAAGCAAAAATAAATTATTGTGATGGCGTGGAAATTCAATTTTGAGATGCACGTTTTAAGGCCCAGTAACATTTGTTACTGACACAATCACCCTTCATCAAAATTATTAAATGACTTCCAGAATAGCTAGGAACTTGCAGCCATAGTTGTACAGCTGGCTGTGATGGTTGTTATTATTATTATTTTATTTTATTTTTTTTACTTTTTCATGTTTAGGCTGTGCTACATAACTCGAAAAGCGTTACTAAAATCGTTACCCGGTGTATCAAAGAGTTAGAAAGGTATATGAGGTGTGCACAGTCTGTCTCCAGCTGTTGGGCCTCCCTCAACCACACGTTTGGATTTTTTACATCAATTAATTTATCAATTGAGCAAAAGTTGAAGACCGTAGACGGCTGAATTTATTCTTTGGTCTACTTTCGACAAACCATCCAAATTTCATAAAAATCAGAGGAGAACTTTTGAAGATATAAAAGGTATATACCTCATATACCTACAGGTATAAATAAATGTATTTTTGTGCGCATATTAATAGACAAATGGACGCAAAATGTTAAAACTTATGTGAGACCAACGATGAGCTAATTATGGCCTATCATACAAATTTCATTAAAATCGGACGTGTAGTTTTAAGATATGATATTTCGCAAAAATTGGGCGACAGACAGTCAGACCAAAATACAGACACTGAACGAAAAATGTTCCCTGATGTCTAAAACATATTTCTTTTTTTTTGAAGAATTTTTGAAATCATAGACAAAATTTCTTGATTCTCCTTGTCGGTATGACCGTTTACATTTTTTGAACGCCCATATTGTGAAAACTAGAGGTCGACCAAGAAGTCATGGAAATGTGAGGAGTGCGCTAGTGTCGCCATGTACAGTCAGTTTTTATTAAAATAGACCACTGTCAAAAAATACAGTGTTGTTCTTTTGTTATTAATAATTTTATTTTTGATAACTTCTATATTTTTTTCAACAGGCAACACTGTACCTAATAAGAAATCACAATAATATACGATAATATCTTTATATTATTATTTATTGATTATTCACAATAATATTCTTTAAATCTAAATAAATTTTCTTCTTTCTTAATCGATTTTTTTCTTTCTCTTTATTTCTGAGTTTGATTTGTTACTTTCCTTATTTCTGGATTTTAGTTATTAATTTTTTGTGAATTATTATTTGTACTATTACCTCTCTCGGATTGTTTTTGGCAATTTTCTCTTTGGTAAATTAAATTTCCTGGTATTATTAGAAACATGGATAATAACACGAATTCAAAATTAGGAAGAAATTATACAAATAATGAGATTCTAAGATAAGTTTTCCTGGTTATTTTATTTATAAAAAATATAATAGGGAAAAGCAAACTATAAATTCGCTAATATTATTTTGATTAATTGTCATGGAGAGCAATCATTTTTATAATAACAAATAAATATTAGGTTTGTTCCAACCCCATTATTTGTAGTGTTCTTTGCATTTGCATCATCATGGTGAATGGTACAAAATCAAAATTGTTGTGTGACAGTTGTGACTATAATTCGTATTGTATAAAAACAGGAAACCTAACAGATTGGAAACCTTCTTGTTGTTGTTATTCGTGAGATTTGACGTATCTGCGCATGTCATACAAACTAGAAATGGGTATTGTCTTAGCACCCGACTGTACTGACTTCGGCACTACTAGGAAGTTCCGATTTTAAACGAAGTTAAGCTTTCCGTTTCTGCCGTGTTCATGACTTCTTGGTCGACCTCTAGTAAGTCCGATTTCGATGAAATTTAGAAGGTGTGTCAAAGTCAGCCAATAGACAGTCCCATAATAATTTGATCACAGGATAATTTTTCGATAATGGATAATGCCAGGTACATACCTATATGCCGAAATATTGTATAAAAAAAATCGGTCAGAGACAACTCAGACTCATATACGAATTCATAATTACTTGGCCCAATGTTTTCCATTTTACTACGTTTTTATTAAGCTTGCTTTCTTGTTTGTTTGTCCGGTACAAATCTGGCAATCGATTTCTTACTAACTTCCCGAATAGCTAGACATTTGAAACTTTTAGCATATATCAGAACACGATGACAATGCATTATTTTATTACTTTTAGCCATCTTTCAGCAGAATTTAATTGGTTTTAAGCAAATTTTGCTGTACGGAAAGTTAGGAAAAAATCCGCAAGTTATTTTATTTGTTTTGCCATATCCCATATTTACGCAATCTTCATTTTGACGGGTCTCAAACTTGTGATAGATAAACATTAAATGACAGCAAAACAGGAAATATCGATTATATTATTTATCGATTGTATTATTTATATTATTTCAAATATTTATTCTCAAATATATATTTGGTGTTGGGGAGATCCGTTGTACAAAGATTTGTCCTTTTATAGGTTTAAGATCCTCTCTAGATGGTTGTCAGTTATGTGAAGTAAAAAAATTCGGAACTATTTTTTTTAACTAATATTAAATAATATATAACAATAACAATTATATTATCAACATTACATACGATTCAACAGAAACTTTAAAAACGTAGTATATAAAAAGTTTTTATTATCTTGAAATTATATTAGTTTTCGTTGGTACGTTTAATTATAATTGAACATTTTATCAAAATATATCATAAATATAAATCTCCACGGTGGGGAATCGAACCCGGCCTCTCACCCGCGTTTAATGCTATTTTCTCAGGAACTAGATTTTTACCGGGAAAACGGCTTATATATCGTTAGAATCGTATTAAAATGGACTACATTTAAGAATTTTTTAATCAAAATCGTCGGAACCGTTTTCGAGAAATATTTTTTTTTTCTCATTATTTTAGTTTTTGGGGGTAGCGCCCCCAAATTTGGAGCTAAAATTAATTACTCGATTTCGCCTTGGGGTATGATTTTCCTGAACATGTATGCCAAATTTCGTCAAAATCGGCCCTGTAGTTTAAGCTCCAGGCGTCAGCACAGACGACAGACCGACATTTAAAAAAAAAACACTTTTTTGGACTCAGGAAACGTGTAAATTCATCAAAATCTCAATTATATTATATTAAATAATTGTCTGATATTTGTTATCTAATGAGCTGTAAATATTTTAATTATTAATTACTTGTCATTCTAAACAAAAATTTTGTAATTATGTATCTTATTATTTTATTTGTAAGTAATCTGCTACTCACAATATTTTCGTCTTTTTTTTTGCAATTACAGTAGAATCTCGATAATCCGAGGTGGACGGGACCGGCACTAACTCGATTACAAATAAACTCGGATTATTGGAAATTTAGGAAACATGTGAATTCTTTATTGAAAAAAAAAATACTTACATTCATATTTAATTTTTATTAGGGTTTTAAAATAATTTCATCATATTCTATTTACAATCACAAAACTTACTGTTACACATAATATACGCAACGAAGCATATCTACTTTCACAGCAAACGGAAGATTTGGTATGTTTTCGTTCACTCATTATTAAAATGTCACGCGATGCTTTCGGTTACATATCTAACTTAGAACTGAAGAAGAAGAAACAAATTAATAGAGTTCCCTGAATTTGAATGTAAACACAGCTGCACAGATAGGAAAGAAATTCTATGAAATCATACTGAACCATCTCTACTAACACTGTCCTGTCCTAATTATGTTTAATTCAGGGAACCCGCTCCCCCTCCTTCTTTCCAAGAACTCTAGTTTGAGTCGGAAATTGGAAACTCGGATTATCGAGACTCTACTATTCAATATTTACTCTTGTTTTTCAATTTTAAACCACTTATCAAAATACATGTTTTGATACCTGAAAAAAAGGATAGTTCACTCTTGGTAATTTTTTAAAGTTATCAATAATCCGAACACCTTGTAGACGAAATCAAGAAAACAATATCATTTTTAGAGCTTCAAAGACAAGCAGAGGAGTTTTTCTAAAGCCCAAAAAAAAGAAAAACAGGTCAAAATGTCAGCGAGGGTCCGTAGGCAACCCTGTATAGTTTAAGTAGTACCCTATTGATGGTGTTTTTTAAAAAGCTTACTTTGAACTATCCTATGGGTCTGATATTCTCAAAACACATAAACAAACTTCTGATAAAGTATTTTTTTGCCACTGGACCGGACTACAACCATATAAATACATCGAAAAGACCATAGTTTTAAAAAAAACGTATTTTGTCAATAAAAAATAAAATAATATTTTTTTCGAAATTTCCAAAAAGTGGTCTCTTTACTTTTGGTCGAAGAATGTTCAGGAATTTTGTCAGATTTTTTGCACTTCACATAAGCGAGATAGAGGCACGTTTCACACCCACTTCAAACTTGCCTACGCTCGCCCTGTCAAAGTTATAACCAAAGAATTATATATTTTTGTAATCAGCTCGATGTACCCTTTCATATGATACCCCTCACGGTGTCGAAAAAAAATAATTAACCCTTAAGTTTTTTTACCCTATTTTTTTTTTTTTTTTAATTCGCTATATTTTTATAATATGTGGGTAGGTACAAGACACATACATGCTAAATTTCAAAGTGATCGGACAAAAGGTGTAGCCGTGAGAGTAACCGGACGAACGGACAGACACACGCAGGAAAATATAAGGGTCCTTGGTTTTGCCAACGGACCCTAAAAAATTGTCTTCTTGGATACTCTATCATTGAACTCACTAACATGTTATAAAAAGGCAACACTGTAACAACCATTTAACATTTATTTCAATAAAGTAATTTTTCCTCCCTTTATAATGTTAAGTTTCTTTCAAACTCTACTTAGTAAAACTACAAATGACTCTATAATTTATAAACAATTTCCTGCACTTTAATTTTTATTCAATTTCTCAATAATATAGTTCACCTATTATAAAGTGCTAAAGGGTACACACAACAATAATAATGTTATATGTCACGTTGCACTTTTTCTAACCTATGTCTGGTATTATATAGTTAACCTATTATTTTAAAAATATCTTTCACATTTATCACACAAAAAAAAATCGATTAGGTTAGAAGTTGATTAGTACTATACTAACCTTTTTTTTTAAAAAAAAAACCAAAATGGTTATTAAGGGGAAATAAGTTGAAGAAAATTTCATTTTTTCTAAAGTTCAAACACCTTTATATAATAAAGTGCGTCCTTTTGTAAAGATAAAAACTCTAGGCCTGTATATCTGTTAAAAAAAGGGGTGTGGCTTAAGTGGCATATGGATGTAAGGATCATTAACGCTTTTGAAGGTAACAGCCTATACTAGAGAAATGCAGAAGGTGTGTACTTAAGTTATTATAAAGCCAACGCCTCGAGCATCTTAAGATGGATATAGTAACGGTCCTAATAAGCAGAATTATGCAAAGGTGTGAATCCCAGTGATATATTGAAGGTGTGAAACATCCAAATGATATGCCCTGTGGCACATCTTTCACCTTGTAAGTTTCCTTTGTACTATATATGTTTCATGGTTTATACACTTCAAGAGCCACTTTCCTTTATAAAATAAATGAGCTACCATCGTATATTAATTTATACAAATAATGAGCCTTTTCTCGTATACTTAATATATAAAGAGAAATTATTATGATGGCGCGGAAATTAATTTGTTTTATTTAGTTGATTTAGATATTTTAGTCCAAAAACGGGTATTTAAAAAAAAAATTGTAAGTCGTGGATAAGAATTGAAACTAAACCATTGAACTGATTACAATAAAATTTGGTAAAAAGGTATTATTCAGAAAATTCATAACCCGGTGAAAAATCGTAAATTTAATTTTTCACTCTAAATTTGGGCGTCCCCTTGTAAATAGTAATTATAATTTGATTTAAATTAAAATTTAAATAGTAGTATGAATATTACCAAAAACTTAAAAATTGAATTTCTAATTGATTGTACTAGGTACAGGTACTAATTGGGTACTTTATAATTACAAGCGTTACTTCTCGGTCAAGTTCTAATGTCATTAATGTTGACTTCTAGACTTGTGGAAAAATTTGAAAGCTTAATTCGGGACTAGGTATCGTTATCGACAGAGGAAATTATTCTTCAGTGTAGTACTGAAGTAGAGCATCTGTACTGGAAATATAGACAGGTCCGTGGTTCGAATCCCAGCACTGAAGTTTATTTTTCTCTGACTGTCTCCCCTTGTAAATAGTAATTATAATTTACTAAATTTGGGTGTTCTCTTACATATGCCTATAAATTTGGGTTTCGATTTAAGCGGAGACAAATTTATTTTTATCTATACTTCAAAAACTAGATTTTTCCCAGGAACTTAACTCATTAAGAAGCGTGAAGGGGATTTGTTGGAATAAAAGTCCGTCTGTGTGGTTTACATTTTTATTCTTATACATTCTACAAGTCCACATAAAAAAACCTCTTAAATTAACTCATTAAATTCATATTTATAATGAACTACATTTTAGATTTTTTTTATCCAAATATGTTATCCAGAAATGTGACCTAGAGCAACGGAAGCTATGTGATCGTTCTCAAGAACAAAAATATTTATTGTCTCCGATTTCCAAAATTCCAAGACAAAAATCCGCTTCAGACATCAGGGAACATTTTTTGTTCAGTGACTGTCGCTCAATTTTTGCGAACCAACATATATATTAAAAACTACACGTCTGATTTCAATAAAATTTGTATTGTAGGTCATAATTGGCTCATTATTGGTCCCATACAAGTTTCAATCTTCTGTACTCATTCTTTCTCTTCCACATACGCTAGGTGAAACAGTTAAATAAATTAGACATTACTGGGTTGTAAAAACATAACATCAGTAAAATTCGTAGTAAGATGCGAATTTATTATGTTTTTTTTAAGGTGAATGGTTCAATATTGAGGTCAGACAAGTTTTAATACTACAATCGACCTCTATTGTAGTCCACTTATCTCTTAAGTTTTATAACTTGCTAAAATGAATTGTGGGTGTGTTTGTATATATATATAAATATATATATATATATATATATATATATATATATATATAGGTACATCAATTTAATACAAAAACCAAAATATTGTTTTCACCTTACCCCACAACAAAATAATTTATAAATATGCCGACACACGACCGATTATATTAAATTCATAATCCCCAATCATCTGAGGAGGGCTCGAAGCTATCAGAGCAGGCAAGCAATTACCCAGATAAACAACATCCAACAGTAGCCACAAACTACATCCAAACCCTATCAAAATAATAACTATAATCGCTACTCACTTAGAAATAAAATCAATTTCACAACAGAAAACCAATTATACCTCTATTATAAATATATAATTTATATATTATATATATATATATATATATATATATATATATATATATATATATATATATATATATATATATATCCCTCACTCATTCTCCTGATTGTTTTCCTCCCCGAATAGGTAGAGGATTGAAATTTTGAATGGGTTCGGTTATTAAGTATTAATTGGAAATACTATAAGAATATTAATAATTATACATTTGAGCCCTTAAGAAGAGGGGATTCCTTCACACCCGAATTGAGTTGGGGGAGTTAACCTCGAATTGAACCAAAAGACTGGGAGGGTCAATGATTTAAAAAGACATCGACCACTTGCTGGATGAGTGAGAATCGGTCACAACACATATCCACACACACACACACATGATATGATGACATTCATCAGTGGAAACCGCAGAACTTACTTCCTATGGACTTTAATCATCACCAGGTATAGCGATAATGACCTTGGATTGATTTCAGGCGAGACTTAGCAAGTACGTTAATCAATCAAGCAACACTGTTCCCGTACAAGAGCACATTTCAAAATTTTACAGGAGAGCTGAAAAACTGTAGCTCGAATTCTACAGGTGTTAGAGCTATGATTTTTTTCTGTACATTCATAATAGACTCAAAACTAGTTAAAACATGTATCCCAAATATGGTTGGAGTAGGTATTCAGATGTTAAAGGTCACAGTGCATCATGGGAACGAATTAGTAAAATTCAGCCTCCTGATTGCGGCTGTTAAGGTTATGTCCACTTTTGAAGCAAAAAACGTGTTGAGTTGTCCTTAATTGAAACAAAAATACAAATATTTCATTTTTACCCCATTTCTGGTCGTTTTTGATGCAAATGGATAGCAGAATCTGATGCAGCGGCTAAAAATCTATAAGGAACAATCGATAACTGAAATTCGGAAAAAATTTCGAATGTCCATCTTTGATAGGCTCCTCATCTATATCTATGTATATCGATAATGACCTTGGATTGGTTTCAGGCGAGACTTTGCAGGTACGCTAACCAATCAAACTACACCGTTCCAGCATAAGGATATATAGGTATATCGGTAATGACCTTGGATTGGTTTCAGGCGAGACTTTGCAGGTACGCTAACCAATCAAACTACACCGTTCCAGCATAAGGATATATAGGTATATCGGTAATGACCTTGGATTGGTTTCAGGCGAGACTTTGCAAGTACGCTAACCAATCAAGCTGCACTGTTCCCACAGAAGGATATATAAAATCAAATTGTGACCTTAAGCAAGGAAGTGAAATTTAAGAAAGCCATCTCTTTGAGGCGTAAGCACCAGTATAATTTATAATCACCTAGGACAAAGGATAACTCAAAGATATATTAAAAGAATTGAAGTAATTCAATCCCAGCCCAAAATACAACTTAAAATACGTATAAAGGATTCTTCAGGGGGCATTTAAATGCAACAAATCAGGATTTATTTCAAAATTTGAACCCTAAGTAATTGGGAAGGTACAAATCCCAATAAAAACACTAGCCAAGTCTCGCGTAAAAAGTTATGAGATCATAGGTTTAGCCATGTCTTCCAATGCTCGAGTAAGTTCTACTAGGTCTAATTCATCCGGTACAAGTAAATGACGTTTGTCTGTCCCTCTCTCTATTCTCTTTCCCAAGATAGTGATTTCGATGCTATTTAGGGCGTATCATCAGAAAAATAAAATCAATAAATTAAGTTTAGCTCTAAATTTGAGGACGCAGCCATACAGGCTTTTTTCAGTATATAACTCAAATTATTAATTCAGTTGTGTTTGTTCATAGGCACTGATGATGACTTTATAAAAGCCACTGATGATTCTTTGATAAATAAATAAGTATTCATTTTCGTGGAGAGACTGTTTCTTTGTATTTATCTAATTATTAGGTTTCATTATTATTATTTTTCATATTTCATTACTTATAATATAAGCTTACACGTAACGTATATTTTTATTATAGATTAGCCAAAGTACCCGAGGTAGACCGGGTGTTTCAAAAATAAAAATATTGGTGAATAAAAAAAAAAAAACAATAATAATAAGTATATTTATGTAAATATACTCAGGAAAATTGGAAAATAACTTTATATTAAACATTATATTGTGAAAAAATAATGTTAAAATTATATATATCCTACGGTAATGACCGTAGCAGAATGATTATATATTATTATAATAACTATCCAATATGTGTTGTGCCATAGTCCCAGTTGTTTGGACTGCTTAACTT
Organism: Gerris lacustris; assembly: GCA_951217055.1. Taxonomy (NCBI): domain Eukaryota; kingdom Metazoa; phylum Arthropoda; class Insecta; order Hemiptera; family Gerridae; genus Gerris; species Gerris lacustris. The sequence goes on from OX578286.1 coordinate 11,687,091, forward strand.
CTTTCTTCCATATCTTTATATTCCATATCTTTATTTTCCATATCTTTATTTTCCATATCTTTATTTTCCATATCTTTTGTACTCTTTAGTAATGGACTTTCGTCCAAAGCTTCTTCTCGAAGTTTCTAGAAATTTTTAAGCAGAACATAACCGCTCCCATTTCACCTCTCAAATATTCAAATCCTTAGTATCTTTTCCTTCCCTCTCCTCATTTTGTCCTCTAGAAGTTCATATAAATATACTCTGCCAATTAGTGTGGCACATAGCTTTTTCGCTTCCTATATCGTATACTTATATGCTTTTACAGCCCATTATTGTCAAATTTATTTGATTTCCCCCCGAATTGCTTCCGAGATTACCGAAGGTAAGCTATGTAATCGTTCTGAAGAACGAACATCTTTGGTTCTATGTCTCTCTGCCGGTCTGTCGCTCATTTTTGCGAACCAACTTATCTCAAAAACTACTAAAATACATCCGATTTCAATAAATTTTTGGATGATAGGTCATAATTAGGTCATTGTTGGTCCCATATAAGTTTCAACCTTCTGCGCCCATTTGTTTCTCTTCCACATGCACACAAACATACATTTATTTACACCTATAGCTTCAAAAGTACTCATCTGATTTGAATGAAACTTTTATAGTTTATCGAAAGTTGCCCTAGATTAATTTGAACCATCTACGCTCTTTAACTACCCCCCCCCCCCCCCCCCCTAGATGTTTACCCTTGCTTAGTAAACATCTAAACCAATAGGAATAACTATATCAGTTTGGCTATTTTGGTATTCTATTTGGTAGATATTGTAATGAATATACATAAATAAGAGGTCTTGGCTTCTATAAACACGTATATGGCCACCATTTTGAATTAGTCAAATAATAAAATCATTTAATACAAAACATATTTATGTCACAACAAGAAACCTATTTCTGTAAAGAAAACTCAGCATTTTTCATATAGTCTATTGGGAACTAAATAATAGTTTAAGAATTCACATTCCAAAAAAGTTTCATCAAACGCTATATTTCAACCCCTTTGGGTGTCATTTTCAAGCTTGTTACACCAGATTCCATGCTATACATAGATAGCAAAACATTTTAATAAGTTAAATATAATAATTTATATGTTAAATATTTATATAATTTAAGATGTAAATTATGTATAATAGTGATAAAGAGATGTAAATGCCTGGAATCAGGTTTAATAAGCTTGAAAATCAGCCAAAGGGGTTGAAATATAGCGTTTGATGAAACTTGGGTGAAATGTGAATTCTTGAACTATTATAGAGTACCCAATTGACCATAAGGAGAAATCATGAGTTTTTTTTTACAAATATGCTTATAAAGCGTAATAAACAATCTTGAATCGTGAATCAGCATCGCCATCATCATTTACAACAAGTTTTGATAAACATTATAATTACAAAATTAAACAGTTTTTATGGCCACCATCTTGAAAAAGAGTGAGTATTAGAGGAGGAAACTATGCCAGTATTTTTATCATTTGTGTTAAAATATGTGTGCCAAATTTTGGTTCTTTATAACACAAAAAATTAAAGAGCCTACAAAGAACAAACTCAGACACGTTGACGTTTACATACATATAGATTTATTCACTCAAACACACACACACACATATATATATATATATATATATATATATATATATATATATATATATATATATATATATATATATATATATATATATATATATATGTATATTGTTTAAAAATCCTTTTTATTCTGCTGACGATAATCACTCTCTACCCTCATACTCGAGAATTGAGAAACAAGACTTTCATTTTTTTTTTTTTTTCTATTTAAGAATAACCCCTTCCCACCAAAAAAAAAGAAAAGGCGGGAAAAAAAGGGGAGGGATACACTCCAGATAAAGCCAAAAATTCCTCTTCCCCCACCTTTTTACCCACTACAAACTTGATGCCACTCTTTTGTACCTCTTTCAGTAATTTATATATATATATATATATATATATATATATATATATATATATATATATATATATATATATATATATATATATAAAATGAGGGAGGGGGTATTCTCCCGCGCATCATAGCTTTTTTCTCTAGTAAAAAAAAGAGGCAGCTTTTTTTTTCAAACAATTTTTTCGCTGATTTTAAACTTTTTTTTTTATTCTTTGTGCTACAAGAAAAAAAAGGCTCTTCTCTTATTCACAAATCTTAATCTCTTCCTAGCCTTGAGTCTTTTCACTTTTTCCTTTTTTTTTACAAGAAGGAAAAGAGGGTACTTCATACCACCCTTTTTTTTCACTGAAAAAGAGCCCCTTCTTTTGTTTTATAAGAGTCTCATTTTCCTTCAAGGGGGGCGGTATATAGAGAAGTGAAGAGTTGAGAACTTTCTAAGAGCCACCGAAGCCCCTGGTATAAAATGTCTTGTGTACCAAAATCCTTCAACATAGCTTGAGAATATCCAACGTATAATCCCCCCCACTCCTTCATCACAGTGTTCTATTTTTCACCTCCTAATTACGGAAAAGTTCTTTTTTTTACCCCCACTCTCATCTACATCTTGCAGAGTATAACCATCTCCCGCAATCTTACACAAAAATCCCCTTTTTACCCGCCAAAAAAAAAAATAATATCAACCTCCTATACTTATACATTTTTTGGTGAAAAGCTTTTTTTGAAGTACCTTATTTTTTGGGGGGGATTCTTGTTAGTCATATTTTTTGTTTTTGAAGGCCTTCATTTTTTTGGTCTCCTCATATCTTTTTTTCTAGATTTTGTGATATACACTTCTCCTTTTAGTTTTTTTTTATCAACGTGAAATGATCTATCCTTACGTAGGTCTTTTTAACTTTCTTGTATACGTAGTATAGTAAATAAATAGAAAGTATTGTAGTAGTGCGAAAATTAGATTTTGATGTATTTACATGTTTAGAAGTTCCCTGAGTAGAAAAAAGTGATTTTTAAAAGAAAATAATTTATGTCGTCTATCTGTCTGTCTGTCTGTCGTCTGTCTATCTATCGTTTGTCTGTCTGTAGTCTGCCTGGCTGTCGTCTGTCAGTCTGTTGCCTCTCTGTCTGAAGTCTGTTTAGATGAGTGGAGCCTAAGCTACTGGACCGATTTCAATGATATGTTGCATACATTAAAAAAAATCATATCCCGAGGCAAAATTGAAAAATTAATTTTAGCTCTATAATTAGGGCTGCTACCACCTAAAACTGGAAAACGCAAAATAAAGAGTTCTCGAAAATGGTTCCGACGATTTTGATTAAGAGAGACTGTCAATGAGTGTGGCACATAGCTTCCTCGCATCCTATCACGTACTTTGTTGATTTTATGCTTATACAAGCCATAATTGTTTAATTTATTTAATTGTTTCCCCAGTTTTTTTAATCTTTCAAAATCTTTTTGATTTTTTACATGAATTAAAGTATCAATTAAGCAAAAGTTTAATATCGCAGACGATTGAAATTCATCTGGTGCTATCTGCGGTCTACTTTCGAAAAACCAACCAAATTCCACAAAAATCAGATGAGTACTTTTGAAGATATAGGTGTAAATAAATGTATATGCGCAATTTGAAGAGAAACAAATTGGCGCAGAAGGTTAAAACTTAGGGTCCAAAAATGAGCTAAATTTCACCTACTATCCAAATTTTTCAGGTTATCTGACAGGCAAACCGAATCATATTTGCTATCAAGTTATGACCTAACTTCACACACATTACAGATTACCTCTACAAGTTTATACCTGTCAGCTTTACCGAAACGTGTATGATCGGGCTTTTATAATGTTTATACACTCTATACGAGTGACATATAAACACACAATACGAATAATTAAGTAACTGAAAACACAATGTAATTTAAGAATAGTGACAAAAAAAAGTCATATTTGTACTGCACTAACATTCATTCTTACTAGTGAATATTCACCTTCTAAATTATCTATCATAAATACAAAACATACTGTATCTACATAAAAATATATGTATTTTTACTATTTACATAAAAAAATAAACACTGGAATACATATATTAATAATAAAATAAAACTAATTATCATATTAAATACCTTTAATTACGCTGTACAACAAATAATATCCTAAGATATATATATATATATATATATATATATATATATATATATATATATATATATATATATATATATATATATATATAGCTTAATATATAAGAAAGTAATAATATATATATAAATATATATATATATATAAATATATATATATATATATATATATATATATATATATATATATATATATATATATATATATATATATATATATATATATATATATGTATATCCTTCATTGAACTGTAAATACCAACTGACTTTTATTACTCTTGAACTAGGGTTATTATACATCATAACTTATTAAATATATCCTAAGCCATAAAAAACAAAATATAAATAATAATAATAATTACTATAACGTTACAATCTCATAAGCCTTATTAAAGAGAACCTAGTAGAGGAAAATATTATTACTGCATTTTTATGATAGTATATTAATATAAATTCAATATCGTGAATTGCTTTGTATTAGAGTAAAAAAAAGGAAGAAGTATTTCTTTCGAAAAAAATTATTATTAAAAAAAAAAAAATACAAAATGGACTCATTTAATTTACATTATAAGCAGGCGCCTTCAGCTATCTTTTAACATTGTAATAATTAAATACATATAGAGAGGAGACAGGGTAAATTTTAAAAATAAAAGAGTATATATATATATATATATATATATATATATATATATATATATATATATATATATATATATATATATATATATATATATATACTTTTTTTTTAAAAAAAAGTGATACTTAATATTAAAATTAAAAATTTGAATAAGTGGTTCCTTTAGGTATAAATAAGATGAGAAAGAGCAAGTTGAACGTTTTAAAAAGGTACATAAATATATGTAAATAGTTTAGTACGGAGTAACCGGCCACTGGTCTTATTTTTTATTTTTATTTTTCATTTTTTTCCCCCAAGACATCTTCGCCCTTGACTACCATCTGGCTTATGTGCGTTGGCGGGAGGAATTTGAATCGTTTATAAATATATATAATATATATATATATATATATATATATATATATATATATATATATATATATATATATATATATAACTCTGTGTGTGTGTTGTTCTGTTGTTCTGAGAAAGTTGCAATTGTTATCATTATTTGAAGTCCTCTGCCGATGCGCTTAACACAAGGAGCGAAATATCGAGATAAAACAGAAAATCAGTCCGAGACAACTCAGATAAACTTTCTCATATACTAGTTCATAATTACTTAGCCCAGTGTTTTCCATGAATTATTTTTTAGATTTACGTTGGAACATTTAATTATTATTGAACATTTCATTAAAATGTATCATAAAAATAAATTCTCCTTGGTGGGGCATTGAACACGGCCTCTGTCCGTCCGAGTATAAAGCTATTTTCTCAAGAACTAGATTTTTCCCGGAGAAACAAAAAAAATTTGAATTTTTTTAATCATAATCGCCGGAACCGTTTTTGTTAAATCATTTTATTCACTTCTTTTCAGATTTTTTTCGGGAGTAGCACCCGTAAATTATTTTTTGCAGCTAAAATTTTCGATTTTACCCTGGGGTATGATTTTTCTAAACATGTATGCCAAATTTCGTCAAAATTGTCCCTGTAGTTTAGGCTCCACTCGAGACGACTAACAACAAACAGACATTTTTTAAAAAACACTATTTAGGACTCAGGACTTAAGGGATTTCAAAAGGTTTAAATCCATAAAAATCGAATTTTCGTGAAATCACAATACTTTCTCTTTATGTGAGAAAGTAAAAACCCCAAATCGTAGTTCACTTTTAAAATGCCTAAAACTTATACAAACTCGAACAAAACTTTTTTTATATACATGGTGATACTAAATAAAATATATAATTTCATTTATTTATTATAAAATCAAATCAAATAAAATGATTAACAGGAGGTTGTTTGTAATTCGATTTCAATTTCAGAGGAGAATTTTTGTTTTACTTTCTCCTATAAAAAGAAAGTATTTTGATGGCGTAAAAATTCGATTCTGAGGTTTTGATGGATTTACACTTTTTAGTCCAAAATAGTGTTTTTTAAAAAAGTCTCGTCTGTGCAGACGCCTGAAGCCCAAACTAGTGGGTCATTTTTGGCGAAATTTGGCATACATGTTCAAAAAAATCATACCCTGAGGCGAAATCGAAAAATGAATTTTAGCTCCAAATTTGGGAGAACTCAAGAACTCTGAAAAATGCGATAAAAATGTATTCCTTCAAAAACTGTTTTTATTATTCAAAAAACGATTTTGATTAAAGAAATTCTAAAATGTAGTTTATTTAAATACGAATCTAATGTGTGAGTGTCACTATTTTTAACACTTGTTTCTTTGTACATTTTTGTATTTATTTGTACATTAAGCCTTATAATCATGATAAATAATATCAACTCTACATGTGATTACCTAAAAGTAATTCTCAATCATCATACTTTAAAAAAAAACTTACTAATGAAAACCAAGAAAAATTTCTAGATGTAATCGACACAATTGATATTCCAGTAGTGTTTCATATTAAGCGTTCTTATCAACAAACCATTATCAGCAAAAAAAAAGAGGGAAATGAACCCGCCACTATTTCTACCTTATAATATAATATTTTTTATTATAGAGAAAAAAAGTAATAACTATGCTTCAAAAATATATAGAGATAAGCTTTATATTTTATTATATATATATATATATATATATATATATATATATATATATATATATATATATATATATATATATATATATATATTATATATATATATATATATATATATATATATATATATATATATATATATATATATATATATATATATATATATTAAACAATAGCGATATGACCGATATTTTACGTTAATTCTGAATTCAATAGTAGTGTTAGTGTAATATTATTTTTTTGTTATTTTATTTTTCTCCATTTGTGGCATTTTTATTACATGAAAGTTGCTTGAAAGACTCGATATGAATGCTAAGGAAGTGTAACTAAATAACCGTAAGTAACTATCAATGGCTTTGAAACACGCCAAAATATACTCATGGGAGATTACGAATAATTTTTACAGGACTTTGTCATAGTGTATGACTAGGGAGATAAAACTTTAAGATTAAAAATTAAAAAATAAAATAAAAATAATAATAAAAGAAATAATAATTATAATGACAATAAATTATTAAAATATTTGTTTGACAAATAAATAGAAAATGTATAATATGTTATTATTGTAAAAGAGGATAGTCTTAGTTTAAATCTTTTTTTCTACTCTCAAATATGTAAGAGAAAGTATTGTAGTTGGATATAATATACCTATTTTGATAGATACACGTTGTATATCATATATTTTAAAATTCTGTCTGAGCAAACGCGTGAAAACACAACTAAAGAACCTATTTAGATTAAATTTTTTCACGTTCATAAAAGAATCGTACTTCAATGCGTAATCGAAAAAATAAATTTAATGGTACTGCTGTCTTTAAAAAACATTTTTTTTAAAGAATATTTTTAGTTTAAAAAAATTCCAGTCATTGACCATAACTTAATGAGTGAATTTTCAAAGAAATCTTCGTATTGGCTTATGATAATATGGGAAAATTTTGGTTTAGAATTTGGATGGGTGAAAAAAAAAAAAAAATTGGTACACAGGGGTACGGGGTACAAAAGTCAAAATATTACTCGTATATACCCTATGCATGCTTGTTGTTGGAAAGCACTTTAAGAGTACAGTAATTGTTGTTATACCTTTTTGGCATATAAGAGGGGGTTAAAATGAAAAAAACATGTTTTTATGCTATTGATCCCAAATTTTCAAAATTTGACTCCTAAATGAACTCCAAAAATTCTGGCAATAGAACTCATACTTTATTTTGATATTATTGAGATTTTAAAATTTGTTTCGATTTTTTAAGTGCATCCAAGCGTGAGATATCGTCTGGAATGACACATACATATATACATACATACATATATGCATACATACATATGTAATACATAAATAAGAAAAAGTGTTAAATTTCAGGAGTCGGACTTTCATGGAGAAAATGTTCAAAAATTCGGATTACAAATATTTGGAAGTCATTGCAATAAAAATATTTCGCTAATAAAATGTAAAATACACTAAATTAACCTATTTAAGCAAGTCAATATCCCGGTATAATTTAATAATAATATTTTATGGACGGATACAAATGATATGCCCCATATTCATTTACATCTGCCCAATTCCAAGCCGGTTTCGGGTTGCATATTTGTTTCACATTAAATACTGTTTTTTATATTCAAATATATATACAATATAAATATATATATATATATATATATATATATATATATATATATATATATATATATATATATATATATATATATATATATATATGGTTAAGAGTTTATGGGGGTTTAAAGGTATCAGAGAGATAATATCGTAAACAAACAAAGAAGCGTGGAAGGGCAACGCGAAGATGCAGTCGAGTCCGGGCGAGTCTCGAGTATAGCACGAGATTTGCCGACACCGCTCCCGCACCCGCTCTTATTAAACAACTCCGCACACCGCTTCAATAGTCCGCCATCAACAGGTATCATCCTATAGTATACCTTTATTTCTTTCTTATATTTTTAGCCTCTGTCATAGCTTACGCCGTTATCCGCCGCCACCTACAGTCCACTGAGAATATTATTTATTCTCTACCACCCGCCGCCAATGGTTGGTTACCATTCTCTTATTATTAGAGGATTTTCCACCATAGCGCGTGGTCCTTAATGGTCCGAATTATATCATTTATTTTTATGTTTATTTCCTTATTTTGTTTTTTTAGGAGATTTATTATTAATTTTTTTGTCCCTAGCAAGTGTTTTAGTGGAGTATTAGTTTATAATTATAAATGTCAAATTATATTTTACCTATGCTAAATGTATTATACGCATATGTGTTTACGATAATAATAATAAACATTTCAATAATTATATTATTTGTGTTAAAAGACCACATTATTTACGTGGAAAGTGGTCATTACGGAATATCTTTTCTTTATTTTAATCTTCGTAGAGTAGACGAAAGTTACTTTATCAGAATTATAATTTCAGTTTTAATTATTGCAAGTTATTATTTTGTTTCGCTTCAAAAGTATATTTTAGAATAAACTACAGTAGTTATTTTTCGTTTGTTTTGTAACAGGAATACATTGTTTTGCTAGTTTCAAAATTAGATATTAGCCTTAGTAGGTTTATAGTTTTGAGCTCGGGTAGGTGCTGAGAGGAAACCGGGACCGTTCCGTCGTCTCGCCTACTCAAGGGCGCACCTCGCCGTTTACTCAGGGGCTCCCCCCTAGGCTACCGCTTCGTTCATCAGCCGAGCCGCTCGCCACTGCCACCCTCCTTCAGCACGCGCGGCATGCTGAAACCCCCTCACTTTCGCTAACTTCTGTTCTAGTGGTCCGATTTTCACCGGACAAACACTAATATTCTTCAAATTAATTCCCTATTAATTTAATCAAGCATTCATATCATTTTGTCTATTTTTTTTTATATTTTTATTTTTTCTACTCACAAATATTTTCCTAGAGATATATTTTTTTTCTCTTCTCGCCATGTCCAACGACGCTAAGACATCAACTCTTAGGAAGTTAGAGAAAAAAAGGAATACGTTTTTTCAGCGTGCCCAGCACCTCTACGATTTAATCCCTTCATTACAATCTAGTGAAACAGCACGTTCTAATTTTATTATCCGCTACCAAACAATTGCTGAAACCCGCGCTCAATTTTATTGCCTAGTTGACGAGATAAATGATTTATCTATAGAAATCGACCGCGAGGAAGATGTTAACTTCGACGTCCTTGGAGCTTTCGACGATTTATATGGTGCAATTATTATTGCACATGAAAAAATACGTGAAGAAACGAGACCACCTTCAACCCCAAGAACTGCACAACCAGTCGAGGTTCAAACCCAACTACCTCGAATACAAATAAAATCATTTTCTGGCAAAATTAAGGACTGGCCTGAATTTAGGGATTTATTTAAGGCAGTCATTATTTCTAACAAAAATTTATCAGATGCTCAAAAGTTTCACTATTTGCGTACTTCTTTAGACTCCGAGGCTCTAAAAATTATTAACAGCTTTCCCTTTTCTTCAGAGCATTTTATATCCGCGTGGAATGCACTCGAAGAAAAATTCGACAATAAACGGCTTCTCGCCTCTCAATTCTTTGACGAAATGTTTGCCCAAGAAAAACCTCCTGCTTATCCTTCTGTAAAAAGTCTTCAGTCGTTTCTAACTCAGTTTAACGACGCTGTAGTTGGACTGAACAACTTGAATATTCCCGATCTCAGTGACTTGATTATTCTTAATCTGGCTCTTCGGCGACTGGATCCACAAACCATTAAATCATTCGAGAAGGAAAAAATTAACACAGATTTTCCTCGGTATGCGGATCTTGTTGTGTTTATTAAAAACCAACTCAAAATTCTTGAGCTAACCTCCGCAGAAACTTCTTCCCTGACAAGAAGTAATGAGCCAGTAAAATTTAAGAGTCCTAAACGAGTTATGTTTACTAACCCTACCGTTGATTCCTCGACATCAAAAATTAAATCTTTTCCACCGCAACCATCAAGTATGAACCGCACCTCCTGCCCGATATGTCATTCGCCAGAAATCCATCCGCTCTACAGATGTAATCAAATGCAACAGTTAACCCCGGAACAGAGATTACAACGTGTTCAAAGTTTAAAGGCTTGCAAAAATTGTTTGTCTGTATCGCACCCCTTTGAACGCTGCCGCTCTAACTCGCGTTGTATGATATGTGGTTTACTTCATCATACGATGATACATACCGACTCAAAACTTCGTTCGGAAGCACAAGGAACATCAAAACAAACAGCTTTTAATCGATCTAAACCGCCCTCCACAACTCCCGCGATGACAAATACTCAAGCTTCTGTGTCAACTCATCATACTGTCAGTGTAGTCCTACTTGGTACTGCCTTAGTACACATGCAGAGAGCAGATGGAAAGTACAATACCGTACGAGTATTGATAGATCCCGCGTCAACACGTAGTTGTATCACAGAAAAGTGTGCAACACGTCTTGGACTGTCAGTTTCAGCTACTCACCTCCCCTTTGCTGGTCTAGGAGGAGTTCCTGTAGTTTCTGGATGTGGAATTACTACATGCATACTGAAGCCAAGACATCAATCGAAACCACTACTAAAATCTGAAGCTGTTGTCATTCCGGAAATAGTGGAATTAACTCCTCAACATTCTCTTCCACGACAGCTTGTGCAAGATTATTCCGCCTTTAACCTTGCAGATCCATCCTTTGGTGATGCGGGTGAAGTCGACTTTCTTCTTGGAGCCGATATTTTCCTTCCTATTCTCACGTCTAAACCAAATAATAACCTCGGAAAAGGAATTCTAAACACAGTATTTGGCGATGTTGTAATGGGTCCGCTAAATACTAAACAGGTTTATAACCATTCTGTTTCATACTGCACCACCGCTTTGGATGATGTTTCCGTAACATTAAACCGCTTTTGGGAATCCGAGGAGGTTCCTAATGTGAAAATTTCCGACCCCGCTGAAGATAAATGTGAAAAGCATTTTCTTTCAACACATGGTAGAAACCCTGATGGGCGCTATAAAGTCAGTTTACCGTTCAAGGATACTAATCTAGTCTTTCCACAGTCCCGCGAAGTCGCTCTTAAACGCTTTCTATCCCTTGAGCGCCGGTTTTCTCGTAATCCTAGCTTAAAGGATAATTGCCTTTCCTTTCTTAAAGAATATGCCGAGTTAGGTCATATGCAACTGACTTCAAAACCCGCTAAATATTATCTGCCCTACTTCTGTGTGTTTAATTCCCACTCAGTTACTACTCCAGTTCGTGTTGTTTTCGATGGCAGTGCCAAACTGTCGGACCGCTCAATAAATGAAACGCTATACCCAGGTCCAAAGCTTCAAAAAGAAGTACCTGATGTAATATTGCGTTTTCGACTTCACGCATATGTGTTTTGCTGCGATATAGTCAAGATGTTTCGTCAGATCCTTATGAATGAAGAAGATCGAGACTTTTTACATATTCTGTTCCGCGAAAACCCTGACGAGCCCTTACAAGAATATCAACTTAATACCGTTACTTATGGTTTAGTGCCTTCACCCTATCAAGCTCAAAGGGTATTAATTCAGCTGGTACGAGACGAGGGTACTAAGTTTCCTTTGGCCTCGCGTGTTATCCTTGAAGACACTTTTATGGATGATATAATAACAGGTGCCGAATCCTTAGATACACTTTTCCAAACATCGCAGCAATTAATTGAACTTCTCACGGCCGGCGGCTTTAGATTAAGCAAGTGGATTAGCAACTCTAATGATTTTCTTTCTCTCGTTAGAAGTTCTATCTCAAGTCCACTAATGATCAAGGAATCTCCCGATCACTCCGTCAAGGTTTTAGGTATACGCTGGGTACCCACGAACGACAGTTTTGCTTATCAAATTTCACCACCCGCACCTTCTAAAAATTATACTAAACGTAACATTCTTTCGATTATAGCTGGGATTTATGATCCCTTGGGTTTCATCGCTCCACTAACTTTTTCGTACAAGTGTTTCTTGCAGAAACTTTGGAAATCAGACCTCGGTTGGGATGATCCACTTCCAGAGATACTTATTTCTGAGTGGTCTAGTCTTACTCAGAACCTTTCCCTTCTTGCAAATATCAGCATCCCAAGATGTGTGCTACCGACAAATCACCACTACTCTCAAGTGTTAGGGTTTTCAGACGCATCCGAGCTAGGTTATGGATGTGTTTTGTATTTAAGAGCTTGTGATAAGTTTGGCCAACCTAAAATCTCTTTATTGATGGCGAAATCTAAGGTTGCTCCGCTTAAACCTTCAACAATACCACGTTTAGAACTTGCTGGAGCTCTTTTGCTTTCCCGCACTCTGACCGCTTTGCAACCTATACTTTCTAAAATCAATGTTGAATCTACGCATCTATTCACGGACTCAACAATTGTCCTTTCATGGTTAAATAAACCACCGCATACCTTAAAGATGTTCGTAGCAAACCGCGTTTCAGCTATTCTAGAGAATACAACTTTAAACCAATGGAGGCACATTAGTACTGATAAAAATCCTGCCGATGTTGTTTCTAGAGGTCTCGACCCTTTATCGTTATCTTCATCGCTAGATTGGTTTCAAGGTCTTCCTTGGTTAGCTCTAGAACCCTCTTACTGGCCTCAACCCGTTTGGTCACCTATTCCCGCGGATTGCCTTCCTGAAGTGAAAGGACCAGACACAGTTTTAATTTCCAAAGTAACTGAAGTGCCCGATATCGAATGGATGACACGAATTTCTTCTCTTTATAAAATTCAACGCGTTCAAGCCTATATGTCACGATTTATTTCACGATGCCTTCCTAAGAGAAATTGTTTACGAAATTCAGGCCCGTTGACGGTAAATGAATTACGAGAATCGCTCTTTAATTGTGTACGCCAAGTACAGAACGTTTATTTTTGTGAAGAGATTAAGCTAATTAATCAAAATAAATTAAAATCGTCTCGCTTACTTCCGCTTTCTCCCTTTATTGATTCTTCTGGTCTGATTCGAGTTGGAGGTCGTTTAACAAACGCCGATATATCCTACTCGTCTAAACATCCGCTTCTTCTACCTAAGCATTGCACCTTTACGCATGCTCTCATCGACGATTATCATAGAACATATATGCATGCGGGTCCGCGTTCTCTTCGATCCTTAATTCAGCGAACTTTCTGGATTTTGTCCGCCCATTCAGTCATACGTCAACGAATTCGCCTTTGTGTCGTTTGTGCTAAGTTTGTAGGAGCTACACCTTCTCCCATAATGGCTGACTTACCACCATCGCGAGTTATACCATCTAGACCAGTGGTTCTTAACCGGGGGGCCGCGGCCCCCCAGGGGGCCTCGAAAGGTATTTAGGTACTATATATATTGTATTTGGAGATTTTAAGGGGGCCGTGGTTACCAAAAGGTTAAGAACCACTGATCTAGACCGTTCCTTCACTGTGGAGTCGACCTTGCTGGTCCATATCAGATCAAAGAAAGTTTGAAACGGAAGCCTGGAGTTTTCAAAGCGTACTTTGCTCTTTTTATCTGTATGGCCACTAAGGCGGTCCATCTAGAAGCACTCACTAGTCTCTCTACTGAGGCCTTCCTGGCAACGTTAAATAGGTTTGTTGCTCGTCGAGGGCTACCCTCAGATATTTATTGCGACCAAGGTTCTAATTTCCGAGGTGCCGCTCGTGAACTTCGAGAGATAACTTTATTCTTACGGGCCAACGAAACAAAGGACTTACTTGTGTCAGAGTTGTCCCGTAAAGAAGTTCAAATCCATTTCACATGTCCGAAAGCCCCATTTATGGGAGGTGTATGGGAGAGTAACATAAAAAATGTGAAGTTTCATCTACGTCGTTTTGTTGGTAACTACTCTCTCACCTTAGAAGAATTTATTACTGTCTTAGCTCGTGTCGAAGCAATTTTAAATTCACGACCGCTTTGTGATATTTCGGCTACTCCAAATGAAGTAGAAGCTCTTACCCCTGGTCATTTTTTGACAGGTTCACCGCTCCTAGCTGCCCCTGAACCAAATCTTACTGAAACACCGCTGAACCGATTATCCCGCTGGCAAATGGTTTCCCATATTACGCAACATTTTTGGCAGAGATGGTCAAATGAGTACCTTTTAACGCTTCAGCAACGTGCCAAGTGGGCAACGTCTACTTCAGAAGTACTCAAGCCTGGCCAGCTTGTCTGGATCAAGGAAGACGGAGCATCTCCTCTCGTCTATCCATTAGGCATCATCGAAGAAGTCTTCCCTAACCCAATTGACGGGATAGTGCGCATCGTCTCTGTTCGAACAACGAATGGTCTTCTTAAACGACCTGTTCGAAAACTCGCTCCGCTATTTTTGAGCAATTAAGTTTTTTTTTCATTTGCATTTAAAACAGTGTATTTTCTTATAATTTAGTGAAGACGATTTATTTTATTCTTAAATCTTTATTTAAGATACTTTTTTAACGAGTTGTAGTAAGTTTTATTTTTAAAGTAGGTATATATATATTTTTTTTTTTTTTGTAAACTCCACTAAAACACAGTTTTAATTTTTAATTTTTTGTTTCTAACGTAAATTTAATGTTTACACCCTTCCTACTTTTTTGAAGAATCTCCTCCCCAGTAGATTCTTGGCCGGCGGTTATGGTTAAGAGTTTATGGGGGTTTAAAGGTATCAGAGAGATAATATCGTAAACAAACAAAGAAGCGTGGAAGGGCAACGCGAAGATGCAGTCGAGTCCGGGCGAGTCTCGAGTATAGCACGAGATTTGCCGACACCGCTCCCGCACCCGCTCTTATTAAACAACTCCGCACACCGCTTCAATAGTCCGCCATCAACAGGTATCATCCTATAGTATACCTTTATTTCTTTCTTATATTTTTAGCCTCTGTCATAGCTTACGCCGTTATCCGCCGCCACCTACAGTCCACTGAGAATATTATTTATTCTCTACCACCCGCCGCCAATGGTTGGTTACCATTCTCTTATTATTAGAGGATTTTCCACCAATATATATATATATATATATATATATATATATATTATCTATACATATATAAAATAAAAATATGCATGCATACATAAATAAAAATAAATTGAATAATTATAACAATGTTACTTTTTGAAAAGGTTTTAAAAAAAATGGTTTTAAAACCCGAAAAATATAATCATAAAAAAAAGTCTTTAACAGTTAATAAAGATTTATTCTTAGATTAGAAGTAATTAAAAAAATTTAATGACTTTAGCTGTTGTTTCGGATATGAGATCTTTACACGACCTTAATTACATATTATGCTACATTTAGATTTTTATCAAATCCCATTTTAAAGAGATAATTAATTTAAACTATTTTTTTTTTTTTTTAAATAAAAATACAACAACATTAAAAATGGTGTGATTTGAATATAGATATAAATATAAAACATGTAATGTTGATGGTATTATAGGTATGATGATTATTTCATTAATGCATCTATGAATAAATAACTTGATTTTTTAGTTTCATTTTTATATTTTTAATTTAATATAGAATGTACAAGCTAACTCAATGTAACTAATTTTATCATGCACATATTTCCCGATTTCTGATGCATGAACAGTGTATACTCTTCATAAATAATTTAATTAGGTATCTTAATATACTGACCAAGATTTATATTAGAATTTATATTGGATTAATTTTGTTTTTAAGAATTTGCTGTCCAAAGACTAAAGCATGAGATAAATATTCCTCTAGAGCAGCGTTTCCCAACCCTATGGTCACGACCCAAAATAGGGTCAAGACAAAATATTTTAGGGTCGCGAAAAATCTTTGAAATTATACAGACATAAATTAATCAATTCTTTCAAAAAGCATTAGTTATAGTTATTACTATTATGAAATATATATGTTTAATGAAATTAAAATATTAAAATTTGATAAATAGTCTAATATATAGGTATCCTGAGAGGGGTCCAGCTTACATTAATTAGGGTAAAAGATATTTTATTTTTTTTAGGATTGTTTTGTATAGTAAGAGGAGCATGAAACCAAGTTTGCGACCTCGAAAGACCTGGGGACAACTTTTGGTAGTCGAAAAACCTCGAAATTTTGGCTCTTTTTTCAGTTTTTTTAATATAAATCATTAACGACACCGAAATCAGTAAATTGTATTCTCTCAATAATGAAAGTAGACTAAATTCCCTACAAAATGCACTAGTCAAACTTAATTTTATGTTATCCTAACCCATTTCTACAGGATTTTGAAGTTTGACGAAATTTTGTAAAATGCATGATTTAAAGTTTCAATATTAGCACGTTCAATGCTCTCCAGGCGGCAAACTAATGCTTGGAGCGAACAATTTCCAAAGATTAAAAAAATATTATTTTTAGCCATAGAATCCAAATCCAGTCCTGAACATTTGGCTTCCCATTCACTTTTTTTTAATTATATAAATTGGACACACTTTTGCTGAACACAAAAAATGTTTAGCATATGTTCTGGATGCGCATTTATAGCCATTATCGAACCCTGAAAACCGCATCTTTCTATCTATCATGGTTCCGGAGATAGTTGGCTGTTCCATATTAGCTGGGACGCCCTTTATATACATACATAGATACACATATCTTCAATATATAAATATATATTGGGTAATAATAAATATATAATGGACACCATAAACAATAATATAAATGTAAAAAAATGAGTAAAATCCTGTATTTTACAAAATTTCGTCAAACTTTAAAGTCCTGTATAAATAGGTTAGGATAACATAGCATTAGGCTTGACTAATGCATTTTGTAGGGAATTTTGTCTACTTTCGTTTCGGAAAGAATACAATGTTCTGATTTCGATGTCGTTTATGAGTTATATTAAAAAGATTGAAAAATGTGCCAAAATTTCGAGGTTTTTCGCCTACCAAAAGTTGACCCTAGAGCTTTCGAGGTCGCAAACTTGGTTTCATACTCCTCTTACTATGCAAAACAATCCTAAAAAATAAAATCGTTTACTCTAATTAATGTAAGCTCGAATGTATCTATATATTGGCCTGAAAGTATAAATAATAAAATTATAACGATCAATTCATAAGAATAAAGGATGTTATTAGGAAATGATAACAACGAATGCTTGAAAGGTTGATAGAAATAAAAGACAAAATAAGGGGTATTGCAACGAGAAGTAATACAGTTTCATAGAAGCTTGAATCTCTTTTCTTTAAACTCCCGACAAAGAGTCTTCAGCCCACCAACATGAGTTCTAGTCTTAGTAGGCTCTTTATATAATATCAATCTGATATAATTCAAAACAGGCTAATGCTTAACCCTATTAAGATCATTAGTGAGCTCAGTTTTGTTTTGAAAAAGTAATATAATAAGCCTGTAGTTCCGTCTTCCTAATCCAGTAATGATGTAAGTAGAATGCAGGCTCTTGGGACCATGTATAACCCTGCAATCCTTAGGGTATGCAATACGCAATACACTATATTCACGTTATAGGGTCGCAAAAATATAAAGACAAATTTTTAGGGTCCGGCAACGAAAAGGTTGGGAAACGCTGCTCTAGAGGTCTTGACCTAGAATCGACATTCTTGGTTATGTTTCACACCAGTTTGGAAAACAAGGTTTGCCTAAAATATTGAAGGTGATACTTGCAGTAAAAAAAGAAACCTAAAATGTGGCACAATATATTCATTTATCCTGAATAAAAAATAAAAATAGTTATAGAGATCTGAAAAATAAGTTTAGATATCTGATGAATAGTTTTAGAGATATGAAAACTAGGTTTAGATATCTTAAAAATAGGTTTAAATATTTGAAAATAGGTTTCAATACCTGAAAAATAGGTTTAAATATATAAGAAATAGGTTTAGAGATACGAAAAATAGGTTTAGAGATGTGAAACATAGTTTTAGAGGTCTGAAAAATAGGCTTAGATATCTGAAAAATTGGTTTAAATATTTAACAATAGGTTCAGAGATATGAAAAATAGGTTTAGAGATCTGAAAAATAGGCTTAGATATCTGAAAAATAGAATTAAATATATTAAAATAGGTTTAGATGTCTGAAAAATAGGTTTAAATGTATGTAAAAATATATTTAGAAAGATAAAAAATAGGTTTAAAGATCTGAAAAATAGGTTTTGTGATAATGAATTTAAATATGCTCTTTGATGCTTGAAATAAAAGTTTTGTGTCGGCTATTTCATCTTATACAAAACTAATTAAACCAATTAAATTAATGTTTGTACAATTGTTACCTCCATGGGAATATCAACTGATTAAACTGTACAACCTAATTAATTGTGACTGCAAATATGAACTTCTTTAATCTTGACTAGAATGGTAATCATCCTTTATATCATTTAAATATATTTATAGACTTTAGAATATTGCAAATGGTTTAAAAAAGCTAATATGATTATATTTTCTTTTGTGTGAGCTCATCAAGTAAAATATAGTGTGGCACATAGCTTCCTTCGATCCTATTATGTACTTCATTAATGTTACTATGCTTTTACTCCCAATGTTGTCAATTAATTTTTTTTTTGTTCCTTTTTAGTCCAGGAGATAGCGTGCAAAAAAGTGTCTGACTAACGTCAAGCTAGAATTTTGTGTATAAGTAAATCTTTTAGTGCCTTTTAAGAATATGTGGTCGGCTAAGTTTGTCTACGGGACATAGCTTGGCAATAGGCATTTGAAAAAACAAGCCGATGGAGAGCGACCATGTCCCACCCTTTATGGTGGAAAATGTGATTTTCATGATTCTGAGTGCGAAATTAGTTAGTAGACCAAAAATTAAGTTGATGGTAGTTTTTCACTTAATAGGTGACGTCTTTGATTCAGAGTAATATTTGACTAATCAGCCTATTAAGTGACAAACTATCATCAACTTGATTTTTGGTCTACTAAGTTTGTACTCAGGATCGTGAAAATCATATTGTCCACCACATAAAGGGGGGGACATGGCTGCTCTCCGCGGGTTTGTTTCTTTCAAATGCCTATTGCCAAGCTTTGTCCCACAGACCAACTTAGCCAACCACATATTCTTAAAAGGCACCAAAATATTAACTTATATACACAAAATTCTAGCTTGGTGTTAGCCAGACACTTTTTTGCACGCTATCTCCCGGACTACAGTAAATAAAATGAGAGTTTATGGAATTTAAATTCAGTGCCAAGCAAGTATAGCGGTATGAGAGCACGCTCGTCTCTGATAAGTCCTATATCTGATTTTCTTGATCTGGTATAGGTGAAGAGTTGGGTGGGCATCGTCGGGCCCCTGATGAGTCGGACGCGACGAAACGATGCAGGACATGGCGTAATGCCGAGCCAACATCTTAATGACGTAATGTCTGATGTTGGTTGAACAGTTCCTATGTGTCACGCTTGCGTGGCACATCCCTTGGTGTCACTCACAAATTGTGTAGCCTTTGCAGTGTGCAAACATGGTATTACATTGCTGTTATAATATATATATATATATATATATATATATATATATATATATATATATATATATATATATATATATATATATATATATATATATTATAAATTTGTCATGAGATTACTTTGCTTATTCCTTACCATTAAGTCACCATTACAAGCAGTATTCAATTTAAAAGTTTGACCATCCCACGGTATTAACAATAAGTAATGTTTACGCAAGATATGCATAGAAATATATATATATATATATATATATATATATATATATATATATATATATATATATATATATATATATATATATATATCCTTTTTGTGACTTAGTGTAAATAGATTTATTGGTGTGTAATCTTATAGGCGTAAAAAAAGGGTTTCTCTTTGGTAGTATCCTCTTCCTTATAGGATGGCTTTTTTTGCAATGAACAGTTTTTAACTGTTTTAAAATACCGTAGTCTCTTTAACGGGGTTTAACTCAGACTTTAAGATTTACGACTACAACAGGTTTTATTCCTTTTTATACAAAAAGGTGTTGCTAAAGATCTTCCAGCCGCCAAACATTGCAAATTTTTTCAACTAAAGAGTGAAAACAAGGATAAAGCATTCTTGAAGATTACCAAAAGAAATAATTCTTAAGTTATATCTTATATATACATACAAATATATTGTGTATAGTTAGAAACAAAGACGCTGTAGAAATACACTATTCTTAGTAGGGAATGGTTCAAAGAGTTTAATATCTTTAGAGTTTATTTTGTTATAAAACAAGTCATTGTCCAGAACTAAACATAACTAAGAATAGAAAGACTTCCTTTTACAAATTTACTGTTGCGACAAAAAAATACAAACGTTCTTAAACATCCGCATACAATGTAATGCCTTAAATGCAATAAAAACTTCCCTAATTCCCAGGCTGCCAAATAAAGGCCTAATAGCCCCATTCCTTTTCTTGTTGTACGCCCTTTTCGAGAATCTGGCAATTAGCCACGTGGAAGGTGTCAATTAAGTCAAAAGTCTGCCAATTAGCCACGTGGAAGGTGCCAATTAAGTTAAAAGTCTAACAATTACCCACGTGGAAGGTGTCAATTAAGTTAAAAGTCTGACAATTACCCACGTGGAAGGTGTCAATTAAGTCAAAAGTCTGACAATTACCCACGTGGAAGGTGTCAATTAAGTCAAAAGTCTGACAATTACCCACGTGGAAGGTGTCAATTAAGTCAAAAGTCTGACAATTACCCACGTGGAAGGTGTCGATTAAGTCAAAATTCTGACAATTAACCACGTGGAAGGTGTCAATTAAGTCAAAAGTCTGACAATTACCCACGTGGAATGTGTGAATTAAGTCAAAAGTCTGACAATTACCCACGTGGAAGGTGTCAATTAAGTCAAAAGTCTGACAATTACCCATGTGGAAGGTGTCGATTAAGTCAAAAGTCTGACAATTAACCACGAGGAAGGTGTCAATTAAGTCAAAATTCTGTCAATTAGCCACGTGGAAGGTGTCGATTAAGACAAAAGTTTGTCAATTGGCCAAGTGGAAGCTATGACACAAAGCATCCACGTGCCTTATAACTGGAATATGGAATGATGACGCATGAGCACAAAATTAAGTACAATAAGATGGATTACAAGTTGTGAGCTATGACAAAAATGTTTTGACAGATGAACTTGAAAAATTTTGACAGACTTTTGACTTAATTGACAGCTTCCACATGGCTAATTTAGGCAGATACGAGACATATATTCTTTATGTATTTCTTCCTCATTTTTAGGACCTGTTCTTATGGGGTAGCGGGGACGAACATTTTTTAGGGGATTTTCAGCCAATTGGAAACGCGATACATATTTGTGATCTCCATTTCAATACCTTTAAAATTATACCCCACTTAAAAATTTAAAAAAAAATTAAATATAATTCCAAATGCAATCAGTTCGCAATTGGTCGCTGACAGTAAATTTTGAGTTGTGAAGTTCGCAACATTTTTTCTGTTTTTGAGAAAAAGTTTAAGATAGTCTTAATCTATCTTAAGCAAATTTCACAAATTTCAAATCTACAACATGTCTAGAGATATGATCTAAGATGCAACGGACAGACGAACAAAATACCAAAACCATAAGGGTTTCTATGATGAACTCAAACCCTAAAAACAAATTCCATTATTGATTTAAAATTTCAAAAACAATTTTAGCGACCACAATACTTTCTCTTTCGAAAAAAATATTTGATAGAAGACATTTTTATTTTGATTACCTAAGGAAAAGTATTTTCCTTTGGTTTCACCCAAAAGATCCAAAACTTTGATTTCAACGGAATTATCCTTTTCGGCTGTTTTTAAGACCATTTAGATGTTTTGTTTTTAGCTAGATGTCTGTCTATGTGTGTCACGCATAACTCCTACAGTTTTTAAACTAGAGAATTAAAACCTTCGAAGGAGCTAAAAATGCAACAGTTCGTAAAAAATTGAAAAAGTTCCCGATTGCGCTCTTTATAAGACCACTTTCCATTTCCACTGACTTTCCTTTTGATATTTGCCGCCATTTTGAAAATATCGGCTGTTGAATTTTGAAACTATAACGCTAAATAAATTC
Source organism: Gerris lacustris (assembly GCA_951217055.1). Classification (NCBI taxonomy): domain Eukaryota; kingdom Metazoa; phylum Arthropoda; class Insecta; order Hemiptera; family Gerridae; genus Gerris; species Gerris lacustris. Next base: position 11,709,765 of record OX578286.1, read on the forward strand.
GGAGCTATTTCGCTGATTGAACTAAAATTCGCACCAGTTATACCTTTTTATAAAATAAATAATCCCTCTGTATTTTAACTTAATATTTGCAGCAATTTAGGAATTTATTTAGTAATGAAAAGTTCTCAAAGATATTCAACTGCGTGGAGTTTTTTTTATTAATACCAAATTCATTTCCTAAAATAAAATAGCAGAAATGTTGTTTAATTATTTAATTTCATTATTACAAGTAATTACCCTTTTACTAAATGCACTCTTTGCACAAATTAAACACCAACGCATATAAATAAATTAGTTACATGTAAACTGTAGTTAAAACTATATTTTGTAATTTATTATACAAGGAAAAACTGAAAAAAAAAAAAAAAAAAAAATGTGGAAAACATTTTTATAGTTCATTCCTACATAACATACTTTGAATATTTCACTCGTATCTTTTTAAAAACGATGATGAAGTGGATTCCTGTAAGTATGTATCATCTCATATATTATCATATTATATATATAATATATATATATATATATATATATATATATATATATATATATATATATATATATATATATATATATATATATATATATATATATATCACTATTGGATGCAACTATTTCTGCCTCTAGAGCGGAACAGCCTTAAAGCTCTCTTGATCCTATGAATATTTATGCACCTTATATGAATACAACCATGTAGTTTTTACTTTTTTCTTCACATGTGAAAAAAATAATAGAAGGTTATAATTGTATTCTTTAAAAAAAAAAAAAAAAAAATCGTACACACGAAAAATATGTGTAGTTTGTAAATTATAATGGAAATTAGAATTGCCTAAAATGTATTATAATTATATTGTTAGAGTTGTTATTATTAATTATTTTTGCCCAAAATATTATAAAATGCTCAAGATAATTTTCTTGTTGAATATAAATAGCTTGAAGCATTCTGGTTTAAAATCAAACCTTTCCTTATATACTTCCCATGGGGCCACCCGCAAGGCACGTATTAGATTCATAAGAGTAATCCCAACAGTTAAATTTATTATAAAGGTCCAACAAATTTTACATTATTCAAGTAAATAATACAGATAATATACCTGTATTAGGAATCATATCCAAACCTATCATGTAGGCTAAACCAGCAATACAAAACTGACAATCAAAGTCTAATGCCAGAACTCCCAAAATACATACTACTTAGGTAGGCTTCCGTGTTTGATAATATAATGAGGGACTATCATAAATAAGGGTGTAAGTACTAAGTACCGAAGTTTCTCGTCCAGTATTCGGACCCATCTTCAGGGAGGTACTTGTTGTTCTGATGTTAATGCTGTTCCTACCGAACAAAATTTACCTAATTCTACTTTAACTGGATAAAAACTTATCCTAATGTGAACGATTTTTTTTTCGTGTCTGTCTATCCGTCTACCTGTCGGACTATGTATCCACGAATAACTTCCACAATATTCATCCAATTTTGATGGAGTGTGCAGGTTATTCCCTAAATGGTCCCACATGAATGCCAATGTAATTGTATTTATTCAAGTCAATGCTCAATGTAATAATCCACCAAACATCCTTTTCGAACCGATATTGCTAAGAATTGGTGAATAGTTAGTGATCCTCCCTGAATTATGTGCCCCACTAATTGGCAGTTTATTTAAATTTACATTAAATCGATCTTCAATGTTCGATTAAGTCGACCATCAACGTTCAATTAAATCGACCTTCAACGTACTTGCACTTACAAAAATGATCCTCTATTCTCTAAATATGTGAAAACTTAAGAAAAAAAAATACTAAATCGTTACAATAGCTTATAATGAAGAAGAAGAAACCATAAAGAAGTTAAAAAAAATAAAAATAAAAATAAAGAGGTATAGGAATTAAAAAAGGCAGAATTAGGGCGATAACCCTATTTCGTCGAGTTGGTTGGTTTGAAGCCAATTAAAAGGCGCGAGAACAGGCTGAGGTATAATAGTTTCTACCTTTACGCTTCTCACACATCTTGCTAATGCGACGCCATTTTGAATAGATACCAACAAGATGAAACAGACACCACTTTTGTATATCCTTCATGGGTTAATTGAAATGAGTTAGTTGCCCCTTTGACTTTTTTCGAAAAAAACCAATTAAAAATACTTAAATTGATGAAGTCTAGGAAAAATCTTAATTGAACTGCAGTTTTGGAAAATCGTATTTCCTTTAATAGTTTCATTTAATTAAATTATTTTTTTTTTATTGATATTACTATTGAAGAGGAAAGGGATAAAATTCAAATAAATTTGTTTGTATGGTGTATTGAAAACAATCTCAACACGGTTACTGTTTACAACTTCAATGTCTGTTTACATGTCCGTATTGAGTTTGTATTTGAAAATTATTTAAATAAAGTTCTGACTTCATTAGAAAAACAGCTGATTTTTGACACTTGATAATTATGATAGCTGTGAAAAAAGTTTATGTTTGTAAGGTCGATGTGTCAGGTTATCCAGGAAAGAAACATAAAACAGCGCATGCCCTAATAGAATTTCAATACAGTCAGGTGTTTATATGTAACTTATATGTTCTGAGTACCAGATTTTAGGTTATCGATAAACTAGATTAAATACGGTAGGTTTACATGAAGAGATACCGTATTCAGATCGTTTTTAATAAACCACATGTAAACATAGCTATTATCTTATCAATTTTTTTTTTAATTATTAAACAAAAATTTCAATTTTAAAAGATTATTTAAAAAGAATAAAAAACACATTCGGGATATTTTCAATTTTCAATTGGGTCATTTTTAAGACTGACTTGAAGATTAAATTTTGATGGTTTTTAAAAATTTTTTAAAAATCAAACCGGTGGAGAGCTTATCTTATCCGACCACATATTCAAAGACACCAAAAGATTTACTAATAAACAAAATTCTAGCTTGATGTTAGTCACACACTTTTTTGCACGCTATCTCCTGGACTATTAAACTTAAAACAGTGGTGATGTATAACCTTCTTGTAAACAAAACCCTGCACAACTTTGTTGTGTATTTTTTGACAGCTCATTCTCATAATTTGTCAGGTGAGTGCAATTTTTCTTATCATCAAAATCTACTTTGATCCGAAAATAATTACAAGATAAAATGAACTTTTTATATACATACTATATATTTAAATTTCTGTTGAATCATATGTAATTTTGATAATATAATTGTCATTGATATAATATACCTAATGTTGGTGAATGGTGAAAAAAAATAGTTCCGAATTTATTTACTTCACATAAATGACAACCATCTAGAGAGCTGATGTTAAACCTAAAAAAGGACAAATCTTTGTACAACGGATCTCGCCAACACCGAATCTAAGAAGAAGTAAGAGAAGAAAAATAAAAATGTGTACAAGTAAAGAAGTACAGATGCATAAAAATTAAACCGATACCTAGGACACAAGTGTAAGCAAACCTGGTTGACACACGTCAATTAATTTATTTCTTTGTTTACTTTTACTTTTTCTCTGTCATTCAATGTTTATCTCTTAATAAAAAATCACAAATTTGAAACCCGTCAAAATGAATATTGTAAAAATGGGACATGTCAAAACAAATAAAATAACTTGAGGATTTCTTCCGAACTAACTTTCCATACAGCAAAATGTGCTGAAAACGAATTAAATTCTGCTGAAAGATGGCTAAAAGTATTAAAAATATTGCATTGTCATCGTGTTCTGACCAAAAAATTGATCAAGCTATTCTAAAAGTTTCAAATGTCTAGCTACTCGGGAAGTTAGTTAAAAATCGATTGCAAGATTTGTACTGGACAAACAAACAAACAAACAAGTAAGCAAGCTAATAAAAACGTAGTAAAAAAGTTGAGCCCATCCAACTCAACTTGGATGTTCAAGTTGACTTTGATATCCTGTTTACACGATCCAAGTACAGTCAAAGCTAACTTGGTCCAAGTATACTTTGACTAAACCGGGCTTAATGAAGGTCATTAAAGTTTTTACGATTCAGGTTATAGTTGCAAGTACGCTAACGACATGGTTAAAAGCGATTCCCTTTTAATTTTTTTTTTTTTTCTTTCAAATTAATAGTAACCACCTATTAATTTATGATAATTATAAAACAAAAGAATAAGAATAAAACAAAGAGAAATATACCTACCTATTAATTATATTTTCAAAACCACAATACGATCTAGCAAATATACAAACGTATAAAAATAAAAACAAATTTACAAATAAAACGGAAAGAAACAAAAACAAATTGATATTTTCAAAGTGAAGAAATAGAAAAAAATTAAACCTAACTCAATAATATTCCGACCCCCCCCCCCCCCCCCCAAAAAAAAATAATAAAAAAGATGATAGAAGCAAAAGCTACTGACCAGTGGTCTCTGGGCAAGGAACCTGCTCATTATTTCGTTGACCCTGTAATACAAAGAGCTTTAAGTGTGTATTCATTAGTTAACTACACGTACATTCCTTCCCCCATTAATTTTCACAAATATACTACTATAAGACTTTCCTAATATAGTTTTTTGTTCTTTTTTTTTTAATCCTAATCTACACTTTAATCTTAAAAAAGTTTTTTTTTTTCTTCTATTAAAGATTCCTTAATCCATCTTCCCTTTTATTAATTTTTTATTCTTTTTAACTTCTCGCTTCTCATTTATTTTTTAAAGTTTTTTTTTTTTTCATCATCATTCGTTCTTACGAGCCGTAAAAAAAACGTACGTTAAGATATCAAATTATCACAAAGAAAAATGGCAGTTAGCAGATTTTTTTTTTTTATGAAAACGACCACCTTCACTATTATAATTTAGTTGTTTTTCTTTTTTCGTCTTATTATACATTTTTTTTTTTCTTCTTGAACTCAACGATATTTTTTTTTAAACATCATTCTCACTTAAATGAAAAAAACAATAAGTTAAATAAATGAACTAACCATTGTATAGTTTTATTATTTCATTATATCTATATTAATATTTCATGTATTAATTTTGATAATTTTATTTATATTATCAAATGTCTCTTCTGTATTTTAGAATCATATTGTAATAATATAATAGTTGTTAGTTATAGTTAAATTACATTTATATATAATATATACATCCCAACAAAAACACGTGTAAATAAGCCAAGTCTGGCGTAAAAAGTTGTGAGATCATATAGGTTTAGCCTACTGTCTCCCCTAAGTTTTCCATTGTCCGAGTAAGTTCTACTAGGTCTAATTTATCCAGTGCAAGTACATGATGTTAGTCTGTCCCTCTCTTTATTCTCTTTCCCAAATCACTCTACACGTTTAAATTTAAAATCATTTTCTGACTTGGCAAATACACACTAAAAACTTAAATCAAATAATATTTATTGCTTCCGAGCTTACCGAAGGTAACGGAAGCATTGTGTTCACATTTGAGAACGAAAAAGTTGTATGCCTCCGATTTTAAAAATTCCAAGACAGAAATCCGTTTCAGACATCAGGGAACATTTTTGGTCTCGTGTCTGTCTGTCTGTCTGTCTCTCTGTCTGTCTGTCGGTCTGTGTGCCCACGAATTATGAAACGTGCGACGATAACTTGAGTGAATGTCAACCGATTTTGATGAAATTTGGTAGAAATGTTCATTTTACCAATGCCCAGGACGAATTCGTTGGACAATGTTATCCATCCAAGCGTTCACGAGCAATGCTCGCGTAAACGTGAACAAATTTAAAATTGGAATTTTAGGTCGGGAAAAAAATCTAACTTCATCTATTCAATGAGACAAACATTTTTTTCAAATACAATTTTTCATTAAAACCAACAGCGACACCGCTATGAAGTGTTAAAGATCGCTAAAACTATTAATAGTTTTTACACAATAAACATTATAACAATAAAGTGCATGATATGATGCGAGGAAGCTATGTGCCACACTAATTGGCAGTCTATTTTTTATTTATTTGAGCGTCGCAGCACAAAGATACAAATTTGTATACGACACCTGCATTTATTTTAGACTCTTCGCAGTCAGCGACAAAACTGACTGTAGACAAAAATACTCCTGTGTGCACCTGCGCCTGGCCTTGGTGTTATTTGAGAATATCTCGAAAATGAAGCTGACCCAGATACATGTTCATAGGAACTTACTTGTTCAGCATCAAATTCCCTATAAGATCCCTAAATATCTAGTCTTTTCATTCAGGGACATCCTATAGCTGATAAAAGTATATGGATTTACACTTTTAAGGCCGTTTGAGTCCACAAAAGCGTTTTCCAACTTGTTTAACCGTTGCATCTGCACATCAATGGCAAACATTTCGTCAATTGAAATCAACTATCTTATCTTCGTACACGACTTTAGTTTAACAGACCATTTTAAACTCCTGTTACTTTAAAAGACCTCTTCATTCTTTGTTATCAAATGACATAAAAAGGAGATTCGAGGCGACACGGCAATCCTTTTAAACAGCCTGTAGTTAATCCTTTGTTTTAACCGCACCCAATTAAAAATGAGAGACAACGACGAAACAAGCTAAAACACATTCTAACAATATCCTTCTTCAGTTCTTTTATTTTTGTATTCTTCTATCCATTCTACGGTAGGTCATCCGGAGGAAACTAAGAAAAAAGGAAAAGAGATAGGCCTTAAAGGATGGGAGTTTTTTTAAACAAGACGAAATGGGACCCTCTTTCACAAAACATGAGACAGGAAAGGGATACTATGTCTCTTAATTGTACCTCTTTCTTTATCAGAATTCCTTTAGACTTTTGCTCTCTATAGTTCTTAAGTGGTGTCATTAAGACGTTAAATACTCTGTTAAGTAAAATGCTAACAACCTTTTGAGAGTTTCGCTTGCCATTCTATCGGGTGGGTTGTTTTTCCCGAAGTCAATGCTTTTAAAATACTTCCCATCCCTTCCCTTTTTTGTAATAGTAAGGGTGAAGTCTTAAAAAGAAGTAAAATGCTACTTGAAAGACGATTAAAAAAAAAAGGTCCTATTGTCTTTGTCTTTGTATTCAAGGAAATGGTTTGGAAGGTTTCAGAACTTCGAAAATCCTATAAGATGTGACTTCGAAAAGAACAAAGAAAGTTCATCAATGGTTTTTTAAAAGCGTGAATGATTCTTTTGTATCAGGGTTGATGTCATTTTTGCTTCCGAGCTTACCGATGGTAACGAAACCATTGTGATCGTTCTAGAGTTCTAAAGAACGATTTTTTTTTTTTTTTTTTTAATGTCTTCGATTTAAAAAAAAAAAAAAAATCTTAGACAGAAATTCATTTCTGACATCAATGAACATTTTTCGTCTCTTATCTGTTTTTACGTTTGTCTGTCTGTCAACAATTTTTTGCGAACAGCCATATCTTAAAAACTACTTGTACGCTTTTAATAAAATTTAGATGGCAGCTCATAATCATCCCATTGTTAGTGCCATAATAATTTAAAACTTCTACACTTACTGTTTCCTCCCAAATGTGAAAAAACTTTTATTTATTGGCAACTATATAGATACGAGATACTACAGAGACTTTTTCCCTGATAAAGCGTATTTTGTTCGAAAGGAATTTTTTATTTAGAGACAAAAAAAAAATGTCGCTTTAAGAATTATTACTGAGTGAAATATGAATCTTATGGTACTTCGAAATTATTAAAAAATATTTATATAAAATAAAAATAGACTGCCAATTAGTGTGGCACATGGCTTCCTCGCATCCTATCATGTACTTTATTGTTATAATGTTTATTGTGTAAAAACTATTAATATAGTTTTAGCGATCTTTAACACTTTATAGCGGTGTCGCTGTTGGTTTTACTGAAAAATTGTATTTGAAAAAAATGTTTGTCTCATTGAATAGATGAAGTTAGATTTTTTTCCCAACCTAAAATTCCAATTTTAAATTTGAAGTTCACGTTTACGCGAGCGTTGCTCGTGAACGCTTGGACGGATAACGTTGTCCAACGAACTCGTCCTGGGGATTGGTAAAATGAACATGTCTACCAAATTTCATCAAAATCTGTTGACATTTACTCAAGTTATCGTCGCACGTTTCATAATTCGCGGACACACAGACCGACAGACAGACAGACAGACAGACAGACAGACAGACAGACAGACAGACACGAGACCAAAAATATTCCCTGATGTCTGAAACGGATTTCTGTCTTGGAATTTTTAAAATCGGAGGCATAAAAGTTTTTCGTTCTCAAAAGTGAACACAATGCTTCCGTTACCTTCGGTAAGCTCGGAAGCAATAATTTTAAGAAAATATCAATATTTAAGAAATGACCTAATGAAATCCAAGAAGGCTACAGTACAATCGGCAACTTCAATCCCGAACTAAGTAAGTTTAAGACAGGTTAAAAATTAATGTATAATTTAAATCTAAAAAAATTGCCCTTTTGTATAATTAACTGATAAGGAGATTTCCTAGTCATCTACTATTGTGATTTACAATATATCCTTCAAAGTCTAGTATCGGAATATCCACTATAATTTAGAATTATCTAAATATATAAAAGAAACATACTAGTGTATCTAATAGTTATTAGTATCTGGTATTAGTTTATCTACAGGGTGGTCCAAAAGTCTCCCCCCCCCCCCCCCTCTTAACTTTTGAACGGTTTGAGATAAATTAATGAAACTTGGGGATCTCTACCATACAAAGGGAAGTTTGTTTTCATGCAATAACCCAGTAGGGGCAACCACCCACTTTGCCCCTAGGCCACCCAACTTCATAATTTCAAATTGGAGTGCATATTTTTGATAGCATATTTGGATTCTACAGTGAAAAATAATAAACTTTTACTTGAAACTTTTTTTCTATTTCCAATATTTTGCCCCCTATAGGTGGGCAATGATAGCAAAATAACCCTTCCGATATAATACGTTATAAAATCTAAACTGTTAGAGATAAATTAATGAAACTTAGGGGATCCGTACCATGTAAAGGAAAGTCTGTTTTCATGCTATCGCGCAATAGGGGCAACCTCCCATTTTGCCCCCAGACCAACTAACTTCAAAATTTTTACCTGAAAATGTATATTTTTGATTGCAGATTTAGGTTCTACGGCAAAAAACAAAAATATTTCACTTCAAACTTTTTTTTCTATCTCCAATATTTTGCCCCCTATACAGGGCAAAGGTATACAAATGGTAGATTTCAGCGCCTGGGGGCAAAATAGTGGTTGCCTCTAGTACGCGAGTGGATGGTTACACACTTCCCTTTACATGGTACAGATCCCCCCAAATTCCATTACTATATTTCAAACCGTTTAGATTTTATAACGATAAGTGTTTTTTTTTTACTATTTCTGAAGGGTAATTTTGTTATCTTTGCCCTCCTGTAGGGGGAAAAATATTGGAAATAGAAAAAATAGTTTCAAGTAAAAGTTTATTATTTTTCACCGTAGAATCCAAATATGCTATCAAAAATGAAAAAATCACTCCAATTTGAAATTTTGAAGTTGGGTGGCCTGGGGGCAAAGTGGGTGGTTGCCCCTACTGGGTGATTGCATGAAAACAAACTTCCCTTTGTCTGGTAGAGGTCCCCAAGTTTCATTAATTTATCTCAAACCGTTCAAAAGTTAAGAGGGGGGGGGGGGGGAGACTTTTGTACCACCCTGTATAACATAGAAGAGAACTTATAAAAAGTCACTTCTTTAGATTGTTACTCACCATATAAAAAACCAGAGGGGAGTAACAATCTAAAGAAGGTGTACGGAATTTTCTTCTTTAGACTGTTATTCCCATTATAAAAAAACAAAGGGGAGTAACAATCTAAAGAAGGAATACAGAATGTTCTTCTTTAGGCTGTTACTCCCCATATAAAAATACAGAAAAAGACAGAGGGGAGTAACAATCTAAAGATAGTGTACGGAATGTTTTTCTTTAGACTGTTACTCCCCGTATAAAAACAGAAGTCTTATATTCCTTTTTTTCAAAGTACTTTAGACTAAACATCCCCTTGTCTAAATAGTTATTTAGTCAAGAATTTTATTCTAAAAAAAAAAAAAAAAAAAAAAAAATAGAGGAGTAACAATCTAAAGAAGTAACCTAATAAGTACCTTGTGGGTGGCCCAAGGGAAATACTTAAGGTTTGATTTTATACGAGAAGTAATTATATATAAAGAAGTAGCTATAAAATAAAAATTAAAAATAAGATCGGAAGTAGTAGTCCAAATTAAATTGAACCGAGTTTATTTCAACTCTTGTTACAGTCTAATCCTTAAAAGTATTATTTATTTAAAGTCAAGGTTAGTGAACTTATAAGTAGATCGATATTAACTGTTTTAACGGATCGAATAAGTTTAAAAAAATAAAACTAGCCTAAACAGGTTTTGTTCAAATCATAACTGGCCCTGGTATAATGATGTGGTCTAAGCAAGTTCGTAAAGTTCTTAGAGAGATGCATCTTGCATGGATTCTAATAGGAAAGGGGAGGGACAACTAGGGTGAACTTGTCTTTAGCTTCGTAGAGAAGGGTCATCTTGATCTTATGGCTTTTACAGTTATCATAGTTAGAATAAACAAACTAAACTCACTAACTTTCACAAAAAAGTAGAGAAACAAAAGTAAAAAATTTGGTCCGAAACAACTCAGACAAACTTTCTCATATACGAGTTGATAATTACTTAGCCCAGTGATTTCCATTTATTAGTTTTCGTGTTTTAGTAGGTAAATTTAATTATTATTGAACATTTTTAACAAAATGTATCATAAAAATAACTTCTCCTCGGCGGGAAATCGAACTCGGCCACTCTCCACCGCGTTTAAAGCTATTTTCTCAGGAACTAGATTTTTCCCCGGGGTAACTTCTTATATTGTTAGATTCGTAATTAAATGGATTTCACTTTAGAATATTTTAATCCTAATCTTCGAAAAAATACATTTTTTCAGAGTATTTGGAGGTCACCGCCCCCCAAATTTACAGCTAAAATTAATGCGCCAACATTAATGCTGAACATTTATGCCCAATTTCGTCAACATTGGCCGCGAAGTTTAAGCTCCATGCGTCTGCAAATACAACAGACAGACATTTTTTTAAAAAACACATTTTTGGACTCAGGGGACCTCAAAGCGTGTAAATCCATCAAAATCTCAAAATCGAATTTTCGGGCCATCACAATACTTTATTACTTTCTATTGATATAAGAAAGTAAAAAAAAACGTTGTTTGGAAGTTGAATTGTTTAAAAGACTACTCCAATAACTACACGCATCGGACATCTCCTTTTCAATTATAATAAAATGTATGACTTCACTACAATAAAACTTCTGCTTGTATTAAGTTAAAATTTTACACGCCTGTTTCAATTGTACTTTAGGCGATGTGCATGAAGTTTTATTAAAATCGTTATGTTAGAACGTAAGATATCGGTAAAAACGGGTTTTTTCTTGAATCTTCTATTTTGTTACACAAAATAGAAAATAGGGGTTTATTTTATTATTTTATTTTTTTAATTAAACCCCTATTTGATAAAATATAAAATTCATTAGAATATGATTTCTTTATTCCCGTCCTATAATACCAATTTAAAATGTTCGTGCAAATGTTGCGGGAACGCTTGGGCAGCTAACGTTGTTCAGAACTCGTTCGTGGGAATTGCTAAAATTTAAATGTGTACCAAATTTCACCAAAATCGGATAAACTTTTACTCATGTTATCGTTACACGTATCTGACAAACACGCAGGATGCATAGTTTTTTAAAATGTAAAAAGCTCCTTTGAGATAGGCTAACTATGATGAAACTACCTATCCAAATCGGACTGGCAGTTATCAAGATATAGTAGTAAAATGTTTATTTATTAATTACAATTCAAAATCATACATTAGAATCTTTTTTTCTAAACATACAAGCTTGACCAAAGGTCGTCAGCTAGAGTTGGCATGTACAATAAAAATAAAACTTAACTGTTCACAATGTGTGACCTAAAAGATCATTGTGAAAATAAAAAAAAAACAAAACAACAATTTAAATAAAATATAAATCAAAGTGAACATACACATAAATCTCTCTGGTTACCGCATTAAAAAATATAAACTTCTGTTGTTATTAGAAATAAAAGTATAAAAAAACATCTTTTTAAGTAAATTTATTTAATAGAATATTTTTAGTTATAAGTTATTATATATATAAACTATAGTGGATTATTATTATATATGTAGTGGGTCTTAATTTATTTTATTTTGATGTATTATTTTGTTTATATATAATTATATTTATGATTATTATTATAATTATTATTATAATTATTACTATAATTATTATTATTATTATTATTATTATTAATATTATGATCATATCCCTTATTATTAGAGCTTTTGTTGTTTTAACAAGTTTTCTCTCAATTTATAGGCTGAATTGATGAAGGATGCAAAATTGGTCCAGTCGGCTCCGTTTATGAAACATTTTAAATCTTGAAACGTTAGCACTTCATTTCCTAAATATTGTTTCCTAATTGTATTATACGTCACACAGGATGACAAAAAGTGCTGAAGCGTTTCATTCTCTGTTGAACTGCACACAGTGCATTTATAATCTTTGTCTGTTATCCATGGTGTGTAGTTCAATTTTAATACAGAACCTCTCACTCTACAAATCAACGAAATATTCCAAAAACATTGCTGGTCCATATAACTTACACTGGCAGGTTCAAAATTTATATACTTATATGTTTCATGAAATGTCGACTGGCAAACCCTTGAATGCAGTTCAGCTCTTACACCTGACTTAACATTTTCAAAAAATGTGTTCATAGCACTCTGCGCTAAGTTTATATTTCCAAGCCATTCTTCTACCTCTTTTATATTAAAATTAAAACTATATTTTTCAGCTAAATTTTTCCAGTCTTGAATCCAAAAGTCATGTTCTTTAACCATCAGTTTTGTTAGTATTTTTGGGAGCCTCCCATCAGGCATTTCAACAATTTTTTTAATATAATTAATTTGTTGGTGTAAATAGAATATAAACAGAGGATCTCTGCCAGTTTCGAGAAGTAAAAAGTAACTAGGTGTATTTCTGGGCAGCCAAAATATTTTTTTCAGAAAGTAGTACTGTAATTTTTCTACTGTCTCGTATTTTTTGCCTGCCCAAATAGGAGCGGCGTATCCCATAATGGACCTGGCTACTGCATCGAAGATCTTGTATTTGGATTTTATGGAAATATCTGTGTGTGAAACAATTTTTTTCCACGTGGTGTTTATGCCGAATTTAGCTACTGTAAGTTTTTCTTTGAAATGCTGTTCAAAGCTCAATTTTGAAGTTAGAGTGATGCCTAAATATTTATAACATTTTTCTACGGATATTGGATTATTTTCAAAGAACCATTTTTCATCTGCCGCTAATTTCCCTCCATTTTTGAAAACTACGATTTTAGATTTTTGGATGTTGACTTTTAGATTCCAATCTTGACAATATTTTTCAAGTCTGTTTATCATAAGTTGAAGAGTTTTAGGATTATTTGATAGAAGTACTAAGTCATCGGCAAAGCAGAGAATTCTTATTAATCTATTACCTATTTTGCATCCACCGCCGACTATATTTTCTAGGTCGTTTATAAATAAGCAAAAAAGCGCTGGTGAAAGCAAGCAGCCCTGTCTCAGCCCCATATTTGTTGCAAAACTTCTTGTGACTCCTGATGGACCCCAAACTCCTGAACTGGTACCTTCATACAAGCATACTAGTGCGGCTATCATTTTGGACGTTAGGTTAATGTTTTGTAGTTTAAACCATAAGGCTTTCCGATCTATTCTATCGAAGGCTGCAGACAGATCTACGAAAAAAGCGTATAATTTTCCTCGTTTTGGTTTTGTAGATATTTTAATAATACTTATAAGGTTATATAGGTTATCGACAGTCGAATAATTTTTCCGGAAACCTGCTTGAAATTCTGTAATAATATTTTCTTTTTCCATCCATTTATCTAACCTTAAAAGCAATAGGCCCGTATAAATCTTGGATATGGCATCAATAAAACTAATCCCGCGATAATTACTAACTGTGTCTGGACAACCTTTTTTAAATAGAGGGTAAATAATAGATTTTTTAAAGGAATCGGGTACTTTTTCGCCCGAATATATACGATTGAAGAGTCTCAGTACAATATTTAAAGCCGATTCAGGCAAATATTTAAAAAATTCATAGGGCACCCGGTCGTATCCGGGGGCTTTGTTGATTTTACTTTTTTTTAAAACAACTTTTAGCTCATCTAAGACAAACTTACTGTCTACGTATTCGATACAGATATTTTTAAATTCCTTGCAAAAAACTCTATCTGAGATAATGGGAGGGTTAAGAAGGTTTTTGAAATGTTCGACCCAGTCATCTGGAGCAATGTTTATTTGAACAGAAACACGTTTATATTTAAAAACATCCAGCGCATCCCAGAACTGCTTTGATTCTCTTGCATTTGACAAATCTGTAATTATTTTTGAGTAATATTTTTCTTTTTTTAATTTTTGTAAGCTATTGTATATTTTTATTGACTTAAGGTAAAGCAATCTTGCGAGTTCAGTACCTTGTTTTCTAAAAATATTTAGAAAGCGGAACATTTGTTTTCTTTTGGCGGAGCATTCCCAATCAAACCATTTTTGTTTGAAGATTTTATTTAAGGAATTTTGTCCTCCGTTGTTCTGAAGTTTGTCCTCACATGAATCCATTATGACTTTCATAATATTGCTTAGCTCCTGCTCTGTATATTCGCTACATTTATAATTGAGAACATTTTTATTAACATTTATAGTATAGTTTGTATTATCTTTAACGGTCCATTTGAGCTTTGGCAATAATGGCAAATATTGTGTATAGTTTTTAATATTTTCTTCAAATTTCATATTTAATTGTATAGGCAGATGACCGGAGAATGATTCTGGCAATACATTAAGGGATTCAATCCAATCCAAAGAATATTGTGAGGCAAAAACTTGATCAATCATAGAGCTACCATTCGTACTAATATAAGTTACTTCTCCTTCTCTATCTCCAGCTACACGACCATTTAAAATAATTAGACTATAGTCGTCACACAAAGATAAAAGCTCATTTCCTCGCGAATTAACAATTTTGTCTTTTGATTTTCTCACTGTATATATATTGTGATTGGTTAGGCTATTTAAAATTTCATCCATGCTAACACCTTGCTCTTCTCCGATTCGGGCATTTACATCTCCAATAACAATTAAATTTAGTTTTTGATTGCAAATTAAGAAATGTTCGAGATTTTCGAAGCAACTTTTCCATTTATTATAATTTAAGTAAATTGGAAGAATGTAAACGGGCGTATCTGAGTAGGACAGTCTTATTAAATCAAGTCCAGAAATATTATCAAACGATATTTTATTTGAAGTACTTGTATTTTTAATTAAAGAGTTTTTGATTCCTAAAACCATGCCTCCACTGGCTCTACCTACATCGTGCTCTCTACTAGCGGGTAACCAGACTGTTTTAAAATTTGGTAAAAAGTCATTATAGGTTCTAATATTTTCTAGTGTTACAAAAGTTTCTATCAGAATTATCACATCGAACTTATTTAGAAAATTTAGAAAAAATGGATTTGATACTTTGTTTTTTAAACCAGTTATATTGTAGGACAATATTTTAACGCTTTTCATATCCGCTGGCTCCAGTACCCTTGAAGTAGATCCAGTTAATTGCCGCTGGCGTCATTTCTTCTGCTGTAGCTGGCTTCTTGTGTCGGTCCAATTTGAAAATTTTAGTATTATGCTAGTCCAAGTATCCGAATAGTCTTTATTTGTAAGGTTTTTGATTTTAGAAAGTCCGTCTCCGTGTTGAAATGATAGTTGGTCCCCTTCATTCAAATAAATTCGATGTCCGTCAATAAGAAGGTAATTGTGAATGACAGTAACTTTCAGGTCCGGCACATCTTTCCTAATTTCTTTCATCAAGTGTACCAGCTTTGACCGCTTATGTCTCACAGATGGCGTATAATCCTGCTGTATACTGATCCCTGTACCTTTTAGTTGATACCTATTTCTAAAAATAGTTGCTCGATCTTTGTCTTTGGGGATCTCTACTCGTATGGGTCTATTTTCTGTTGAATTTGGCCCCAGAGGATTGGCTTTATAAATCTCTATGTTACTGGGACAACCTAATACTTCTTCACAAAACCTTTTTATTTTTTCAATCAGATCGTCATTTTTATTATGATCAAGTCCTTTAAATATTAGATAGTTTTTCCTAGAACGGTTATCCAGTTCTTCCAATTCTTTTAATATTTTTTTGTTTTCTTCTTTGAGATGGGTTATTTCTTGGCGTATATTTTTATTTTCTTCCTCCAACGAATTTATTTTAATAATAATATTTTCTACATCTGCTTTGGTTGCTAGAAGTTCATTATTTTGTATAAGTAAGCCTTGTATAACATTAACTAGTTCAGAATTTGACATGTTGCCTACAAGATCAGACATATTGGTTGCGTTATTTGAAACTTTGGGATTTTTTCCACTTTCCGGCGAGTCTGGATTTCTACCCCTTTTTTTCGTCAACGTCATAAATATATTACACCACTATAAAAATTGGGAAACTAAATAAATTAATTTTTAGTACCTTTTAGTAGAATTCCTCGTTCTATAATGTGGAATATTTAACTTATTCTTTCTTCCTTTATTTTTCTTGTAAATTCAGGCACTCAACGATTCACAATTAACTAATAACTAATTATTCAATTGAAGTAATGTTATTAATTGATTTATACAATTAATTAAAATAGGTATTTTTAAATATGTCCGTCAAAAAACCTTTCAAAAATACACTTCTACGCAAAAATACGTCTTTTTCTAAACACGTCTTTTCGAAATACGTCTTTCAAAAAACGCTATTACGTAAAAAAATACGTTTTTAAGTAAAAAAGTACGTCTTTTACGTCTTTTAAGATATAATATTTCTCGCAATTATAGTTGAATACGGTAAACGATAGATATAGTTCGGGGTTCACTGATTATTTTACTCTACACGGTAGATGTTTACACCACGGCGGTCAGAGGCCAACTCCAATACTATCAAGATATAAGTGTTCACAAAAATGCGGTGACAGACAAGACCAGATCGCAGCTTGAAATGTTCATTAATATCTCAAAATCATTTGACTTAAAGAAATATATAATTTGTAAAAAATAATTGTTAGCATCGGTAAGCTCGGAAGCAAAATGTTTCTATCAAGGTTTGAACAATTCCTATGCTCAAGTTATGAATATTATTTATTGCTAATGAAATATATTTTATTTATTATCTGCGAGCTTCCTATTAGGATATCTTAATGCCTAGAGGCAACCATGTATTAGAACTTAGAGATATATTTCATGAAAAGAAATATATTTATCACCTTTCAAGAATAAAAGCCACTGAACAAGTGCTTGTATATTGATAAAACAAAGTCATTTTGCGTTTACTTTTAACCTTTTTTTTGTTAATAAATTAATCTACAGATGGCAATCCACCTTTCGCTGTTATTTATACATTTACAATCCGGTGGTTCCCTCGTTAACGTTTTCAACTAATAAGACAAAAAAATAATTAAAAAAAACATGTTTTCTTTTATATCGCATCCCTTCAAGAACGGATAAAACAGAGGAAATGCTCCCTCGAGGCAACTCCGCCTAAAAACATGAATTTAATTTGAATTTTAAAATTATTCAACAACAAAGAATAACATTTAAGTACAACTTTTATAAAAAAAAAATGCCCGTAGGCTCTCAGATCCAAACATATATATATATATATATATATATATATACATATACAAATTACTAACAGAATTAAAGGTGCGATGTTCAGTTGTTTTTTTAATAGTGTGAAAAGATAATTGTTAAGTAGTGGATGAATGCCAGAAGATACATACTTAAAATTAATGTAACCAAATTAACTAGAACAGGAAAAAAAAAGTTTCTTTTACTTTTTAAACTAATACATATTTCTTGTTTATTTTCACTCTATTATTAGATTATAATAATAGACTCGTTTGGTGATAGAATCTAGAGTAATACCACGAAATTGCCAGTTGAAAAATTTAATTTTTTATTACACTAGTTATAAAAATATCTAGGTTTTGTGCGTAGTTTGTACTTGTGTTTTTAAGTCATAAAAGCTTGTAAAGTAAATATGTAGTCAGTAGTTTTTACACTTAATAATATGCTAACATTTAACACTGAAGTGTTTGATTAAAATTAATACAAAATTGTGGTGACAATATTGTTGTGTTACTTTGAATTAACGTCTCTAGTCATAATTATATGGAGGTACCACAAAATTTCAGTCAAAACAACTAATTATATCTAAGGATAGAGTGGTCTACAGCTATTCCAACTGAAAAGTCAAGATTTCTACTTAAAAAGGGGGACCCGAAAAAAACATTTCATAACAAAACTGACGGATTCTATGGCTCAAATGCAACAAATAATATCAAATATGCAGCCCAGGAGTAAGATAATGCCCATTTCTCATTAGTTCTTGAGATATCAATTTATTATATTTTTTTAGTGTTTCACGAAAATCTTCAAAAATTTCCTAATATCTCAAAAACTAAATGAGATAGAGAAATTTGGCTAAGGAACAATTTTAAAAACCATAAAAGAACCTTTCAGAATCACTCATTTAATTCTAAATTTCAGCTGCTAAGCATCTTTTAAGTCCTCTTACATTAAATCAAATTATAATTACTATATACAAAGGGAGACAGACAGAGAAAAATAGACTTCAGCGCCGGGACTCGAACTATGGACCTCCCCCTCATTTCCAGTGTGCGGGAGCTCTAACCAATTAAGCTACACTGAAGAATAATTTCCTCTGACGATATCGATACCTAATCCCGAATTAAGCTTTCAAATTTTTCTACAAGTCTTAGAAGTCAACAAACGACAATATAACTAGACTGAGAAATACGCTTGTAATTATAAAGTACTCAATTAGTACCTGTACTTAGTACAACCAATTATAGAAATTCAATTTTTATACGTTTCTGGTATTATGAATACTACCAAAAACTTATAAAAATAGTCCCTCTTACATTTGAAAATTTATATTTTTTAAAATTCTAGCACAAAATTCCTGAGCTTTCTACTCTTAATTGAGGGACGTTAGAAGTGTGGCGATTTCAGGAAAACTTCTGCTTTTCATAAACTTTCTAATGGTTATAATTAATATTTAAGATCAACGGACTAGTTTTTGAATTATGGTGGATTGAATTTTTTCAGTTTCACAACCAATTCTTGTACAAATCAAAAAAGGTTCCCCCGAACGAAACCACATCACTTTGGTTCTTAGAGGAAATTTGTATCCGGAACAGCTTCGTTTTCAAGATATTTGCAAAAAAAACATAATTTTTAAACGTTCAGCTTTCAAATTCTCCAATACTCTGCTTCTGAAGAAAACCTTGTAGAGAGTCGATTTAAACTAATTTTAGCTCTCTACATTAAAATCCTTAAAAATTGAGCGTTAATGAAGTTCATCTTAATGGATTGACTAATAAAGCTGCAGGGACGTAGCATTTTTAAATTTCGCTGAAAATCAGGGGTTTGTTGTACAGAGGCATTGACAGGATTGATATCAGTCAACGAAAAATTCTTTTCTCTGAGAGGTTATCTATATATATATATATATATATATATATATATATATATATATATATATATATATATATATATATATATATATATATATATATATATATATATACATACTATGATAACAAAGTACAATAAAAGTAGCCGTAAAGAACTTCGTAACAAACATTCGTATACTTGTATTTTCAATATTTCCAAATAATAATTGAATCTGTTATTTAATTTTTCAGAAAGCGGAAACCAAAACCGAATCCACGTGTTCAAACAGAGATAAAAAAAGTGATTTTTTAAGAGGACTGGGGTGGGGGCGAAAAAAAAATCAATTCAATGGTATCACATCGTTGCCAATGGTTACGCCATGGCTGAATCCGATATCCTACAACGAAACAGAATCCAATACAATAGATTGTCCCCTCATCATGGACCACACGTGCCATAACCATCCCTCTTTTTCTACGTACATTTAACCTCGTGGATATGAACCCTCCCGAATTACCTTCATGGCTCGCGTCGCCCACGCTTCTATCCAATCAGAATTCGCATTTTTTTCCATTCCTCTTTATATCCATTGTCCATTGTATTGACCATCCATGTCCACCCTCGCACGAGTCCATCAAGCTTTTTATATCTCCTCCCTTATTTCATCCCTTCTCTTGATAAACATAACATAACTAGGGGAGGGGATCTCCCGAACATACAACGATATAATAATTTTTTTAGAAAAGCCACATATATACTATTGAGGTTTACATCGTAAAAAAAGGGAGAAACAATGGCAAATAACCGAACCTTGAATTAGTAAAACCCCCCTTTCTGGAAAATGATGAAATCCAAAATGAAAGTTCCAAAAAAAATCTAATAATAAATATGACCTGGGGTTCCTAATCAATCTTCTATTTCCATTTGCTTTCAGATGTCATTTATATTATTATTATTCAAATGTTAATGCTAATTTTATTGTTTCATGTTTATTTTATGTTAAAACTCTTTTAGTCATCCTATGGAAAACATTTTTTTAAAAAATAATCCATTTATATAAATGTTTTTTAATAAATGTATATAATGTTCAAGTTTTTATGTATTCAGAGGTAACGTGAAACCAGTAATATTTTAGTATAAGTGTGAAAATAAAACACAAAAAGTACTCTCGCCTGGGTGTTTCATTTTTATTTCAGACCCCTCTACATTCTCGTCGCCTTAAACAATGTGTACCTACCTTTGTTTTTTGTTCATTCCAAAAAGAGAAAAAATTTCCGTCTTAGAAGAAAAAGTTGGGTACCTCTGAACTTTTCCTCACTTCGGAAGCCACTTATTATTGGCTAGGTAGCTCCAAAATGATTTAGCGTTAAAGTTCAGAAGTCGATATTTTCAAGATGGCAGCGGATATCAAAACGGAATTTAGTGGAAATATTTGTTTTATGAAGGTTAATGACGTCACAAAATTATGATTTTCCGGATGGCCCAACTAGAAGTAAGGACAGATTTTTCAACCAAGTTTCAACTCTCTAGCTTAAATACCCTGGGCGCTACGATGATAACAAATACAGACGTCATGCTGAAACCACTCAGGAGGTTTTAAATACACCCAAAACGGATAATTAAGTTGAAATCTCGAAAAAAAAGGTTGAAAACATAACTTTTCCTACTATAGGTGTGGAAAAGTAAAAAAAATTATGAAAATACCTAGTATTTTGTCGGGACCATAGTATTATTTCGTATTATCAGATTTTTCATGATAAGCGTTTTCGAAACAATTTTCACGATATATAGCAGTTGTGTCCATGGATTAAGTGTAGGTACGTGGGGTGTAAATGAAAAAAATTGAGTCGAAATTTGAGTCTTTGGACATCAGTCCTGCTTGGTCTTAAACTAAGAAGTTGAAAAAATTATTCAAATTAATTAATGTACAGGGTGTTGTTACGATGAATACCATTGACAATACCAACACACCATTGTCAATACAAGTGTACATATACCATTGTCTTTGCATGTGTAAAAAATATTTATTAAGAAAATACCCGCTGGGCGTTGAGTAAAGGTTAGTGGCAGCAAATTTGAATAACCTTTATATTATTTGCTAGATATAGGAGCGTCTATGAAAGTCATCTTAAAGGAATAACGCAAACTGTCTCTCCACGTAAATTAAAAAAAACTTTAATGCCAAAGCAACTTTCATCATCAGTGCCTAATGCGGAAGAAAAATAAGTTACATTAATAAAAAGATTTAGTGAGAGGCGAGTCTACTTCATGTAGGAGATCGACGTAAGATTCACTTTTTTTCTTCCGCACTGATGATGGCCTTTTAAAAGCTCAAAGCTGCTTTGGCATAAAAGTTTTTTTAATTTACGTAGAGAAACAGTTTGCATCATTCCTTTATCTACGATTGATACGAAATATAAACATTATATCTCTGTTTAGATGCGTAGAAAGTGATTATTTACGTACTTGTTATTCATTGCGCATGCACGTCTCATAGTTCTGAAGGATTCCTCTTCTTTACCACGCTAGTGCGGTAAAGAAGAGGAATTCTTCAGCTTTACGCACGATTAGCGAGTTTGTTTACATTTAACAAAACTAATTTGCTATTCTTTTATTAAAGTAACTGTTTATATCGAGTTTTTAGTGAAAAACAATGAATGAATCAAGTGGCTTGGACGAAAATGTAGAGAATAATACTCCTCCAGAAATAATTAATTCGGCAAAAAATACAACTCAAGATTAATGCCATCTTTATCAAGAGAAGAGATACGAACTTACATACAGCAAGTTTATTTTTTTCTGTATTTATTATTTAAATATAACAATCGTAGATAAAGTACGGTACGCAACTCGTGCGAATACGGCATTTTGCATTGCTCGTGTGGTTTTACTACCCTCGCTGTCGCTCGGGTGCAGACTCCACACTCGCATGCAAAATTCTACCTTCCGCACTCGGCGCGTAATGTACTATTACATTATTTGTTTATTATATTTTTTTTTTTTTCCATTACATAATTAGGAATCTGTACTTTATGGTTTTGAAAAAGAATAAAAAAACAACAAAGTTGTGCGATAAAATTGATCATCTGTTTTAACTTTTTATTTTACTTGACCAACTTTTCTAAGTAAATTCGTTTAAAAACAAAGGTATGTTAACCTTTTGACAATTTTTAAAAATTCATCGTAAAAAAAACCTTGTACATTAATTAATTGGAATCATTTTTTTCAACTTCGTAGTTTAAGACCGAGCAGGCCCCAAAAGCTCAAATTTCAAATCGATCATGTTTGTCATTTACACCCCCACTCAATCCGTAAACACACTGCATATTAGGGTGTTTCATTTTTCCAAAGGTGGGATTTTCATATGACTTTGCTTACGCCCCGAGTCTAAGTGGTGTAAAAGATATATACGACAAATTTCATGAAGATTGGATAATATTTAGAGGTTGCACACTTTGATCAGTTTTGTAATAGTAGGCAAAAAATACGGGTTTTCAATATGAAATATTTTTATTGGGAAAACTAGAAATCAAATACTTAAAAAAAATATATAACTAGAAGCTAAGATTAGTAGGTAATATTATAGGTAAATATTATATTATATTAATTTATTTTGAACGATGCAATATTTTCTTTTGTTCGCTTGGTGACGACTTTTCTGTGATGCTCGACTATCTCAACAAGAATTGTTTTTGATTTTCGTCCATAGGTGTTTCGTTGGACTTTTTTATCAGATCAATTCCCCTTTCTGCAGTATCATTGACCACCTTAAGAGCATGTACCAAGGAGCATGCTTCTTAGAGAATCGTAGTGGATTCCAAACAATTCAACGAAATTTTTGGTTTTAGTAGTAACGAAATGGCTTAGGTCTTTTCCTTCAAAAACTAGGTTTTAAACGATCCTCTAATCGTTTCATTTCCTTTTTCTTTGCAGGTTTGGTTTCTAAATTATTATTCATATTTTCTTTATCTGCCTGAGTAATAAGTTCGTCAAAAATCCAATCCTGCATTTGTTTTTGATGGATACCAAATAGTTTCTTAGCAGCTGTGAGAGCACTTTATTTAAAGTCTGCATCTGGGAAAGAGCTCAAAAGCTCCAGTATGTCCAAATCATTGTTTGAAGCCCATCGACTTACAACTGACTAGTGCCAAAAGCTAACATATATGAGGCTGACAAAATGGTCAACCCGTGTCATTTCTTAAAATTCTGTAAAGCGGTTTTCCGTATCTCCAGCCGTTTAAAAATAAAAGTAAATGGCAAACAAAATTGAAGAGACACTTTGAAAATCCTCCTCATTTGGTCTTACATTGGGATAGTAAACTCTTTCCTTTAGATATATGACGCCTATGGGAGTGTCAAAACATTGGAAGATAGAGTTTCAGTTCTAGTGACTGGCAATGATTGTGAGCATTCGCTTGGCTTACCTGTTGCCCTGAAAGAAAATACTTATTCGGGAAGTGAACTGAGTTAATGCTACTTGAAAATATCATTGGTATATGTTTAGATACTACAGCTTCTATTTCAGGACTAATTCAAGGAGCATGTACCAGAATTAATGGGGAATTTGGACGAATATTGTTGTGGTCGGTTTGCCGTCACTCACCCATGAACTAACATCTAAAGGAGTGTTGTAGCATACCATTTACTGGTCCTGATATCCAGATTTTTCGTAAGTCTGTGGGCTTCATTGGATAAGAAGTCATATAAGACAATGCTGGATGAAGAAATTACCATTCAACGCATTCTAGAAGAATAACGAGTGAGAATGATAACTACATGCTAAATGTCCTAAAACAATTGAATATTCCTCAACAATAATTTAAAGGAATGAAACGGGTTGACCATTTTGTCAGCCTCATACATGTTCGCTTATGGCACGAGTCTGTTGTAAGTCGATAAAAAATTATTTGGATATGCTGGAGCTTTTGAGCTCTTTCCCAGATGCAGACTTTAAATAAAGTGCTCTCACAGCTGCTAAGAAACTATTTGGTATCCACCAGAAACAAATGCAGGATTGGATTTTTGACGAATGTATTAATCAGGCAGATAAAGAAAATATGAATAATAATTTAGAAACCAAACCTGCAAAGAAAAAGGAATCGTTTAAAACCTAGTTTTTGAAGGAAAAGACCTAAGCCATTTCGTTACTACTAAAACAAAAATTTTCGTTGAATTGTTTGGGATCCACTACGATTCATTAAGAAGCATGCTCCTTGGTACATGCTCTTAAGGTGGTCAATGATACTGCAGAAAGGGGAATTGATCTGATAAAAAAGTCCAACGAAACACCCATGGACGAAAATCAAAAACAATTCTTGTTGAGATAGTCGAGCATCACAGAAAAGTCGTCACCAAGGGAACAAAAGAAAATATTGCATCGTTCAAAATAAATTAATATAATATAATATTTACCTATAATATTACGTACTAATCTTAGCTTCTAGTTATATGTTTTTTTTAAGTATTTGATTTCTAGTTTTCCTAATAAAAATATTTAATATTGAAAAACCGTATTTTTTGCCTACTTTTACCAAACTGATCAAAGTGTGCAACCTCTAAATATTATCCAATCTTCATGAAATTTTTCATATATATCTTTTACACCACTTAGACTCGGGGCGTAAGCAAAGTCTGCATTTTTTTCAAATTTTATTTTTTGCCTTACAAAATGAAACACCCTACTGCATATATATATATAAAACACTCAAAATAATATATTTATACACTGATACAGGTATCATTTTCTGCCTGAATAACTATTAATACCCTATATATTCCATTATTTTATTTTTTCATAGAAAGAAACATACTTTATAATCGAATTCTAAAGGAAAACATATATCATGGATATTAATTGAGGAAGAAAATTTTTAAAAAAACAGGTATATATATATCTAATAATATATTATATATATAAAAATAAAATCACTTCAGCTATAAAACATACGGATTAATTAAAATTGAGGATATTCTTTCAACCCTTAAAATGTTAAAACTCTTAATTCTTTTATACTGGTACATATTTTTTTAAAAAATATAACGGATAAAATTGCGATATATATAAAAAATATGTTTCTTAATTAAAATAAACATATTTTAATTGGATCACAGAATCAGAATGGATTAATAAAATTTAATTATTTTTAATTGGAATTATCAATAGTCCCTTGTATAATATAATATATTTATTAAAAGTATATTTGTCCATTCAATCATAAAAACAAATCTTTGAAGTAATATTTTTACACGAAGATTTGTTTTTTAACAAATCTTCTTTAAATCTTTAAATCTTCTTCTTTAAATTTTAGGTAAAATAAATATTTCTATTTGCTGTCAATTTAAAATAAAGTAAAATTTAAGACTTGTAAATTCGTGCAGATTCCAAAAAAATTGTGATTTTTCTATGTTAAGGCCCCCATACACGATCAAACATTTTGCGCAAACGTGATGTCAGGCAAATTTAGGCCATACACTTCAATCATCATGTTTGGGCAAATATCAACCAGCCCCATACAATGCGCAAACAGCGTACATTTTGACCGTGTATGGGGGCCTTAAGTTTTTTCAATTGTTTATATGACGAAGGAATATATATATTCCTAATATTTTTATCATCCATGTTCAAGACGAGAAAAGTTAATTGTATTGTCACCGTTTATCCCGCCAAGTTAAAAAGTCAAATTTACACAAAAGCTGCCAGTGTATGTATACTGTAGGTGAAAAACTAGGGTTTTTGAGGGTCTGCAGCATGAAATACGTACAAGCTATGAAATACGTCCTCAGTAAATCCTAAATCCTGAATTTTTCCAAAGTGCTTGGGAAGACATTTCGAACGGCTTGTTGGATTCCAATTTCGAAGTCCACAACAAAGTTCTTAGGGTTTAGACAGGGTGCAAGAGGTATTACCCGGGGTTAACTGACCCTCACCCTTCAGACCCTTTAGACTAAGAGGCTGGCGCACTTCGACCGTAACCTTTTTCTAATCCGAAGGGGGGCTGGCGCACTTCGGTACCAGCCATCTAAATAATGTTTTGATATCTTTGAAGGCCATGTCCTGTAGATCAAAATAATAAAAAAGCCGAAATCAGTCAAATAGAAGTAGAGAAAAATAGTTTTGAAAATGGTAGTTTTGATACTTCTTCTTCTTATTCTTCCTTCATTTTACGTTGACACACCCTCAGCCTAAACTACTAAACCGATTTTAATGAATGAAGGCTCTTTGGATTTGTCTATATCTATTTCGTTTGGGCCTAGTGCATTCCTAGATCAAAAAAAAAAAATAGGTAACTCATTCCTACTCTGAACGCGGAGGTAGAAACCAAGCTAGCGAATAGACACTTTAACGTTGACGCACCTACAGCCTAAACTACTGAACTGATTTTGATGAATGAGGGCTTTTTGGATTCGTCTAGGGCTCTAGTGCATCCCCCCCCCCTCCTATAACCCCTCAACTCTCTTTATATGCTCCTACTATCAGAATGGTAAGTTCTTTCAATGTCACAGGTCTCGTAGTTCTCTAATCTCTATAAACCATGTCAAGCTCTTAACTTCACTTTTATTTGACTCTAATGTGTGGGAATAATCAGTTTAGAGAATCATTCCTTAGGAACCGTACAAAAAGTCATGAAATCTGACCAAAAACCACTTGTGTGGTAAAAACAAAAGAAACACCCCGCCAAGTCTGTGGCCAAAAAAAGTTGTGAAATCAACTTTCTGTCCCGCCAAGTGATGTTGGCACTTTCTCCTGACCAAACTCTGTCAACTTAGATACTTATCAGCTTCTTCTCCTTGGCGGTGTGCCTGCAGTACTACCCAAAGTTAACTGGTTGTATTCCACGCATCCTCTGCAAAGAACGTAGTAGTTGCATGGGGTCATTCCTTGAAAGCTTAATTTGTATATATTTTCTTATTTCTATTTTATTAGCCTTTTGATAATGGGAAAGATTTAAAGCAATGAAGGCGAAACAAGAAATTGTATTGGTGTTTGAAGAATATTAAAATTCCAGTTTCTAGAAATGGCAAGGCACACCGCCAAGGAGAAGAAGCTGATAAGTATCTAAGTTGACAGTGTTGGGTCAGGAGAAAGTGCCAACATAACTTGGCGGGACGGAAATTGATTTCAAAACTTTTTTGGACCACAGACTTGGCCGGATGTTTTTTTTTTTTTTACCACACAAGTGGTTTCTGGTCAGATAATGAATTTGCCCTGAGAGAGGGCGAAATATAGTTAATTTAAAGATTCGTTAAACCCCGATATTAATTAAATTCTGTCTGAACTATTGAAGAAATATTTTATTACACATTTGTGTGAATGAACATAACATAATGTACATTCCTATCAGTTTCAAATAGTTGACTATGTAGGGACTTAGCCCCTACGTAATATTATTTATTTATTTATTTTATTATTTTTAGTATTTTGTCAAAGTTGTCAATATTTTCATATTATATTAATTTTGAATTGAGTTTTACGTTCTAAATAGTTTCCTAGTGAAGATATAATATAGAAGTTAGTATACGAGTTAGAAGAACCCCACAATTGGTGACCCTCTCTGGAAAAAGATCACGCAGTAAGTTCAAAATTATTTTAAATAATTTTTTTTTTTTCGCTGTCAAAAGTCAAAATTTAATTTTTTTTTAAAAAAATCGAAATTAAAAAAAAAATGGAATTATTAAATTTAGAAGAAGATAATTTGGAAGTTAATATGGTTAGTGTAAAACTACCACCCTTTTGGACAACAAGCCCAGCTATTTGGTTTTTAACGGTGGAAGCCCAGTTCAATACAAGAAATATAAGAATAGAAAGAACGAAATACGACCATGTAGTAGCTTCATTGCCGCAGGAAGTAGCGGTCACAGTTTACGATATCATTCAAAATCCGCCAGCTACTAACCCTTACACTACACTAAAAAATGCACTTATAGAGCGGCATTCTGTCAGTGAAAGCCGACGTATTGAAGAGTTACTGTCAGGACAGGATATGGGTGATAAAAAACCATCTGCTTTTTATCGATCTTTAAAACTATTAGCTGGTTCATCCACTTTAATAACAGATGACCTTATCACCAAACTTTGGCTCAGAAAATTACCTACCATGGTCCAAACCGCAGTGACAGCTAGTGGGAAAACTGCAGCTGAAGATTTGATTGCTATTGCTGACAGCGTGCAGGAGGTTTTCAATAGGCAAACGTCATCAGTTCTTTCGATTGCTTCAACATCAAGTGCAATTACTCCACCACAAATTTCCTCTCTCACTGATAGAGCCATTCAAGAACTTTCGCAACAAAATTTAAAGCTTCAAAATGAAATATCAGAAATTAAACGCTTATTAGCTAACTTAAACACTAACAATAGAGCTTACAATAATCATTATCAAAGAAATCAGCGTAATAGATCAAGAAGTAGACAACGTGGGCGCTCTAACTCAAGAGAAACAGGAATATGCTGGTACCACAATAAATTTGGTGCACAATCTTACAAATGTACCAAGCCTTGCACATTTAAAATGCCGGAAAACCAGTAAAGTCCGTTGCCGTAGCGACCGGTAACGGAGCAACGCACACCAGTCGCCTATTCATCAAAGATGCTAATACAGGAAGCAGCTTCCTCATTGACAGCGGAGCAGATGTTTCAGTCATTCCAGTATCACAAACAAAAATAAACAATAGAGGTCCTCTTTATTTACTTTCAGCAGCAAACGGTTCAAAAATTGAAGTTTTTGGTTCTAAATTAATTAATGTAAATTTAGGCCTTAGAAAAGACTTCAGACATTCATTTTTGGTTGCAAGCGTAAGCACACCTATAATAGGAGCAGACTTTTTGGAAAGGTTTGAACTAGTAATTGACATAAAAAATCGTGTCCTTACTGATCCTCAAACTGGACTTAAAGCTAAAGGAGTTATAAAAAATTGGATTACAACATCTCCAAAATTTTTTGAGGTTAGCAAAAACGAATATGGTTCTATTTTACATGAATTTCCAAATATTGTCAAAGAACCTGATTTTGCTGCTCCAGTAAAGCATACTGTGGTCCATAGAATTATTACAAAAGGTTCGCTACCCGTTTCTCGTGCTAGGAGGCTAGATCCAGCAAAACTTAAAGCAGCCAAAGAAGAATTTGAATACATGTGTCAGATTGGAATATGCAGACCATCAGCATCACATTGTTCCTCACCACTCCATATGGTCCCAAAGAAAGACACGACCGACTGGCGTCCGTGTGGGGACTATAGGAGGCTAAATTCTATTACAGTGCCTGACAGGTATCCTATACCTCACATACAAGATTTTTCCGCAAATCTCTCTGGATGTACAATATTTTCAAAATTGGACTTAGTGCGGGCATATCATAACATCCCCATAGCCCCGGAAGATATTTACAAGACAGCTGTGATAACACCTTTTGGGTTGTTTGAATTCACACGCATGCCATTCGGATTACGGGATGCTGCCCAATCATTTCAAAGATTCATGCACCAAGTTCTGAGAGGTCTGGACTTTGTTTTTGTTTACCTTGATGACATCCTTATATACAGCAAATCCGAAAATGAACATAAAGAACACTTACGATTACTTTTTCAACGATTGGATGAATACGGTCTCAAAATTAAAGCGTCTAAATGTATTTTTGGAGTAACAAAATTAGAATTTTTAAGCCATGAAGTTTCAGCAGAAGGGATTTGTCCAGCTAAAAAGAGAGTAACTGTCATCACCGAATTTCCCGAACCTCAGTCTATTAAACAAATACAGAGATTTATAGGTATGGTACAATATTACCATAGATTTTTACCAGGTTTAGCGCATAAAATTGCACCACTTCATTCCCACCTGGCACTTCTACAAAAAGAAACAAAAAACAAATCCAAAAACATATGCATTTGGCCAGATCAATGTAAACATGCATTCCAAGAGGTAAAACAAGCTTTAGCCAACGCAACTCTCTTAGCATTTGCAAAAGACAACTCTACACTTAGCATAGTATCAGACGCATCTAATACAGCAGTTGGTGCTGTATTGCAACAGCAAACAAATAAAGGTTGGGAACCTCTAGGTTTTTTCAGCAGGAAATTAACCCCAACACAATCAAGATATTCTGCTTTTGATAGAGAACTTCTCGCAATATATTTAGCCATAAAAAATTTTAGATATATGGTCGAAGGTCGGGAGTTCTTTGTCATGACAGATCATAAACCTTTAACTACAGCCATGTTCACTAAAACAGAAAGATCACCAAGGCAAGCTAGACATCTAGACTACATTTCACAGTTTACATCGGATATAAGATATATTACAGGAGCTGAAAACATAGTGGCAGATGCATTATCTAGAATAGAAGCAATAGATATGACACCAGACTGGGAGGTTCTCGTGAAGCTTCAGGTGGATGATTCTGAATTAAAAGAACTATTAACCAGTAGACAGGAAAATTCTCATTTTAAACTGGAGAAAGTAAAAATTCCTGCTACTACTTTCGAAGTATGGTGTGAATCCTCATTAGGAAAACACCGTCCATTTATCCCTAAACATATGCGACCCAAAATATTTAACCAATTCCATGGTTTATCTCATCCTGGCATAAAATCGACTCGTACAAAAATTTGCGCCAAATATTTTTGGCCTGGCATGAACAAAGATATCAATGATTGGTGTCGAAGTTGCTTAGAATGCCAGCGCCAAAAGATCCATCGCCATATAAAAACCCCAACTCAATCAATCCCCATCCCTCCTGGTCGCTTCCAACACATTCATATGGACCTGGTAGGACCATTACCGGTGTCAAATAATTTTCATTATATCCTTACCATAATAGATCGATTCTCCAGGTGGCCTGAGGCATACCCCATCAGGGATATATCTGCACAAACAGTGGCAGATACGTTTGTTAAGCAATATATATCCAGATTCGGAGTTCCGCTACAAATAACAACAGACCAAGGTTCCCAGTTCGAATCCAGGTTATTTGACGAGCTTACCAAATTACTGGGAACCCAGCGGATCCGAACTACAGCTTATCATCCGCAATCCAACGGTATGGTGGAAAGGTTTCACAGGGTACTAAAATCCGCCATTCGAACATCTGGCAACCCAACCTGTTGGTCTGACGAGCTTCCACTCATACTGTTGGGAATCCGGACCGCGGTGAAAACAGATCTTAAAATGAGTCCCGCTGAGATGCTATATGGAGAATGCCTCCGGGTACCTGGAGAATTATTCGAACCCTCACCTAATTTTGATATTTCTGATCCCACTAACTTTGTAGATAAATTAAGACAAAATTTCAGATTCCTTCATTCCCCAGCCACAAGAGTAAACCCAAAAGAACAAATTTTTGTACCCCAATCACTCAATGATTGTAACCATGTTTTTGTACGAGTAGATAGATGCAAGGGTGGGCTTAACCCACCATATGAAGGCCCATTTGAAGTTATTAGAAAATCGAGAAAAAACTTCATAATAAATCAAAATGGTGCCCAAAAAGCCGTGTCAATAAATAGGCTTAAACCTGCCAAGTTGGCAGTGGCAGGCAAAGACAAAGCGAAAAAAGTCCGCTTTCAGCTGGGGAGGGGGTCCTGTAGGGACTTAGCCCCTACGTAATATTATTTATTTATTTATTTTATTATTTTTAGTATTTTGTCAAAGTTGTCAATATTTTCATATTATATTAATTTTGAATTGAGTTTTACGTTCTAAATAGTTTCCTAGTGAAGATATAATATAGAAGTTAGTATACGAGTTAGAAGAACCCCACAACTATACTGAGCACATCTTTTTATTTTACATTTTTCATTCCATTTTCCAAGTTGTCATTTTGCACAAGGTCAGCGAGAATGATTCTAAGAAGTGATGATCTTTAGTGATTTGCGATATAATATTTATTGTTGAGGGCTTGTATTCTCAATGAAGGATCATCCGGATTACCACGTGTCTGGATTAACGGGGCCCTACTGTATACATACAGGGTGTCTGTAAAAGGTCTTTACAAAAGCCTACCACATGTTCCTTAGACTGAAATCAGCCAAATTAAGAAAACTTACCTAAGTCCAAAGTTGCTTAGTTTGGGCGCTAAACGGCCCTGATGTTACAATTTAAAATAGTCTCTTAAAATACATACATAATATATATATATATATATATATATATATATATATATATATATATATATATATATATATATATATATATATATATATATATATATATATATATATATATAATATAATAATATATTTATAGTATATTTAATATAAGTCAATGAGAAATTAAAAATAATAGATAAAATTATAATCATTCATCTAACTTTTAAAAATAGATGATTATCTATAACTATATATATTCTATTACTAACCACAGCAAACTAGCCAAAAAATCTATAATTATCCATCATTATAAATAAATTATATCGTTTATAAATACCTATAATTGTAAATTATATAGATTAAATTTATCTTAGAAATTGAAAATATAATTAGATACATTAAAAGAACCAAAATTGTATATTATTATAGTTATTTATGGTCAATTTTTTTATTTTTTTTAATTTTTATTTTTTTTCATTATTAACTCAAAAAACGTAATACTTTAGTATTCAAAGAAGGGGTTGTTTCAAAAATTAAGCCATAAATATTCTTCAAAATTAGAATCAGTATAAAGGGTCAAAGTAGGCCCTTTAGGCAAGAACACTAATAACCTGCCTACCAGCCCACGCAATAATTAAATTCATATACATATATATTTATGCATTATTAATATATATATATATAGTTTAAAATTGTTTAAAACATAAGCTCCTTTTAGTTACCAATTTAAATGCTTAAAGAATTCCTTTTTTAATTAAAATTTTTAATAGGTTTAAATGAATAAATAATAGTTTATAAAAGGTAAGTAAGCGTGGTAAGATAGACTATAATTTATGATAATTTAGTAAAAGATCGAGGCATTGTTTTTATTTTTTTCTTGATTGTAAATATAATTAATTGTGTTAAAAGATAGTAGTGTGGGTAAACATATGGTTTCCTTTATAAGTAATATATAGGTTATTTATGCACAAATAATCATTTTTAAGTTTAAAAATCGAAGTTACCTATAAACTTCAATAAATTATTACTAATACATTTTTTACTTTCTCTTAAAAAGAGAAAGTATTGCGATGGCACAAAAATTCGTTTTGAGGTCCCCTGAGTCCAAAAAAGTGGTTTTTAAAAAATGTCTGTCTGCCGTCTTTCAAACGTGGGAAACCCAAATTACTAGGCCGATTTTCACGAAATTTGGCATACGTGTTCAGAAAAATCATACCCCGAGGAGAAATCGAGAAATGACATTTAGCTCCAAATTGGGGGGTGCTACACCCCAAAATCTCTAAATAGAGTTAAAGTTATTTCACGAAAACGATTCCGAGGATTTCAATTAAAAAAAATTCTAAAATGTAGTCCATTTGAATACGAATCTAACTTTATAAGAAGTTTTCCTGGGAAAAATCTAGTTCCTGAGAAAATAGCTTTAAAAGCGGATGGAAAGAGCCCGGGTTCAATTCCTCACTGAGGAGATGTTATTCTTATGATAAATTTCAATAAGAAATTAAATGTACCTAGGAAAACACGAAAACTAATAAATGTAAAACCCTGGGCCAAGTAATTATGAACTCTTATATGAGAAAATTTATCTGAGTTGTCTCGGACCGATTTGTTTAATTTTATGAACAGTGGATACATTTTTATACACGTAGTACGCATAAAAAGAAAGTATTAAGTCAAAAAAATTAATGTGATGTTTGTCGCCTATGCAGACGCGCAATGTTTAACTAAACTATCTGGGCTAATGTTTATAAATTTTTACTTAAAATCAAGAAAAAATAGTCTGCAAGTTAGTGTGGCACATAGCTTCCTCGCGTTCCATAATGTACTTAAAAGATGTTATCCTTTTACATACAATATTATTCTTCAGGATTTCCTCCCTCCTTTTATTTTAAATCTGTTAAAATTGTTTTCATGAAGAGAACAGATCTTTGAAATTAATATGGGACCATCTGTGCGCTACATTAAACATACCATCTAAATTTCATAAAAATCAGATGAATTCTTTTAAAAATATAGGTGTAAATAAATGCATGATTGTGTGTATGTGGAAGAAAAACTAATGGGCGGAGAGGATTGAAACATTTATGAGACCATCAATGGCCTGATTTTGATCTGCCATCCAAATTTCATTAAAATCGAACGAGCAGTTTTTAAGGTATCAATATACCTTAAAAACTTCGAGCCAATGCTCGAAAAAAATGACAGACATACCGGACAGACAGTGTACCAAAAATATCCTCTACTCTGATGGCTGAAACCGATTTCTGTCTTGGAATTTTTGAAATCGGAGTAATAAAAAATGTTCGTTCGTCAGAATGACCACATAGCTTCCGTTACCCTAAGTAAGCTCGGAAACACAATTATTACCGTTTTGCATGGAATATAAGATGCACTCGAATATAAGCATCCCGATTCTCGAATTACAAATTTGGAAAAGATCATTTATGCATCGAATATATAAGACGCGCCCTTTTTCAACGGGAAAATCTTCCTTTCTCTTTTCTAACAACTTGTCCAGACTACACAAGTGAGAGACACATTTTTTAGTGATCTTCTTGATTTGGTGTCCAGAGTTGGGTGGGCATCATCGGGCCCCTGATGAATCGGACGCGACGAAACGATGCAGGACATGGCATAATGCCGAGCCAACATCTTAATGACGTTATGTCTGATGTTGGAACAGTTCCTATGTGTCGCGCTTGCGTGGCACATCCCTTGGTGTCTCTCACTAACACAAATTGTGTACGTTATTGCAGTGTGAAAAAACACAGTACTACATTGCTAATATATATATATATGTGTGTATATATATGTATGTTTATATCTTAAATATATGCGTAAGCTAGAATAATTAATTTGTATTCAGATCAGGTTATTTTTTTATATAAACATTTTTTTGGAAGGTAAACTGTCTGAGATAATTTTACAAACCATGTAATTAACTATTCAAATCCATTATAAACTAAAATTGCACCTATAATATATATATATATATATATATATATATATATATATATATATATATATATATATATATATATATATATATATAAAGAATAAAACATGATATTTAGTGGGATAATAATCTTAAACATAATTTTCAGCCAGACATATACTTTTTTTAAAAAACAAAAATTGCCTACTCGTAACTAAAGAGAACGGAATAAATTAATTATGAATAAACTACTAATAAATGGATGATTTATTTTAAAGAAGCAGTTGTGAATATCAAGCTGCACATAAAATAAAAAAATGGGTAAAAAAAAAATTATAAATAATTGTTTGAAATTACGATGACTACAGTATTAATTAAATATAATTAAAGGTAAATTAGGTAATTAGATTGAGTTTTTCATTAAAATGATAAATTAGATTAAGTGGTATTTTGTGCTGCTATTTACTGGATAATGAAGGAAGTATATAATCTACCAATTGTTGTGGCGCATAGTTTCCTCGTGTCCTATCCCTAAACGAATAGACGTATCGGTATAAAATAAAGCATAATGAGATTCTATATATTAGAAGCTATAAAAATAGTGTGACCCGACTCAGCATTGAAAGTGTGGTTGTTTAGAACTGATTCGATTTCTAGTGGTGTAAAATTTTCTATTATTTTAGATATACGAGCGTCTATGGAGTCAATGGATCTTAATGGAATAACATTAACTGTCTCTCCACGTAAATTGAAGCTGGTTTATTAAACCAATCAGCTTTCAGCCTTCATATGGCTATCATCACATCATCAGTGCCAACCAAACTCGAAATGTTTTCTTGTTTGGTAAACAAGAAAACATTGTTTAGTCCGCGTTTAAAATTATTTTCACAGAAACTAGATTTTTCTCGGGAAATCGAGTTATACCTATAGATTCATATTTAAATAGACCCTCTGTAACGTTTAAATTTATTTCTAATTTTCGCGAGGTCTACTGTTCACAGAACTACTAGTTATTTTATCTACGCTTTTGAAGTAAAAGTAAAAACCCTGTTTGTACAAACTTAACTTAGTCAAATACGAGTCTATAATTACTTGGCCAAGTGTTAAGTGTTTTCCAATTCTAATTGTGTGGTCCAGTGTCATCTTAGTCTTACAAAAAAACATTTATTTTACCACCCCCTCCCCCCCCCCTTTTTGGGAGGGGATCCTTCTGAGTTATCTCCTTCCCATTAACCACGTTACACTTATGTGGCTACACAATGATACTGATGCTTTATGCCTTATTCAGAAACTGACCAAGTGTTAAGCAATAAAAATTAAAGATCAGTGTTGCTCATGAAACTAGGAGTGAAGTGAGGTTATGATCTAAAGAAAGAGCAGACTTGGCCGCAATGTAGATATCACTACTTTGATAGGCTCACATTTTTGGGAGGGGGTCTGGAACTTGTCCTTTTATTTCACGGTTAGGCTTTGTTGGGGATATCATTCCTTTATGCTAGCTTGAGTATCGTGGGCGTCGTCCTATTCTTTACGAGGGACTGGACGGAGCTAGACCACAGTAATACCCTTATCCAGTAGAGCGTCGATTATCCGAACGTCAGTTATCCGAATGTACAATTATCGGAACTGGCTTCATGAAAAAAAAAAAAAAAATAATAATAATAATAAAACTAGACTGCCAATTAGTGTGGCACATAGCTTCCTCGCATCCTATCATGTACTTTATTGTTAAATTTACATTAAAATTATTGTTATATTGCTTATTGTGTAAAAACTATTAATAGTTTTAGCGATCTTTAACACTTCATAACGGTGTCGCTGTTGGTTTTACTAAAACATTGTATTTGAAAAAAATGTTTGTCTCAGAATAGATGAAGTTAGATTTTTTTCCCGACCTAAAATTCCAATTTTAAATTTGAAGTTCACGTTTACGCGAGAGTTTCTCGTGAACGCTTGGACGGATAACGTTGTCCAACGAACTCGTCCTGGGCATTAGTAAAATGAACATGTCTACCAAATTTCATCAAAATAGGTCGACATTTACTCAAGTTATCGTCGCACGTTTCATAATTCGCGGACACACAGACCGACAGACAGACAGACAGACAGACAGACAGACAGACAGACAGACAGACAGACAGACAGACACGGAACCAAAAATGTTCCCTGATGTCTGAAACGGATTTCTGTCTTGGAATTTTTCAAATCGGAGGCATAAAAGTTTTTCGTTCTCAAAAGTGAACACAATGCTTCCGTTACCTTCGGTAAGCTCGGAAGCAAAATCATAACCCACTGCTTAATTAATTTCAAAGAAATAGCGGTGTAAGCTGTATAAAGGGATACCAGATCTCGATGAATTCAGTTTAACGTGGCAGACAATAACATTTGTTTACTAAGACCTAACTTTTGTTAATCTACGTATTTTGTGGAATCATTTGCAGCATTTTTTCACTGAATACCTTTTCATTCTATTGGTTTCTTATGTCCATTCTCTCAGTATCAAATCATTAATTATGAGGTATACAGTGAATTAGTTAGTGGTCAGATATTTTAAATAAAACTTACAACATGTCGACAAAAAGGAAACAAGTAGTGCTTTCATTAAAATATAGAATAGAAATTATTAACCGCCTGAAGAAAGCTGCAACAGGTAAGGCATTATCTATCAAGTTCAGTGATGGTAAATCAACGATTACGGGAATAAAAAATAATTCTGATTCAATCACTAGGTATGCACTTAATCTTGACAGTGAAGAGGGCAGATTATATTGCAAAAATATGAAAAAATCGAAATCCGATTTGTTAGAAGATGCTGCTTTCACTTGGTTTTAGCAAAATCGGGCCACCGGACAACCCATTTCTGGATCCATATTGTGTGAAAAAGCAGTGGGATTAAACAGCTTGGTGGTGGCGGTGGCTCTTCATTCAACGCCAGTTCTGGGTGGCTGACAAATTTTAATTTACGGCATGGGATTCGAAAAATATACTAGATAAATAAAACAAAAAAGTTAAAGATACTTTTTCCATAAACGTGGTTGATTAATTTTACATCTTCCCTTTTAATTGTTTTTAATTTTTAGTGAATTTTGATTATCCGAACCACCCCAAAAAAC
The DNA here is from genome assembly GCA_951217055.1 of Gerris lacustris. Taxonomy (NCBI): domain Eukaryota; kingdom Metazoa; phylum Arthropoda; class Insecta; order Hemiptera; family Gerridae; genus Gerris; species Gerris lacustris. The sequence continues at coordinate 11,748,403 of OX578286.1, forward strand.
ATTAGTTCGGATAATCGACGTTCTACTGTACACATTTAACCGACGCAGAATAACAAGGGTATAGAGTATGGAGTATCATCTTGGTGCGTAAATAAATATTTTTTACTAGGTAATGTTAGATATAAATTTAGGGGTATTGCCCCCCCCCCCCCCTAAATTATGAATAATAGTATTAAATTATTTCTCAAATAGACTTTGCCCTACACGAGATCTCACAACGATTTACATTATTTATTTTTTGATTTGATACTATTTTCTTAAAAATAATATAAATAAATATCCTTGTTAAATAAAATTATTAAATAAATAATGAAATCATGAAAACAATAAATTATTCTCTTTTTATAAAAAAAAAGAAAAAAAAAGAAACGAAAGAGAAATATTTAGTAACGGTTTCTAACTACTTACTATAAATCAAATCTTGATGTTTCCATTGTTATCTGTAAATCGACATGTATAATAAGGGTTTACTCTATAGAGCAGTTTTTTATTCCTGTAATTGGTTAACCTGACCACGTCTCGAGGGTTTCAACTCTATTAGCAGCTTGATTAATATCTAAACCCAGATCTAGATCTAGTAACATTACAGTGTTTTACAGAAAAAGGAAAACCTTTAAAAACAGTTTAGCCATAAAAAAAACGAAAAATGAAACAAAAAAATCCCTTTTTTTTGTATTTATTAAATGTTATCTTTCTGCTCTCTCATGATGCAAGGAATGAATAAGTCAAAATATTTTAATTATTGAATACAGGAAAAAAAAGATTTTTGTTTAACTCAAATATTATTATATTATCAGATAATATTTGGGACTAAATTAGAAAAAAGCGTGTGGTTTTTTAGAGCTTTTCACATTCGTTAAACCTATTCTAGATCGATAGATTTATTGATCATACACATGCACATGTGCAGTAATATACGTTAATTTACCTTCTGGTAAAACGGCCTAAGCCGTGGAAAATATATATTCTAGATCAGTGTTTCCCAAACTTTTTTTATACACATGTGACCATTCGTCCAGTAAAAAGACGCAAGAAAGCTTTATTTTATACTTATGTTATAATTTGTCCAGTAATATGACGCAAAAAAGCTTTATTTTATACTTATGTTATCATTTGTCCAGTAATATGACGCAAGAAAGCTTTATTACTGTAAAATATTCGCCACTTTTGAGCTAACATTACAAAGGCATTTTCTACAACTCTTCTGTTGTGATATTTTCCCGCTCCCGTTTCCACTGCCGTATAGAGAAGCGGAAGCTTTCCCTCACCCGTGGGGGGATTCCCGCTCCCGCAGTCCCGCTCTGGTGTGGGGGGGGGGCAGCTTGCATTTCATCCAATAATAGGACGCAAAAAAGCTATATTGTATACTCATGTGACCATTCGAAATAGGACACAAGAAAGCATTATTTTATATAGGACTCATGTGACCATTCGTCAAGTAATAGGACGCAAGAAAGCTCTATTTCATATACTCATGCGACCCATTCGTCCAGTAATAGGACGCAAGAAGGCTTTGTTTTAAACTCATGTGATTATTCGTCAAGTAATAGCACGCAAGAGAGCTTTATTTTAAACTCATGTGATAATTCGTCAAGTAATAGGACACAAGAAAGCTTTATTTTAAACTCATGTGATAATTCGTCAAGTAATAGGACACAAGAAAGCTTTATTTTAAACTCATGTGATAATTCGTCAAGTAATAGGACACAAGAAAGCTTTATTTTAAACTCATGTGACCATTCATCCAATAGTAGGAAGCAATAAAACTATATTTTATACTCATGTGACCATTCATCCAATAATAGGAAGCAAGAAAGCTATATTTTATACTCATGTGACCATTCATTCAATAATAGGAAGCAAGAAAGCTATATTTTATACTCATGTGACCATTCATCCAATAATAGGAAGCAAGAAAGCTATATTTTATACTCATGTTACCATTGGTCTAGTAATAGGACGCAAGAAAGCAACGTGCCACACTAATTAGCAGATTTATTTAAACGTTTAGATATTTTTAAGAGCGTAGCCAGTATACAAAGTAAGATGAACCTGAACACACTAATGAAACTATAACAGGTCTTCACCTTTTTTTGGACTACTGTATTCTGCAATAAAGTATGAATACCTCTATACAATAACGTTTATAACCGTCTAGACATAAGTCTATAAAACTAGTTTTACATTACCCAAACATTCCTTTAAAAAAGCTACACTGTCCAAAAAACGATTCAGATCTACAACGATATAGTTGTCTAGTCGCCACTCAGTTTTGAAATTGCATAATTTGGTTGTGGGAATAGAAACGATCAAATAGAGGATAGAGGGTGCCTTAGACAAACAAAAAAGATAAAGTCCCTTTCTGCTTTAAACATTTGGGAACAAGTTTATCCATTACATCAAGTATGAACAGGGTTACAAACAATAATATCTAGGATAAGAATGTTCAGACTAGACTGGTTCATCTATAACGTTAAATGTACACCTACGCCCTACGTCTAGGCTATTTCAAAACTAGTATTGTACAAGTTCGTTTTTATAGGATTTTTTTCAACATTGTCTGGATTTTTGTCTGGTACAGCGTCTGCATTGCTTTTAAAACCCTCTATTGTTGGGTAGAAAGTTCTACACCCCTCTTTAAAACTAATGGAAAAAAATTGTCTAGGCATGGTTGCGTCGAATCTAAAACTGGTTCTTATACGGTACGAAGGAGTTCCATTGAAACATATTTTTCATAGAAACTAGACGGGGTGAGACTAGAAAAGGGGGTGCGGGTGGTTTCTAAATTTCCATCCACCCATTGTATTCTTATATGCTCATGGAATGCCATAGGGTTCTTTTTGGTTGAGGTATGAAAACGGTTTTAAAAAGAACGTTCTTTTTATTAAAGTAGACAGCATAAGGGTGTTATATGGTGTTGAATTAACTATTATTCTATTAGTAAAGGTGGCTTTGGATAAAAGGGTGGGAGTATGATACCCTTATTTTAATAATTATGTGCGTTAAATTTTCTTCATATATATATATAACATTATAGACGGTTGAGATGCATATTCTTGTTCATATTAGCGTAAATTATAGAGATCACTTATAAAGTTACGTTTTTCGTTGTAGATTTGGTGACGAATTCCATCCATAATATATAGGCTAACGACCAAAACTATAGATACAGGAATTTACTGATGCTTTTTCCCATAGCTAAAGATTAAATAAATAATTCGTCTTCAAAACTCAAATGTATATTTTAAAAAATGACCTTCACTCTGCTACTATACAGGGTGCACAAAAAACTCTTGCAAACTGCGGTATATGGTTAAACATGTAAAAATAAAGAGAAAAGAACATAACATAAAGGTTTCTAAAATGCATTTTTACCCAGAAATCCACCATTTTATCCACATTTTATTTTAATTCATTCAATAGATTTTTGAATCCGAGCTTACCGAAGGTAACGGAATCTACGTGATTGTTCTGAATAACGGAAATATTTTATGTCTCCGACTTCAAAAATTCCAAGACAGAAATCCGTTTCTGACATCAGGGAACATATTTGGTTCCCTGTCTGTCTGTCGCTTAATTTTTGCGACAACATTCTGTGCCCATTCGTTTCTCTTCCACATGCGCAGAAACATGTATTTATTTACACCTATATCATAAATTATTTAATTTATTGTTATAAAATTTGTATGGCTTGTCGAAAGTAGCCTACAGATAGTGCAAGATTAATTTTAACCGTCTGTGTTCTTTGAAAAAATTAAACAAATTAGACAATAATGGCTCATAGAAGCATGAAATCAATAAAGTACGTGCTAGGATGCACGTTTGGGGAAAAAATTGTGGTTTCAAAAAGGCGGTCATATATCCGGGTAAATATGTATTTTAGGATACACCTTCATATGAAATCGAACGAGTAGTTTTTAAGATTTGGTCTTAGATTTGGTGGTGGACAGAAATGGAACCAAAAATGTTCCCTGATGTCTAAAACGGATTTCTGCCTTGGTTTTTTTTTTTTTTTTTTTTTTTTTAACTTTTATTTGAATACTGCAACTACAATACATAATTGTTATAAGCAATAAATATCTAAGAATATGTGGCATGAAGGAACATGATGTAAGAAAATATCCAGTGACAGCACTTACTGACTGACAGATTTTATTGATACAAAGGAAGTGAAAATAATATAAACTAAATAAATAAATTCATATTTTACGATTTTGGTAGTATTTATACTACGGAAAGATTAAATTTTAATTTAAATCAAATTATAATTATTAATAACTACGGGAAACAACCAGAGAAAAATACACTCCAGCGCTGGGATTTGAACCACAGGCCTCTATATTTCCAGTATAGCGCTCTACCAATACTAAGCTACGCAGGAGAATGAATTTCTCTGACGTTAATGATACCTTGTCCCGAATTTAAGCTTTCAATTTTCCACAAATCTGAGAAGTCAACATTAATGACAAAGAACTAGATCGAGAAATAACGCTTATAATTATAAAGTACCCAATTAGTACCTGTACTTAGTACAATCAATTAGAAATTCATATTTTACTATAATTAACAAAACTATAAGATTTGTGGAAAATTGAAAGCTTAAATTCGGGACAAGGTATCATTAACGTCAGAGAAATTCATTCTCCTGCGTAGCTTAGTTGGTAGAGCGCTATACTGGAAATATAGAGGCCTGTGGTTCAAATCCCAGCGCTGGAGTGTATTTTTCTCTGGTTGTTTCCTTTAGTTGTTAATAATTATAATTTGATTTAAATTAAATAAATAAAATATATTTCAGTTATCTAAGAGGTATCGCGGCCGCTGCCTCTGCAGGTGTCTAGTCGGATTGCCAGGAATGGACCGGGAAAACAGACTGTGGACTAGTGGATTAGAATGGTCGGAAAGGGAATCGTGGAAGGATTTGTATCTGGATATGGCTAATTCTCGGACAAAGGGTACTTTGAGGTCATTATGAAGGATAAAATTGTATACAAAGAAGGGAGCGTCAGCTATTTTTCTTAGGATTTTGGATTGGAGAGATTGGATGCGATAGGAATTGGAAGGCTTGGTTCTGCCTTGGAATTTTTTTAAATCGGAACCCTAAAAAATGTTCGTTCTTCGGAACGATCACATAGCTTCTGTTACCTTCGGTATGATCGGAAGCAAACAAATGTTAATGAGATTATGGAATAACACAAACTGACTCTCCATGTAAATTGAAACTACTTTAATATCAAAGCAGCTTTACCTTAAAAAGGCCATCATCAGTGCCGATTGCTAAAAAAAAAGAGTTATATTAATATAAAGATTTAGTGAGAGGTAAGTCTAATTTATGTCGGAGATCGAAGCTTAGACTGATGATGGGCTTTTGAAGACTGAAAGTTGCTTTGATATTAAAGTCATTCCAATTTACGTGGAGAGACACTTTGCATCATTCCTTTAGTTTTACCTCCGTAGACGCTCGTATATATCTAATATATAATGAGATATAGATTTCAAAATATGAGAGTTACTAAAATACATGGATAAGTGCATAGGCGAGAGAAGGTTACGTGCTAAGAAATTCGAAAATTAAAATGGGACATCTATGGAATAACTTTGACGTACCATCCAAATTTTATCATAGTTGTGGCCTTGTAATTTTAACAATACGGAGGTTAGGGTCGGGACACAAAGACAGACAGTTTTGTTTTATGTCTAACAAGCTATATCTTCATTGACTAAATCTCATTGAACAAACCATATCTTCATTGACTAAACCACATTTTCATTCAACAATTCATTTCAGCGAACAAACCATTAGATTTCAAAATATGAGTGTTACTAAAATACTCGGTGGAGCGCATAGGCGAGAGAAACGTGCTCAGAAAGAAAAAAATAAAATGGGACATCTATGAACCAACTTTGATGTACTAACCAAATTTTACCATAGTTGGCCTTGCAATGTTAACAATAAGGAGGTTAGGGTTGGGACACAAAGACAAACTGACAGTTTTTTAATATCTAACAAGCCATATCTTCATTGACTAAACCACAATGAACAAACCACATATTGATTGACTAAACCACATTGAACGAACCACATCTTCATTGACAAAATTATCCCGTAAAAGTCTCTAGAAGCCTTTTACCAAAAGGGCTATAACATCTAAACCCAACATTTATCAAGGACCTATGTTCATCCGAGATGTATTCTTACCCTAAAACCATAAATTCTACGACCCTAACCCTCTTGAACAGTCCTCCCATTCCCTACCAGACAACCCTCCTGATTGTCTGAAGAGGCAGTACCCTCTAGGGGTTTACTTAATATTGTGACCTACTACTCTCATTATCTTAAATCATGAATTCAGCCCATCTGAGATAGCGTGCAAAAAAGTGTCTGACTAACATCAAGCTAGAATTTTGTATACAAGTTAATCTATTTATTTATTTATTTATTTATTTGTTTTTTGAAGGGTGTTGGACTGCTTGGTCATATACACCCAGTTCTTGTTTTAATTAACAATATATAGGTATAGGTCTAAAAATTAATTAGTAAAATAAGTAATTAGTAAAATCTGTTAGTGCTTTTTAAAAATATGTGCGGTGGGCTAGATAGCTTAGTAATAGGCATTTGAAGAAAACAATATGATGGAGAGCGGCCATATCCCGCCAATTATCGTGGAAAATGTGATTTTCATGACCTTGAATAAATAATAAGTTAGTAAACCGAATATCAAGTTGATGTTGATTTGTCCCTTACTATGTGACCACTTTGAATTTTTGATTTGGAGTAATATTTGAATAACTAACCTATCAAGGAACAAACTAACATCAACTTGATTTTCGTTCTATACTTTCGTTGTACTCAGGATCATGAAAATCACATTGTCCACCATAATTGGCGGGACATGGCCACTCTCCACCGGTTTGTTTTTTTTCAAATGTCTATTGCCAAGCTGTGTCCCGCAGACGAACTTAGCCGACCACACATTCTTAATAAGCCACAAAAGATTAAATTGTATACAAAATTCTCGCTTAATTTTAGTCAGACACTTTACTGCTATTGTAAATATCATTAATAAAAAAATTACCTTGCCAATTTCTGGTTTACATTCCTAACTAGGTGAATAAACATGTATCCTAACCTGAAACAAAAAGAAAGATAATAAAAATAACAGATGGAAGTTTTTATGTAACATTTATTGAATATTGAAACTACAATTTAATTATTATAAGCAATAATGATATTTTGAAAAGAAGTAGCTTAACATTACAGGCACCTAATACTCTCCACTGTATAAAGTAAATGGCTGAGGAAAATATCATGTCATATACGTCTGATGATGTAAAAATAACATGTTATTAGATGTTTACTTTCTGTATAAATATTTAATTATTGTTTAAATTTTTAGGTTATTATCGGAAGTAAACATAATACCACGTTTCCATAGGTTTTCCAAACTGTTTCTAAAACTATTTTGGTTTCGAACCGCGAAAGTGTGTCCATGAAGAGTTTTCACAACAATTTTGAAAACAATAAACCCCCAGACTAGTTATAGTTAAGTAAGGTTACCTTCCTAATAAGTATGGATCAGAAGTATGGATGGAAAATGATCCAAGTTAAAGTTATAGAAGTTCAAAAAATCTATTAGCTGGTAACAACTATATGTCCTTCGAATGACCCAGAAAGGGTCGATGTGAAAGGGAACTTTAAAATTGGATCGCTATGCGATAGAAATTGTCTATCGCTAACGAATTCTGGGTATGTTTGTGAAGCCTGGAAAGACACCCGGCATATGTCTCCACACTAATGCGATTTCAGCAAATATGTGTTGACCCGATCCAACTATTTTTAAATGACTTTATACTTTTTGAAACTGCGGAGGAATAGCGACGCAAGTAATACGATACATTCCTGATCCTTTCAGTTTACCGACAAAAAATTTATCTCAGTAGAAAGTTACTTTCATTGTATAATTTAAAGCTTAATAAAGCCCCGAAACTCCAAAAGTTAATCAGTTAAGCCTATTTCAACATGGAGGAATGTACTTATAGTTAAATACATCGAGATTAACACGTAAATTCCTGTCATTTTCACTTCAAACAAAAGAGATAACACAAAGTAAACTAAGTACTATATAATTAAATGCAATGTAAAAAATACAGTTTGTACGATGGGCTTCACAATATTTCCGCCATTAACAACTCGACATGGATGAAAGACTTTTGATAAGGAAAGGAAACGTCATGATAGCTTTCAAATGCTCGCCATGTTACCTACCATGGGAAAGCACTACTTTCCTTGACAGCAAGCAACTTTGCCCTTAGCTTTCATATATATATATATATATATATATATATATATATATATATATATATATATATATATATATATATATATAAATTATATCATTATCTTATTTCTTAATCTAATTAATAATTATCTTTGCTATTACTCCTTATCGTTTAATCTTAGTGCAGTTATTTCGTGTTTTTATAATATTATTATATTATTAATTTATTATTATATTTACATTATAAACATGTTTATAAGTAGACACTAACGAATTATTTTTGGAATAAAGACACAAACATATGTCTAAAAGATGCAATACGTTAAAAAATGTATATACATGTGATCGTATATGAGTGCAATTATAATTATAAATGCATTAAAAATAACGTTAATATCTCACGCATAAAAAACGAAAATAAAGTTATCTCTGATATATAATATTATTATTATATTACTAAGAGTAGATAGCTCCTAGCGGATTTTATTTGCATTAACTTTTAAAGTTGTCAGTTGATAATTATTGTAATACAAAGAATTAAAATTCAATAGTAAACTAATAAAAATAAACTTTAAAATTAAGCAGTAGAGTAATTCTAGAGTTATGTAAATTAGTCAAATAAACTCTGACTAAACTTCTCACATGCATAGTAGTACTGAAATTTAATTTATTTGTTAAACACATTTAAAAAGAGTTCTACAGGTGATTATTTACATTTCGTTTTAGCTTTTTAGTTAAATTAGATTTATTTGCATAAATACCTTGGAAACTAATACCCCCTCTTCCCCCTTGATAAAACGACTAATATAGTTAGATTCGTATAATATATAGTAGTTCATCTAATTTTACATTTTTTAATTTAAATTATTTAAAACCGTTTTCGACGAATAATAATTTTGATTCATGAATTAATACTACAACAAAATTGCAACATTTTATTTAAGATTCACAACATTTTGATTTAACGAAGTATATACATATAAAACTGTGTTCTAGCAAACAAAAGATAAGATAACAGTTCATTAGGATTATTTCGAATTCTAGCGGACATGAAGCAGTTTAAAAATATGAATATTTTATAGTAGATGAGTTTTTTTTTAATTTATTAAAATATTGCAACTATTAGTACTCGTTATCAGCAATAAAGATGTGTAAATAATGTTTAAATTGACAAGTGATGATCAATTATCCATCGACAGTACTCTTAATATTTAAGGAAGATTTTTTTTTTTTTTACATGTTTAATAAAAGTCTCGCGGCCATTGCCTCTTTTGGCGTCGAGGAGGGTTTTGTGTGATGAATTGAGAGGATAAGTTTTAGACTAAAGGGTTAGGATGGTGGGATATGGAGTCATGGAAGGATTGTTATCGGGAGGAGGCTAGGTGACGATGATGAATAGGACTTTAAGGTAGGAATATCAGAAATGTATGTGGAATATAGGATTGGACCAAGGCTGCTTCCTTGGGGTACACCTGCTTTAACAGAAGAAATGGAGGAAGTGGAAAGGTTGTAGGATACATGGTAGAAACGATTTTCTAGAAAGGATTTTAAGATAAGGTAATAAGTGCAGGGAAGGGTGCTTTTCACGCCGACGTGCCAAATCCTGTCAAAAGCCTGGGCATCATCAAGGAACACAGCTGAACAAACAAGCTGGAAAACTCTGTGGCACTGTTAAACTGTTGAGTGGAGGGATCGGAAACCTAACTGATGATTTGGTATAATGTTTGAGGATGAAATGATAGGATGACTCTTCAGGAAAAGAGTTTTTAAAGGTTTTTTTCCCATTAAAAAAAGAAAACTGATAGGACGATATGACGTAGGCAGATGGAAAGGGTTAGAAATCATTATAATTTTAGCGTATTTCCATGAGGTTGGATGATGAGTTCAGCGAAGGACTGAATGGTCATATGTGTATTTAAGGTATAGGATTCCTTTCTTGGATAAATGGTTAAGGATATGGATAATGGATAAGGTCATAGCCGGGGGCTTTGTTTCTTGGGAGTCGTTTTATAATTATCTAAAACTTAAGATGAGTTAAAAGCATTTGGAGGAGGTGATGGTTGAAGTGGGGTATAAAGAGGTCATTGAATGGCTTTGATCATAAATATCTGGATTTGGAGCAAATTGGTGGGAAAGGAAATGGGCAATGTTTGCTGCGTTTTAAGCATCACTCTTTGCCCAGGATTGGTCTGGTCTTTTGATAGGAGAAGAGAATGTTTAGTGCTTTAGGTAGAAGTGTAAGTCCATATTTACCCATCATTCCATTTCACCTTGGTCTATAATTTTGCGCGTATGATGGGCAGCATATGCGCTAAATTTCAATGAAATTGGATTATAAGTTTAGGCTCCTACGGCTATAAGCTACAAAAGACAAATAGACATTTTTCAAAACCCTATTTTGGGGACCTTAAACCGTGTAAATTAATCAAAATCTCAAAATCGAAATGTGACTTCATTTCACAATTCAGTCCAGCCATATACTCTGACTCCAAGTTCCACATGACCCGATTTCACCGGCGACGACGATGACCGCCCCCCCCCCCCCCCCCCCCCTAAATAATAAGGTATCCCGAAAATAATTATTTTGAAAGATATTCCAAAAAAAGGAATTCAATTATAATATAATTATATTTTAAACATAATTATGAATTCTTCAGTGGAAAATAATAATTATTAAATGATAAAGAAGGGAGGGAGGGATGCGAGTACATCACAAATAAAACCACTAGTAGTGTGCACCACCAAATTTAATCTAAAAAACTGGGGACATAAGTACCTCAACAGTTATTCCGGAATTTTTTCAAAACCAGCCCCACCCAAGCTTCGATTTAGGCCTACTCTTTTCACTAATTTTATCTCAAACTATAAAAAAAAATTTCGAACCTATTCAACTTTTTGAAACTTTATAAATTATCCGATTTTTGTTTTTTGAGATGTAACAGCACATCATTTTATGCACAGTTTAAAAAATATAATCAATTTTCATTATTTAAACACCTATTATGGTTGGCTGAATAGAATCTGTGAAATGTGGACTGTATTTATTCCCATTGAAAAATAGTACACACCTCTATGTCCCAGCTATAATAATTTTTGAGGAAAAAAACGTTTTTAAAGAAATAGCAGACGATTTTTGTAAATTCAATTTTAGTCTATACCTCCAGAAGTTTTGTCGATACCACAACTTTGACAACGTATTGACATCAGGGGTACATCATCATATATACACACATATATATATATATATATATATATATATATATATATATATATATATATATATATATATATATATATACAGTATGTCCCAGGATCGACTTGACGATACGTGAAGTGACCTAAAAATTTCATTTTTCGACAAAAAGTCATTCTTGATCATCCCTCCTGCATGTCTTTAAATGAAGATGTATCGCATTAAAAATTTTGTTCCATGTAACCTGTTCCCAAAAATTACGATTTTTTAAAAATCGCACAAGAGGGAACTGGTCTAAATTTTAATTTTATGAAAAAAAGTCAGTCGTTATAAAATATTATTTTTTCAAAATAATTTACTTCAATTTTTGATTTTTATTAAATTTTTATTTTAATAAAATAGGTCTATTGAACAATTAATTTTTGATTTAACACGATTTTCAAATCGATTCCTTCGGTTTTTTTTATTATTAATAGTGAGGTAAGCGGGTAGGGGGGGGGGGGTTAAATTCAAATTATTGTTTTTTTGTATACTCTTTCTTATTTAGAAAAATATAATTTTTCATAACGAATGACTTTTTTTCATAAAATTAAAATTTAGACCAGTTCCCTCTTGTGCGATTTTAAAAAATCGTAATTTTTGGTAACAGGGTACATGGAACAAAACTTTTAATGCTATAAATCTTCATTTGAAGACATGCAGGAGGGATGATCAAGAATGACTTTTTGTCGAAAAATGAAATTTTTAGGTCACTTCACGTATCGTCAAGTCGATCCTGGGATATATATATATATATATATATATATATATATATATATATATATATATATATATATATATATATATATATATATATATATATATAGATAGATAGATGATAGATATTCACACACACACGCACATGCACATATTTGTATAAATATGTGTATGTGTGTTAATATTACTTTATACATTGCACACACTAGAACCCTACATACATATTTTTTTTTAGATATATATTTTAAATTTATTTGTTTAAATATTCCTTTTATTAAATACTACGTTTCATATGTACGATAAATTTATTTTTGCTATCACTATATTTTAAAACTGGTTGGAGAGAAGTTGTATTATATGATTCAAAAACCCAATTCCAATTTCCATATATATATATATTTTTTTTTTTTTCTGTTTCTATCTAAGTAATAAAATAACTCAAAAAAAATTGTGTGTATGCAATATTGAAGTTATTGTGTCTCGTTTTTTTTATTGTACAAACCAAAAAGAGAATAGAAAAAAAGCAATCTACACTTTTTGATTAAATATATGTATATTCATATACCAGGGATTCATTTCTCGTATTGTTTGTTATTTGCAAAAAGCAATCGCATATATATATATTTTTTTTTTTTGCAAAAAAAAAAAAAGTAAAAAGGAAACCACGAATCGAATCGTAGTTTAGAATAAAATAAAAAATGTTTTAATTTTTTTTTTTCAGTTGTTATGAAAGAAATATTGTTGGTTTTAAGGGTTTTTTTAAAAACAATTTTTCGCGTCCAATATAACAATTTTTTTCTAGATTAAAAAAAAAACGCTATGGTTCACCAGAGAGGTTTACCCGTAGTACCGCAATCTAAATTATTACTTGGTAGCTTCCAATGGGCTTACGATTTTTTTTTAATAGTAGGGAGGTAGAAGAAAGCTTAGAATTTTTTTTTTTTAGTTTTCGATGACGATTTTTTTTTTTTAAAAAAAAAGACCTCCATCCCATAATTCAGGGGTTATTCGAAGTTGTATAGAATTTTTTTTTTAACCCTCTTTTTCCACCACTTTTATCCCAACACATTTTTTCTTCTTCTTTTTTTTAGTGCATATTCCAATTTCTCCACCCCCTAAAAATTTGAAGGGGTTTGACGGAGAAAAATATATATTAAAAAAATATCGCGTTTTAGCTCCCCTTTCACACTAAAAAAAAAAAAAAAAAAAAAAAAAAATACTCCCGCAATTCGACTTTTTTTGCAAACAGAGTGAAAGAGTCGCTCGAAATACACCATCCCCCCTCCCCATTTTTGAAAAACCAGGGGGTTATTTTGAAAAAAAGAAAAAATATTAGAGTGGGAATCACCCCCTGTGATACACCACTCTTTTTTCCAAACAAATACAGAGCTTTAACGATTTCACATCAGTCCCTGAAAAATCCCCCTTTTTTCAAGGGGGTATTATTGAATTTTTCTGGGGGCGTAAAAAAAGGGCGGTGCAACCCCTCTCTTTTACCATCCCCCCCCCCCCCCCCCCTCTACTACGTCGGCCATATTTGCCATCGAACTGAGAGTACATGGAAAAAAATGTTGGGGTCTTTCAATACAACATAAGTCCCCGTGTCCCCTTTATTTTCCAAGCTTAGGGAGATTTTTCAACATGAGAAAACCATTGATGAAGGGATTCAGAATTATAATATATATATATATATATATATATATATATATATATATATATATATATATATATATATATATATATATATATATATATATATATATATGTATATATACATATATATATATATATATATATATATATATGGGTGTCATTTTTCTATTCAATGTAAAAAACAATCTGACTAGCATTGAATTATTTTAAATTAATAAAAAAATATATTAGTAATAATCACAATCCTAGAAATTAAAACATGTAAAAAAGAATTTATATGAATAAAAAAAAATTGTAAATTTGCCTTTTTGAGGTCATCAGAAGCCCTTTCTTAGGTCATCAGAAGCCCTTTCTGAAGTCCTCAGAAAGCCTTTCTGAGGTCATCAGAAGCCCTTTCTGAACATAGGAAACTAAAATATTGCTTTGCACACGTATAGTCTAGGGCCTAGGGCATGAGAATGAACTAATCAGAACCCAATTTTAGATTTTTGCCTTTAAGGTGGAATAGCAACAATTTTGAATTTTCAAATTATCATTATTAAAAATCAGTGGAATTTTGTTGAAATAAAAACTTAGTCAAGATGTAAAAATACAACGTGAATATAAATTTGCTATAGTTACAATAAAAAAAGTTTAAATTTAAAGTAAGTTTTAAAATTAACAAAAAAAGAAGTTATATCAGATTTAATAATACACAAAAAAATACTTTTAGAATAAAATAAATATTTAAAAAAAAAAAATTTTTGACTTTGAATAATATTAAAATTTTAGAAAAGCATTTACCAACAAACTACAAATATATATCTTATATACTCTTAAGAACCATTTTATAAGTACAGATTACATTGCAAGCTTTAAAAATATATATTTGCATAACATAATAATAACATTATGCTTTCATACTTATCTTTAAGGTAATAATGAATACTATATTTTAAAATAAAAAATCAATTTTCAGGTATAGTCTAGATCAGAGGATTTTTCACATTTTATGACTACCTTAACTAAAATGGTATGAATTTTATGTTAAATAGATTCGGTAGCGTGTTACACAGACTAACGACGCAGTGACACGCACTTTAAGATACGTGATCAAGTGACACTCGATTTTTTTAAAAAAAAGAGAAAAGTTTTAAGGAAATTTAAAATTTTAATATGGTCTTTAAAAAATGCAATCTACGTTTAACCGAATTTTGATATTTTTTAAAACTGAACCTTTATTTAATCCTTTAATCCGAAAAATGAATGATTTTATCTTTTCGATAATATATCTCTTAATTAAATGTATAAAATATAATACTTAACTTATGTCCTTTCAGAACATGGCCAAATAATTTGTTGAACTAGCTAAATATATATTTAACTTTCTTAAATGCTTTCAAGGAGAAAAAAGAAATATTTAAAACATTTTAATCAGCTTCGAAAAATATAACATTTTCCCAAAATGTTTTCAAAACATTAGAGTCGAAGGTCCATAGAGATTTTTCGAATAATAATTCTTTGGAAGTGGATACTTCATGAAAACAAGATTTGGTTTGAGTTTTCAATCGTCTATGAAAACACTTTCATTCTAGATTCGGATCGAGTTTTCAATCGTAATGGATGATTGAAAACTCAATCCAAACCTAGAATGAAAGTGTTTTAATGGATGATTGAAAACTCAATCCAAACCTAGAATGAAAGTGTATTAATGGAGGAATGAAAACTCAATCCGAATCTAGAATGAAAGAGTTTTAATGGATGATTGAAAACTCAATCCAAACCTAGAATGAAAGTGTTTTAATGGAGGATTGAAAACTCAATCCAAACCTAGAATGAAAGTGTTTTAATGGAGGATTGAAAACTCAATCCAAATCTAGAATGAAAGAGTTTTAATGGATGATTGAAAACTCAATCCAAACCTAGAATGAAAGTGTTTTAATGGATGATTGAAAACTCAATCCAAACCTAGAATGAAAGTGTTTTAATGGAGGATTGAAAACTCAATCCAAACCTAGAATGAAAGTGTTTTAATGGAGGATTGAAGACTCAATCCGAATCTAGAATGAAAGTGTTTTAATGGAGGATTGAAAACTCAATCCAAACCTAGAATGAAAGTGTTTTAATGGAGGATTGAAAACTCAATCCAAACCTAGAATGAAAGTGTTTTAATGGATGATTGAAAACTCAATCCAAACCTAGAATGAAAGTGTTTTAATGGAGGATTGAAGACTCAATCCGAATCTAGAATGAAAGTGTTTTAATGGAGGATTGAAAACTCAATCCAAACCTAGAATGAAAGTGTTTTAATGGAGGATTGAAAACTCAATCCAAACCTAGAATGAAAGTGTTTTAATGGAGGATTGAAAACTCAATCCAAACCTAGAATGAAAGTGTATTAATGGAGGATTGAAATCTCCATAAATTTAAAATTCTAACCAGTTGAGTATTCAATCACCCATTACAACATTTTCATTCTAGATTTGGATTGAGTTTTCAATCCTCCATTAATACAGTTTTTATTCTGGATCCGGATTGAGTTTTCAATCGTCCATGAAAACACTTTTATTCTAGGTTCGGATTGATTTTTCAAAAACAGTTTTTATTCTGGATCCGGATTGACATTTTCATTTCACAAAGTATACTATTTTAAAAGTGTTATTTGCCTAACGAAGGTAACAGAAGCTATTTGATCGTTCTGAAGAACGAAAATATTTGATGGCTCCAATTTCAAACATTTGCTGACAGAAATCCGTTTCAGACATCAGGGAACATTTTGGGTTCCTTGTCTGTCTGTCGGTCTGTCGTGTTCAATTTTTGCGAACCACCATATCTTAAAAACTACAAGTTCGCTTTTAATGAAATTTGTATGGTAGGTCATAATTAGCCCATTGTTGGTCCCATATAAGTTTCAACTTTCTGTGCCAATTTTTTCTCTTCAACATACATATAAACATACATTTTTTTACACCTATATCTTCAAAAGTACTCGTCTGATTTTTATGATATTTAAATGGTTCCTCGAAAGTAGACCGCAGATAGCACCGGATTAATTTCAACCGTCTGCTCTCTTTAACTTTTGCTAAATTGATACTTTAATTCATGTGAAATATCAAAACAATTTTGACATATTAAAAAAACGGTGAAAACAATTTAATAAATTCAACAATAATGGCTTGTAGAAGCATGAAATCAATAAAGTAACATAATAGGATACGAAGAAGCTATGTGCCACATTAATTGACAGTCTATTATTTTAATTGTTTTGTAATTTGTTATATTTATTATAAGATTTTATTGTTCTCGTAAAAATAATAAAATTATTAAACAATAAAAAAGAAATTCTACCCGCAACATATTGAATTAACCTATCAATTCAATAAGTTTTACCAACATAACTCGAGAAAAAAAACCCAAAACACCACCAATTATTCATTATTACCTAACAGGTATGTAAGGTTTTAATATTAAGGTATTGAGAGTACCTTTATTACTAGTAAGGGAACTTTATAACAGGTACCTATTTTATACCTGTTGCTTACTAATTGATGGTTCGGCTTAAGTTTAAAGGTGTCTTGTACATTAAGGGTATTTTTTTTATCAAGTTATAATAAAGGTCTATAATTCTTTTTTAGGGAGGGGGGGTGGTTAGGTTTCATGTATGAATGTCTTTAGATTTTTAAGGAACACGATAAAGGATGTCTTTTTTTAATATAAAGGAATATGGGACCCAACAATACTTTTGAGAGTTTCGTAAGATTCTTGTCTTCTAAAGAAAAAGAAGGAAATTGACAAAGAACCATGAAACGAACTTAAAGAAACTCGAGGTACAATCCAAAAAAAAAGGTCTCCATAAATAAAAATTAAAAAAAAGTAAACGTAAAGATAAAGAAGACGAATGGACAAAAAAGAACACGTAAAAGGGAGTGGCCTCATAAAGACGAAATTTTCTTATGAACACCCTTAGGTAATGAGTTCAAAAAAGAAAAAAAAATGAATGTAATGGTTGTTTTTTTTTTAAAGAAAGGTTCAGTTTTCGTTCGAAAGTGGTGTGATACGGATCGTGGTAAAAGTGCGGCTTTAAAAATGTATAGTTTTATTTTAAGACATCACTTTAAATTTAATTTAGCTTCCGTGCTTATCGAATGTAACAGATGCTTAGTGATCATTCTATTCCCCTTTTCTTTACGTCAATAAATTCAAATTTTTCACAATATAAAAGCGTATGAAACGTAAAGGAAACAGTTTTAAGACATAAATTCAAATTAGTTTTAAATTTAATTTAGCTTCCGTGATTATTCGAATGTAACAGAGGCAAAGTGAGAATTCGAATCTACTTTTCTTTACGTCACTAAATTCAAATTTTCCGCAATATAAAAGCGTATTAAACGTAAAGGAAACAGTTTTAAGACATCATTTCAAATTAGTTTTAAATTTAATTTAGGTTCCGTGCCTATTCGAATGTAATAGACGCAAAGTGAGAATTCGAATCTACTTTTCTTTACGTCACTAAATTCAAATTTTCCGCAATATAAAAGCGTATGAAACGTAAAGGAAACAGTTTTTAGGCATCATTTCAAATTAGTTTTAAATTTAATTTAGGTTCCGTGCCTATTCGAATGTAACAGACGCAAAGTGAGAATTCGAATCTACTTTTCTTTACGTCACTAAATTCAAATTTTCCGCAATATAATAGCGTATGAAACGTAAAGGAAACAGTTTTAAGGCATCATTTCAAATTAGTTTTAAATTGAATTTAGCTTCCGTGCTTATCGAATGTGTCAGATGTATAGTGAGAATTCTAATCAACTTTTCTTTACGTCGGTAAATTCACGTCGGTAAATTCACGTCGGTAAATTCACGTCGGTAAATTCACGTCGGTAAATTCACGTCGGTAAATTCACGTCGGTAAATTCACGTCGGTAAATTCACGTCGGTAAATTCACGTCGGTAAAGGAACAGTATTATTCCTGTTTCCTTCTATCAAGATGTTTGAGGACGTCCATATTTTAAAAATTATATATAAAACAAATTTCCTAATGCGTCAAAAATTAGCCAAAAATGGTCCTAGGTAATAATTACCAACCAATCAATAACTTTTTTCGCACATTGCCTTCCTCTCGCGTTGCGCACAACATAACTTTTTAATAATACTTTTCTTTTTTCAAATTTTTAAGTTTTAATTAGTATTCATACCACGGAAATACTTTTCGAACACTGTAATCTCATTAGGCTTTAATACACATGGTTATAAATGTGGCACTTATTTAGATTGTTACTCCCCTTAAAAAAAAACAGAGGGGAAAAACAATCAAAAGAAGGTGTATGGAATGTTCTTTAGACTGTTACTCCCCTTATAAAAACAGAAGTGTGAAATTCCTTTGTCCCAAAGTACATTGGGCAAAACATCCCTTAATAGTTATTTAGTCAAACTCATTTATATTCTAAAACAACATAGGGGAGTAACAATCTAAAGAAGTGCCATAAATGTGACCCTCATTCATCCAGCGATAGGAAGCAAAAAAATCGATGTGCCACACAAATTAGCAAAATTAGTTAATAAACATATTATATAATTTTTTTTTTTTTCTTTTATTATTATTTTATATTATTCATACTTAGCGTGCATATTGTTTGCAAAATTTACAAATTTGTAAAAAGGTAAACGACTTTTTACAAATTATACAGTTTATATATATATATATATATATATATATATATATATATATATATATATATATATATATATATATATATATATATATATATCAATAAGTATCTGCATTAATCTTAGAGTATTTTAGAAACACGATAAAACCACGCGATTCTAATATTTAAAATAAAGAAAAAATTAATTATAAGATAAGAGAAATAGTTAAATTGCTTTAACTTATTTATATTTAATCTTATTTATTAAATTGATGTTTTTAATTTGCAACAATAATATATTTCCATTTATATTAATCCAAAAAAAATAAATGGGGTGTGATAAGCTTTTTAGTTCAAAATGCTTTTATATTATTTTTAATATTAAATGATAAGAGTGATTGATGTTGTGCTGCAATATTTAATTTTAATTTATTTTGTTTTAATTTTTTTTTTTTTTTTCTTCATTATTATTATTTTTTTTTAATTTTTAGTTTTCTTTAAAAAAGTTATATTATTAACTAACTTAAAGTTAAGATAGAGGTTGTTAAATAAATTATATGATAATGTATTTTAAGATATTATATAATAGATAAGGATACATTAATTGTTGTTTTAAATAAGGTAAATACATAATTGAAGTACATAAAATTAAATAATTTTTATTATAATAATTTAGAAAACATTTAACTTAATATTATTACCTATTTAACCTTTAAACTTTGTCCATTACTTCTCTGTTTAAAAATATATTTTTTATTCTTATTATACTAATTTAGCATTTTAAAACTTTTAAAAAAATAAGAGGTATATAATAAAATATAAGGTGCAAGATAAGAATCTGATAAATAGGAACAATTAATAGAGCAATTAGAGAAAAAAGTATTAAAGAAGTAAATTTAAAAACAAATCTCCCACAGTAAACATGATTTTTTTAAAACTTAATTAGTTTCTAGACAAATTAACCAATTATGAAGTCTTTAAATGCATTATTGCATTCATATGATTTAGTCGAAATTAAATTTATAAAAACTAAAACAATAATTTAATACAACGAATGAAAGAGTAAAAACTACTAAATGAAATGTAATTTTTAAGTTTTTTGTAGTATTCATACTAAGGAAAGTTTATATTTTAATTTAAATTAAATTATAATTATTAACAATGGGAGACTCTGTCTGTCTCTCGTTGTTAATAATAATTATAATTTGATTTAAACTAAATAAAATGTTGAATAAATAATTTTTAGCTGGATAAATAAAACTAAATAACTGATAAATAAAACTAAATAACTGGATTAATAAAACTAAATAGCTGGATAAATAAAACTAAATCACTGGATTAATAAAACTAAATAACTGGATAATAAAACATTAATTTTTAATATATGTGGGCAGGTTACATGACACATACATGCCAAATTTCAAAGTGATCGGACGAAAAGTGTAGCCGTGCGAGCAGGCGACAGGACGGACGGACAGACACACGCAGGAAAATATAAGGGTCCTTGGTTTTGCCTACGGACCCTAATAAGACAATAATGGTTTGTAAGAGCATAAAATCAATAAAGTACGTGGATACTGCCAATTGGCAGTCTAATTTTGTTAATATCAATATGTTGAATACATTTTAAAATGTGGATTTTAAATTTATCCTATAGAATATACAATAATAATATCTATTCAATAAGAACAACAATATTAACACAAACATAAACAAGATAACACTATATAGTGTTATTTTGTTATGTTAATTAAGACTGATGATAAACTAATAAGGGTCGAACTTAATCAATATAGAAGATTAATATTTTAATATCACACCTTAAGATTCATCTAGCATATTAATATTGCAAATACAAAGGTGCTGATTTCATCGTATTCTAAGAACATTTATGTGAATACAATATTAGAAACTAAAGGGGAACGAGCAGTTTAAAATAGACCGTGTTTGTGCAATTTTACTCATTTTTACTCGTTGAATATTTTCTTTAGAAAAACTCAAAGAGAAATAATAGACTTGGATAAGTCCAGATGGACCAACCAAAAAAATAACGAAATAGATTTCGTAATTCCCAAATTATAATAAAAAAAAAATGTAATTTCAAATTGCACAATAAAAACGAACAGGACATTTCATCTGTTAAAAATATAATAGAGTTGCACAAGTGCACAAGATCTGTTTTCGTCTTGGCTCATCTTAAAATCGTAATACACGATAAAAAATGAAGTCTAGAAAGCCAACGAAGTTTTCAACTATGTCTAGCCCTTCTGCTCTATGAGTAAGTTCAACCCTTATTTAACTTGATTTTTTGTAACCCTTTAAAATCCTTCCAAGGACATTCAAGGTTAGATAATCCTTCCTCATTAAAAAAAACATATTATAGTAGTCTCCTGTCCAGTTGTTTTCTTCCCTTCATACGGTCAAACTTTTTTTTGCAGTCAAGACAAGGGTCCTAGAGAAGGTTTCTTAAACCAGTTTTTTCCTTAGTGGTCAAAGTCATTCGTCTTTTACAACCCTTTCTTTTTTATGTGTGAAGGTCATGAGAAAATGTTTTAACCCCCCTCTTATTTTTGCATATGAAGGTCATTCACAAGGTCGGTTAAAAGGGTTCTTCGTTTTGTCTGTTGAGTAAAAGTTAGCGTAGAATGTTTAATACGTCATTCCTTTTTTTAGAATTGAAAAAAAAACTGTCTAGAAGAAGTCTTCTGAAACCTTTTTTTAAAGAATAGAAGTACAAAACAAAATGCAAATAACCTTTCTTCGAGAAAGAAAAATAAAAACAAGTTTAGAAGAAGAAATTCAAAATAGAATCAATTTGGTAATCGTATTCATAACAAGTTCTACAACTTTTCTCTCCTAGAGTTTAGGACTAAACATATTCTTAGTCAGTTAGTTACCTTTGAGTTCTAACAGCGATAGGATGTAAAAAGAAAATAGTGTGTTGAGTGCAATAAATATGATAGATATAATAGCGATAGTGTGTTGAGTGTAATGTATGATAGACATAATAGCGACAGTGTGTTGAGTGTAATGTATGATAGATATAATAGCGATAGTGTGTTGAGTGTAATATATGATAGATATAATAGCGATAGTGTGTTAAGTGTAATATATGATAGATATAATAGCGATAGTGTGTTAAGTGTAATGTATGATAGATATAATAGCGATAGTGTGTTGAGTGTAATATATGAGAAATATAATCGCGGGTGTTTCTTACATTTTATGTTTTAGTATTTCGACAATAAATTTGACAAGAGCATGAAAATAAAACAGGTAAGGATAATTCTAGTAAGACTTCATCATTAAGAATCTTGCAATCGTATGATGTTTGCTGATTTGAGAAAAAGAACAACTATTTGGAAATCATCTTAATCAAATAATCTTACAATTATGCGTTCATTCCTTTGAGCTAAGACTTCATCATCAAGAATTTACAATCTTATGATGTTCATTGAATTGAGAAAAAAAAACTGTTTGGATATCTTCTGAATCCAACAATCTTACAATTATACGTTTATTCATTTGAGCCCAATATCTTTAGAGCTAGGAATAAATTTGACAAGAGCATGAAAATAAAACAGCAAAAGATAATTCTATTAAGACTTAATCATCAAGAATTTAGAACCGTATGATGTTCATTGAATTGAGAAAAAAAAAACTGTTTGGATATTTTCTGAATCCAACAATCTTACAATTATACGTTTATTCCTTTGAGCCCAAGATCTTACAATTATACGTTCATTCCTTTGAGCCCAACAATCTTACAATTATACGTTTATTCCTTTGAGCCCAACAATCTTACAATTATACGTTCATTCCTTTGAGCCCAACAATCTTACAATTATACGTTTATTCCTTTGAGCCCAAGATCTTACAATTATACGTTCATTCCTTTGAGCCCAACAATCTTACAATTATACGTTTATTCCTTTGAGCCCAAGATCTTACAATTATACGTTCATTCCTTTGAGCCCAACAATCTTACAATTATACGTTCATTCCTTTGAGCCCAACAATCTTACAATTATACGTTCATTCCTTTGAGCCCAACAATCTTACAATTATACGTTCATTCCTTTGAGCCCAACAATCTTACAGTCTTAGACAGTTTATAAAGGAAGTCTTCTGAAACCAATAAATCTTACTATCGTATGATGCTAGATATACAATTAAGTGATGTTTATTCCTTTCAGACAAAAGAAGAAAAAACTGTCAAAGAACTTGACTTCTGAAACCAATAATCTTAAAAGTTCTATGAAGATTTTAATATGTATTACATTAGTATAAAATTGTAATCCTAATATTATATCATAAGAATGGACCTTTAAAGCATTCGAAGCATAATTGTAACACCTAAAGAATATTTCTAAGTTCAAATATATGCAAAGACGTATAATTAAAATAAATCGGGACATATTAACCACAATATTATAATATCTAGAACGAAGAATTTTAGAACATAATTATCTAAGAATGATCTTAGATAAGAAGCAAAAAAAGACGAAGAAGAAATAGTTAAAAGACAAAGAATCTGATGAAGAATATTATTTTTCAAACCATCAAAAAAGAGTCTTCAACAGCACCATCAAAATTATGACACCTTCGACTTTCAAGGAATTAAGGAATACTCAATTAACCAACTAATCTTCAAGGTATGTTATTTTTTTATTATTATTAATAATAATATGTATAATTATTAAGTATGCTACACATAGACATCTAGCATAGATAGATAACATGTACGAATATGTCTTGTTTCTAAAAAAAACACAAGCTTTCTGACTCATAGTTAGATCTCTTTCTGACAAATTGTTAGATCTCTTTCCAACTCATTTTTAGATATATTTCTGACACTAAGTTAGATCTCTTTGTGATACATTGTAAGATAGCTTTCTGACACATAGTTAGATATCTTTCCAACACATTGTTAGATATATTTCTGACACATGGTTAGACCTCTTTCCATTGTTAGATATATTTCTGACACATAGTTAGACCTCTTTCTGATGTATTGTAAGATATCTTTCTGACACATAGTTAGATATCTTTCCAACACATTGTTAGATATATTTCTGACACATAGTTAGACCTCTTTCCATTGTTAGATATATTTCTGACACATAGTTAGACCTCTTTCTGATGTATTGTAAGATATCTTTCTGACACATAGTTAGATATCTTTCCAACACATTGTTAGATATATTTCTGACACATAGTTAGACCTCTTTCTGATGTATTGTAAGATATCTTTCTGACACATAGTTAGATATCTTTCCAACACATTGTTAGATATATTTCTGACACATAGTTAGACCTCTTTCCATTGTTAGATATATTTCTGACACATAGTTAGACCTCTTTCTGATGTATTGTAAGATATCTTTCTGACACATAGTTAGATATCTTTCCAACACATTGTTAGATATATTTCTGACACATAGTTAGACCTCTTTCTGATGTATTGTAAGATATCTTTCTGACACATAGTTAAATATCTTTCCAACACATTGTTAGACATATTTCTGACACTAAGTTAGATCTCTTACTGATACATTGTAAGATATTTTTCTGACACATAGTTAGATATATTTCCGACTCATTGTAAGATATATTTCTGTCACTAAGTTTGATCTATTTCTTATACATTGTAAGTTATCTTTCTGACTCATAATTAGATATTTTTCTGACACATAATTAGATACCTTCTGACACAACTCTTTCTCTTTTACATTACTACCCCTCTCCGGCATTTGTTTCCAGTCTTACTATTGTTTAAATTATTAAAATAGACTTGATTGTATTATTCTCTATTTGTTGTTTCATATCGAAAATGTACTTATCATATCGTATATTCGTATTATGTTTAGATCTAGATGGGATGTAAAGGAAAATAATTCCTAATTATTTAATAAATGTCTATTGGCGTACCCTATCCAAACTAACAAGAAGAAACATATTTTAAAACTTTAAGCGCATGTAGATGTGAAACTAATTGGGGCGGAAGGTATAAATTATGATTGGATCAACAATGGCCTAGTTATGACCTACAATCTAAATTCCATCAAAATCGGACAAGTAGGTTTTAAAATATGTTGGTTTGCCAAAATGTAGGACAGACCGACAAATCGAAAGACATACAGACAAGAGAACAAAATTTTCCCTGATATCTCAAACGGATTTCTATTTCGAATTTTTGAATTCGGTGTCATCAAACTTTTTCGTTCTTCATTACGATCACATAGCTTCCGTTAACATATTTCCGTCTTGTTTCGTAAGGTCAGAAGCAAATGATATTCCAAATACCATATGATAATTATAAAGAAACGTTTCACATTGTAACTTATAATCAAATAGCATGTTCTTTTAGCTAATCCTTCCCGCAGGCGGTTTACAGTCCACATTCCTAAAAAAAATAACAAAACCATAATGCATTCTAGTAAGAATTCATTAGTATTTCTATATTTAGTTGTTTTTTTTATAATTTCTAAATTCTACACCTGTAGATCATTAATGTCATGAAACGCAGCTGTTTTCATAACCTTTTATTCATCTCTTATTTCCATACTTGTTCTTCTAAGTCTAAAAATAACATTTCAAAACCAAATTTCTTTTTAAATTAACCCTTTTTATTTCTTAAATTAAATTTTACAAATTAGTATGGCACATAGCTTCTTTTGTTCTTATCACTAGAAGAATTTATCTTATCACTTAAGTATAAACCAAGTATAATGGGGTAGATTTCAAAACATAAGAGTTAAAAAAAAAATACGTGTGGTGTCGCGGGACACCCGGTAGGAACGAAGTTCCTTACATTTTTCATTAAATATAAATTATAAAATCACACTGCTAAGTACGTATACATTGCTAACTACTTATACATGGCGGAGTTAGCAAAGAGACAACATTAAAAGTAACGAACTGTTTGTACCTGGCAGAGTTAAGGCCAAATTAAAAAAAAATCATTATTTGTATAATTAAAGCAAGCGTCTTACTATAAATATATATTAAGTATAAGAAAAAAGTTGATCATGATGAGTTTATAGTGAAAGAGTATGTTTGTTAAAGGAGTTTGGATTGAAATAGGACTGTTACCTACCTGGCCAATTCATTTAAAATATTATAAAATACATCTCTTCCCTACTCTACAGCGTCTGCTTGTATCAGGGTGAAATTTTACATGATTATATTTTATTTATTTACAAAACAAAGTGACATTTGTGACATATATAACAAAAATAATCAAAACAAGTCAAGTAACAGGCTTTCTTAAAACACTTTTTCCCGTCTTTTAAAGCTTACGTTTACGCGAGCGTTGTGCGTGAACGCTTGGGCGGATAACGTTTTCCGACGAACTCAGCCTTAGCATTGGTAAAATGAACATGTGTACCAAATTTCATCTAACTCGGTGAGCTATTACTCAAGTTATCGTCGTCTGTAGATTTCGTGACTTAGATTCGTGACGTAGATGTGTACCAAATTTCATCTAACTCGGTGAGCTATTACTCAAGTTATCGTCGTCTGTAGATTTCGTATCGGATTCACTCCCGGGCTCCAGAACTTGCCATAAGGAACTTCGTTCCAAAAAATAAAAAAGCCAGTTGTTCCATGAAATATTTAGTACAATGGATGCCAAAAATTGACATTAATAGGAGACTTTCTCTTGGTTGAATCTCAAATATTGTAGTAATTTCATTAAAAACATATCAGCAGTATTATAAAATGTAAGTTTTAATAGTGAAAAATCGAACGTGTGAAATCTCGAAACTTTTCCTCACCAAATAAATTCAAAATGGCAATAATTAAGTTAAAATATGGAAGACGAGTATAACTCAATCAGCGGAACATTTCCGAAACTATGTAGCTTTAAAGTTTCAAAAGTCAATATAAAACGAAATTCAGTGGTAATATTTGTCTTATAAAGAGTATTGATAGATGCACATAATTTCAGCTCAATCGGAATTTTGCTTCCGAGCTTACCGAAGGTAATGGAAGCTATGTGATCGTTTCGAAGAACGAAAATATTTTAGGTCTCCGATTTCAAAAATTCCAAGACAGAAATCCGTTTCAGACATCAGAAAACATTTTTGGTTCCGTGTCTGTCTGTCGGTATGTCGGTCTGTCGTTCGATATTTGCGAACCAACATATCCTTAAAACTACACGTCCGATTTTAATGAAATTTAGTTGGTTGGTCATAATTAGCCCATTGTTGGTCCCATATAAGTTTCAACTTTCTGTGCTTATTTGTTTCTCTTCCACATGCACACAAACATACATCTATTTACACCTATAGCTTCAAATGTACTTATCTGATTTGTATGAAACTTTTACAGTTTATCGAAAGTAACCCGCAGATATCCCAAGATTAATTTGAACCGTCTGCGCTCTTTAACTTTTGCTAAATTGATACTTTAATTCATGTAAAAAATTAAAACAATTTTGACAGATAAAAAAACGGGAAAACGATTAAATAAATTAGACAATAATGGCTTGTAAAAAAAAGCATAAAACCAATACAGTACGTGGAAAGGATGCGAGGAAGCTATGTGCCACACCAATTGACAGTCTATTTTTTATACCTTTGATTTCAAAAATTCCATAACAGAAATCCGTTTCAGACATCAAGGAAAATTTCCATGTCTGTCTGTCAGTTTGTCGGTCTGTCTATCGCTAACATTTTTGCGAATCAACATATCATAAAAACTACACGTCCGAATTTAATGAAATTTGTATGGTAGGTCATTGTTTGTCCCATATAAATTTCAACCTTCTGCACCCATTTGTTTCTCTTCCACACGCGTACAAACAAACATTGATTTCCACCCATATCTTCAAAAGTAGGTACTTATCCGATTATTATGAAATTTGGATGGTTTGTCAAAACTAGCCCGCAGATAGCAGTAGATTAATTTCAACTGACTTATATGTTCAGTCATAGTTGACTGCTGCTCAAATTTAATATAATTGATTAATAAGACAATCACACAACTAAATATTTTATTTTCTACTTTTTTCACTAATATTTATATTGACACTTGGAAGGGCGGAATAATTTTTTTTTCTCTTTTTGTTTCGTTAAACTACGCCTTAAGTACCTCAACCTTTACCTCAAATTTGTTTCTGAACTTTACCTAGTTATTATTATTATTAAAACAATTTTATTTAATTATCACTTTCATGTTATTGAATTCAATTATCTTGACTTCAATTATCTTAGGAAATAATACTACCTATGTCATTTTTTCTATTTATAATTATTATTATTTACTATACATATATTATTCTCTACTTAATATTCCTAAACTATGTAAAGGTGTTGTGACTTAGCCCTCTTATTGTTTTTAAATGAAGCTTTCAAAAATACGAAACAAAAAAAGGTTTTTTTGTTGTTTTTTTCGTCGTTAAACACTCAGTTATCTTTTCTATAAAAAAAAGCCTCATTTGAATTATTGAAAAAGGAAACAAACTCATTTCTATTTTAAGAATGGAGAAAAAGGTTACAGAAACCGAATCAGACAAATTAACTAATAGATAATTGATCCTTCTTAGGCTCAGAAAAAAAGTAACCTTTTACCTTTTAAGGGAAGAAAGAAAAAAAAGTTGTTTTTTTCTTTTAAAGATTCCTGATATGTAATTAGTTTTCTTTATAATTAATTATTGGTAGCCATCTAACGCTTCTTTAAACCCTAAGAATATATATATATATATATATTCAATTCTTAAAGTATATTATATGTGTATATATATATATATACATAAAATAAGTTTTTTTATAGAAAAAAGATAGTTGAAATATCCTACACTCTACTTCTCTTTTTCGTACCCTTCCGACTTAGCTTCATAGTTCTTCTCTTTTTCAATTCCGTATTTCTTTTTCTATTTTTTTAAAAAAAAAGAAGAAGAAGAAATAAACAAAGAATGTACACACGAATAGTTTATTAGGATGCAGGTCGTGTTGTATCTAAATGCGCCTTGCAGGTGATACACTTACATAATTTAAAAAAAAAATTAAAACTTAAAAACAAGTCTCGCTTTTTTGTAACCTTCACGCAAAGTGTTATTTTCAGGTTATTATGCTTTTCTTTTCTTTTTTTAAATGTAATAATATATATATTTTCATGATTAATTGATCGTACGTGTAAGGGATGTTTTTATCATTTTTTTAAAAAAAAAAAGTTGTAGGGTTTTTTTACGAAGTGAAGTTGTAAGATAGATAAAAAAAAAAAACAATTACGTATATGAATTTATTTTTTTAAAAAGTCTTAATGTATTAACATTTCTATTCATCTAATTGTTTTGTTGTAATTTTTTCTTTCGTTCAATTACAGTGAATGAATTCCCCTTTTTTTTCTCTTAATGAACTTTTTTTTTCTTTTTTTCTTATTCGTTATCGAATGATAATGTTCATTTATGCGACAGCTATTGAAAGAAAACTGTGACAAATTGGATAATTGCTATTTTTTTTACATGTAAAAGAAATTATACACTCGTGACTAATTAAGCATTAAAAAATTCCTGATGCAATACATAATAAATGACATGATAAAGCAGTTCTTTTACTAGTAATTGCTTTTAAGGAGAATTCCTAATATTCATAAGTCAGAATGAATAAGAATTGTGAAACTTTGGAGAAAAGTGATAGACTATGAAAATAAGTAAATATGGTTAAACTTGCCATATTCTTATAATTAAATTTTAAACCAATAAATAAACTAGAAATAAAGTCAAACCAAGTTAATTAGTACTATTAATTTTAATATATAGTATTACAATTACCTTGATGTAACAAATTTACAATAAATATTAGCACTTCTTTAGACTGTTACTCCCCTTATAAAGTAAATAAAGGGGAGTAACAAAGAAGGTGTACGGAATGTTCTTACTTACACTGTTACTCCCCTTATAAAAACAGATGTGTGATATTCCTTTGTCCCTATTAGACTAAACATCCCTTTGTCTTAATAGTTATTTAGTCAGTCATTTATATATAAAAAATAAAATGTAGGAGAGTAACAATATAAAGAAGTATCTATATATATTTGCCAGTAAATTTAATAATAACTTATTCTGAAGTCCGTTATGAGTAGTTGTTTTAAAGGAAGTTAACAGTGCAGGAGATAGCGTGCAAAAAATTGTCTGACTAACATCAAGCTACAATTTTGTGTATAAGTGAATATTTCGGTGTCTTTTAAGAATATGTGATCGGCTAAGTTAGTCTGCAGGACATAGCTTGGCAATAGGCATTCAAAAAACAAACCGGTGGAGAGCGGCCATGTCCTGTCCATTATGGTGGACAATGTGATTTTCATGATCCTGAATAAAAAATTAGTTAGTAGACCAAAAATCAAGTTGATGTTAGTTCGTCACTTGATAGAAGACCACTTTGATTTGGAGTAATATATGAATAACTAACCTATCAAGTGACAAACTAACATCAATTTGATTTTTGGTCTACTAACTAATTCTGTACTCAGGGTCATGGAAATCACATTGTCTACCAAAATGGGCAGGACATGGCTGCTGTCAACCGATTTTTTTTTTCAAATGGCTATTGCTATGCTATGTCCCGCAGACGAACTTAGCCAACCACATATTCTTAAAAGGCACTAAAAGATTAACTTGTACACAAAATTCTAGCTTGATGTTAGTCAGACACTTTTTGCACGCTATCTCCTGGACTATAATTAAATATCATTTATTTAAACTCAAACATTTAAAAAAAAAAAATTAAAAAATTATGCTCTATAAGTAGTGCATAAACTTAAAAATATTGAAAAAAAATTCCCGTTTTTATTGAAGTTACCAAAAAAAAAGAAGTTTCCTTATCAATATTTTAATTTTTTAGACATGAATTTCCATTCTATACAGTACAAAAAATTGACTTAATCATTACTAATAAATATCCCTCTAAAAAAATAATTAATACATTAAGGAACCATACAACCGACCGTAGCTCTCACGAAATGTGATATTGAAAAAATAAATTAAACGTTATTTTCTATTGCTCAAAAAAAAATAATGAATGCATAATAATATTGGAGACTTTAGTGGGTTTAAAAAAAAAGTTATAAATTCTTTATATTTATCCAAAGTTGACAATTTCATTTCTTTCTTATAGGGTTCGTATTAATGCTTCAAATGAAATAAATAAGAAAGAAAAAAAAGTTTTACCGCATAAGAGTAATAGAAGTATAAAATGGACTGAGGTAGAGTAATATAAATACATTAAGGTTTTATTAAGACCAGGGGTCCAAGTATAAGTTTAGATGGCGTGCCCCAAGGCAGTATTCTTGGGCCTCTTCTATTTTACATTTTTCCGCACTCTTGATAATCAACAATTATTGCCCGTCAACAGTCAATTCATGTAATTTTGGGTCTTTTTCCTCCTCTCGGCATATTTTTATTTTTAAGAGAGTAAAAATTTCAATTGTTTATGTTGATTTTATAGTTTTTTCATGACATAAAACAGTTTTATTCCTTTAAATTCCTTTTCAGTAGCTTTTTTTATTTTAATAGTTTATTTTTTTAATTTTCCAAGTTAAACGTTCTTTTGTTACTAGCTTTAGTTTACAAATTAGGTTGTTTTTTTTTTTAACGAAAAAAAGTAATATTTAGTTGAAATAACCGGGTTGTAAAAAATTGTTTTAAATTTTTTCGTTAACGTCGTTAAAGATTATAGTGTAATAAACGTTTATAAATATTAGTTTTTCGGTTTAAACCTTTTTTTTTTTTTTTAAATATATTTTATCATTTTTATATTCCCCATAGTTTGGGATTTTTGCATCTGATTAAATAAATACATAATATAAATGATTTATATTTTTGATACATTACTTTTAATATTTCATGCATATTATAATTTTATTGCTTCTTAAAATATATTCACAATAAATAATTTTAATAACTATATGAACGACAATATATTCTTATTGTTAATATTACATGCATTCATTACTTAAACAAAAATATTTAAGTTATTTTATTTTTAATGGATACATTTAAGACCAGGTCAAACAGGATTTGTTTGGTTACATTGAGTAATAATAACACGACAACTATAAAATATGTGGTTTAAAGGCATTCGAAAGAGGAGTCATTTTAATTTAAAATGCACTATTTTTTTTTATCAAATCTGTTTTGCTATCAATGTAATAAAAGCTACTAAAAAAAAAAAGAATATTTAACTTTATCAAAATTAATAAAGAAACTTTGAGCTGCCATAATATTTGAATTGTGAAGGCCACAAAATAAGTTTTATTACATCAAAAGTTGGTACATTTAAAAAGCTTTAAAACGCGTTAAATAATTATGGTTAAATTGTGGGGTTTTTTTTATCTTCTTCTTAAAAAATGCAATAATACTGGGGGTTTGTTTATAGAAGAGTTACCGTTAGCTCAGTAATATCTTTAAAACGCATATCAGATGGTAGATGGTTAACAACGTGGCCTTTTTAAGATTATTTTGATATGTGGTTACTGGGTTAAGATGGTTTTGATATGTGGTTACTGGGTTAAGATTATTTTGATATGTGGTTACTGGGTTAAGATGGTTTTGATATGTGGTTACTGGTTACTGGGTTAAGATTATTTTTCTTTTTGAAATTTGGTTACTGATTTCGAAGTAGCACCAAGCGATAATGTAATATCAAACAACAAATAAATTAAATCAATTCGCAGCACGGACGGTAAATCTCGCCCAACTCTATTTTTCTCAACTCTATTCTCTCAATTTTCATTAATTTCATCAACCCATTTTCTTTTTGGTGTTGCTTGCCTTAAAGCGCACAGAAAAAGCAATTCTTCATCAGAGGAATATGCTGATAATAAAACAAAAAAAAAAAAACACGAGGTAAAGAAATCGCACAATACTTTGTCCACGTTCTATTTGATTACCCCAGTCCGCGGTGGACAGTCCGCTTTCAATCTGTCCAATCTGTGTGGACAATCTGTCCACGGCGGTAAGTCCGCTTTCTGCGTGAGCACCCTGTCCGCGACGGACGGAGGACAATCTGTCCGCGATGGACGGCGGACAATCTGTCCACGGCGGTAAGTCCGCTTTCTGCGTGAACACCCTGTCCGCGACGGACGGTGGACAATCTGTCCGCGATGGACGGTGGACAATCTGTTCGTGGCTGTAAGTCCGCTTTCTGCGTGAACACCCTGTCCGCGACGGACGGTGGACAATCTGTCCGCGGCGGACGGTGGACAATCTGTCCGCGATGGACGGTGGACAATCTGTCCGCGGCGGTAAGTCCGCTTTCTGCGTGAACACCCTGTCCGCGATGGACGGTGGACAATCTGTCCGCGGCGGTAAGTCCGCTTTCAGTGTAAACGCCCCGGTCAAACAGTTGAATTTTATTACTATTACGTTGTTCAAGTTCCTCTAATAAAGAATAAAATTCAGATATTTTATTATTTTGTTTAGTCGGGCTAAACTATAAATTAATTCTTTATGGCAGACCAGTTTAGACCACAATTATTATCAGATTTTAAAAACGGAAGGAAAAAAGAAATGAATTTGAAAATTACAGGTTGTAAAAGCGTAAAATCATAAAAGTTTACGAAATAGGCGAAATAGGTCGCGTGGCAGCTATGTGCCACACTAATTGGTTCAGACTGTTTTATTTTTCATTCGTGTTTTATTAGGGTTTCGCGTTCATCCTAGAAACCCTTATGCTTTTCCGTCCATCGCATCTTGGAGTATATCTCCAGACATACAGTAGCTAGAGATTTTTATTTATAACTTAAATTAACCGAGTTCTTTCAATATTTTTTAAAATGTCAAACGTTTCGTTTTTATCTTGGTTTTGCATTATTTTACTATTGTTCCCTTAATATTGGTATTTTGTTTTTAATACCAATAAGTATATAATAGAATTATAATAATTATGTCTTCCAATAGAAATACATTATCCAACTTGGTACTTGGTCTGTAACTAAATATTCATATTATATATTTAGCCTTTGAAGTTAATAATATCAATAAAATTAATATTTATCAATAAATCATTAACACTAAGAACCGTGTTTCTAAATGGTCATATTCTTTACTGTATAATACCTTCAATACAACCAATTTATAAGCTAACTACCATCTGCAAATATTATAGTTCATTATTCATATCGTCTATTTTATTTAACCAAATAAACCATTAATACAAAATAAGCAATATAATACCTAATATATCAATTTAAAGCAATTACCCTGGGAAATATTTATTTTCATAAATTATTTATTACTATTTAGTACTATTTTTTTCCTATAATTCAAATCTTTTTTAACCCTGTAATTTTTTCTTTTTTTTCGCAATACTTAAAACGGGGTAAACATGACTTCTAATTTGTTATTCATTTATAATTTATACAAATGTTAAACCTAAACAGCTTACAGTAATGATTATATATATATATATATATATATATATATATATATATATATATATATATATATATATATATATATATA
This sequence comes from Gerris lacustris, assembly GCA_951217055.1. Taxonomy (NCBI): domain Eukaryota; kingdom Metazoa; phylum Arthropoda; class Insecta; order Hemiptera; family Gerridae; genus Gerris; species Gerris lacustris. The sequence goes on from OX578286.1 coordinate 11,783,375, forward strand.
TATATATATATATATATATATTGTATATATATATAAAAGAAACATGCACCAACCGGTTTACTTTAATTAGGGAATATGATTTCAGTCATAAATATGTCTGATCGGATTAAAAAATCTAGTTATAAATATTTCCTGATGAGAGATTTATTAGAAGAATAATTGCTGCAGAATTGCTGCAATTATTCTTATTCTGATTTCCTAATCTGCAATAACCTGTATATAGGTGTAGGGTATAGAAAAATACAATTTATTCTCCAGTAGAGTAAAATGGTTTTTTAAATGATTTATCTACTGTTTTTCCTGAAGATATATTAATATTTTTTTATTCTGTTCCTCTATTAGTGTAACGATAAATTGAAATGTAAGATCACCAGTTCTTTTTTAAAATGTATTTTTTTTGTTTTGTACAATAAGAGAATCTAATAAATAAATTTGTTACTGCCAATTAAACTTCATATTTATTTTTTTACAGTAAAACTTTCTGTACGTTTATTCATACATAATTAGGTACACCTTTAAGTCAGGTTTAGCGTTCAATAGTTTATAAACTTTAAATTTCCTGTAAAGTTCGATCAAATTAATTCATCACGATAATTTCTAAAGGAATTATAATCATCCTTGAAGTACTCATTTTAAAATTTAAAGTTATACAAAAATTATTCTTTTAAGTTTACTCTAACAGAAGTAATACTACTTACCTACAAAATAAAATCATTTCAGTCGGATAAAATTATTTTTAAGAAATATATTCATCCCTGATCGTTAAAATGTAAAATTTTTATGTATTTCTACAAGTGTTTAATCCTACAGCAATATATTCATTCCTAAAGTACAAATAATTAGTATTGTTTAAACTAAAATAAAAATGTATTCCTATAAGTTCATTCCTGCAAGAAAATGTTTATCTACGAAGTACTAACTGTTTGTAACAATTAAAGTAAGATAAAATTTTTCCTTTTAAGTTCATTCTAGCAGATATATAATTAGTACTCGAAATACTAATTATAAGCAATATTTAAAGTTAAATACAATTATTAACTTTGAAGTAATAATGGCTGTTAACATTTAAAGATAGATGAAATTATGCCAACAGGAGTATATTCAAATCTGAAATACAAATTGTTAATAAAATTCGACTTTAGATGATATTACAAAATGACTTAAGGGTGTTTTTTTATGAAATTTAAACGAGAATCATATTTAAACTAAAGTCAGTAAAAATTAAAAAGCAAATTTATCCGTTAATAGTTTAAAAAATAAAAATAAAATAATAATAGTAATAGTTAGTGGAGGTTAATTATCGACGCGACATCTCAATACTTTCTCTTTTAATAATAGGAATATGAGAAAGTAATAGGTATAGTTAATAAGTATAATTTTAGTAGTGGAATATAGAGAAAAAGACTTGATGAAGTTGAGTCTAGAGAATAAGAGATATAGAACGATTGAATCTAGAGAAATAGAATTGATAAAGTTGAGTCTAGAGAAAAAGAGATATATAGATCGATGGAATCTAGAGAAATAGAACTGATGAAGTTGAGTCTAGAGAAAAAGATATGTAGAACGATTGAATCTAGAGAAATAGAATTGATGAAGTTGAGTCTAGAGAAAAAGAGATGAAGAACGATTGAATCTAGAGAAATAGAATTGATGAAGTTGAGTGTTGAGAAAAAGAGAAATAGAACGATGGAATCTAGAGAAATAGAATTGATGAAGTTGAGTGTAGAGAAAAAGAGAAATATAACGATGGAATCTAGAAAATTAAAATTCATGACGTTGAGTCTAGAGAAAAAGATATGTAGAACGATTGAATCTAGAGAAATAGAATTGATGAAGTTGAGTCTAGAGAAAAAGAGATGTAGAACGATTGAATCTAGAGAAATAGAATTGATGAAGTTGAGTCTAGAGAAAAAGAGATGAAGAACGATTGAATCTAGAGAAATAGAATTGATGAAGTTGAGTGTTGAGAAAAAGAGAAATAGAACGATGGAATCTAGAGAAATAGAATTGATGAAGTTGAGTGTAGAGAAAAAGAGAAATATAACGATGGAATCTAGAAAATTAAAATTCATGACGTTGAGTCTAGAGAAAAAGATATGTAGAACGATTGAATCTAGAGAAATAGAATTGATGAAGTTGAGTCTAGAGAAAAAGAGATGTAGAACGATTGAATCTAGAGAAATAGAATTGATGAAGTTGAGTCTAGAGAAAAAGAGATGTAGAACGATTGAATCTAGAGAAATAGAATTGATGAAGTTGAGTCTAGAGAAAAAGAGATGTAGAAACGATATAATCTAGAGACATAGAATTGATGAAGTTGAGTCTAGAGAAAAAGAGATATAGAACGATTGAATCTGGAGACATAGAATTGATGAATTTGAGTCTAGAGAAAAAGAGATATAGAACTATGGAATCTAGAAATATTAAATTCATGATGTTGAGTCCAGAGAAAAATACTCTGTGGCAATTAGCGTGGCACATAGCTTCCTCGTGTCCTATTTCGTAATATTTAATGATTTTATGCTTTTTACAACCTATTATTACCCAATTTTTTCATTTTCCCCCCGTCTTTTAAATCTGTCAAAATTATTTTGATTTTTTACATAACTTAATGTATCCATAAATCAAGGTTGACATTACTCCTAGGGCTATCTGCGGACTGCTTTCGACTAATCATCTAAATGTTATAAAAATCAGATATGTACATTTAAAGATTATTTTCGTAAATAAATTTATGTTTGTGCGCATGTGGGAGAGAAACAAATGAGCGCAGGCACTTATATGGGCTAATTATGTCCTACCATACAAATTTCATTAATATCGGAGTTTCTAAGATATGTTGGTTCTCAAAATTTGAGCGACAGACAGACACGGAACCAAAAATTCCTTGATGTCTGAATCGGATTTCTGTCTTAGAATTTTTAAAATCGGAGATATAAAATATTTCGTTCTTCAGAACGATCACATAGCTTCCGTTACCTTCGATAAGCTCGAAAGTAAAATATATAATTTTATTAAGAAGAAAAAAAAAAACGTGTTTGTCGTATTTGGTTTAAGTTCTTCCGTGAGACAGGTGGAACTTTAAAAAAAATTCCATTGTGTCTGAGACTCTAAGAAAAAAACAAGTTCTGCTAAGATGAAGTTTTCTGGTTCTGGACCCATTTATGAACCGGTCTTAAGAAGTATAATGTAAATGAAAAAAAAAAAAACCAACCAAGTACCGCCCTTTTATTAAGACTGTTTTTTCCTTCTTCTTCATCTTCTCTTCTCTAATACTCGTAGTAAGAAGATTTTCTGATCATTAACGTATTTAACCTTTTTTACTTTCTCATATAAAGAGAAAGTATTGTGATGGCGCGAAAATTCGATTTTGAGATTTTGATGGATTTACACGTTTTGAGGTCCCCTGAGTCCAAAAAAGTGGTTTTTAAAAAATGTCTGTCTGTCGTCTGTGCAGACGCCTGGAGCCCAAACTACTGGGCCGATTTTGACGAAATTTGGCATACATGTTCAGAAAAATCATACCCCGAGGCGAAATCGAGAAATGAATTTTAGCTCTAAATTTGGGGGCGCTACCCCCCAAAAACTCTGAAAAAACATGAAAAAAAATTATTTCTCGAAAACGGTTCCGACAATTTTGATTAAAAAATTCTAAAATGTAGTCCATTTGAATACGAATCCAACGATATAAGCCGTTTTCAGGGAAAAATCTAGTTCCTGAGATATTAGCTTAAAACGCGGACGGAGAGAGCCCGGGTTCGATTCCCCGACCAGGAGAAGTTATTTTTATGATAAATTTTGATGAAATGTTCAATAATATTTAAATGTACATTTGAAAACTAATAAATGGAAACACTGGGCTAAGTAATTATAAACTCATATATGAGAAAGTTTGTCTGAGTTGTCTCGGACCGATTTTTACTTTCTCATATAAAGAGAAAGTATTGTGATGGCGCGAAAATTCGATTTTGAGATTTTGATGGATTTACACGTTTTGAGGTCCCCTGAGTCCAAAAAAGTGGTTTTTAAAAAATGTCTGTCCGTCGTCTGTCGTCTGTCGTCTGTCGTCTGTGCAGACGCCTGGAGCCTAAACTACTGGGCCGATTTTGACGAAATTTGGCATACATGTTCAGAAAAATCATACCCCGAGGCGAAATCGAGAAATGAATTTTAGCTCTAAATTTGGGGGCGCTACCCCCCAAAAACTCTGAAAAAACCGGAAAAAAAATTATTTCTCGAAAACGGTTCCGACGATTTTGATTAAAAAATTCTGAAATGTAGTCCATTGAAATACGAATCCAACGATATAAGCCGTTTTCCCGGGAAAAATCTAGTTCCTGAGAAAATAGCTTAAAACGCGGACGGAGAGAGCCCGGGTTCGATTCCCCGCCCAGGAGAAGTTATTTTTATGATAAATTTTGATAAAATGTTCACACTGGGCTATGTAATTATGAACTCGTATATGAGAAAGTTTGTCTGAGTTGTCTTGGACCTATTTTTTAATAAAAATTCACGATTTGAATTGAATTTTGTGGATGTCACGATTCGGAATGAGACATGATCAATGAACCTCTATGGATTATGGATTTACCTTCAAATATTACGGAAGATGACTGGAGCAGTGTTGATCATTCTGAAGAACATATTTTGTTTGTCAACGAATTCAATAACTTTCTCATTCAATTCAGACATAATAGCGCAGGAGATAGCGTGCAAAAAAGTGTCTGACTCACATCAAGCTAGAATATTTTGTATATAAGTAAATATTTTGATCCTTTTAAGTTCGTCTGCGGGACATAGCTTGGTAATAGGCATTTCAAAAAAACAAATCCGGTGGAGAGCGGTCGTGTTCCTGCCCTTTTAGGTGGACAATGTGATTTTCATGATCCTGGGAACGAAATTAGTTAGTAGACCAAAACTCTAGTTCATAATAGTTTGTCACTTAACAGGTTGGTTATTTAAATATTACTCTAAATAAAAGAGGTCACTTATTAAGTGACAAACTACCATCAACTTGATTTTTTGGTCTACTAACTAATTTCGTACCCATGATCAAGAAAATCACTTTGTCCACCTTAAAACGCGGGGCATAGCCACTTTCCACCGGTATGTTTTTTTTTTTCAAATGCTTATTGTCAAGCTATGTCCCGCAGATGAACTTAGCCGACCACATATTCTTAAAAGGCACCAAAAGATTTACTTATATACAAAATTCTAGCTTGATGTTAGTCAGACACTTTTTTGCACGCTATCTCCTGGACTATAAAAGAATTTTATTTTGTCGTAGTCGACTACCGGATCATCCATATTTTTAAAATTAGTCTTGATTAGATAAGATTTGGATATTATGTCAAATTATGGCCATATACGGACCCATTATTAAATTCGAGTGTCTAAAAAAAAAAATCTTAACACATATCTTTCTTCCCCGAGTTCCCCGCATGAAAAGAAACATTCTTTTTAAAAAAAAATCATATGCCCGTTTGTCCAGTTAATAAAACGTAATTCAGCTTTGTGCCACGCCAATTGACAGACGTTTTTTAAAATGTATTTGATGACTCTCGTTGGGAAAAAAGTGGAATGTGACATTTTTATCAAAAATGTGACAGACATATCAAATTGTTATGCTGTTAGAGTAGAATTTAATGGCCTGAAAATAATATAAATAATTTCAAGATAAAAAGAACTTTTTATACACTACGTTTTTAAATTTTCTGTTGAATCGTATGTAATGTTGATAATATAATTGTTATTGTTATATAATATATTATATAATGGTAGTGAAAAAAAATAGTTCCGAATTTATTTACTTCACATAAATGACAACCATCTAGAGAGCTGATCTTAAACCTATAAAAGGACAAATCTTTGTACAACGGATCTCCCCAACACCAAATCTAAAGCGTGGCATCGATATATTTGAAATAATATAAATAATATAATCGATAAATAATAAAATCGATATTACCTATTTTTGCTGTCATTCAATATTTATCTATCACAAATTTGAGACCCGTCAAAATGAAGATTGCGTAAATATGGGATATGGCAAAACAAATAAAATAAATTGCGGATTCTTTCCGAACTAACTTTCCGTACAGCAAAATTTGCTGAAAACCAATTAAATTCTGCTGAAAGATGGCTAAAAGTATTAAGATAATGCATTGTCATCTTGTTCTGAGGTATGCTAAAAGTTTCAAATGTCTAGCTATTTGGGAAGTTAGTTAGAAATCGATTGCCAGATTTGTACCGGACAAACAAACAAACAAACAAGAAAGCAAGCTAATAAAAACGTAGTAAAATGTTGAAGATGCCCCAACTAAAATATTATTCTTTAAAATGCTCATTTTTGCTGAGTTTGAAGTAAATGAGTAAATCCACTTTTTCCCGTGATTTTTTCATTTGTTTTAATACAAAAATAATATTACGTTAACTGCATCACTAAATCTTTCTTAGAACCTGGTCTTATTATTATCTTATCATTATTGTATAATTATTTTATTTTACTTTCAAGCATACCGAAGATAACGGAAGCTATATATGTGATCGTCCTAAAGAACATTACATTTTTTTCTCCTAACAAAAATTCTAAACCAGAAATCCGTTTCAGACAGCAGAGAACATTTTTGTCCCGTGTCTGCCTGTCACTCTGTCCAACATTTTGGCTAACAAACATATCTTAAAAAAAACTTCTTGACTGATTATAATGAAATTTGGATGGTAGGTCATAATTAGCCCATTGTTAGTCCCAGATTAATTTCAACCTTCTGAGCCCATTGGTGTATCTTCCATAAGCGTACAAAAGTAATTTATTTGACCACCTATATATTTAAATGTACTTCATCTTCTGTCGAAAGTAGCCCGTAGATGGCCCAGATTAATTTCAACCGTCCCTACAATCTAAATTTTGACTTTTATTTATGGAAAAAAGCAAACAATAAGAGGGGAAAAACAAATAAATTAGACAATAATGTGTTTTAAAAGTAAAACAACAATAGTGAAGTACGCGAGGAAGCTATGTGCCACACTAATTTTCACACTATTTTACTCTGTGTAAACTGCCACAAGTTCACTTTTAGTGAAGGTCAGGAACTCATATTTTATTCTATGTAAGTATAATTATAGGTGTCTATTTCTATTAGGTAATATTTTTCCTCTCGATATCTCATTCGTCTATCTCCTCTACATGGTCTTCAAACCACAATCTATCCTTCTTAGTACGTATTCCTCGCATTTTAACAGAGAATATATCGTTAATCTATCTCCACACCTTGCAAATCTTGGATTTCTAGTTCATACTAAAAAGAAAATGATGGTTTAATCAGGGAGGATCACTAGCTCCTCTTCTATTTTTCATCTTCTACTTATCTTTGACATGTATCAACGGTTTAAGTTATTAATACAATAGCGAATATAATATACTAGATTTAAGTATATTATATCAATATTGAGATTAGTTTTACAAATACATACTAATCTACAATTATTGTATAAATAACATGTTATCTAAATCAGCTTACATGTATGCAACTACTTCTCAACAACTTGTAAACAATTACAAGTTATTACAAGAACAAGCTAAAAACAATTACCTCAAATGAGTTACAACTACATATTAAATTAATTTTTGATCTTATCTATCTTTTTCATAATTGTGATTAAATAGTTTCTACAATGACTAAATCTAACACAAAAATATATTTCATGGATATTTAAATAATACATTCTATGTTTTTAACCTCATTCATACAATTAAGATATTTTAAACCTCCTAAGCTTGCTATTAATATATTATAAACCTTCAGACCTTCCTTCTAAAATATTATAAACCTTTTCAAGCTTACTAATAAGATATTTTAAACCTCCTAAACTTGCTATTAATATATTATTATTAACTTTCTGAGCTTCCTACTAAAATATTATAAACCCTTTCAAGCTTACTAATATGATATTTTAAACCTCCTAAACTTGCTACAAATATATTATAAACCTTCTGAGCTTCCTATTAAGATATTATAAACCTTTTCAAGCTTACTAATAAGATATTTTAAACCTCCAAAACTTGCTTCTAATATATTATATATCTTCTGAGCTTCCCATTAAGATATTATAAACGTTTTCAAGCTTACTAATAACATATTTTAATCCTTCTCAACTTGCTATTAATATATTAAACCTCCAAAGCATACTCTCAGGATATTTTTATGCGACTTAAAAAATTCTTCCTCAAAAAATTAAATTTGCCTTGTCTGTCAGACCTACAACTTTTATATGTATAAACAATCAGATGAATAGAAATCTTATCATTAAACTGAGCTAAGCGAAGCTCTTATACTACACTTTGCATTTGGTTGGACACATACTCCTTCTGAACGGCTGAACCAATCTGCACAAAATTCGGCTCGGTAATGGTGACCAACCACTGGAGGTATACAACTTAAATTATCCAAATACACACAGAGGTACGGTGTATGGGGTACAAAAGTTAAAACAGTATATTCCTTCATGATGCATGTCGTTTGAATGCTCTTTAAGAGTAAAATTATCGTTGTTATGTTTACTTTTGTCATACTTTCATTTAAGAGGGGGGTAGGATAGAAAAACAGAAAAAAATGCTTTTTGATCCGATTTTAGAGGTTTATAAATAAAAATGTTTATTGTTTAAGATTAAAATGCACGCTTAGCTCAATATGGCAAGCAAACAACTGCATTGCACTTCTAATTTTATGTCTAGCATTTTTATTCATAGTAGTTTTCATCCAAGCAAAATATTTTTCGATGTTAATTCTTTTTATTTAATAGAAAAATCAAGGTCCAATACAATATTACCACTAAAAAGTTCATAGTTATGTAGATAATTTTCAAGATATTTCCCGTGTCAAAAAATAGATCTAAAAATACAATATCACTAAGAAGATCATAAGGAGGTATATAATTTTCAAGGTATTTTTAGTCTAAAAAAGAAAATACCAATCATCCGATAACACTAATAAGATCCTAGTTATTATACATAATTATAAAGATATGTTTTGCCTCATAAAAGAGGAGAAAAAACATTCGTATAAAAGGTTTATAGTTAAGGACTCATTCCCAGGATATTTTCTGTCACAAAAAAAAAAAGAGACATGAGGAATATAAAGATAAATATAAAGGACATATTTTTTGGTTCAAGTAAAGATCTTTATCTATCTTTTAAGACATCATTCTTTTCACTTATCATATCCTATTAATCCTTCAAAAAAAAATAAAAAGAATGTTTCATAGCATTTTTAGATCTATTAAAAATGAGGAGAGACAACAAAATAATTAATTTTTTTTATTATTATTATTTTTAAAAAGTCTTAGAAGTTAGCGGTGTCTTGGTAAAAATCGGAAGTTTTTTTTTTGTCTTAGTAAAACGGCATCGGAGCGACAATCTAAACAAGTTCACTTCTTTTCTAAGTGTGTAACAGGACATTGAACTAAAAACAGATCCTTGTTTAAAGTAAAAAGAAAGAAAAAAAGATGAAAAGAGCAACACTGACTATCTTAGTAACAGTCGATGTGAACCGGTAAGAAAATATAACCTTCTTTTTATATTTAATTGGGGTTATCCTGACAGGTTATCCAACCGATCACTTCAACAATAAACTTAGAAAAACAATCTTAACAAGATCCTTTTATTTGAGCTTGAGTTTTAGGTTCGTTTGTTTATTTATTATCTTTTAACTTTTTTTTGTCTTGTTTCGTTAACGGTTTTGAAACTTTTGCAAGATAATAAGTTTAATTTTGTGCATTATGCGGTACAAAGTTATATCAGAGACTGATTAAAGACGTTTAATAAACTTTTAAATGAAAGATGGAGTTTAAATTTGCCAATATAATACAGATTCGAAAAATTTTAAGTTTGAAGTTTTGAAGATGAAATATTAAATCGCACTAAAAATTTCTCCTTAGAAATGCTATGAAGAAACCTGTGTACCGCAGGGCTCTCAACTAAGAAGCCTTCTATTACTTATATACATTTTACATATCACGAATTTAAAACTAGGTCTCTACCGGAAGACCTAAGAACTTGAATCAGTTTATTTATTACCATGTCAAACTACCAGGTTATTGATGGTAAAACAAATGGTCGCTAATATTATAATAATTTAAGACGGTATTTTCATGTAACAATTAAAAATAATTCTCTCACCCTTTTCTGTTAAGTAAATATTAAAAAATATTTTTAATGGCATGTCATTCAAAATTGAGAGCAATATTATAAAAAACGGAAAATAAAATATATCACTCTATGCCTAATTCACATATATATATATATATATATATATATATATATATATATATATATATATACACACACACACATATGTAATATATATATATATATATATATATATATATATATATATATATATATATATATATATATATATATATATATTATATGCGTGTATTATGTTATAAATTTGACGTAATGCTTGTAATGTTAAATTATGGAAATGTATGACATGTGACAAGTGGTCTAACGGGTGCATATTATGCATGCATTGAAATTAGTTTGGCCCTAAACAATGGCACATAATACGTACTTAAAAATGAATTAATAAATATATATATATATATATATATATATATATATATATATATATATATATATATATATATATATATATATATATTACATATGTGTGTGTGTGTCTACGCTCAAAACTGTTTTTGTGAGTGTAAACGTGCTTTTTAAAAATTGAACCCGTAGAAGCGTTTTTTCCCCGTGTTTTTTTTAATTAAAAAAAAAAAGAGTCGTTATCGATCTTTTTCAAGAAAAAAATGTAGGCGGGAAAAAAGCTTTTCAAGGCGCAGGGAAATGAGGGGGAGGGTCGGCCATGTTTTTTTATCCTTCCAATCCGCGTTGTCCGATTCCCATTTGGTCCTCCGGGGCTCCGCCCACCAATCCCATCGCTTCCCGCGCTTTTCCTTTTGAGTAAAACACACAAAAAAAATCCACGCTTACTCTTTTTTTTCCCTGCGAAAAAAAAATCTAAAGAGAGGAAATACGAGTTTACATAATATATATATATATATATATATATATATATATATATATATATATATATATATATATATATATATATATATATATATATATATATATATATATTTAAAACAAGTAGTTCTTTCCTAGACTAGAGTGAAAGAAGGAGTTCTCTGTAATTCCTGCCTTTTTCGGTGGACTCTTAAAGTACAAGGAAAATAAAAATTAAAAATGGCGTCAAAAATGTTTCCTTCTTTTCTTTAGACTCGAAAAATAATCCTTAACTACTGAGAAACACACGCATAAATAATAATGCAACTCAAGGAAAAAAAAAACATATTCACAATTATTTTTTGCAAAATATACCACAGAAAAAAGTTCCTTCTTATACTACATTCAACAAGTTTTTCTTCCCATTTTCCAACATTGATTTTTTTTAACTTTTTCTTGTTTCTATATATCTTTCATAGCATGTCCTTCACGAAAGCAATCAAATGCATAACTTTTTTTTAACCCTTTTTTTTACAACTTTACTAATAACTTCACTAATTTGCGTGGAGAAAAAAAGTTTATTTCAAAACCTTGTGTACTTTTTTAGTTGTTTTTTTTTTTTTCATGTATTATTAACTTTTTTTTATAAAACCTTAACTGCAATTTGAATTATAGGTTACTTGATTTCTTTTAACAATGCACTTAATATGACAGTACGACAGAATAACACTAATAAATAATACTAATAAAAAAATAATAACTAAAAAAATAAATAATGTTAATAAGAAACTAGTAATAAACAATTCAAACGCATTGCTGTTAATCAATTAAATTAATAAATCAAAGAATTAATTAAAAATATTATATTAAGAAAATATAAGAATGGATATGGATGAAGTAATATTGTAAAGTGTGTCTTCGCGGTAGTTTTTCACTATTTCCTTGCCTTAAAAGAAAAGTATTGTTTTTACCAAAAAAAACATCGGAAACCAATATTTTTACGGAATTATCCGTTTTGGATGTTTTTAAGACAATTTGAGTGGTTTTTAGCTTGATGTCTCTACGTCCGTGGCACACAGAACTCATACTTATTTTAAGATAGAGATTTGAAACTTTCATTATTCCTTAACTTTCCTAATTCCTTACATGTCGTTTTTCTTTCCGGAAAATCATATCTTTGTAACGACATTTTGCTGAGTCAGCAAAAATTTTGTACAAAATCTAAATATTTTCTGGATGCGCTGAAATTTGCACCAATTATAACCTATACGAGTGTATAAAACAAATATTCCCACTGGATTTCATTTTTATATCTGCTGCCATATTTAAATAAAACGTTTTTTGAAATTTGAAACTTTAACGCTAAATAATTTTTGAACTATTTTGCCAAATGAGCGGAAATACGCACTAATGATACCTTTCTATAGAGACCATTAAGCTCTTCATATTTTATCAATATATCTGCTACCATTTTGAAAATATTGACTTTTGATTTTTATATAAGAAAGTCTTTGTTTACATTTTCAAATACCTCATAATAACGGATATTAACAATCTAAAGAAGGTGTACGAAATGTTCTTCTTTAGACTGTTACTCCCCTATAAAAACAGAAGTGTGATATTCCTTTGTTCCATTGTACATTAGACTAAGCATCCCTTTGTCTTAATAGTTATTTAGTCAAAGTCATTTATAACCTAAAAAAGCAAAGGGGAGTAACAATCTAAAGAAGTACTATAACGTTCCTCTCTATAACGAGCCTCATTATACTGGATCTCAATATACCGGACTTAACTACAATTATAATTCACATAATAAACAAAAATGATTTAGAATACGTTTATATTTTAGCAACTTTATATTTGAAATATTAATATTCTCTAAAGATGGATCTTTAGGTGTATTAAAATATAAATCTTCCATATTAATTAAGAGACGTTTCGACCCTTATAAGGTCATCATCAGTCTTTATTTCTAAAATTACAAATATAATGAGTAACGATAATATCTTTAATAACTCTAAGGTAATACTATATAAATATTTTTAGTATCACTATCCACTTATAATTAATATTGTTAAATTACACTAGTATTACCTTAGAGTTATTAAAGATATAATTGTAACTAATTATATTTGTAATTTTAGAAATAAAGACTGATGATGGCCTTATAAGAGTCGAAACTTCAAGATTATATATTGGAAGATTAATGTTTTAATATCAAACCTTAAGATCCATTTAGCATATTAATGTATAAACAAATCTTTTGTTCTATTTATAGGTTTATGTTTGCTTGAAAATTATAGTATTATTTTGTCAAAAAACAAAAATAAATATCTTGGGAACGGTTTAAGCTAGAGACTTTCGCTAGTGCTTTTTTAGATTGTTACTCCCCTGTGTTTTTTTTTTTTTTAGAATATATAACGACTTTGACTAAATAACTATTAAGACAAAGGGATGTTTTAGCTCAATTTACTTTGGGACAAAGGAATATCACACATCTGTTTTTATAAGGGGAGTAACAGTTTAAAGATGAACATTCGATATACCTTCTTTAGATTCTTACTCCTTACTCCCCTCTGTTGATTTTATCCCCCTTACTCTCCTATGTAGTTTTTATAAGGGGAGTAACAATCTAAAGAAGTGCTGATAAAGATTATATTTAAAGGCGTTTGTTTAAAGTTATTACAATAAAACTTTTTATATGCTAGTTAATGAGCTCATCTACAGTTCGGTATATTTATTTGATAATAAAATTATAAATTATACTCTTTGGGTATTATTTACTAGGAAATCGTTGAGACTTAAAATTAATTTAATCGTGAAAGACAAAGTTTCAGGTTGAAACAACCTACCCAACTCATAACTACAGTGAGAACATCGTCTATAATTTACGTTAAATTCCTTCAACCTTTTCAAAATGACTTCTAGACATGTGGTTAATGTATCGTCAGAGGAAACGAGCGTAGCATTGGTCTCTGCGCATGCCCAGTTTGAGATGCGCAGGCCCACTTTACGCTGGACATGCGCACTTTACGCTGGACATGCGCACTTTACACTGGACATGCACACTTTACGCTGGACATGCGCACTTTACGCTGGACATGGACATGCGCACTTTACGCTGGACATGTGCAGAGATCAATGTTCGTTTCCTCTGTTAAGTTCAGCAGTCTAGACAAGGCTTAAGAAGTTGTTGAGACAGTTTTTTGACCTAAACACTTTGTTAGGATGGGCATGAACTTCTTGTTCTAGACCCAGGTCAACAGGTGAATCCGGTTTGACCACTGTATATCTTGTCATTGACCTAATAACTAGTTTCTTAAAAAACATCTTTTCAAATAGGGGTCCGGTTTTTGTACGTAACGACGCGTCTCGATTCAAGTCTTAAGAGACACCCGGCTTATAGACATCGAGGGCAAACCTTAAAAAAAAAGATAAAATTAATTTAAAACATTAAGACTCTCTCAGTCTTATAGTTTTATCCAACTTTTCAAGTAACTATAATCAACTTCTCTTTTTCTCGGTCATATGAAAATTTTCTATTTGGTAATCAGACAGATGGTTTTTATTAAATAAATGAATTCAGGTGGACATTAAAACAGATGGTTCTCCAAAGTGAATTCTTGTAAGAGTTGATAGCTCAGCGTGTATTTTTTGGACAAATGGTAATGAATACTTGGATAATTTTTTCTTTCCTAACCTCATTTGAATATGTATTAGTTGGTAGACGTCTTAGTACTACTTTGTAAGTTCAATTTTTCAAGGTTAATTGAAATAAAGTGAAAACTTAGGTGCTTCAAAGTGTCAGTCTGTCGTTTGTAATGCTTTAGTCGAGCAGATGTGGTAAACAAGTTCTTTAGTGGGTTGTTTTTTTTTCCTATTGTTTTATTTTAGTCTGTTTTAATTTTCTTGAATTTTATAACTCGTGATTATTGACCGTAGAATTAAAAATTGATAACGACGATCAGCTAGAATTTCAAATAAGATTTTTGATTTACTAACGTTACGGAAAAATCTATTTCCTTTTTCAAGGCGTAAACAAAAATGGAAGACTTTTGTTGTTTATACCTTTAAGAAGGCAATACATTTTTCTTTCAGGTATAAACAATAATGAAAAATCATTATTGTTTATACCTTGACCTTGAAGTAAAAAAATTTTTTTTCAAATACATTGTTTAAAATCCTATTTCCTGGATCTTATAATCCGCAATTTATAAAATAATTACTTATTATTTTAAATTAAATTTTATTAATATTAATATTAAATTTTAATATAATTCAATTTCGGTTTAAGCTTGCGTTTTTACACACGCAAAACTGTATCAACGAAATACTTGTTTTAAATATATAATTGTATCCGAGCTTACCGAAGATAACGAAAGCTATGGGATCGTTCTGAAGAACTAAATTTATTTTATCTACGATTGATACGAAATATAAACATTATATCTTTGTTTAGATGCGTAGAAAGTGATTATTTACGTACTTGTATTTATTGCGCATACGCGTCTCATAGTTCTGAATAATTCCTCTTCTTTACCACGCTAGCGCGGTAAAGAAGAGGAATTCTTCAGCTTTACGCACGATTAGCGAGTTTGTTTACATTTAACAAAACTAATTTGCTGTTCTTTTATTAAAGTAACTGTTTATATCGAGTTTTTAGTGAAAAACAATGAGTGAATCAAGTGACTTTGACGAAAATGTGGAGAATAATACTCCTCCAGAAATAATTAATTCGGCAAAAAATACAACTAATGAATTAATGCCATCTTTATCAAGAGAGAGATACGAACTTACATACAGCATGTTTATTTTTTCTGTATTTATTATTTAAATCTAACAATCGTAGATAAAGTACGGTACGCAACTCGTGCGAAAAACGGCATTTTGCATTGCTCGTGTGGTTTTACTACCCTTGCTGTCGCTCGGATGCAAACTCCACACTCGCATGCAAAATGCTACTTTCCGCACTCGACGCGTAATGTACTATTATGTCTCCGATTTCAACAATTTTAAGACAGAAATCTTTTTCAGATATCAGGCAAACTTTTTGCCTCATATCTGATCTGATGTCTGTCTCTCGGTCTGATATTTTTGCGAACCAACATATCTTAAAAATTACTTTTCCAATACAAGCCATTATTGTCTATATTTAATTGTTTCCCCTGTTTTCGTAGTATAATTATTTCTAATATATAATTCCTTATGTAATTCTAATTTTTTTTACATGAATTAAAGAATCAATTAAGCAAAAGTTAACGAGCGTTGAAGGTCTACTTTCGACAAACCATCCAAATTTCATAAAAATCATATGAGTACTTTTAAAGATATAGGTGTAAATAAATGTATGTTTGTGCGTATGTTGAAGATAAAACAAATGGGTGCAGAAGGTTGAAATTTATATGGGACAAACAATGACCTACCATACAAATTTCATTAAATTCGGACGTGTAGTTTTTAAGGGATTAAACGTAAAAAAATGTACTTCTTTAGATTGTTACTCCCCTATGTGTTTTTAAAATATAAATGACATTAACTAAATTACTATTAAGACAAAGATATGTTTAGTCCAATGTACTTTGGGACAATTGAATATCATACTTCTGTTTTTATTAGGGGAGTAACAGTCTAAAGGAGACAATTCCGTACCCTTCTCTAGATTGTTACTCCCCTACAAAATCTTTATATGGGGAGTAACAATCTAAAGAAGTGTCAAAAAAATATGCTAGAAGTTCCTTAGTCTTTAGAAACATCCACTATTTTTTTTTTTTTTTTTTTTTTTTAATTTTTCAACCACTTGAAGCAGTACTGGTTCCGGCACCAGTAGACCCCTTCTATATATATTTAATAGATTGCTCCGTCGCATGTCCGAATTTGCCTTAGTCGATCAAGACTTAGGAAAAATTATAAATTAAAACGATTCAATAGATTTTCCTTATAATATTTATGTAAGAGAGAAGGAAAAATAAAAAATAAATTAATTAACTTCAACTCACTGATAAATAAATAATTTATCGAAAAAGTTTCATGTTTCAATTTTAGAAGCGAGATAATACGAAAACTTGATCGTCCTATTCAAAATCGTTTCTTTTTTTTTTTTATTAATCTAAATTCTCTAACACAATTATTTAATTATTTATCTAAATTATATTATAGCAGGTAATATTTTATTATTAAGTGGAAGCTACTTCTTAATTTTATATTCTTGAAAATAAAAAAATCAAATTATTCTTTTATTTTCTAAAACTGTTGCGAGATCTATTTAATCCTAAAGATCAATTACATCGTTCTAACAAGCTCTGCCTACAAGCTTCGGTTTCTTTGACGTTCTTGTTATAATAAAAACTTTAAACCCTTTTTATTTTTTTATTTTTTTCTTTTAATCAATCCACCTCAACCTTTTAAATAATAGACGTCTGAAAATAAAGAGGTCTTGTCTTGAAGCTACTCCCTATAATTTTAAGTCATATTTCTTTATATGAACGGACAAAATGACGCTAATGTTAAGAAAAGAGAAGAAGTTTAGTGAAAAAAAGAACAAAATCTTTTTAATGTAAGTTAAATTTTTACTATTAAAAAAAAAATATAAAGGAATAAACTTAATCTAAAGAAAAAAAGAACAAAATCTTTTTAATGTTAGTTAAATTTTACTATTTTAAAAAAAATAAATAAATAAAGGAATAAACTTAATCTTAAAGTAATTGTAAAATAAAGAAAAACGTATCTTCTTTAAAAGTAACTTCATTCTAAAATGTAACCTTTCAACCACTTGACGCTAATGTTAAGAAAAGAGGAGAACTTTAGTGAAAAAAAGAACAAAATCTTTTTAATGTAAGTTAAATTTTTACTATTAAAAAAAAAAAATAAAGGAATAAACTTAATCTAAAGAAAAAAAGAACAAAATCTTTTTAATGTTAGTTAAATTTTACTATTTAAAAAAAAAAAAAAAATAAATAAAGGAATAAACTTAATCTTAAAGTAATTGTAAAATAAAGAAAAACGTATCTTCTTTAAAAGTAACTTCATTCTACAATGTAACCTTTCAACCACTTGACGCTAATGTTAAGAAAAGAGGAGAACTTTAGTGAAAAAAAGAACAAAATCTTTTTAATGTTAGGTAAATTTTTACTATTAAAAATATAATAATAAAGGAATAAACTTAATCTAAAGAAAGAAAAGAACAAATCGTAAAATAAAGAAAGACGTATCTTCTTAAATCATCAGTGATAATTTATATAAAGCCGTCTTTTTACCATGAGTGGTGATTGAAAGACCTTGATCTATGATTGGTTGATTACAATGTTTGATTACCAATTTCTATGATTTCCATAGAAATTGGTAATCATCAGTAGTAATCATACAAAACCGTCTTTCAACAACCAGTTTTAATCATCAGTGCTGGTTATCAACAGTATAAATTTGAAAGAGAATGAGATGAGAAGTTAAGACAGAGTTTTGAAAGAAGTATTTCGACGAATTTAAGAGTAAATAGACATATATCTGCTAGAATTAACTTTATTGTACAAATCATGCTTTTAATCACCAGTGATGTAATCATCAGTGGTAATAATACAAAGCCAGCTTTCAATCACCAATGATGTAATCATCAGTGGTAATTATACAAAGCCAGCTTTCAATCATCAGTGGTAATCATACGAATTGGTAATCATCAGTGGTAATCATACAAAGCCGACTTTCAACAACCAATTATAATCATCAGTGCTGGTTATCAACAGTATAAATTTGAAAGAGAAAGAATTAGGTTACGAGTTAAGATAGAGTTTTGAAAGAAGTATCTCGACGGTTTAAGACTAGAGAAAGACATATCTCCGCTAGAATTATAACTTTATTATTCAAACCATGCTCTCAACTGCCAGTGATAATCATAAGTGGTAATAATGCAAAATGGTAATCATCAGTGGTAATCAAACAAAGTGAGCTTTCAACCACAAGTGGTAATCAAACAAAGTGAGCTTTCAACCACAAGTGGTAATCCAACATAGTGAGCTTTCAACCACAAGTGGTAATCAAACAAAGTGAGCTTTCAATCACAAGTGGCAATCAAACATAGTGAGCTTTCAACCACAAGTGGTAATCAAACATAGTGAGCTTTCAACCTCAAGTGGTAATCAAACATAGTGAGCTTTCAACCTCAAGTGGTAATCAAACATAGTGAGCTTTCAACCACAAGTGGTAATCAAACATAGTGAGCTTTCAACCACAAGTGGTAATCAAACATAGTGAGCTTTCAACCTCAAGTGGTAATCAAACATAGTGAGCTTTCAACCTCAAGTGGTAATCAAACATAGTGAGCTTTCAACCACAAGTGGTAATCAAACATAGTGAGGTTTAAGATCAATCGTAATCATTAGAGCTTGTTCCGAACAGTATAAATTAAAAGAGAATGAGTTAGATTAGGAGTAAAGACTGAGTTTTAAAAGAAGTATCTCGACGAATTTAAGAATAAAGAAATACGTCTTATCCACTAGAATTAAATTGATGGTACAAAGCCAGTTTTCAACCACCAGTGGTAATCAAACAAAGTGAGCTTTTAACCACCAATAGTAATTATCAGAGCTGGTTGCGAACTTAGGTTAGGAAAATTAGGTTAGGAGTTACAGAGTTTTGAAAGAAGTATCTCAACGAATTAATTATTTAGGAATTAAGAAAGATATCTATCCATTAATTTCACATTTATTGTCAGTAAGTTCCATTTACATTAAATTTAAGGATCATTAAGGAGCGCAGACGGTTGAAATTAATTTGGGGCCATCTGCAGGCTACTTTCGACAAACCATCAAAATTGCATAACAATCAGATATGTGCTTTTGATGATATAGGTGTAAATAAATGCATGTTTGTGCGCATGTGAAAAAGAAGCAAATAGGTGCAGGAGGTTATATGGGACCAACAATTGGCTAATTATGATGTACCATCCAAATTTCAATAAAATCAGATGAGTAGTTTAGTTTTACTAATATATGGGTTCACAAAAACAAAGCGACTGACCGACAGACAGACAAACCGACAGTAAGACACGGAACCAAAACTGTTCCCTGATGTCTGAAACGGATTTTTGTCTTTGAATTTTAGAAATCGCACATCTAAAAAATGTTCGTTTTATGGAACGATCACATAGCTTCCGCGCATAGCTCGGAAGTAAAATCAAAACAATTTTGAATGATTTAAAATCAGAAGAAACAGTTAAATAATTTATACAAAAACGGATTGTAAAAGCATAACATCAATAAATTAATGTGATAGGATGCGAGGAAGCTATGTGCCACACTAATTAGCAGAATATTTTTAAATATATTGTCACAGAATTGAATAATCGACTAAAGAGAAAAGAGAATAGCATGAATGCATGATATCATTTATGGAATTTTACATCATTAAAATAATTCAATAGTTAAATTATTAAAATATAGTTTTTTTAGTTTCTTTAATTCTTTTAGCGAATTTTCAAAGAAAATTACGCTATTGCAATGGCTTCAAAATTTTTGTAATGCGAATTTTTGAAAAATTTTTCCATGGAAATCCGTTTTAGACCATTCTGAATCGATTCCTAAAATTTAACACTTTTTTTTATGTATGTATGTATATATGTATATATGTGTCACTCCAGACGATATCTCCCCTTAGGATGTACTTAAAAATTTCAAACAAATTTTAAAATGTCAATAATATCAAAAGAAAGGATGAGTTCGTTGGCCAGAATTTTTGGAGTCCATTTAGGGGTCAAATTTTGACCATATAGGGTCAAAAAACGTGTTTTTTCCATTTTACCCCCCTTTTATGTGAAAATGTGATAAAAGTGTAAATAACAACAATTACTGTACTCTTAAAGAGCTTTCCAACGACATGCATCTTGAAGGGTAAATACTATTTTGACTTTTGTACCCCGTACCCCTGTGTACCAATTTTTTTTTTCACCCGAGCAAATTCTAAACCAAAATTTTCCTACATTGTCATAAGCCAATAAAACGCAGATTTCTTTGAAAATTCGCTCATTAAGTCATGGTGCATGACTGGACTTTTAATAATAATTTTATTTTCTTAAATAAATTATTCGATGTTCTATTTATACTTGTTATATTTTATAGTTAGTTTCAGCTTAGACATGGGAAGGCTTCAGACTTAAATTGGATCGCATTCTATAGTATTAAGAGCGGATAATCGCTCGACATATACAGACTACATGACGGTCATCAACAACCTTATATCTCTAAGACGTCTAACGTAATCTTAAAAACCCAGAGCAATTATAACCTGAAGAAGTCACATTAGAGCTATTAAAGAAATAATAGTTCTAAAGCAACCGACGGCAGGTAACTTCTCTACCTGAGGCAATGGATTGCAGGTGCATGCCGTACCCATATACAGGCCAATTATATACCAAAACCCTATCTTAAACTAATTAATTGATAACTAGATATATAGTTTTAAAAGCCTATAATTTTATAATTTAATTAAAAATAAAAACCTTTTTTTATATATATGTATATATATATATAACTACTGTTTACATCAACATTGAATTAACTATGATAAACAACAGTCCGTTTACATATCTTAGATGTTTTAACATTGAAATTTAATTACATAAATTCAATATTTTTTGTGATAATTTGTAGGTGTCCAGATGATAATTCAAATTAATTTTAATATGTATTTATAACAATTTTTTTTAACTTTGATCGAGGTCTATTTTCCACGTGACCATTTGGCATTTCCAGTGACGTAACTATGGCCAGCACGGACTCGAATTGCGGGTGGGCCCCCGGTTCCAGGGGGGGCTCCCAAATCCAATGTACCAATGGGGGCCCGCTTTAAAGCATAATACATTCCAACTACCTGGGATTCATACTTCTATACCATTGTCAGGGGGGTCCCATTCAGTTCTGAACGCCACAAGTCTTTTTTTTGCTCATCAATTTTCTGGGCCCCCAAAATGTTCTGGCGAGGGGGCCCCCAATTCTAGCTACGCCACTGGGAATTTCGTCTGTCTGTCTGTAAATTTCTTTGATACGCAGTCACGACCGAACGCTTCTTCAATATTTTTCAAATTTAGCATGGATGTTCTTTGAAGTCAATTAAAATTGACGTATATGTTTTGCTTCCGAGCTTACCGAAGGAAAGCTCGGAACGATCGTTCTGGAGAACAAAAATGTTTTGTCTCCAATTTCCAAAATTCTGAGACAGAAATCTGATTCAGACATCACATCAGAGAACATTTTAGACCTACTTGGTGAATCACTGAGTGGTTAGACATGTTTCCTATTAATCATCACATAGAGTAGATGTCTAATCTATAAACATAATAACTTAATAACATTATTAATTACTAATTGATTATATTATTGATAACGTATTTTTATAATCCTTGGAAATATTATTTATTTATATTTTTTCAGCTCAATGGACTTGCAAAATGGATTCATTGAATTGACAGTAATAATAAAATAAGGATGGTAAGATGTTAAAAAATGGTAAGCTAAAGTATCTATGTATCAAACAAAAAAATCTCTGAGGTAAGAATGTAGAAATTCTCAAAGCATTCAATTTAGTGATTACACCTGCTGGAAGCAGTTGCTCCTATCTATGAGAATATTTACCGATCTATATTAAATCAAAAAATATTAAGTGGTAGACAATAAAGCAGAAAAAATGATATATTATGTAAAAAATTTGATGTTTCTTTTATGTATTAGGCGATAAACAAAAATAGGCAGTTCCTACATCTCAGTCGAGCACTGCCGCACCATCCTTTACTGGAACCAACTCAAGGCATTTTCGACTCCCTCTATTATCCCAATAAAGATATTTATATATTTAAAATTAATTTTAATTTGAAGTTCATCACAAAATGAATTAGAAATAAAAATTTCCCACTCTATCCATATTAATTCATAAGATATTTATATGAGCTTAAAGTTATGTTGTTATAACACTTACTAACTGACTAACTCATCAAAATTCTAAAGCACTTCTAGCCATCCTAGATACTTAAAATTTTGTACATAGAAGAGCTTAATATAACTAAGTAGAACGTGGATGCAAAGTTGTATACGGCACTGCATACAATTTTGTTTAAACATAAATAATTTTAATTGAAGCGAGCGTAGCGAGCTTCCTACATTCAACGAAATATGCTCCGTGTCTGTCTGTCTGTCTGTCTGTCTGTCTGTCTGTCAGTAACGTTCACGCGTGTGACGATAACTTGAGTAAAAGTTGACCGATTTAGTTGAAATTTGGTATACATGTTCCTCTTACTAATACTCAGGCTAAGTTCGTTGGACAGCGTGATCCGTCCATGAGTTCGCACGCAACGCTCGCGTAAACGAGAGGTACAAAAATTAAATTGGAATTTCAGGACGGGAAAAGATTCTATCATCATCTATTCGATGAGACGAACATTTTTTTCAAATAACATTTTTTACTAAAACCAACAGCGACACCGCTATGACTTAATAAAGATCGCTAAAACTATTAAAGCGGACCTAAACGTTTATAATAGAGAAAACAACCTTTTTACCGATATCTTACGTTCTAACGAAACGATTTTAATAAAACTTCATATACACCATCTAATGCACAATTGAAACAGGTATGCAAAATTTCAACTTGATACAAGCAAAATTCTTTGCGTAGTGACGAGATACATTTATAATAATTGTTTAAAAGCTACCGCGGGTGGTGAAGATTGTTATAGTCGTATAGTGTATAGGTTTGTTTAGGAAGTAAAGCTTTGTACCGAGTACCTCCACTCTTCCCTACACTACCCTCTTCCACTTATCTTCAACTATGACATTCATCATGATTAATAAAGTTCAATATAAAGTATTTCATTGCAATACGCTCGCTTCAATGATAGAGCCACGCGATGCCTAGTATAAATCATAGGGAAAATAAAAATTAAATTACAGAAAACTGTTTGTTCTGTGTAATGGCCAACTCTGAAAATGTTTTTAAATTTAAACGTGTAGAGTGATTTGTGTAAGAAAATGCTTGAATTTGTTAGGGACAAATAAATAAAGAGGGTGGACTGACAAACAACATCATTTACTTGTACTGTATGGTTTTGAGTTTAGACCTAATAGAACTTATTCGGACAGAAGGAGACTTTATCTAGCTACTTTTTACGCGAGACTGGCCTTATTTTTTTACATAAGATTTTTTGGGATAAATTCTTACAGGAATCGCCAATTGAATTTTAGTTCGTTACAGCGTAAGAATATCGGAAAAAATTGGGTAGATGACCAATGGGAACTCAGGATTTTAAAATCTTCTGGAATTAGAGCATTGAAAGAGGTCACCTTATTGGTAACTAAATAAATTAACAGGGCCTTAGAACTTTGACATTTGGCTAAAAATCGGGGATTTGTTGTAAACAGCTATAATTGGTCTCATTCGAGGATTTACAAAGTTTTCTACAAGGTTTCTTGTGGTAAGAAGCGTATAGTCCAGTCAAATGGTAGTTTGAAGTGGAAAGTTCTGGTGTAATTGATTTTAGTGGTTTATTTTATGTTTTTGGGGGTGCTGAACACGAATCTGAAGTTGTCCAACAAAATTTCCCCCCGCAAATATGAGAAATCGTCAAAAACAATTAATTATGTACATGTTATGTACTATTTTGTCATCTTTTCATATGAGAGAGGTTTAAAATGGAAAAAACGCACTATTATCATAAAAATATGTTTCTTCCATTTTACCCCCCTCTTATATAAAAATATGACAAAATTGTACATAACAACAATTAATGTACCTACTCTTAGAGCTTTCCTATGACATGCATCTTGAAGGGTATATACTATTTTGACTTTTGTACCCCGTACCCCTGTTTATTAAATTATTTTTAACACCCATCCAAATTCTAAACCAAAATTTTCGTATATTATCATAAGCCAATAATACGTAGATTTCTTTGAAAATTGGCTCGTTAAATCATGGTGCAAAACTGGTCTCTTTTCATAAATTACCGATTTTCCCGATATTTCAACTCCCATTTCCGTGAAAACCATATGATGTACAAAAAAATGTTACAGACATAAATTGAAGGTTATTTTCTCATCTATATTTTACTACTGGACTACTTTTTGCGTGAATAAATTGCTTTGCTAGTTATAAGCGGAAAACCACAAATAAAAATGTTTTTGACGATTTCTTATATTTGCGGGGGGAAATTTGTTGGACAACTTCAGATTCGTGTTCAGCACCCCCAAAAACATTAATTAGACCGCTAAAATCAATTACACCAGAACTTTGCACTTCGAGCCCATTGTGTGCACCATTTGACTGGACTAGTAGATATTGAGAATTTTAAGGATAAACGTCAAAAAAAAAATATTAATATAAAATAAATATGATGCACAGTAGATGTCATCATAAAATTTTGAAAGAATAGACTCTCCACGTAAAAATATATTAAACATTTTCAAAGCAGCTTTCAGCCACTAGAGGGCCATCATCAGTGGCGAAAAATGAAAAATGTTAATTAAAATACTCTGTCAATAATAAGTGCGGCAAATAGTTTACTAGTGTTCTATTTCGTATAATTTAATGATTTTTATGCTTTAACAACCTATTTTGTGTCAAATTAATTTAATTTTCCCCCCGTTTTTGGAATCATTCAAAATTGTTTTGATTAATTGCATGAATTAAAGTATAAATATAGCAAAATTTAAAGACCGCAGACTGTTGAAATTAAGCTCGGGCTATCTACAAGCTACTTTCGACAAACCATCCAAATTTCATAAAAACCAGATACGTGCTTTTGATGATATAGGTGTAAATAAATGCATTTTCTTGCCCATGTGGAAGAGAAACAAATGAGCGCAGAAGGTTGAAACTAATATGGGACCAACAATGGGCTAATTATGACCTACCATCCATATTTCATTATTATCGGACGAATTGTTTTTAAGATAATGTTAGTTCGCAAAAAAATAAGCGACAGACAAACACGGTATCAGAAATGTTCCCTAAAGTCTGAAACGATCACATAGCTTCTAAAACTTAATTATGTAGCTTATTGGTAAGTAGGGTCTAAAGGAAAAAATTAGAAGCTCACTTTTGCGATATTTCGACCCCTCTTTGGGTCATCTTCAGGCTGACTAGAAGATTACTATAGACAATAGCCACCTAGGTTAGAAGAAATTTAATATTATAAATACTAAAGGATGAAATAGTAATCTTCTAGTCAGCCTGAAGATGACCCAAAGAGGGGTCGAAATATCGCAAAAGTGAGCTTCTAATTTTTTCCTTTAGACCCTACTTACCAATAAGAATCATTTAATAAGGAAACAACCCAAACTACTTACTATAATTATGTAGGTATAACTTAATTTAAAAGTAGGTATACTTATAACTTTAAAGTTTTACAGAAAAGCGTGCATCCATATTGAAATTGTTAACGTTAAATTAATCATATTTAAGGGTGGAGAGGAATATCATTATCATGATAACAACATAAAACCATTTTAGTAAATTAATATGAGACAAAAATATTTCTCAGAATCCCTCATCGAAAAGTCTGATTAATATCATTCCTGAAACTGGCATTTTTCATCTTCATTCACCTTCATTCCTGAAACTGGCATTTTTCATCTTCATTCCTGAAACTGGCATTTTTCATCTTCATTCACTGAAACTGGCATTTTTTATCTTCATTCACCTTCATTCCTGAAACTGGCATTTTTCATCTTCATTCACCTTCATTCACTGAAACTGGCATTTTTCATCTTCATTCCTGAAACTGGCATTTTTCATCTTCATTCACTGAAACTGGCATTTTTCATCTTCATTCACTGAAACTGGCATTTTTCATCTTCATTAACTGAAACTGGCATTTTTTCCCCAACCAAATCTTCAAAATATTTAGATCGTAAAATCCACTGAACTACCATCGAAAAATTAATTTCTGATTATCAAAATCTAAAGATTATAATATATGTTAAACCATCAATACATTTGTGCTTTGCTGGTGCTTTATCTATTCGATAAACTATGTTTTACTATTTAACTATATTATAAATTTAAATTATCGTAGTTGTTATTTGTATTGTTCAATAATTTATTTATATATATATAGATGCAAAAAATATGGCTGATGCTCGAGTGGAGGGGGTTCTTTGTTTAAAGATAGTGGGATTGAAAGGTCAATAATTTTTGGGCGTGGATTCCGCGGTTTTGAATCGCCAATAGGTTTTTTTTTATTTTCCGATTGGTTATGCGCTTTCCATCCTGTACATTGAATGAAAGAGGAGGGGGTTGGCTTTCCGCTTTCCGAGTGACATGGCCACGTGGTGATATGAATATTATATACTTATATATATATATATATATATATATATATATATATATATATATATATATATATATATATATATATATATATATATATATATATATATATATATATATATATATATATATATATATATAAGGAGGGGGTGAAAGGCCCTCCCATGGACTCACCCCTTTCCCCTTATACTGTTTTATTAAACAGAACAGAAAAAAAATAAATGGGGAGGAGGAAAAAAATCTGAAAGCAATCGAATAAAAAGAGGGAGTTAGATACTGGATAAAATATAAATGGAGGAATCCGAAAGCAATGGAATACAGGGGAATATCTGTATTGATCTCCTCCGATTAAACACTAACATTCACAGAAAATATCATATAGATATATATATATATATATATATATATATATATATATATATATATATATATATATATATAGTATGTCCACGGATGGAGATAACTTTGTATACGTGTAAATTCCAAAAAAAAAAATCAATTTTCGAAGAAAAGTAACTCTTCATAATATCTCCTGATGGTTCTTAACTAGAGATTTATTTTTGTTAAAAATGTACCCTGTACTCAAAAAATTATATTTTTTTAAAATCGTACAAGAGGAAACTGACTAAATTTCGACTATTTAAGAAAAAAAAATTATTTTGTAATTTTTTCTGTTTAGATACTATATTCCAAATTTCTTTTTTCGCATAAAAATTTCGGAGATTGAATTTCAAAAATATTCCCCCCCCCCCCTCCCCCTGCCATTTATAAATAATCAAATTTGTCTGATTCTAATAAATAAGGGGTTGATTTAAATGTTTCATTAAGTGCATTAAAAGTTTTGGTATTGCTTAATTTGATAAGAACAAAATTATAGCTATTTAAGGGGAAACCAAATTAAGAAAACTAAATTTATTTTTGATAATGATAATATTCTTCTATTAAATATGTAAATAACATCCTCAGCAAAAACCTAAGCGTGAATAAAGGGCCAAGTTCCAGTCCCCCACCCAAAATAGTCAGCCTATCAAAGTAGTGAATACCTACATTGTGGTCAAGTCTGTACCTTCTTTAGACCATAACTTCACTTTACTTATACCTTCATGAGCAACACTAACTAATTTATTTTTATTGCTAAACACTTGGCCAGTTTCTGAACGATGAAAGGCTGACTTTTTTCCCATAAAATTATTTCATAATAAGCAAATTTGTTAAGAAAAATATCAAAGAATAAAAAAGTATAATTATATAACTATTCATGTAGTTGCCGGTCCATGGTTAACCACGAATTTAACTGCGAGTATTTATCTCTAAAACTAGTAGAGATACCAAGAAAAGTATACGATTTTTTTTTAGTAGACAATTTTAAGAGCTTCATTTTGGCGTATAACAACTTATTTTGTATAACTAATCACTTCCGAGATATTTGTGAAAAACCGAAAAAGGGACATATTTTATAATATTACTACCATAGTACTGAGTATGCTCTTCGAAACTGAATATAGCCTTCGGAATTGACTTTGCCCTTCGAAACTGAATATGCCAAATATTAAAACTTTTTGATTAAGTTCCGTAACTTGTCCAAATTAGAGTATCGCTGACAGGACTAATTTTAAAACACATTGTGATTAAAACTCCCGTAAAATAGTCTCTAAATCTCCAAGTCTAAGTTCTAAGTAGTCTAGTAAAAATATAGTCTGCAATTAGTGTGGCACATTGCTTCCTCGCGTCCTATTTCGTATACTTTAGTGATTTCATGCTTTTACAACAAACTTCGTCAAATTTATTAAGTTTTCCCCTATTCTTTAAATTTGTCAAAATTAATTTGATTTTTTACATGAATTAAAATATCAATTTAGCGAAATTTAAAGAGCGCAGACGGGTGAAATTAATTTGGGGCTATCTTCGGTCTACTTTCGACAAACCATCCAAAATTTCATAAAAATCAGATGAGCACTTTAGTAAATATAGGTGTAAATAAATGTATGTTTGTGCACATGTGGAAGAGAAAAAAATGGGCAAAATTGAAACTTTTATGGGACTAACAATGGGCTAATTATGACCTACCATCAAAATGTCATTAAAGTAGGACGAGTAGTTTTTAATATATGTTGGTTCGCAACAAATGAGCGACAACAGACCAACAGACAGACACCAAAACTGTTCCCTGATGTCTGAAACGAATTTCTGTCTTGGAATTTTTGAAATCAGCCACATACAAAATTTTTGAT
This sequence comes from Gerris lacustris, assembly GCA_951217055.1. Classification (NCBI taxonomy): domain Eukaryota; kingdom Metazoa; phylum Arthropoda; class Insecta; order Hemiptera; family Gerridae; genus Gerris; species Gerris lacustris. Next base: position 11,812,919 of record OX578286.1, read on the forward strand.
CTTCTGAACGATCCAAGCTTTCGTTACCTCCGGTAAGCTCGGAAACAAAAATAAATCTAAGAAAATAGAAAACAATATTCCATCTTTTACCCTTTACTATCCCACGGAATTAAAAATGAGTAATAATATTAAAAAAAAAAAATTATTATAAATAAATAAAAAATTTCCAAAAAAAAAAAATCACATTAAATCTTGCCACGCAATACAACGAATTCCTTCGAAAATTTAGAACACATAAATTCCAATTTTTAAAAATTCCATCCATTGTTCTCATTTATTATTCCTCTGAAAAAAAAGAACAACCACAAATGCTCTTTTTTTAAAAATATACGTTGACACGTGAATGATTTCAACTTTTTTTTAAATTTTTTATAAACGTTGATATGTTTTCTACGTTTCTAAAAAACAAAAAATAAAAAGCACCACGTCCCATTCGAATTTTTAACAATTTTTCGTTACAGTGAAATCCCGCTGTCACTCTGAAGCATATATCCTTTTTTTCAAAAAATAATAATAAAACAAACATCGTATTGGAACTCAGTGATATTTTATATCCACCCCTTTTGTATATCCCATCTACCAACATTCTATTAAAAAAAAAAAAAAAAATTGGGCGGACATACACCAGGCGAAGGGCCTTTCAAAAATTCGTCTCTCTACCAACCATATACCCATCCTTTATTTCTTTTAAAAAACCAAAAAAAAAAAAGAAATGGCGTCGGAAATGGACAACTCTACCCTATTTTCCTTTATCCCCAAAAACATCATTTCTATATTCTATCTGCGAAAATGGAAAAACAAAAAAAAAAAAATTTCCATCAGAGAGATTGGTTAAAAACAGAGGAATAAAGGGAGTAAGGGTTATATAGAATTTGGGAGAGTGATGGGGGTCACATACGATGTATAAAAAAAATATTTCTAAAAAAAGCGCCCCCCCCCCCCTTAGGACCCCTGAGGTATGATAAAAATTTTTCCGAATTCTATCCCCCTCCATTTTCCAGTTTCGGAATTAAATCATTCGTTATTTATCTTTGTTTGTCTCTCTTCCCCCCTGTACACTCCCGATATCGCTGCAGGGTATACTCCCCCCCCCCCCCCCCCCCCCCCTAAAAAAAACGAAAAGGCATAAAATGACCGTGTGTATAGAAGAGAGGGGAGTATCCGCTTTTTTATTTAAACCCTATTTTCGTTGCCATGTCATGTGCTTTTTGTTTTAAGGGTGGGGGGTGAAAAAAATATCAGAAGTTTGTTCGTATTCGATTTGCGACTTGCGAGGGTAGGATAAAACAAGAGGCAGATGTCTGTTAAAAATTCAAGTTTTTTTGTTTTTTTTAGACAGAGGAAAACGAGAATTATTATTCCAAGAATATAAATAATTTATTCATATTAAAAAAAATATATTATAAATATTTATAAATGTAAATTAAATAAATAAACATTTATAAACATTTATAGACATTATCAATAGATTTTTGTTTTATCAATTATGAAATCACATTACTAAAAATAATAAATCAAAAATCTGATGGGTAGTATAAACTTAATGATCAAATAACTGAACGTTTTAGTTGCAAATAAATTTTGACGAATGGCTTAGATCATAAAAGTAACATTGTATGTCTGAAATATGAAAGAGCTATATTCTAAATACTAAGTATAAGTGACTAAAAAACACCAAGCTGTTATCTAACAATCAAAAGCAAGATAACAAACTAGAGACTAGGAAATAACCACGTGACTAGCTAATAGTAAAGTGATAAACTAACGAACAAGCTCAAGGTAACAAATTAGTGACTAGCAAAGAACCAGTAGACTAGCTAAATACAAAGTAACTTAATAACAGCCAAGAGTAAGGTAGCTAACAAGTAAATAGCAACCAACCAGGAGATTAGCTAAATACTTAGTAACGAAATAACAGCCAAGGGATTAGCTAACAACCCAGTGTAAGGTAAGTAACTAGTGACTAGCAATTAACCAGGAGACTAGCTAAATACTAAGTAACTAAATAACAGCCAAGTGATTAGCTAACATCCAAGAGTAAGGTAACTAAGTAGTAAATAGCAAACAACCAGGTGATTAGGTAAATAATGAGTAACTAGAGAACAACCAAGAGCAAGGTAAGTAACTAGTGACTAGCAATTAACCAGGAGACTAGCTAAATACTAAGTAACTAGAGAACAACCAAGAGAAAGGTAAGTTACTAGTGACTAGCAATTAACCAGGAGACTAGCTAAATACTAAGTAACTAGAGAACAACCAAGAGCGAGGTAAGTAACTAGTGACTAGCAATTAAAAAGAAGATTAGGTAAGTACTACTTAGTAACCAAAGAACAGACTACAACCAAGAGCCGGGTAATTTATTTATTTAATAAAATATTTTATGAGTTCCAAGAACAATAGACGCCACAAGTGGGGCACTCACGTATTGCAATTACAACATTACAATAAATATTAAATAAATATATATATATATATATATATATATATATATATATATATATATATATATATATATATATATATGTATATATATATATATATAAAATAAGTATATAAACGATCAAAAACCGTAACAATAATAAATATCAAAATAATATTTTAATATTATAATAATATTTTAATATTATTAAAGTACCTAATATAAAGTAATCAACCAAAAACTAGCGAACGACCACGTGACTTTGAATCTGCAACTACCAGACCTATGAAATGGGGCATTTAGGACCGTGACTTATTTTACTTTCACATAATTAACTAATCTACTTTTTAGTTTAATAAAAAAATATAATATGAGTGTGTTACATTACAAAGAAAACTTGTCATATGATAAAATAAATTGGTAGTGCGTGAAGTCTCACGTAAAAAGGGTTTCGTTGGATTTGTAAACATGAAATTAGTAGTTGGGGGGGGGGGGGGAATTTGGATGTTTTTGACAAAATGGCGTAGCAAATTAAACGCTTTCTACAAGTGTTATATATTTTTGTAATCTACTCTTCAATACCTTTCATTTGATACCTCACTCAAAATTTTAAAAAAATATTTTTTTTTCCCGTGACATCAATCAGCCGCCATCTTGGATTCCCAGTTAATCCGACCAAGTTGCTATTCTTATTTTTTCTTTGGCCCATCAGACCGCACATTTTGCATATTTTTCTATATTTTTAGTAAGAGCGGAAATACGATTTTAGGGGGGGGACACGCAAAATTTCGATGTTTTTTGACAAAATGGCGCCGAAAATTGAACACTTTCCCTAAGTGATATATATATTTGTAATCTACTCTTCAATACCTTTCATTTGATACCCCACCCAAAATTTTAAAAAAATATTTTTTTTCGTGTGACATGAATTATCCGCCATCTTGGATTCCCAGTAAATCAGATCAAATTGCTAATCTTATTTTTTCTATGGCCCACCAGACCACACATTTTGCATATTTTTCTATATTTTTAGTATGAGCGGAAATACGATTTTAGGGGGGGGGGGGACACGCAAAATGTCGATGTTTTTTGACAAAATGGCGCCGAAAATTGAACACTTTCCCTAAGTGATATATATATTTGTAATCTACTCTTTAATACCTTTCATTTGATACCCCACTTAAAATGTTAAAAAAATATATTTTTCGCATGACGTGATTTATCCGCCATTTTGGATTTGAACAGCTAATAATTTTGAGTTCGCTATATTTTTCCTGTTTGCGCGTCAAAACGATCTTTTATATTGGAAAGTTTCACGTTTCTATCTCTTTTTATTCAAAAGTTATTGGAACCGTACAGAGTGACAGACAGACAGACAGACAGACAGAAACTATAAGGGTTTCTTTTTTTGGTTTTACCAACGAAACCCTAAAAAAGGAAAGCAAATGTATGTAAGTAGAAAAAAAAAATCTGTTCATCCCCTTGTTGGATGATGTGTGTTTATGTTTCTTATATCCCACCCTCTTTACAATTACAGAATCCATGAGTCATGGGTTAGATATAAGTGTGCCGGACAAGAGACCAAGAAGAAAGGGTGGTCATCATACCTGGAGGGAAGCAGGACACGTGGAAGTAGTAACCCTTAGCCACCCCCACGTGGATCAACACGTGTCTTTATTATAATCCCTGACATCATATCCTTACTTTGTTATGACTTAGAAAAGGGTAAGTATGTATGCTGCAATTTTTTTTCTCCTATTCGCGTTTACACGTACATAAATCTGGTTGATCAAAAAATATTATGAGGAGTAAAATAAAGATACGTTTTCAAAAATTAATAATCATTAAAAAGCATTAATAATAAATCATTAATAATCATTAAAAGCGCAGCGTTTGTGACATTACTAATAAAGAATTAAAAGTAGGAATTTATTTAATTGCTATTATTAATGGAACAGGAATGTTACATTACGCGTCTAGTGCGGAAAGTAGTATTGTGCATGCGAGTGTGGAGTTTGCACCTGAGCGACAGCGAGTGTAGTAAAACCACAGGAGCAAAGCAAAATGCAGTTTTCGCACGAGTTGCGTAGGTACCGTACTTTATCTACGATTGTTGGATTTTAATAATAAATACAGAAAAAAATATTTAATAAACTTCCTGCATGTAAGTTCGTATTTCTCTTTTGATAAAGATTACAATTCATTAGTTGTATTTTGTGCCGAATTAATTATTTCGGGAGGCGTATTATTCAATGACGTAAATCAATCATTGCTTTTCACTAAAAATTCGATCTAAACAGTTATTTTAATTAACCAAACAGCAAATTTGTTTTGTTAAATGTAAACTAACTTGCTAATCGTGCGTTAAGGTGAAGAATTCTTCTTTTTTACCGCACTAGGGCGGGAAAAAAGAGGAATTATGAAATGCGCATGCGCAATGAATACAAGTACGTAAAGAATCACTTTCTACGCATCTAAACAGAGATACAATGTTTATATTTCGTATCAATCATAGATAAAAAATATTATTTGAAAACGAGTATGTATACATATTGTTTAATGAACAATATAAATAGTCTCTCCACGATATCAGTTTATTTTAAATTAGAGAGCAGCTTTCAGCCTTCATAAGACTATCATCAGTGCTGGAATGTGGAAGAAGTAGAGTTACATTATATAAAAGAAAAGTTAAAGAGTGAGTCCAGTCTACTTCATGTCGGAGATTAAGTCTCAGGAGTCTTACCTTAATCTCCGACATGAAGTAGACTGGACTCACTCTTTAACTTTTCTTTTATATAATGTAACTCTACTTCTTCCACATTATAGCACTGATGATGACCTTATGAAGGCTGAAAGTCTCAGGAGTCTTACCTTAATCTCCGACATGAAGTAGACTGGACTCACTCTTTAACTTATCTTTTATATAATGTCTACTTCTTCCACATTCAGGCACTGATGATGGCCTTATGAAGGCTGAAAGCTGCTTTGTTATTTAAAATAAACTGATTACGTGGAGAGACTATTTATATTGTTCATTAAGATGAATAACATAGACGCTCCCATATCTACAATATTGATTAAGGGTGAAACAAATAAGAGATTCCAAACCATATATGTAGATAGTTAATCCTACTTTCTTCTGGAATAGCCTAAAATTTAAGAGAAAAAACAAGATTACCACGTTTGGCAGTATTATTTTATCTATCCTGTATTACGTATTGGTGTACAGGTACATTTAAGGTACTTCTTTAGATTGTTACTCTTATAAAAAAAACAGAGGGGAGTAACAATCTAAAGAAGATGTACGTGGTTACGGAATGTTCTTCTTCAGACTGTTACTCCCCTTATAAAAACAGATGTATGATATTCCTTTGTCCCAAAGTATATTAGACTAAACTTCCCTTTGTATTAATATTTATTTAGTCAGTCATTTATATTCTTAAAAAAACAGAGGGGAGTAACAATCTAAAGAAGATGTAAGGAGTGTTCTTCTTCAGACTGTTACTCCCCTTATAAAAACAGAAGTGTGATATTCCTTTGTCCCAAAGTACATTGGACTAAACATACCTTTGTTTTTAATAGTTATTTAGTCAGTCAATTATATTCTAAAAAGAAAAAGAATAGGGGAGTAACAATTTAAAGAAGTACCATATTTAACACACATTCCCGATTGTCCTTTTTCTATACAGGTAAGCAGGTTAAAACGAATAATCAGACTAACCTTATGAAACCGGTGTTTTTGTCCTTGCCGATGATGAAGCGATGAGTTCCTTCAGGTATCTGATGTGCCCACGGAGGTTTGATCCAAATTAACTTGGAGAAATGTCCAGCATAAGCTCCAGGCATAATCCAGTTTTCAATGCTTAATTCACTGCAACATTCAGAAGCAAGAACAACTCTTTAGAAAGGAGTAAAATAAAGATATAATTAACATTTACGTGTATAGCAATTCAGTAAGATGTACATATTTCATAAAAAAGAAATTTTAGGTCTTTTGGTGATGACTGCGTCTTAAAGTCACCTGTAATCTTCATCCTATATTATATTATTTAACAAACTACGTTATACAATCGGACCTCCTTATAACGAACTTCTGTACAACGAATATCTCTATATAACGATTTTTTATGCCCCACGAATCCTCCACATAAAAATATTTCTGTACAACGAAAATAATTTCTCTACAAACCATAGTCCAGTCGACAGGTGTTAAAAATAAGGGTCTACCTTGCAAAAGGTCATAAAAACTTTTTGTATGTACCTAGACATTAGTTAAAACCCCAAGTTTTCGACCTCCTAGACCCTGTGCTAACCCAGAGGGGGGCCAAAATACGCGAAATTTTAGTGTTTCTTCTAGTTTTTTTCTTTATAACTCTTTACCTATATATCCTGAATAAAAAGTAATCGTATCTTTCTTGTAGAGCACTATATTTGCAACAGTTTTTATATACCACATATTTTCCTAAACCCTATACTTTCCGAAATAAAGAGCTTCAAAGATGCAATATTTTTTTGAAAATATCAAAAATAACATCTTTTCTGAGGACGAAAGGGGTCTATGTTTGTTATCCCTCCCCCACACAGTGATTTTTTGGGTATATCCTACCTATGGAAGTACAAATAGCCACCACTAACTTCCGCAACTTGGGATTTGCAGTTATTAAAAAAAAATATTGCATCTTTGAAGTTCTTATTTCGGAAAGTATAGGGTTTAGAAAAAAATGTGAAATATAAAAATTGTTCCCAATTTAGTGCTCTACAAGAAATGATAAACAAAAAATCCCGAAAATTTAGTTTATTGTAGTTAGGTGGCGGTTAGTATTGATTAATAGTGGTTAGTAGTTGTAGTTAGTGGTGGTTATTTGTACTTCCATAGGTAGAATATACACAAAATATCTAACTGGGATAACACAAATAGACCCCTTTCGTCCTCAGGAGAGATGTTATTTTTGATATTTTCAAAAAAAATATTGCATCTTTGAAGCTCTATATGTAGGAAAGTATAGGGTTTAGGGAAAAATGTGGTATATAAAAATTGTTGCAAATTTAGTGCTCTACAAGAAAGATACGATCACTTTTTTTTCAGGATATATAGGTAAAGAGTTATAAAGAAAAAACTAGAAGAAACACTAAAATTTCGCGTATTTTGGCCCCCCTCTGGGTTAGCACAGGGTCTAGGAGGTCGAAAACTTGGGTTTTTAACTAATGTCTAGGTACATACAATAAAAAAAAGAAAAAAGTTTTTATGACCTTTTGCAAGGTAAAATGTACTTGTCGACTGGACTACCAATAAAATTCATAGAAATAAGGATAAAGATCCAAATTTTCTGTGAATTAATATTGGAGGTGTGTTTAATTCCTTTATTTTCTAACTATTTTTACGAGTTTCTTAACGAGAGAACTTTAAACATTTTGCGCATTCTATCTCCATTAGTTTGAAATCTCTTAGTCGCAGTTTAGAATTTGTTTTGTACGCTTATATGAAGCTCTTAACTTTCTTACAGCGTGATTTACGCACCGTAGAAATGTCTAAATGAATATCATCACTTTCAGGAAAAATAACCTAACCTATTCAAAGAAGTAGATAAAGGAATGAAGAACAAAGAAGTATCCCGTAAATATATAAGTCGCTCCGAGTTCAGTATCTTAAATTTTGAATAACCGGAATTCAATATTCAAACTATACAAGTGGAGATTTTTTAAAAAATATCTTGAGGTTGGAAGTATGAAGACGTAGATGAAGCAGTTCTGAAATGGGTGAAAATCGTACGGAATAAAAGTCTTCCTTTTTCAGAATCATTTATTTTTGATCTTAAAAAAAAATTAATTATATATAACAAAATTTCTATGTAGCGTTTTTTTCTTTTTTTTTTAGAACCATCAATTTTGTTGTATGGAGGTTCGACTGTATTTTTAATCTTGTATAAAACAAACTTTGTTACATTTCTTTCATAATTTTAATAGACCCTCAAGTCAAGGCTGTGAATAAAAAAAGCTTAGTAAATCAGAAATGTTCCTTGCAGCATTTAATTCTGGAGTAGTTGGAACTATTAAGGAATTAGAAAGGGTCACTTTTGCAATATTTTGACCCCTCCTTGGGTCATTCTCAAGCAGATTGACTAGAATTTATCTTACATTATACATAGGTCTTGTCCCTTGGAACTTAGTGGAAGAGTCAGTGTGGCCCTTAGACTAAAAAGTTTGGAGACCCCTGGTATAGATGAATATGGCACATGACACAGCCCAGTAATTTTTTAAAGGATTTCCCCGATATAATATTTATTGTACCGTATCTAAGTCGAATGTTTTGCAAACTTGCTTGTAACAAACAAATAAAATTATCAAAGAAATTGAGGTGAATCTATTAATTTAGCTATTTGACTAATTTTCTTTGTCAAATTTAACTAACATGTGTCGGAGCATGAGAATTATCTTTTTTATTGAAAGCGATCAAATATCGCATTGATTTCAATTAAAATTGACAATAAAACCGTTTAGAAAAGGGTTAAGGGTTTTTTTGTTTTACCTTGAATATTTTTCAGGTTTTAAAACGTTGGACCGAAAAAAAAGAAGGGTTGCTTGAATTTTAAAACAAGGGAACTAATCAATGACTTAGAAAGGGTCTTTCACATGCTTTAGGGATTACAAATTTTCAGGGAATAAGGGCAACCCTTAGACAATTTTCACGTTGGACTCCCTTGGAGAACCTTCTCTCGGTCTATTGACCATTCGTTCATGCAAACCTTTAAACAAGAAGGTTTCTCCTCTTCTTTTGTCTTTGGTTGACCGCTTCCAATTTGACCACAGGTGACCGCCTCTATATACCTTCTTCATCTCACCCTTCCTTTTTTAAACTTCCCTTTGTTCTACCTTAGGGAAAAAGGGGGTGTTTTTAGTGCCTTTTTTTTCATTATTTAACACTTCAATGCCCTTTTTAACACCTTGAACTATACAAAAAAAAAATTCTGAAGTGAGAACTAAAATTTATATATAAATAAAAAGATCACGATAAAAAGACTTTTAAGTTCAATGATTCTGTAAATTCAATAAAGTATTTTTTATCCAGTCAGCATTTTATAATTAATCAAAATATAAATATTTTGTCCAGTCAGCATTTTATTTTTAGTATTAATTGTTTATCGCTTATTGATGCCTAAAAATGAACTGATCAAAAGTTCTGAAAGTTCTAAGAGGAACTATTGCCACCTACTAGGAATTCTTGGAAAATGGATCCCATTTCTCCACGTGGGTGGGTGTGTGTAATTGTGTAATAAGCTCATCATTTTTGAGGTATCTGAACGCAAATTTGGCACACATATTCTTCGTCTCCTTGGTAAAAAATACTGGCATAGTTTCATCCCCAATTACTCACACATTTATGTGCCACTTTTAAGACCAAAATCCACCTAATCCCCAATTATTCTCTCGGAAACTCGGAACCTTGTAATTCTGGAACCGCGAATTTTGCTGCAAAGCTAAAAATAATAATTTAGACCTCTACTATTTAGAGGTCTAATAATAATTTAGACCTCATACTATATAGAGGTCTAATAATAATTTAGATTTAGGGGTATAACCTAATTTAGACCTCATACTATATAGAGGTCTAATAATAATTTAGACTTCTGCTATTTAGGGATATAACATAATTTAGACCTCATACTATCAAAAGGTCTAATAATTTAAACCTCTACTATTTAATAAACAACTTGGTTTTCCGGTGAAATCCACGTCACGAAGGGGATGAAGTCCAACGTTTCGCTTCCACTACTGAAAGCATCTTCAGGGGTAACATGGTGATGATTATTTGAAGCGACAACAAGACATACTTACTACGTTTCCATGATGTTTAAATACAGATTGAATACGGGTAGAATACAGTTTTTGGATCCTAAGTGTCCATGGAAACCTAGATTCAAAACGGATTAAGTACGATCCCGATCCCGATACAATCCACTAAATTCTGGGATCGTATCTGGATCTTAGTTGCATGGAAACACTTAACTCGATCCTGACATGCGCAGAGCGGTGTTGTGAGCGAACCTAGCGTATTTCTGTAGAAACTGTAGTCAAATCCGTCAAAATACGTAATAAAAAGCATGGTTATAAAAGGTGAAGGTTACAAAACGATTTATAACCTTTAACAAAAGTAACCAAGAAAAATTTGTTTTTTTAATTTCGTATTGAATACGAATTCACCTATTACTTATGGAAACACCTAACTTGTTAAATCCCAAATTTGGATTCAATCCGTATTTAAACATCATGGAAACGTAGTAATTGTTTACTTGTTGCATCACGATGCACCACACCCCTGAAGATGCTTCCAGTAGTGGAAGCGAAACGTGAGACTTCCAATCCTTCGAGACGCGGATTTCACCGGAAAACCAAGCTGTTTATTACGGATCTATATCCGCGGAAGCCTACGCACCAACTCTACTATTTAGATAAATACTTTTTCAATTTTTATGGTTGCTATATATTCCAAAATATTTGATCCGAAATTTGAAAATGAATTACTTCCACTTATGTCTATGTCATAAACATTTTCTATAAATGGATTTGCAATATAACTTAATTATTTAAAAGGGCGGCCATAAACGTGTTTAAAAGCTAAGTCCCCTCACTAATGTATTTATCAATACATCTCGAAAATGGTAAACGCTAAAATAGCCAAACATGATATAGTAATTCCTTTATTGACGTTCTCACTAAGTTAGGTTATTTTGTGTAAAGCCATTTTATTTCAAAATGTCGGAGTTTCTTAATTCATATTTTTTATTGAAAAAAACACTTGAACTGGGGCTTTGAAATTTGGAAAATAGTCATTTCTTATGACATAAACATGTTCTATAAAGAGATTTTGCATGGTGACGATAAATTTAAAATAGTGGCCAAATACTTTTTTAAATCCTCCTCACTCACCTATTCATCACTATTCCCAGGAAATCGTAAAAATTTGATAGTATGTACTCTCATTATTGGTTTAGAGTTTATAGACGTTCAGTGAGCAAGGTATTTTGTGAAACACCATTCTAATTAAAAATGGAGGACTTTTGGAGAAATGCTTTATCTAGGACAGGGCCGTCGCGTGGGTGGGGCGACCGAGGCGGTCGCCTTGGGCGCCGCGATCTGGGGGGCGCCGCCGTGGGTACAAAACAAAAAATAATGGTCAAGCAATGGGTTTTAACAACTGGAAAAATTTGGCAGACTGTTTAAAATCCCATGAGTTGTCACCAGACCATTTTAAAAATATGGCTTCATTGTTTGAAGCAGAAAAAAGAATTATAGAAGAAACATCAATCAACCAGCACATCATTAAGGAAATTGAAACTGAGGCTCAGCGTTCAGAAGAAGTATTGCGTCGGTTAGTGGAAAGTACTTTATATCTAACAGAGCACAATATGGCTTTTCGTGGGTCATCTTCCAAAGTTTTCACAAAAAATAATGGAAACTTTCTTGGACTTGTGCAAGTTTTAGGCAAATTTGACTGTGTATGGAACACTTAAGACGTATAACTGACAAAGAAAAACAATTTCATTTATTAAGTGTTTCAATACAAAATGAGCTGATAACTATACTAGGCGACTCTCTTTAACGATTCGCTACGTCACTGAAGATGATGATGGGAAGATCAAAGTAGAAGAAAGCTTAAATGCCTATCGAGTTCCTGAAGCTCTCGCTGAATTGCTGTTCAAAGAAATTGAAGAGTGCGGTTTGAACATGACAAACTGTGGTGGTCAAGAATACGATAGCGCCGCCAACATGGCAGGTGTAGATAAAGGAGTTCAAGTCCGTGTACTGGACAACGTCCCTTTGGCTGTGTTCATTCCTTGTGGGTGCCATAGCCTAAACCTAGTAATTGCTGATGGAGTGAAATCATCAGTTAAATCTACATCTTTATTTGGTATTTTTCAACGCCTCTTTACCATCTTCTCTAGTTCAACGAAGCGCTGGTGTGTAATAAGAGACCATACTAAAGCACTTACTTTAAAGCAAGTGTGTGTAACGTGAAACGCCTTGGGAAGCTTGCTTACGTGCAGTTCAGGCTGTTAGACTCCAATACGTGGAAGTTAGGGATGCATTGGTTGAGTTAAACGACAAAATTGATGGCCCCCAAACAGCCTCTGTATCTCAATCTTTGACTAACCAGATGGAAAACTTTTCCTTCATCGTAACTTTGACCTTGTGGAATGACATTCTTTTTGAAGTTAATTTGATCAGTAAAAGCATTCGAGGGAAAAAGGTAATCAGTAACTGTTCTGAAAAGTTCAATAAGTGTTTGGAGTTTTTAAACAGATTTAGAGAGAATGGATTTGTGGACGCAGTAATCTCCGCTAAAGAAATAGCTGCTGAACTTGGTATCGAACCTGTTTTTCCCGAAAAAGGATTCGTAAACGAAAACGCTTTTGTGCAATCGTCACCTGAAGAAACCATTATGAGAGAAGTTTTTTTTATCCATTAGTGGATAACGTTTTGAACTCACTTAAGAAGAGGTCCAACTGCGTTGAAAGAACACCAACAAGTGTGGGTATTTTTGGGTAATGTCACTCAACTTCCAGGAAAAGAAGATCAAAAAAATTTTGTTTGGACCTTGAAAGACATCTAACTGACAAAACAACCAAAGTGTCTGATATCAACGGCATTGAACTGGATCACGAACTTTTACATATAAGTTCGATTTTGGATCATGGAAACAACAAGATCAAAAACTTCGCGCGGGGTCGCGTTAAGAGTGTTACTAACAATACCCGTGACAGTTGCTAGTGCCAAACAAAGCTTCAGTAAGCCGAAGCTTATAAAAACTTATACGGTGGATAATGGATTGGCTTTAAAGAGGTAGGATATCATCCCCCCGAACCAAAACTGGAACGATCAAAATTACGAGATTTACGGGGGGGGGGCGTCGATTAAAGTCTTGCCTTGGGCGCCTACAAACCACGCGACGGCCCTGATCTAGGACCTCAAAATTCGGAAACAAGTAATTTATTTTAACAAAAATATTTCCTTAAATAGATTAATTAATCCGCTGTTTAAATTTAAGATGGCGGCAGTATGTGTGTTTCACAAAAATAAGTTTAAACATTTTGAGCCCAGTGGTTTCTCTTCCACATGCGCACTAAGTTCATATCATTAACCAGCTATATTTTTAAAAGAACTCATCTGATTTGATAGAAATTTGAATAATCAATCGAATATAGCCTAATGAGTTTTTCATTTCAGAGAGAACAAATTAGTTGCGTTATTACTTATTAACTACAACTAACTATTTTCTGAAAATTAAATTCATTTTTTTCCGTGGTAGGCTGTGAAATAGTAACTTTAGAGCCTAAAAAACATAGCTAAAATCCATTTTTTCATTACGTGGACTTAAAAAATCTTTTCATTACTCCTAGCTGTAAAGAAATAGTTATTTATGTAACTAGGCAGCAAAATGGAATTTTACTGACGAGTGATTAGATTAGCCTCCGAGCCGAAGGCGAGGACAGGCTATGATAATTAACTGCCGAGGCAGGTAATTTACCTATTTGACTGTCGAGGCGAAGCCGAGGCAGGCAATATGAATAAACGAGGCAGAAATGTTTCCTTTGCTGCCTTGTTGCATACAATATTTTATCTACTTGCGGCAGAAAAATGAAGCTGCCAAAATGTTATCTTTATTAATATAACATAGTTAATAACTAAGTGTCATATTAATAAAAATAATAACATAATATGTATTAACTAAAATTAATGTTCAAATAAGAAACTTGGTAATAATAACAATAAGTGAAAAGCAAACTCAATCTATAACAACAAAATACAAAACACACGTTTATAACACATATAACTTCTTAATGAATAATGCATGCAATATAAAATATTTATTTATATTTTTACTAACAAATTACTAAAAGTATTAAAGATAAGTTCTATTGCTTAAAAGAAAAGAAGTAACTAGTATAAATCAAGAAAAGTAGCTAGTCTAATCTAGAATGACTTCAATAATAAAAATAATATGGATGTTCAATGTTTACATGACGCTACAGTATAGTCAGTGACTCTACTATTTTTTTTAATTAAAGATCTACTAATCATTGAACCTATTTAACAGAATTAACAAATATAAACAAATTATTTTATTATTAAAACGTTTATTTATTAAATATTACTTATTTAACTATAATGCATAATGTTATAAGATAGAGATAATAGTATAAACTGTTCTTGCCAAGAGGTTAAGAGGTTATGAGACGCAGTGGTAAACACTGTTACTTTCTCTGCCTAGGCAGGGAAATATTTCCCTGCCTAGGCAGAGAAAGTATTTTCCTGACTGTTTTAACTACTTTCCTCCCTGTTTTAAATATTTTAATGACAAATAGTACTTTCCAGCCTAAAAACAGTTAAGTAATGTTTAATTTTGCTGCCGCGAGTAGATAAAAATTTTTTACGTCCTAGGAACTAAAAGATTTTTATTTTCCGGCGGGTAGTTGTCAAAACTTCCGTCAGTAGCGCTGCAGTCTTTGTAGAAATGCTTAGTACGATTTAATTCCGCTAGATGTCAATGCGTTTTATTTATCTTTTCTTATAGTGTAACCTCTTTTTAAGGTTTCTTTTTTTTAATATTAAGTATGTACTAATATTTTTTATTATTATATTGATTATTTATTAATATTTAATGTATTTTCATTGTCTGCTACCTCGGAAAAAATAGCATATGTTACACGACTGTGAAGTGTTTTTTCTTTACCTTGGCAATATTTACTGTTTCGCTTCGCTCGACAGTAAATGTAATTGCCGCGGTAAAGAAAAAACTCACTTCACAGCCTAGTAACATAATATACTATTTATTGCAAGACGCTCGCTTCAATGATAAAAAACAAGCTTTTATTTTCATTTTACCTTATCTCCGCTAAGTACAAATAGCAGTTAGTTACTTTTAATTTTGTCACTTTTTTAACTCCACCATGAATAATTATTTAGCATCGTATACTTAGCCTTAGCAGTGTGATTTTATCATTTATATTTAATATGATGAAATACGAGTAGTTTAATAATGAAAAGCGACACCACACGTTTTTTTTAATGAAGTTAAGAAGTGTTCTACTTATGTGATGTGAATTGACTGAAAGGTATTATTTTTTAGTTGAGAATAGCAATTGAATTGTGTTTTATTGTGAGGGGACTGGTTGATTTGAACTAGTTAGTTGAAGCATGCTTTAGACAGTCGAGAGTTGCATATCAATCAGCTGGCTCCACCACACCGCCATTCTACTAAGGATTTCAACTCTCACCCAATTTCTGCATGTCTCTAAGCGGACAAAGTAGTTTGGAGTATTCCTCTATCGGCGAAATGTATTCTTCAAATCATTTATTTGTACACTTTCCAGTTAGGTTGAAATTAAAATGGGTCAATTTGTAGGCAACATTCGTCAAAACCATCAAAATTTCTTAAATATAAGATGCCAACTTTTAAAGATATAGGAGTTAATGAAATAATGTTGTGTAAGTACATGTGGGATGTGGGAGAGAAACGAATGGGCGCAGAGGATTGAAACTTACTTGTAATTTTTAAAATGGTAGACATAAAAAAATGTCAAAACGAACACATAGCTTCCGTTACCTTCGGTAAGCTCTAAAGCAATTTATTGGAAATCACTCAACTCATGAGGCTTCCACTTGGAGGGGTTTGGATCTAAAAAAAAGTTTAAAGTAAGGTACAATCTCCAAAGTGTCCTCTACAAGATAGGATACTTTATATTCGATTTTGTCTCACGTAAAAAAGTACTCGTGATAACAGGGTACACTATCAAACACACCTTTGTTGGCACTAGAGGGCGCTGGAGAGGTAAGTACATTTGTAGCAGTAGTAGTAGTAAGGTCCTATTACTTGTACTGGATAGGTACGACGAACCACTTGTTCGAACCTAGCAATTAAGGCATCTTTCAGGCCCATCTTACTACCCCCGTGGTAGAGAGTTCCAGCCACTTCACTCATCATACCTGTGTACATTGTACTGCCGAAGCGAGTATGATGTGATCATTAGTGAGACTTATAAATCAGAGCAACACGGCGAGGAATCGAACTCACAATGTCGTACCGCCTTTGATTCAATGATGGCTGAGCAGACGTGGTAAGTCATTTTCCACACGGCCACGCCGGCTCTCTAAGTAATATTAAGTCAGATATATAGGGGGCCTGGGTGGCTCAGAGGCTAGAGCGCTCGCCTTGCGATTAGGCAAGTTAAGCAGCCACAAGCAGGGTCAGTAGATGGATGGATGACCACTTTTGACCACAGCTCTGGGTTCGATTCCCGGACCAGGCCCCCCGCTCAATGTCCTCCCAGCATTGTTTAAACAAATGGGAAGGTCCTCGAAAGAGTGGCGCCACCAGGTTTCGGCCTGGAAACCATGATGATGACACTTGACACTTTGGTTGTAATACAACTAGGAGGGGAGTCATGGTTAACGACCCGTCACACGAGTGTGTGAAGATTTTGGTCCCTAACCCGGGTTTGTTCAATGCCCCAGCACAAAATATCCTGTAGTAAAGTCAGATAGTGTACAATATGTCATATGAACACAAAAATTATTCCTCCTTAAACTTAATGGTTTAATTCGTCGCAATGAGACTGTTCCAGTCACAATTTTAATTTACACCATTGTTATTTTGTTACTTAAATTTTATTTACTTGTTCTGACTTAATTTATTTTATATTTAAAATTTTAATGATTCCCAATTTGACTCTCTCTTATGTAGACAGAATTTTAATTGTGTTTGTGGCTATATAGGCTGGATTTCAATTGAAGAAAGGTTTGTAACAATGACAGAAGATGACTTTAAAATAAAGTTAAAACGTTTCGTAATGCATTTGTGATCTAAAAATTTTTCTACACCTCTATAGCCATCAAATGCTTATATTCAGATTATTTATAAGGGTGTACCATAAGTAAATTATTATTTATAATTTAATTTTAAATTCATATTTAAATGGAATAAAATGTATACACGCATCTGCACAGACGTTTTTGAAAAACCATTTTTGGACTCCAAGGACCTTAAAACTTTTAAATCTATCAAAATATAATGTTTGTACCAATTCAGTACTCTCTCTACTAGATGCTTCGATTAAAAAAATAAAAATATTTAAAATGCCATTGCTAGTCAAAAAGTACTTCATTTTTGTTGTTAGATTAAACCGTGAAGAACAGGAATACATTGTAAATATAGTATGTCTTAGGATTTTTTCTTCGAGACAGATTTTATTTATTTATTTATTGTTAGAGTTAACTTTGTAATATTACTAGGCATCGCGTGGCTCTATCATTGAAGCGAGCGTATAGTAATAAATATGTATTGAATATTGAAAAAAAAGATTATTGTGAATCATGATGAGTTGATAGATAATGGGTATAGTAGTAGTGCAGCGGCTAGTAGTGAGGGAGCGACCCCGCATTCTTACTATTCTTCTAACCACACATCTCTATTTCAATATTTATAATTTGTATCTCTTTGCTACAAACAAACTACTGCATGTATCAAATTGAAATTTTGCATACCTGTTTCAATTGTGCATTAGATGGTGTATATGAAGTTTTATTAAAATCGTTTCGTTAGAACGTAAGATATCGGTAAAAAGGTTGTTTTCTCTATTATAAACGTTTAGGTCCGCTTTAATAGTTTTAGCGATCTTTATTAAGTCATAGCGGTGTCGCTGTTGGTTTTAGTAAAAAATGTTATTTGAAAAAAATGTTCGTCTCATCGAGTAGATGATGATAGAATCTTTTCCTGTCCTGAAATTCCAATTTAATTTTTGTACCTCTCGTTTACGCGAGCGTTGCGCGCGAACTCTTGGACGGATCACGCTGTCCAACGAACTTAGCCTGAGTATTAGTAAGAGGAACATGTATACCAAATTTCAACTAAATCGGTCAACTTTTACTCAAGTTATCGTCACACGCGTAAACGTTACTGACAGACAGACAGACAGACAGACAGACAGACAGACAGACACGGAGCATATTTTGTTGAATGTAGGAAGCTCGCTACGCTCGCTTCAACTAATTATGTAACACTTAATTTAATGAGTTGAAATTTATTTATTTTTCTAAATTTTTGTTTTTTGACTTTAAATGTGAGACCTGCTAGTCAATGATAAGAGTGTGATAAGTAAACTTTTACGCTCCAGCATTTTTTTCAGTTACCTTGTTAAATTAGTCCCATTGTTATTATGTTTTTATTGTTTTATCTTGGTGTTAATATTTGTTATGTTAAATTTTATTGTTATTGAGCTGCGATGCAACCGTAAAGTTGTATGATCGGTAGTGAGGAGATGGTTTATTTTATGTTTCAAAACCAATGTTTTGACGAAGGAACTTTGTTGGTTCCGATTTAACTTTACTTTCACATTCACTTAACATGTAACGATCCTCACAGTTCCAAATTACAGGTATGCTAGTCAAATGTTAATCAAGAGAAACACTTTTGTAGATATAGATATATTACGTCGTTTTGCTAAATAAATTATATTTTTTAGGCTTGAGAATGGCCGGCTAGACCAAAACGTTGCCACGTAAATAAGAGTTTTTGCATTATTACCCTAAAGGATCCAACACCATACATAAAAGTAGTATGTCTTATAAAAACTGTCAATAGACAACACCTTTAAAGGCGAAGATACACATGCCGTCAAATTGGGGAAGTAGCTTGCATGGTAAAAGAGGGTATTTGCCAGTAACTGGGATACTAAGTATTTTTATTAAATTTTTATCTGCTCATATCCTCGTGCAAGTACAGCTTGCAGGAGCAAGTAGCTGGCATGTTGTTGTTCAAGCTACAGGCATGTGTATCTCCGCCTTAATTCTAAAACTAACCGTTATAACACTTATAACCAGTGGCGTAGGAATTCATTTTTGACGGGGGAGGCTCGGCACCTCTACTAGGGGGGGGGGGGGGGGGGGGGGGGGGGTACATACTCTTTATCAGTGCTCAATTTCTAGAAATTAAGGCCCCCGCTATAGAGGGGGGGTATCCCCTGGGAAAATTTTGGAAAATAAACGTTCAAAAACAGCATTTTAAGCAGTTTTTGACATAAACCCATGGACTAATTTTTATTTTATATGTAATTTTATAGCCCCTTCAAATCTGACGGGGGGGGGGGGGGGGGGCTCAAGCCCGATAGCCCCCCCCCCCCCCCGTTCCTACGCCACTGCTTATAACTCATGTTTTGAATTCGTAATTTTGATTAATTTGGTAATTTAATTGGATGCTGTAATAGTGCAAAGGTGGGTTCATATAGCCTAAGTTTTTTACGCGCTTCAGAATTATCTATAGGCTGACATAACATGACGCGAGAAAAATTGGTTCCAAACTAACATTCTCACGTTGAAGCTATAACTTGACTGAAACCTTCCCTTCCTCTTCCCTCTCGTTTATATATTTGATTTGATTTTTCGAATCATCCATTTAAAATGTAAATATTAAATACACACTTGTTTTTCATTATAAAATCATCCTTTTAGAGAGTTATACAGTATTAGGTTTGTCCCAACAATGCAATGCACAGTCCTTGGGATCGCCACGCACATGCGCAATTGATAAAAGCCGGTCCAAACAATCCTCTGACAATACCAAGTATTGGTTTGTATGACATGCGCAGTTATGTCAATCGTCGCACATCTCAACAGGAAGGTTCTCTAACTGTTAGGTTTCCTTGAATGTTTTAGTGTGGTGCGAATTATAGTCCTAAACCCGTTCCAACCTGACATGATTTTATTACAGTACAATGTTAGCGCATGCGGATAAAAACAGTCCTAAACTATACCCTAACGATCCGGGGGATGATACAAAAGATGGTTCAAATAGGGGGTTGGGACAAACCTTAAATCGCCCAAACGCGCGTAAAAAACGCATGCTATGAACCCACCTAAATAATCGCCAATATTATTCAATTACAGTTGACAACAATTATAACCTGGTTCTACACACTAGGAATAAAAAGAGGGTATACTTACGAAAAAAGGCGATTTTTGTCAGTGACAGTATCCGCAGGCATGGTTGAAGGTATGAGCATGTCCGGATGAGAGTCGAAGTGGATCATGACGTTACTTTCGAGCGGTAGACGTTTCGAACCGATCGCTCTGTACATGAATTCCAACGCCTGTTAAACAAATAAGACAACATCTTTAGATAGGAAATATTGAAGCAATTATGATAATAAAGTTTTCTAAATGTTACGTGTAAGGTGTAAGGCTGAATAAGTAGAACGGTGTGAGAAAAGAAGGTAACAGACCACAAGAGGGAGCTATAAAATTTATGTAAACAAGTGTATGTAACAACATGTAGGATGTAGAAACAGCAACGAGAGGATGTAAACAACATGTACATAAACATGCATGTTTATATTAATATTATACATATACATACATAAAAATTATATTTAGGGTGTATATTCACTAAGAACCTTTGTCGCACACCGAGAATTCACTAACGATAATAAACCAATGAGGTTGGTAAAGGGCCATACTGTACCTGCAATATCTCGAAAACTATTAGCGATCAAATTAATTACAAGGACCTTTGTTGTATACAATTTTATTTTAGTTGATAATTGATTACAGAATTCTTGATTTGCAAACCTGATCTTTTTAGAGACATTATAGAGAAAAACCGAAAAATTGTACCTATTTTTCAAGAAGACGAACACAGCTCCACTCGAACTTTCAGTACTTTTTAGGGTTTTGTAGATACTTCTCAAAACCCTTATGCCGAGGGTGATGTGTCCGTCTGTCCGTCGCTCTTTGGTTCATAGGGCCCGAACCGTTTAAGCGAAAGTGCTGAAATTTGAAACACTGGTGCAACTTTTTGACCCAACCACAGGAAAATTATATAGAAGTTCAAAATTTGATATGCGCATGCGCAATTCGAAGAAATGTGATAAACTCAAAATTTTTTTTTTTTAATTTTTGAGTGGGGTATCAAATGAAAGCTGCTGAAGAGTAGGACACAAATATATATATGCTTTTTTAAATTTTGCATTTCTTATTGGTTAAAAAAATCAAAATATACCAAAAAAATTCCCCCCCCCAACCATTATAGATCGGCTGGTGCTAAAATTTCGAAATAATTCATGCTAATACCTTATTGTGGCGCGATGAAAATTCTGGGAGTTCATCTTAAATTTTTAAAAATTGCCAATTTTGGGCGCGAAAAAGTGAAGTGCGCCCAAAATTTTATTTTTTGAAAATTTTGAGTTGGGTATCAAATGAAAGCTGCTGAAGAGTAGGACACAAATATATATATGCTTTTTTAAATTTTACATTTCTTATTGGTTAAATAAATCAAAATATACCCAAAAAACACTCCCCCCCCCCAACCACTATATAACGGCTGGTCCTAAAATTTCAAAATAATTCATGGTTACACCTTATGGTGGGGCGATGCAAATTTCCTGAAAATTGTAACCCCCCGGGGGATCGAACATAACGGGTATGCTTACTCATCTACAAAACCCTAAAAAGTACTTGGACGCAAGTACTTCTCTGTCATTTTTGTTTATTTTTCAAGTACTAATAAACAACTATGAAACATGCGCAATATGCCCAAATACGAACTTCGTTGACTAGACTAAAAGCTAAAGAGAAGAAATTATATTAATATTTTAGCTTTTTTGCTTCCGAGCTTACAGAAGGAAATGAAGCTCTGATCGTTCTGAAGAACAACATTTTTTTGTCTCCAATTACAAAAATTTGCACTTATCTTCCTCGCATCCTATCACGTACTTTATTGATTTTATGCATGTACAAGCCATTATTGTCTAATTCGTTTAATTGTTTCCCCCGTTTTTTAATCTATATCATTTTTATACGAATTAAAGTATCAATTAAGCTAAATTTAAAGAGCGAAAACGGTTCAAATTAATCTGGGGCTATCTGCGGATTACTTTCGATAAACTATACAAGTTTCATACAAATCAGATCTAGGTAATTTTAAAGATATAAGTAATATAAATGTATGTTTGTGTGCATGTGGAAGAGAAGCAAATGAGCACATATGGTTGAAACTTGTATGAGACCAACAATGGGTTTATTATGACCTACCATCCAAATTTCAATAAAATCGGACGAGTAGTTTTTAAGATATGTTGGTTCGCAAAACTTGAGCGATAGACAGACACGGAACCAAAAATGTTCCCTGATGTCTGAAACAGATTTCTGTCTTAAAATTTTTGAAATCGGAGACATAAAATATTTTCGTTCTTTAGATCGATCACATAGCTTCCGTTACCTTCGGTAAGCTCGGAAGCAACAATAGTTATTTATGTAACTAGGCAGCAAAATAAGTTTTTAAGTTTTAGTTCCGAGCCGAAGGCGAGGATAGGCTAAACAAATTTACTGCTTAAAAGCTTCTGCTTAAAAAATTTAAAGAAATTAAAGTTCTAAAAAAACGAAAGTTTGAGTCATCAAGAAAACAAAAAAAATGTTTGTCTCATTAAATAGGTGAAGTTAGATTTTTTCCCCGACCAAAAATTCCATTTTTAAATTTTAAGTTCACGTTTACGCGAGCGTAGCTCGTGAACGCTTGAACGGATAACGTTGTCCAACGAACTCGTCCTGGGCATTGGTAAAACGAACATGTCTACCAAATTTCATCAAAATCGGTTGACATTTACTCAAGTTATCGTCACACGTTTCATTATTCGCGGACACACAGACCGACAGACAGACAGACAGACAGACAGACAGACAGACAGACAGACACGAGACCAAAAATGTTCCCTGATGTCTGAAACGGATTTCTGTCTAGGAATTTTTAAAATCGGAGGCATAAAAGTTTTCCTTTCTCAAAAGTGAACACAATGCTTCCGTTACCTTCGGTAAGCTCGGAAGCAAAAAATTAATACTATAATTATTTAAGTTATTTTCAAAAAATATATAAATATTAAGCATAATAATATGCTTAAATAAATAAAAATTAACAATGTGGGAGTGATTATAACTTGCGAAGTAGTAACCTTTTTCTAGTAAAATTTTCTTACAATGTTACAGCCTGTTTGTTATTTTGCTGACACTTAATTATTTTGCTGCGTGTTTTTTGGACATTTTACAAAAGAATCAAGAAAAATTACATTTTGCAGATTGAAAACAGTACAACAATGCTTAATTTTGTTGCCGTGAGTAGATAAAACAATTTTGTAAGATCTAAAAAACGGGGGGAAAATAAAATAAATACATCTATATAT
Organism: Gerris lacustris; assembly: GCA_951217055.1. Lineage (NCBI taxonomy): Eukaryota > Metazoa > Arthropoda > Insecta > Hemiptera > Gerridae > Gerris > Gerris lacustris. The sequence continues at coordinate 11,836,559 of OX578286.1, forward strand.
GTCAATAAGAGGTTGTAAAAGCATAAAATCATTCAAGTAAATGAAATGAGATGAGCGGAAGCTATGTGACTATTTTATTATTTGTAATAACACAATAATAAATCCAAATCGACTATTATAGTCAAGAAGTTTTAATTATTTGTTCAACAGTGCTGAGGCGGAGATAATCGAAAGATAAAAAAAATCGGGTACGGGGTACCTCAGAACTTTTCCTCACTTCAGAGGCCACTAAAGTGGCCTCTCCTGCTGCTTCGCAGCAGGAAGAATCAGCATTGGACGTGGTCAGTACTTGGATGGGTGACAGTTCTGAACTAACTGATTTATTATCATTCTTCAAATAAAAACCTTATTTTTAATACCTATATTTTATTTAATTATTTGAAGTTTGGCGGTATTTTGACAGATGTAAACAAACTTTGACGTCATCAAAATTATCGCACTAATAAATAATTATATTCGCTTATAACTTTTAAACTAATTAATGGAATTTCATCGTGTTTTTTTTATATTTGTTCCTTTTTTTTTTTCTTCTGGTTCTAACGATATGTTATATGTCAAAAACCTATTTATACTTTCAGTATTATTAACCGTCAAAATTTAAAAATTCAAAAATTTATAACTTCAAAATGGCAGCCAAAATCAAAATGAAATTTAGTGGGCTTGTTTGTCATACAGAGAGGTACATTCGAGCCAAATTTCAACTCGGTCAGGATCATTTTCGATTTATTACGATTTTTAAAATTTTTGCTGACTCTGCAAACTGGGTTCAAGATGGCGGAAAAAGTTGATTTTCCGGGAGGCACAACTACATGTTAGGACTGATTTTTCTGCCAAGTTTCAACTCTCTAGGTTAAATACCTTGGGCGCTACGATTATAACACACATACATACGTCATGCTGAAAACCACTCAGGTGGTCTTAAAAACACCTAAAACGGATACCGTCGAAATCTCGAAAAAATATATACACATAAATGTTTTAAGTGCCGGAGGAAGATAAGAACGATTCTATGTGACGTCATGTTATATCATATAAGAAGTTATTCACATATGGTCTATGATAAAAACTATTAATAGATATATATTATTTTCCCTCCATTTCAATTATCGTTCTAACGACCAACATTTTACCACCAACAGCATTGCTAAGTACAATTATTATATGGTAAACATTGTTATCATTTTATTTTGTTAAATGTATTATTCTACTAGTTATACAAACACACACACATACATATAATATATATATATATATATATATATATATATATATATATATATATATATATATAATGTTATTGTTCTGACAAAGAGAGAAAAAGGTTTTTATGATAGCAAACAGTTTTTAAATTTTTTCAAGTTAATCCCTTTATAATATATTCTTTTTCCTTTTTCCTTTCTCATATAAAGAGAAAGTATTGTAATGGCACAAAAATTCGATTTTGATGGATTTACACGTTTTGAGGTCCCTTGCGTCCAAAAAAGTGGTTTTTAAAAAAGTCTTAGCGACAGTTTAAAAAATTGAACGACAGACCGACAAACAGACAGACAGAACCAAAAATGTTCCCTGATGTCTGTAACGGATTTCTGTATTGGAATTTTTAAAATCGGAGACCTTAAAATTTTTCGTTCTTCAGAACGATCACATAGCTTCCGTTACCTTCGGTAAGCTCGGAAGCAAAATAAATAAATATAACAATAAAACTTTTCTATAAAATATTTGAAAGGGGGGCCTCAATCTACAATGATCTCGTTTATACATTTATATATAATTAAACTATTATCATAATGAAACGATTAAGGAGAAAAGGCGTAGCTTAATTATTACATAGCAAAAAAAAGCCTAACAAAATTTATTTATAAATTATTTTAGAGGGGGGGGGGGCATAGTCTCGAACCTCTCCCCTATTATCTACACTACAATGATCTCGCTTATACATTTATATATAATCATAATAAAACGTTTAAGAAGAAAAGGCGTAGCTTAATTATTAGCATAGCTAAAAACAAATTCTAACAAAATTTGTTTATAAATTATTTTAGAGGAGGGGGGGCATAGTCTTCACCCTCTCCCCTATTATCTATACTACAATGATCTCGTTTATACATTTATATATAATCATAATAAAACGTTTAAGAAGAAAAGGCGTAGCTTAATTATTAACATTATAAAAAAAAAAAAAATTATAAAATATTTTAGAGAGGGGGGGGCGTAATCTCGTCCCTTTCCTCTATTATCTATACTACAATGATGTCGTTTCATCTACTCGTAATCTAAATATTATCATAATGACATGTTTAAGAAGCAAATAAAGGACAGCTTAATTATTAACATTACTACAAAAATAACAAAAAAAAATTTATAAAATAATTTTTGAGGGGGGGGGGGGGGCGTAATCTGGACTCTCTCCTCTATTATCTATACTACAATTATGTCGTTTATACATCTACTTGTAATTTAAATATTATCATAATGACATGTTTAAGAAGCAAATAAAGGACAGCTTAATTATTAACATTACAAAAAAATAACATTTTTTTATAAAATATTTTTTGAGGGGGGGGGCGTAATCTCGCCCCTCTCCTCTATTATCTATACAACAATGATGTCTTTTATACAATTATTTATAATTAAATTATAAGAAATAATTAAAAACGTTTAAAAAGAAAAAAAAAAAAAAAAGCTTATAAATTAACAATACAAAACAATCAATACAATAAAATTTGGATTTTCAATTATTGCAAAGTATAACGTCATATTTTTTTATCAACCACGTGATAAACAGTCGGCCATGTTAAGTTTATAAGATAAAAACATCAAAACTGTTTCAAACAAAAAGTATGATAACAAACGAGCCAAATAATAAACAGAGATAAATCATATTCACCTCATTATGATCTTCGACAATTGTTAGTTGTATATTTTTAGTCGTTCTACGCTGTCTAGATGGGACCGCGTGTTCACGAGAGGTGGTGCTTGTCTCGGTCATGTTTATAACTGAACCAAGGTCTCAGTTAAGGTTTCAATATTTTTATTTCGGCAAAAAGAGAGAGAGAAGACTATAACCTTCTTCGTAAATGTGTTGTGGGTGAGGTTATAACAAGGTTATAAAACTTTGTTTAACTAAAGGATGGCAGGGTAGACCGGGTAGACGATACTATTTATACATTAATACCTACCTCGTAAAGGAAGGTTTCATACAACTACCCTCACACTCTTTTTTATAATGGTTGCAGGTAGATAATTCTTATATTTTTCAAAAAGGAATACAAAACAGCTGTTCGCCTCACTGACCTACATAGGAGAAAGTAGGGTGAATGACCTTGCAGCAGCAAATTGAAATAAAATGCATTTGTGGTTTGTGTTTATGATAATACATATTATTATGTACAAGCTACTGTACTAGCTATATTATGTACACATACATAATATATATAGTAATATATGGAAAGAGAAAGTACTGTGGTATCGCGAATACTCAATATTGGGTACTTCTTTAGATTGTTACTCCCCCTACTTTTTTTTAGAATATAAATGGATTTTTAGGGTCCGTAGGCAAAACCAAGGACCCTTATATTTTCCTACGTGTGTCTGTCCGTCCGTCCTGTCGCCTGCTCTCACGGCTACACCTTTCCGATCACTTTGAAATTTGGCATGTATGTGTTTTGTACCTACCCACATATTTTAAAAATATAGTGACTTAAAAAAAATATTTTTTTAAAAAATTAGGGTGTGCGCATCTACCATTGGGATCACAAGCCCATTGAAGTGGATGCACCCCACTTGGCAGACGCAAACCCAGGTGCTGGGAAAATAAATTAAATAAGAATAAAAGAACAAAATAATCTATGATTTCTAATATTTTAATGAACATAAAATTATAAACTTGCAGCAATAGTTATAAGTTAAAAGATAAATGATTAATAATTAATGTGTAATGTATAATCTTGAATTTACGATTAAACATAAATTATAATAATAGTTTAAAATTAATTAAGTTATAAATATAGAAAAGAATGAAATCATTAAAAGACGAGCTAGTTATGGTGAGTAAAATATGTAAGATATTGAAATTAAATATTGAATCTAGGTAATTATTAATAGTTGGACTCAGCTGGGATGTAGGATAAAGATGTTGTATTCACGAGTTGAAAGATGAGGTGAGATCCAAGCAAGAATGATCAGCAAGTGTTGACAGTAGTGTCTTCTTAGAAGTCTGCAATGGACATCTAAGTCAATATAGTATTCGACAAGATGGCTACGCTATGCCGTAGACGTCTGCAGTGGACATCTTAAGCGGCCGCTCGCCGTGAGTCGTGAGTGAAGGGTTAGACGTTGGGAAGTCGAACTGTACTGCGTGGGAGCGCAACCCTTACTGACGGACCTTCTGATAGGAAGTAGGTTCGATTGTAAGGAACACCTGACTGTCCCAATAGGTCACTAGACTATACGTCCTCGAGTCGCGGGGGAGGTTTTTTCTATTAGAGAATTAGCTCGTCATTCTAACTACTACAGCTATTTGCAAATAAAATAAACATACTTTCTTAAAGAATAAATTAAAGACTTAAGAACTAAACAAAACCGCCCACCAAAATTTGTGGAAAAATTTTTTTTTAAATTAAACTAAATCTGGAAGGAAATACTAAAACTAGCACCTGTCATTAGATTCTGCTGGAAGAAGAGGAGATATCTGAGTAATAGGACGGGTGTACTCTCCTTTACTGGTTTTGACCCTAACCACTCTGACAATCTCATCTTTACCAGGAAAAGTTTCGAGAACCCGTCCAATAGGCCAATGTTGAGGAGGGGAATTGGGATATCGTAGGATCACCAAATCATTAACCTTAACATTGCTGTATTTCTGATTCCACTTGAGTCTTTGTTGGAGTCCGTTTAGATACTCTAAGTTCCATCGTCTCCATATGGCTTGAACACATTTGATGAGCCATTCGTATCGTGAAAGTCTGTTAGAAGGAACATCTATGATATCGTGTTCTGGTAGAGACACCAATGGTCCACCTGTGAGAAAGTGACCCGGTGTGAGGACATCAAACTCATTGGGAGAGGCTGGATTGGGACAAAGAGGCCTGGAATTAAGTATAGCTTCTATCCTAACCAGTACAGTATAAAGTTCTTCAAAGGTCAGACTTTGATCTCCAACAGTTCGAAGAAGGTGGCCTTTGACACTTTTGACTCCAGCTTCATATAGCCCTCCAAAGTGGGGAGCCGCAGGAGGAGTAAAGGTCCAGATAATGCCTTGAGTTTGAACAGATGTGATGATATTTTCTTGGTTTGTTTTATCTCGAAGCCAACGATAAAGTTCTTGTAAATGACGATTAGCTCCGACAAAATTGGTGCCATTATCGGAAAACACTTTTGAAGGTAGACCACGTCGTCCCACAAAACGATGAAAAGACGCAAGGAACGCTTCGGTAGAAAGGCTTGACACTAATTCTAAGTGTATAGCCTTTGTAGCCATGCATATGTATAAAGCTAAATAACTTTTCTCTTGAGTCGCTTTACGGCGATTGGAAGTTTTGACGAAGAATGGTCCTGCATAGTCTACACCCACATTTATGAATGCCCTGCCTTGTTCAAATCTTGAAGGAGGTAGGTCGGCCATGAAAGCTGAAGATAATTTTGGTCGCATTCTGCGACAGACAATGCATTGGTGTAAACGAAATCGAATAATATTTCTGGCGTTTACTATCCAAAATTGACGCATGATAAGTGAATGAAGGAGTTGAGGACCAGCATGTAGATATTTCACGTGGAAATGATCAATTACTAAGTTAGTAAAATGTGATTTTGACGGCAACAGCAGAGGATGACGGACTTCGTATGACAAAGCACTATTCCTCAAACGACCGCCCACCCTGAGTAAACCGGAGTACAAGAAAGGAGACAATGTCCGAAGACTATCCACTTGTTTATTATCAGTTAGTAATTTAATTTCTTCCTTGAAGTAGTAACCTTGAAGTAGTTTCACACATGTAAACAATGCTTGCTGCAGTTCTGTCAGGGAGAGAAAATTGTATATTCTTTTATCTTTAGACTTAAGTTTTAAGTTGTTAATGAATCGGAGAACGTAAGCCATAGTTCTTTGTAACTTGGTAAGTGAAGAAAAACCTTCAAACCAAATCACAAATTCTGAAGGAGGTTTTTTGCTAGATATTAGAACAGTCTCAGCTTTAATTTCTGGTAAATTATTGATATTGAATTCCTTAGATATTGGCCAAGAAGATATAGAAGTATACATCCACGAAGGACCTTTCCACCATGAATTTAGTGAAAGAATTTCTGAAGGATAAATACCGCGGGATGCCACATCTGCGGCATTGCCTTCTGAAGGTATGTGAAACCACTGGTCGTTAGAAGTGTGACGTAAGATCTCTGTCGTTCGATTTCCAACATACACTTTCAACATGTGTGGGGGTGTACGAAGCCATCCCAGCACTACCGATGAATCAGTTAAGAAATACGTTGAAGTGATGTCAAGATCCGCTAGAAAAGGCTGAATTGAGATATAAGTTCGAATTAGCAGTAGAGCGGCATTTAACTCTAACGTAGGGATGGTTAGAGTTTTCAAAGGCGCCAACTTTGTTTTTGAAATTATCAAATGCGAATGAACTGATTCGTCTAGACCTATTATTCTTAAGTAGATAACCGCAGCATATCCAAGTTGAGATGCGTCTGCGAATCCAATTAGTTTAATATTCTTTATTTCTAAAGGGAGAATGCATCGTGGAATCCGAATTTCGCGTAAACATGAAATTTGTTTAATGAACTTTTCCCAACTAGAAAGTAAATTGTGAGGTAATTCATCGTCCCAATCAAGGTTTTTAGTCCAGCATTGCTGCATAATGGACTTTGCTTTGAAGACCACTGGTGCAAGATAGCCTACCGGATCGTAAATTCTGGCCGTTGTTGAAAGAATAGACTTTTTTGTGATTTTGCTTGGGTTGGGAGGTTGTATGACATATGAGAGACAATCATTTGAAGGGTCCCATTGTAACCCTAACACCTTGATGGAGTTATCTTCTGCCTCACTAAATGAGATAGGCACTACGTGGCTATCCTTAGGGATATGTTCTAGTACTTCTTTTGAACTGCTAGACCATTTTTTGAGTTCGAATCCACCTTTTTGTAAAAGCTGAACCATGTCCTTTTGAAGTTCGATAGCTTCTTTAATATTTTTTGCGCCTGTAAGAATATCGTCGATATAAGTGTTAGTTTTAAGAACTTCAGAAGCTAAGGGATGGTTATGACCTTCATCTTCAATAAGTTGCTGTAAAGATCGTAGGGCAAGATAAGGTGAACAACTCATTCCAAAGATTACTGTATTAAGCTCATACTCTTGAATGGCATCCGTAGAATTGAACCGAAAAAGTACATGTTGGTACTGACGATCTTTAGGATGCATTAAGACTTGAGGGAACATATGTTTAATATCAGCAGTAATAGCAACTTGAAAGGTTCGAAAGTGTAGAATAACAAGAACTGTAGAACGTTGGAGCTTAGGACCAACTAGTAGTTTGTCGTTTAGAGATCCTTTGTCAGTTTGAGCTGAAGCGTCGAAAACAATTCTCAGTCGTGTTGATACACTATCTCGAATAACACAATGATGAGGGAGAAAATATTTACCTCTAATGGTGGCTGGCGACATGTATCCTAAGTCTAAGTATTCTTGGAAAGCGTCGCAGTAAGCTTTCTTCAACGATGGATCTTTATTTAACTTGCATTCCAGTCGTTGAAACCTAGTTATTGCAGTACGGTAAGAATCACCCAAATCGACTGAGTCTGGAATTCTAAATGGTAACCTTACAATATATCTGCCTGAATCATCTCGTTTTTGAGTTTTCTTAAAGTATTCTTCACATTGTACATCCTCGGGATTAGTGATAGGAGTTGCAGGGACTTCTTCGACTTCCCAAAATGAGTGTACCAATTCCTCTAATTGCGTACGAGATGTGACAGTAAGAAGAGACAAGCTTGGCGTTTGTTGGTGCTCAGATCGAACGGGACCTGAAATAATCCATCCGAATATAGAGTTCCAAGCATGTGGACTTCCGTCATTAGTAGAAAATTTGCCATCAAGTAAAATATTGCCAAATAAATCGGCTCCAAGTAATAGATCCACTTGACCCGGTTCGTCGAATGATGGATCAGCTAATTTTAAATGAGAAAATTGTGCTTTAATGCTTCTTTGAACACGTGTCGTTGGCATAAATGAAGTTATTTGAGGCACAATTACAGCACGCGTTTCAAGTTTTGGAGTATTAAATGATTCTGGAACTATGGTACAGTTTGTCTGATATTTACCGCCACTAATGAATGCATTTCCAAAACCACAGAGGGGTTGATAATTTCTATTTTGACGAAGACCCAACTTTCTGGCTGTAGAAGATGTCATAAATGATCGTTGAGATCCACTGTCAATAACGAGTCGGATTAACTGATATTGTCCTTTAATATCTCGAACACGCGCTATAGCCGTCCCAAGTAAAACTGACACTTCACCTTGACTTGAACTTGACAAGAATGAATTAGCCGATTCGGCTTTGTCTGAAGTTTCTTGATTCGGTTTATGGTTATCTCTTGGTTTGGCGGACTTCACATTATTGCTCCGTGAAGCCGTATAAACATTTTTTCTTTCATTTTGTGATGGAGTAGGTTTATTTGTTAATGAATGAATATGTAATAAGGAATTATGCGGTTTTCCACATTCAAAACACCGGAAATGAGAGAGACAGTTGTTTTGAAGATGGGATTTAGATAGGCAATTAGTACATAGTTTCCAATTTTTAACCTTTTTATAGCGTTGTTGAGGTTCTAATAATTTGAATTTAGGACATTTAAAAAGTTTATGGTTTTGTTTACACTCCGGGCAATCATTAAAGTTGTCTTTATTAATTGCCGAAGAATTATGTTCGGTTGATAACAAGTGGCGTGTTTTTGAAAAAGCGTCTTGGCTGCTTGAAGGCTGAGTTTTGCTCGAAGAAGTAAGAGCTTCACTCTGTAAGAGGGTAGATTGTTGATATATAAAATCAACTAAATCTACGAACTGCGGGATTTCTGTCCCTTTATAATTATTCTCGAATTTTTCTCTAGTTTTCGCATCGAGTAAACGAAGTACTAATGATAAAAGGATAAAACTGGATTCGTTTTCTATTTTTAAATTTTGAAAGGCGATAGCACTTTCTATAGCACACGTACACAACGCTTCTAAAGAAGACAAATCTCTTTTTTTAATAGGAGTAAAATTTAAAATTTTTGTTAAGTAATTTGTCGCTTGCAAACGTTTATTATCATATTTCTTGAGAAGAGTCTCCCAAGCTTGAGCATAATCCTCAGCTGTAAGTGGGATATTTGCTATAGCTTGTTGAGCAACTCCTTTTAACGAACTTTTTAAGTAGTGAAATTTTTGAATATCACTTAAATCTGGGTTATCTCTAATTAACGCAGAATATGTGTCTTTAAAAGACGCCCACTGAGTTATGTCACCTTTAAATTCCGGAAGATGGACTGGTGGCAATCTTAGAATATTGTTGTGCATGCGTGACGAGTTAAATTCTGTGAATCCTAAATTAGCTTGTTGAGTCGTTTCTTTAGTCTCAACTTTTAAGTCAATGTCGAATGATAGCGCTGAATAATAAGTTTCTTTGACAGAAGACATTTTTTTTGTTAAATAATCTAATTCTGATTTATCGTTTAACATTTTACAAATACGTTTGGCTTCACTAATTTTTGTTGTAAATTTATCCATAAGCATATCTATCTTCGATAATCTAGCTTTAAACAACTTTAAGTTTCCTTCATCTTTTCCACCGTCAAGTCCAAGACGATAAGTAGAATGAATATCATTTCCCAATTCCCTGATATCATCCTTCAATTCGTCTAAATTTACACGGAACTTGCGTTCCTCTTCTTCAGGCAATTTAACTTCCATAATTTACTATTAAATACTATACTTGGAATATATTGATAAATTAAATAAAAAAGTATAAAAGTATAACTTATAGAATAACCAGTAAAGAAGAGTAAACCTAAAGACCTGATATTGAAAAAACATTAAATCATAAAATATAATAATAATAGTTTCTCCCAGATATCGTTTGTACATAAAATTTATTACTTTCTAGTTACTTAACATAAGAAAGGTTAAAAATCATAGATTAGTATTGCCGGAAATCTATCAAACAACTTTAAAAAATTTAGATTTAGAATAGATATACCGGCCCAAAGGACCATTAAATTGTGCGCATCTACCATTGGGATCACAAGCCCATTGAAGTGGATGCACCCCACTTGGCAGACGCAAACCCAGGTGCTGGGAAAATAAATTAAATAAGAATAAAAGAACAAAATAATCTATGATTTCTAATATTTTAATGAACATAAAATTATAAACTTGCAGCAATAGTTATAAGTTAAAAGATAAATGATTAATAATTAATGTGTAATGTATAATCTTGAATTTACGATTAAACATAAATTATAATAATAGTTTAAAATTAATTAAGTTATAAATATAGAAAAGAATGAAATCATTAAAAGACGAGCTAGTTATGGTGAGTAAAATATGTAAGATATTGAAATTAAATATTGAATCTAGGTAATTATTAATAGTTGGACTCAGCTGGGATGTAGGATAAAGATGTTGTATTCACGAGTTGAAAGATGAGGTGAGATCCAAGCAAGAATGATCAGCAAGTGTTGACAGTAGTGTCTTCTTAGAAGTCTGCAATGGACATCTAAGTCAATATAGTATTCGACAAGATGGCTACGCTATGCCGTAGACGTCTGCAGTGGACATCTTAAGCGGCCGCTCGCCGTGAGTCGTGAGTGAAGGGTTAGACGTTGGGAAGTCGAACTGTACTGCGTGGGAGCGCAACCCTTACTGACGGACCTTCTGATAGGAAGTAGGTTCGATTGTAAGGAACACCTGACTGTCCCAATAGGTCACTAGACTATACGTCCTCGAGTCGCGGGGGAGGTTTTTTCTATTAGAGAATTAGCTCGTCATTCTAACTACTACAGCTATTTGCAAATAAAATAAACATACTTTCTTAAAGAATAAATTAAAGACTTAAGAACTAAACATAGGGTAAAAAAAATTAAGGGTTAAAATTTTATTAATTTTTTTTCGACACCGTGAGGGGTATCATATGAAAGGGTACGTCGAGCTGATTACAAAAATATATAATTCTTTGGTTATAACTTTGATAGGACAAGCGTAGGCGTGTTTGAAGCGGCTATGAAACGTGTCCCCCCTCTATCTCGCTTATATAGTGCAAAAAATCTGACAAAATTCTGACAAAAATTACTTTATCGGAAGTTTGTTTATGTGTTTTGAGAATATCAGACCCATAGGATAGTTCAAAGTAAGCTTTTTAGCATTTTAAAAACACCATCAATGGGGAACTACTGAAACTATATAGTGTGGTGGCCTATGGACCCTCGCTGTGTGCTGACTAGCATACACTTGACCTGTTTATTACTAAATAACTATTAAGACAAAGGGATCTTTAGTCCAATGTACTCTGGTACAAAGGTATATCACACTTCTGCTTTTATAATGGGAGTAACAGTCTAAAGAAGAATATTCAATATACCTTCTTTAGATTGTTACTCCCCAATATTTTTTATAAGGGGACTAAAAATTTAAAGAAGTACTCAATTTTTATGTAATTAACACGTTTTAAGGTTCCCCTGAACCCCTAAAACATTGTATTTTAAAAATGTCTGTCTGTACTCTGTGCAGAAGCGTAGAACCTAAAATATATAGGAGTGATTTTGATTAAATTTTGCATACATGTTCAGAAAAATCATACGAAGAGATGAAATTAAATTAAGTCCTAAAATTGTGTGAACTTCCACAAAAAAAATCTTAGGAAACATAAAAAGGTTTCTGCTAGAAAAAGTTTAACTTGCGCCCCTAGCGCTTTCTAGTAGAGAATTTTGAAACTAAAAACCAATGATCTTCCAATGTTTTACGCGAGACTTGGCTTACTTTTTAACACAAGTGTTTTTGTTGGGATATAATGTATAGTGACAAAACCCAGTGATTCGCTTTTTGGGCACTTCAAGACCACATACATAGAGACTCGCGGTTTTTTGGGTTTGATCGACAATATTAGCCAAAACCTAGTGGAAAAATCTAAAAAGTGAAACATTTTTATTTCCCTCCCCACCCCTTAAAAAATAAAAGATGGCGGTTGCAACTTGAAAGATTTTTCAATTGCGGCAAAACAGTAAGTTGTATCGAAAAGCAAATTCCACCATGGTAACTGATTTTATAAGATCTACAACTTTAGTCCTATGACATTTGTCGTACCTCCATCGGTTCTACCTTAAATAAAACTAAATTTTATAATTTTTAAAAAAATGTTAGACTCTTTTTTTAGCATTGTCTTTTTGTTTTTCAGCATTGTTATTTATTACTTTATTACTTAGTTTCGATTGAAAGTTTTTGAAACGAAGTTCTTTATGGCACGTTCTGGAGCCCGGGAGTGACTCCGAAAAAAACGACCAAAATCACCGTCACAAAACCAAGCGTCATGAAATCTACCGATGACGATAACTTGAGTAAAAGATGACCGAGTTAGTTGAAATTTGGTACACATGTTCATTTTACCAATCCCCAGGCGCGGTGGACGTGGTTCGTTGGACAACGATATCCGCCAAAGCGTTCATGAGCAGCGCTCGCGTAAACGTAAGCTTCAAATTTAAAATTGGAATTTTAGGACGGAAACAAATTCTAACTTCATCTATTTATGAGACAAACAACTTTTATTATTATTTTTTTTTTTTTTTTAGTAATACGAACACCGGCACTGCTATGAAGTGATAAAAATCGCTAAATTTATTAAAGCGGACCTAAACGTTTAAAATAAAGAAAAAGAAAACAACGTTTCTACAGATATCTTACGTTCTAACGTAACGATTTTAATCAAACTTCTTACACATCGTCTAAAGTACAATTGAACCAGGCATGTAAAATTTTCAACCTGATACAAGCAGACGTTTTTGAGTAAGGAAGTGATATATTTTATAATTTTTCAAATTAGTAGGCCGGGTAGGTAGAAAACATTCCTATTTCCTACCAACTACAACCATACTCTCTCGGTTAACTATAAACTATTCTTTCTCAATATTCAAAATATATTTACTGTAAGACGCTTGCTTTAATGATAAAAATAATGCTTTTCTTTTACTTTTGCCTTAACTCCGCTAGGTGCTAGGTACAAACAGTTAGTTACTTTTAATTTTGTCTCTTTTCTAACTCCGCCATGTATAAGTAGTTAGCAACGTATACGTACTTAGCAGTGTGATTTTATAATTTATATTTAATGAAAAATGTAAGGAACTTCGTTCCTACCGGGTGTCCCGCGACTCCACGCGTATTTTTTTGTGTTTAATCGGAAATTGGCCCAAACCGACTGGAAAAATCCAAAAAGTTAAACATTTTTATATTTGCCCCTCCCCTTAAAAAATTAAAGATTGTGGTCGCTAATTAAAAGATTTTTTTGGAGGCATATTGCGGCTAAATGGTAAGTCCTTTATAAGAAAATTACACCAGCGGTAACTAATTTTAATAGACCTACAAGTTTGGTCCTATGACATAGACCTAAGTTATATCATTTTTTAAAAATTTTTGACTTTTGTTTAGCATTGTCTTTTTGTTTTTTTTAGCACTGTTATATATTATGTACTATAATAATAGTTTCGATTGGCAGTTTTTAGAGTCCGTAGGCAAAACCAAGGACCCTTACATATTCCTGCATGTGTCTGTCCGTCCGTCTGTCGTCTGCTCGCTCTCACGGTGGCACCTTTCGTCCTATCACTTATCACTTTGAAATTTGGCATATATGTGTATAGTACCTACCCACTCATTTTGAATATATAGCAACTTAAAAAAAAAAAAATTAAAATAAGGGTAACAATTGTTTTCTCTGGAGTCCTTGTGGGGTATCATATGAAAGGGCTTCGAGCTGATTACAAAAATATATAATTTTTGGTTAAAAGCTTGGATAGGGCTAGCGTAGACGAGTTTGAAGTGGGTGGGAAAAGTGCCCCCCCCCCCCCTCTATCTCGCTTATGTGAAGTGCAAAATATTTGAAAAAATTCCTGAACATTCTTCAACCAAAAGTAAAGATACCACTTTTTGAAAATTTCGAAGAAAGTATTATTTTATTTTTTATTGACAAAATAAGTTTTTTTTTCATAACTATGCTCTTTTGGATGTATTTATATGTTTATAGTCCGGTTCACTGGCAAAAAATACTTTATCAGAAGTTTGTTTATGCGTTTTGAGAATATTAGACCCATAGGATAGTTCAAACTAGGCTCTTTATCATTTTAAAAGGTATGTACATCAATAGGATACTACAAACAATATTGTGTTGCCTACGGACCCTCGCTGCAGTGTGCAGACTAGCACACACTTGAGTTTATTTATTTTTTATATATAAATAGACTCCAAACAACGATTTGGAAAGTATTATATTCTTAGTAATGGAATGAACAATTTATAATTTAGTCCTGATTCTAATCCTAGAACCTAGGAGCCTTTTGAAACAAAACTTGTGATTGGGGTGCTTAAACCTCACACTGCTAGATAAATCAGGGGTCGCTGGTTCGAAACTCGCCCAGATGAATGATTTTTTACATGTAAATCAACACACAAGTTAGACCGGGAGATGCAAAAAAAATCTATCACTATTAGTAGAGTTCCAAAACAAAAACTTGCAATTTCGTTTAATTCATTTAAAAAATATTTCACTTGGACGAGTCTCGAAACGCAAACTTCGTTTCACTATTTCTTTTCATCCAAGCCAATTTACTGTACCACGGCTAAACAAGTTCCACTTCATAAAACAATTACAAAAATATGATTGAATCTATCGAGATGCTGCTACCAATATCATTTTTGTAATGAAAAAATCGGTCCGAAACAACTCAGACAAACTTTCTCATTTACGAGTTCATAATTACTCAGCCCAGTGTTTTCCATTTATTAGTTTTCCTATGTACATTTCATCAACATTTATCATAAAAATAACTTCTCCTGGGCGGGGAATCGAACCCGGGCTCTCTCTGTCCGCGATTTAAGCTATTTTCTCAGAGACTAGATTTTTCCCTAGAAAACGGCTTTTATCGTTAAATTCGTATTTATAATATGGACTACATTTTAGAATTGTTTAATCAAAATCAAAACCACCTTTAACTGTTTTCGTGAAATAATTTCTTTCAGAGTTTTTGGAAGGTAGCACCCCCAAATTTGGAGCTAAAATTCATTTCTCGATTTCGCCTCGGGATATGATTTTTCTGAACATGTACGTCAAAGTTCGTCAAAATTGGCCCAGTAGTTTATGCTCCAGGCGTCTGCACAGACGACAGACAGACATTTTTAAATAACACTCTTTTGGACTCAATTCATCAAAATTTCAAAAATCGAATTTTCGCGCCATCGTAAAACCTACTTTCTCTTAAAAGTAAAAATTTACTTCTCTTGAAAGTAAAAATTCACGGAAGGTTTTACAGCTTTTTGTCGGTCTTCTACACTTGACTATCGACATATATATCTGGCAATTATACAGTAGGCTTGGGACATAGATGTTTTCGATACATCGACCAAGCAAAGTTCGATTCTTCCCTAAAGATGTCGGCAAAAAAAGTCAATTCCTTTCAAATTTCCTCCTGGTAAGCAAAAAAAAGTCGACGATTTCTGATGTTTTCGATGTTTAGCAAAGAAAAAATCGATGTCAAAATCGATGTTGAACATCGATGAATTTTGGTTCATACATCGATGTTTTAGATACATCGACATCGATGTCCCATCCCAACCCCCTATTATGCAGCACGAAGGTACAAAGTTGTATATGACACTGCGACACTGCATAATTATTAATTTATATTAATAATTATTTATATATATATATATATATATATATATATATATATATATATATATATATATATATATATATATATATATATATATATATATATATTATACAAGCGTGTCTGTGGGGGGGGGGGGGGGGATTTTATTCAAATCTACAGTTTTATTCCGATCTTTATGAAAATTTGCACACTTGATCTTCAAAAGAAGGGAGAAGGTTATTGTTTACACAAGATTCCTAAAACTAAATTTACATTACATATTATAGTTTAATAAGTAATCTTTAATAAATAAACTTTTATTTATAAAATAATTTGTTTAAGAGGAAAAAACTACAAAATGCTCACAGAACGCAAGTAAACAATTGTTTGTTATGAGCCAGCAAAAGATAACCTGACAAAAAATCGTGGTAGGGGCCTGACGTCACAGCAACCTTCGTCACCTAACGTAACCTCTCTGACATAAGGTGACGAAGGTTGCAGTGACGTCAAGCCACTACCACGATTTTTTGTCAGGTTATCTTTTGCTGGCTCATATACAAACAATTGTTTACTTGCGTTCTGTGAGCATTTTGTAGTTTTTTCCTTTTGAAGTGACATAAATAAAATTGAATGCCATACATCAAAAAATAAAGTCAGTTTTTGTTTGGGATTTAATCAGAAAATATTATTTTAACTATAAATTAGTTTTATTTGTGTCTAAGAACAATTTGGACCCCAACAGGTTATGGGCCCAGCACGCTTCCGCTGGAGTGGAGACAAATAAATTGTATCAATGACGTTACATTATGGACTCGTCTTGAGGCATCTATAGGCCTAAAAGAAGATTATGTTTAATTTTTATTAACTACAATAACTGAACTAAAATTAAACAATGGAAAATTAAATATAACTAACTATATAGGTTTGAATTAAAGGAAACGAGGAAGCAGACAAACTTGCCAAAAGCCCTACAAAACAATCAGACAAAAAAATACCAACAAGAGATCTAATAGCACTATCCAAAAAGAAGATGTTTGAAAACTGGAACATAAAATTTCAAGAAGAACCAGCAAAAGCAAGAAATTTCAAATCAATTGTCAAAAAAATTCCAATTAAACCGTGGTTTTGGAAATCAAAACTACCACGTAAGGATATAATCAAAATTAATAGATTGAGAAGTTACCATGCAAGATGCATTCAATACAACTATATGATAGGACTAAGTGATTCGCCTATATGTTACACATGCCCAGATAAAAATGAAAATATGACTCATATCCTATTGGAATGTCCTAAGTATAAATCCGAACGTAACAAATTATTCCAAGAACTCAATATCCAAGAAATTCTAGATGAAAATGAAAAAATCAAGACAATACTTTTCTCAAAATTAAAAAATATTACACTTACACTGAAATTCGTAAAAGAAATAAATTACTCCCCTTAGCCTAAAATTGTAAAATCTGGAGACCAGTCACCAACAGAAATCCCACAAACGAAAATATATAAAAAAAAAAAAAATTACTTAGGGAAAACATAGGAAGAACTTAGGAAGGACTCGGGTCCGTCCAACCTAATTGAGGTTTTCTGTGGTTTTCCTTAATTTACCAGGCAAATGCCAGGTTGGTCCACTTTTAAGTCAGTCCACAGACTGCCTATGATACCCGTTTAAATTCCTGCAAACAACCCCAATAAAAATCCAATCAAAATCTTCCATTTTAAAAATAAAATAAAATAAAATTATATAATCCAAAATTGTCCATTACACCCTTCCACAAATTTGATTAAAAGGCTCCAATCCATTACAAAATATCAAACATTATGGCTCCGGTAAACACAAATAATTTTTTGTTACTTATGCCAATAAATAACTTGTTAAAAAAAAATATATAAGTTTAAAAAACAATCAAGCAAAATCTCCCCTAACTTAAGCTGAGAGGCTGTATAGTTAAACATAAAAGTATAGCAGATTTAGTATCTAAAAATCAGTGTTTTAATCTTATCAGTTCTTATCTCTTATCAGTCTTATAGTATTATCTAAAAACTCTCAAGCAATGTTTTCTCATCAAGAAAATCAATATATTTTTTTTTAAAGATTTTATTAATATAACATGTTGACAATGTGTAATTTACTGTGTGCATTGATTTTTGTTTTGAGTAAATAATAATCAAATTGTGAGTATTAAACATCATTTATAGTAAATAATTGGTTTTAATTTTGTAGGTAGAAACAGGTGGCTGGAGAACCAGATTTATATATTATAAAAGTTTAATGTTTAAAGTTTGTGTTAAAATTTAATTTTTTTTAGTTCCAATATATAAATGTGTGATGAGTGTTACCATAATGTAATGATTGTTTCTTGAATAAAAAAAAGTCTTATGGGTAGTCGTGTCCAACTATTTTTTCATTAAATAAAAATTATTTTTTCTTCTTATTCATAATAAAAACTTTTATTGCAATGGACTGAAAATGTATCCTTTACATTTTTGAAGCTTTGAGGAAACATTAAAAATTAGACTGCCAATAGCTTCCTCGCATCCTATCCACTTTATTGATTTTATGCTTTTACAAGCCATTATTGTCTAATTGGTTTAAGTGTTTCCCCCGTTTTTTTAATCTGTCAAAATTGTTTTGATTTTATTACACCCATTAAAAGTATCAATTTTGCAAAAGTTAAAGAACGCAACCGGTTCAAATTGATCTAGGGCTATCTGCGGGTTACTTCCGATAAACTATAAAAGTATCATTCAAATGAGATAAGTATTTTTGAAGCTATAGGTGTAAATAAATGTATGTTTGTGCGCATGTGGTAGGGAAACAAATAGGCGCAGAAGGTTGAAACTTATATGGGACCAGGGACCAACAATGGGCTAATTATGACCTACCACCCAAATTTCATTAAAAATGGACGTGTAATTTTTAAGATATGTTGGTTCGTAAAAATTGAACGACCGACAGACAGACACGTTACCAAAAATGTTCCCTGATATCTGAAAACGGATTTCGGTCTTGGAATTTTTGAAATCGGAGACCTAAAAATGTTTCGTTCTTTGGAACGATCACATAGCTTCCGTTACCTTCGGTAAGCTCGGAAGCAAAATAAATGTAACACTCATTACTTTTTTTTAAAGAAATTACAAATATTTTAGATCTAAAAAATATTTCTGGTGGGATGGAAGAGAATATTTACGTCATACATACAATTTAGTAACCTTTTGTAAAAACAGAGAAAAAAAAATACGGTTTTTATAATAGTAACACTCATTACGACAAAAATGTGATTTTTTATGTATATATGTAAATAAATTTGAAAACTGACTGTTCTTGAATGAAAATGTCATCCTAAGTCCCTGATGTGACAGAATAATTAATATTATCATGTCTAAGGCTTATTTTAATTCTCTATAAAGTAGCCAAATTGATTTCCCTAAAGGTACATTTTATTTGAAAATGACCCATATGTTATACTAGCCTTCACCCTGCTGGGCTCATGCTAGGAATAAGTGGCTAGTTCCCTAATATCATGTAGGCCAAGTGATTAGATGAAATGTCTGAATAATTTTGTTTCCAAATCCATCATAGAAAAGAATTAAGTCTATTATACATTATAATTTATTCCAATATTAACACTCAAATACCCTGCGAATCGCAGTCAAGAGGTTATATATAACATGCAAAAAATCCTCCATTTAGGCACGATAAATAACCAATCAAAAAAGCCTGAAGAGTTTTCATATTATAATAAGAGTAAAAAAAGAAGTAAATGCAATCACAAATTAATTACTTTTAAAGAAAAAACCCATGAACAAGTAAATAGTATACACCTAACTAGGTGTGCAATGCAGTTGCCTGCTTGCAATATTGAGCTGAGCATGCATTTTAATCTTAACCAATAAACATTTGTATTTATAAACAGCCGAAATTGGATCAAAAATAGTGAAATCTCTATTTTTAATTAAAAAGCATTTTTTCCTATTTTTCTAATTTACCCCCTCTTAAACGAAAATATGACAAAAGTGAACATAACAACAAAAACTGTACTCGTAAAGAGCTTTCTAACGACAAGCATCATGAAGGGCATATACTATTTTCACTTTTGTACCCCGTACCCCTGTTTACGAATTTGGACCATTTCAGATATATGCCTTCCTGTTGTTGGTCACTATGACCGTGCCGAATTTCGTGCAAATCGGTTCAGCTTTTCAGAATTAAACTTTTGTACCCTGTACCCCTGTGTACCAATTTGGACCATTTTAGATTTATACCTTCCTGTGGTTGGTCACTGTGACCGTGCCGAATTTCGTGCGAATGGGTTCAGCTGTTCAGGAGGAAACTTTTGTACCCCGTACCCCTGTGTACTAATTTGGACCATTTTAGATTTATACCTTCATGTGGTTGGTCACTATGACCGTGCCGAATTTTGTGCGAATCGGTTCAGCCGTTCAGGAGGAAATTTTTGTACCCTGTACCCTGTACCCCGTACCCCTGTGTACCAATTTGGACCATTTCAAATTTATACCTTCCTGTGGTTGGTCACTATGACCGTGCCGAATTCTGTGCGAATCGGTTCTGCCGTTCAGGAGGAAATTTTTGTACCCTGTACCCCGTACCCCTGTGTACCAATTTGGACCATTTTAGATTTATACCTTCCTGTTGTTGGTCACTATGACCGTGCCGAATTTCGTGCGAATCAGTTCAGCCGTTCAGGATGAAACTTTTGTACCCTGTACCCCGTACCCCTGTGTACCAATTTGGACCATTTCAGATGTATACCTTCCTGTGGTTGGTCACTATGACCGTGCCGAATTTCGTGTGAATCGGATCATCCGTTCAGGAGGAAACTTTTGTACCCCATACCCCTATGTACCAATTTGGACCATTTCAAATGTATACCTTCCTGTGGTTAGTCACTATGACCGTGTCTTTTTTTTGTGCAGATCGGTTGAGGCGTTCATGAGGAGTATGCGTCTGAAAAAATGCAAAGTGTAGTATAAGAGCTACGCTTCGCTCAGCTCAACAGTTATAACTGGACAAAGGTAAACAAAGCAGGTAATAGAAAATATTAGTTTTAAAACTAAATTTTTTTTGCCTATAACATGCGAAACATGTTGGGTGCATAAAAAATTAATCAATATTTCACATAAAAAAATAATCGATTTCATTCTGCCAGTTTTGCACCTATAAAGTGGAACTGGAAACAAGTCAGACAAGAAAAAATTTCAGGCGATTTTGGTTATTGTAATGTATAAAATTAAAAAGTACTAATTTTATGTGTGTAGATATATTTTAATCAAATTTTTGTGTAAACAAGGTGTAGAGTTGGGGGCTTCGGATCAAAACTAACCTCGAAAATCCTCTAATTTGAATGAAAAGGGTAAAAGAGATAGTGTCCTGTAGAGGTGTAAAAAATAATGATAAAAGTAATAATAAAACAATACAAAGAAAGCCCGGTAAAACTGCAGTTATCAGGCCACCTAAGGAAAAGAGGTTAGAAAATTGAGGGAGCCTCACTCGAATGTACTATTTAGACAAAGGGATATCATATCTAAAATGTATTAATTATATAGAAATAAGCTTGTAAATCTTAAAAATATACTGTTTTCACAAAGGGATATAATCTCTTAAGGCTCTACCGCTCTTTGAGGTTAGAAAAATCATTACATTGAATATTTTATTGGTTCTAAGCGAGATATCAAAAATCTAATCACAGGCTTCATTCCTAATTTTAATTCTGCACAATTTGAGCCCTATTTCAACTTCCTATGATAAATAGTAGAGGCGCCATTTCAATACAACGATAAAACTCGTTGTATTAAAATGGCGTCTGTACTGTTTATCATAGGAAATTGAAATAGGGCTCAAATTGTGCAGAATTAAAATTAGGAATGAAGCCTGTGATTAGATTTTTGATATCTCGCTTAGAACCAGTATAATTTTAATTTTACTGTTTTTCCTAACCTCAAAGGGCGGTAGAGCTTTAAGTGTATAAATCAAGCGAAATTGTGCTGCCTCGAGCTGTATCGAGCACTGCAGAATAGCCGAAAGCCCAAGTACCTTGGATTAACAAAGGGGGTTTTTTAACAATTAGAATAATAAAGATAACATATAATAATGACCTTTTGTAATGGTGTGCAGTGCGGTGAAGAGTTTGAGTCTGCAAACTGGATCAGGCGTTCAGATGGAGACAGACTCTGGAGATGAATATAATATGTCCGGGCGGACATACAAGGAAGAACTGAAAATATGCGGTGGCTTGGTGAACTGGATCGGTATACAAGTGTCCGGGCCAATAAACAAGGAAGGGCTTTAACTGAGGTAGAAGAAAATAATTTATCCGGGCAGATATATCACTTCCACATACTCACTTCAATTACATATGACTGGCAAAAATGAAAATTATGTGAACTGCTCTGGCCAAGTTGGCCAATACAAAATAAATATATAAAATAAAAAACTAAACAAAGATTTGTTAGAAATAAGAAGGTTCTAAACAAAGATTAGCTTACAACAGGGGACTCACTCAGCTGTGCCTCAAAACAAATAAAAATATTTAATCAAAAAAATATACTTTTCCTTTAATATATATAATAAAATATAATATAAATAAATAATATATAAATATAAATAAATAATATATAAATATAAATAAATAATATATAAATATAAATAAATAAAATAAACTGTGGTTTTAACACAAGGAAAATAATGTCTAACCTTTACATAGTTGTTGATAGATATTCATATAAATAATTTAAATAATTCCTTTGATAGTAAACCCTTTTTAAATTGATTTATGTATAGAAAACTATATATAAAATAATATTTTCTTTGAAGCTTTTAACCTTAAAAGATCCAAAGAAAATATATATTTAGATAATAGTTTTCTATACGTAAATCAATTTAATTAATGTCAGTTGTTAGAATGTTATTTGATATTATCTTATATTGGCTTGTAAGTTATTGTATTAAATACAAATTAATAATAATCTATTAGGCCTGAAGATGCCTCAAGAGGAGGCAAAATATCGCAAAAAGAAGTGACGATTTAGATAAAAAAAAAAATACGTGTGATGTCGCGGGACACCAGGTAGGAACGAAGTTCCTTGCATTTTTCATTAAATATAAATTTTAAAATCACACTGCTCAGTACGTATACATTGCTAACTACTTATACATGGTGGAGTTAGAAAAGAGACAAAATTAAAAGTAACAAACTGTTTGTACCTAGCAAGAGTTAAGGAAAAATTAAAATTAAATCATTATTTGTATCATTAAAGCAAGCGTCTTACTATAAATATATATTGAATATAAGATAAATGTTGTTCATGATGAGTTTATAGTTAAAGAGTATGTTTGTTAAAGGATGTTGGATTGAAATAGGACTGTTTTCTACCTACCCGCCCTGTTAATTTAAAATATTATAAAATATATCTCTTCCCTACTCTAAAGCTTCTGCTTGTATCCGGTTGAAATTTTACATGCCTGTTTCAATTGTACTTTAGACAATGTGTAAGAAGTTTTATTAAAATCGTTATACCTTAGAACAGAAGATATCAGTAAAAACGTTGTTTTCTTTATTTTAAACGGGGTTTTTTTTTTTTTTTGGTCCACTTTAATAAATTTAGCGATCTATATCACTTCATAATAGTGTCGGTGTTCGTTTTACTAAGAAAAAAAAAAATTAAAAAAGTTGTTTGTCTCATTAAATAGATGAAGTTAGAACTTTTTCTTGGATTAAGTACGCAGTATTTTAATAATATACTTAATATATTGAAATAAGTGTCAGCACAGATCAATTTTACTTTTAACAAGACCGTGATTATATTTTCTATATTAACAAACCCAAGTGACATTTTGACATATAACAAAAATAAACAAAACAAGTCAAGGAGCAGGCTTCCTTTATAACATTTTTTCTCGTCTTTTTAAAGCTTAAGTTTACGCAAGCGTTGCACATGAACGCTTGGGCGGATAACGATTTCCAACGAACTCAGCCTGGGCATTGGTAAGATGAACATGTGTACCAAATTTCAACTAACTCGATGATCTTTTACTTAAGACGGATTTTGCGTGACGGTGATTTTGGTCGTTTTTTTCGGATTCACTCCAGGGCTCCAGAACGTGCCATAAGTATTGTATTAATCATACATCAAATTAATACAATACTTTAATCCGTGTTTTATGCGTGAATGAATAAATTTTTTTTTTTTAGAAAATATACAAAATAAACAATATAAACAATATAATATAAAAAGAAGAAACACGACTGTATAATATCCTGCTAGATATGGGAGTCTTTCCTCGTACATTGAAAAAAAAGTTATTGCCAAAGCAGCTTTCAGCATTCAAAAGGCCATCATCAGTGTCTATTGAGGAGTCTCACGTCGATCTCTAACTTGAATTAGATTCGCCACTCACTAAATCTTTTTAATAATGTAACTTTTTTCTTCGGCAGTAGGCACTGATGATGGCTTTTTGAAGGCTGAAAGCTGCTTTGGCAATAATTTGTTTTCAATTTACGCGGTGACACTGTTTGTGTTATTCACACAAACAGTTATACAGTAACACACAGTTATTTATACAGTAACCTGTTCCATATCATTTTAATTATTTAGATATACTATTTGCAATATTTATATCTACTATCTTATCTGTATGTTTTATTTTTCGTGATAAGTAACGTCGCTGCAATAACCTTGGCAAGAAATTATATTTAAGGCAATGATTAATTTTATGAACATGCATTATTTTTTTTAATGAAAAAATCAGTATCATTTCTACTACTACCACTCCAGAAATACAAGCTCCTGTAAAGATTACATTGCAGTTGTGAAAGCACTTGATAGCTTATTGCCCTTATCAGTTGTAGTTGTTTATAAATAGTGTATTTTTTTCTTTATTATATTATTTATTATAGTTTTGTGATAGTTACCAGTTTCTGTTAACATTATATTAGATGGTAGTTCTGCTTCAAATGGTATTTTATTTGCTTCAATTTTCTTTTAATCAAAACTCCAATATTTACTAAAACCATTATGCCCATTTATTTATTTGTCATATTATTGCAGTGTTGTCAGTGGTGTAGTGGCAAATTTTCCACTGTGAAATCGCTAAATATATTTGTCAAATTATAAGGAACGTCGTATTTATATTTCATATTATTATTTAAGATCAACATCAGTCGAGTTTACAAATTTTTTTACATTATTTTTTACATTATTATTTACATCAATCATATTATACCAAATCAATATTTAGCAATACATTGGCTATATTGAATTTTACTGTGGAAAACCAGTGTGGGAATGCCGTTTCTACTCCACTACACCACTGAGTGTTGTGTATTTTTTTTTTTTTTTTTTTTTAATTTCTTTATTGTCATAACTTTAACTACATACATTATGTAACAAGAAGTCTTGATAATGAATTACAATTTATATTAACATTATGGTATTGACTTGATTCGGGTGGTCACCCAGTGGTGGCACTCCGTAACATGTTTTATTATATTCATGCATATTTTTTATTTATTATTACATATATATTTATGTATAGACTTAAATGTTAGGTTACAATGTTTAGGAGGTCCCTAGGCCATTCTCTTTTTAGTCTCCGGCGAGGAGCGGTTGGGATAGTAAGTGAGGAAAGGGATTGGACATTTGGATTTGGGTGCAAGGCTAATTTGGTGTGAAAGTTTTTATATCGTTCTATGGCCAGGTTTCTAATAAAAGGAACATTAAGATCTTTATGGATTACAATATTTGGTACGTAGAATGGTAGATGAGAAAGTTTCCTGAGAATTTTTGACTGTAGGATGTTTGATGGTTTGGTGGAGCCCCAGAGTTCTATTCCATAGGCCCAGGAGGGTTTTAGAATTGTGTTGTATATTTGTAATCTGTGGTGGAGAGGAAGTTTTGAGCGAGTGTCTAGCAGTCGTAGAAGGAGTTTGTAGCTTCTGTTGACTTCCATCCTTTTTAGGCGTGTGTGTAGGTTCCATGTAAGTCTTTTGTCTAAGTGAAGCCCCAGGTAGCGGACTTCGGATGCTATAATATTCAGGAGAACTGGCGGGCAGTATCGTGAGTGTTGTGTATTAAAATAATTTTAATACAGTATAAAAAAAATTGTAGAATATCTATTTCATTATGATTAAAACAGCTGCAATAATTTAATTCTTAAAGAGCTAATATATCTCCATTGCATTCAAACTCTACTCTAAGAGGTCTTTCACTTGTTAGGTTTGAGTTTAATTTTATATCACTTTAAATGCAATTCAATTTTTTTTAGGATTTTTTTTTTATGTTTTAGGTAGTATTCATACTATGGAAAGATGATATTTTACTTTAAACTTCTAAAAAAAATTTGAATTGCTAATTGATTGTACTAGGTACAGGTACTAATTAAGTACTTTATAATTATAAGCGTTAATTCTCGGTCTAGTTCTATTGCCGTGAATATTTGGCTTGCTAGACTTGTAGAATAAGATTGAAAGCTTGGATTCGGGAATTTGTATCTGTAACGACAGAGAAAAATCATTCTCCAGTATACCTCAGTTGGTAAGAGCGCCTGTAACGGATATATAGGAGGCCCGTGGTTTAAGTCCCCGTGCTGGGGTCTATTTTTCTCTGTATGTCTCCCGTAGTTAATGGTAATTATAATTTGATTTAAATGCAGTGTTTAATGCAATTTCAGGTGGTGCTATCGAGTCAAATTAAAATGTTTTTTGTCAGACCAATACTTTGTATGGCGAGGAGACAGTTAACTAGAAGAATTAGCTCGGAAAGTAACGATATGGTTAAAGTCTCAGTTAATGATGATACAGGTTTGTTATATTATAAGTAATACCACTAAAATAGTAAAGAAATGATAAAAAAATACCCTTTTTTATGATAATTAACTCATTCTATTTCTTCTTTAATGTATGTATATATTTTTATTTTTAGGCTTTGCCACAGTTACAATGTCAAATCCACCTGTAAACAGTTTAGGTTTGGACATGTTAACAAGTCTAAATGCAGCTCTCGCTGACTTAGAGAAAAATAAGTGTAAAGGAATGATACTAACTTCTGTAAGAATTTGTCAAATTTTATCGTTAGTTACTTATAAAGTTTTGCAATCAGTGTGGCTTTAAGTTAACGATATATAGATAAGAGAAGTTATTACTTTCTTACTTTTTACTGATAATAACACTAACACTAAGAGACAAAAGCGTGACTAAAACCTATTATGTAAACTACTGAATGTGGTTAATTTTCATTATTAATTGGACATTTGCTCTCCGCACATCTTCAGTCGCTACTATAGATAATATCTATAGTGATTTTGAAGTGGGTAAGGGAGCAATTTTTTAATTTTGTGATACTAAATTAAACTTTAGGGAAAAGTGTAAGGGGTTTCTGGTTGGGAAACATTTGAATTTCATCGTTCATTGATTCATAAATACAAGTTAAAAATCCTGAAAAAGTTTCCTTATAAGGTAGTAGGTAGGTTTACCTGGGTTTTGTCCAAGACATTACTTATAGTTTGTTACTAGGGTTGTAAAGAAGGTGGAAGAGGTAAGATGGGTTTGGAAAGTTAGCCCCCACCCACCTACCTCCCTGCTCCTTTTGTTGTTGAATGGCTATCAACTATATGTTGGGCTACCCGCAGATAGCCCCAGATTAATTTCAACCTTTTATGCCAGGGGCGGCCAACCTTTTTCGATGTTGGGCCACAATCGTGGTTACACAAACTCGGGGGGCCGATAAAAAGGAGTGTGGGGGAAGCTGGAATTCTAGGTAAAAAGAAGAGAATTCACATGCCTGTTGATTTTCAAAAAACATCATGGGGTGCGCAGTCATTCAGTTAATTCCGATATCCAATCATTAAAATAATAACAATTATATAATTATTATTTTATAAATAAAATATAAATCATTATAAAAAATCCGGGTAAAAGTTGAAACAAATGCAAAACAACTTTAAAAAAAATACTGGCAAGATGGCCGGGGGCCACAAAAAAAGGCGTCGCGGGCCACTTTGCGGCCTTCGTGCCGTGGGTTGGCCACCCCTGATTTATGCTTTTTGATACTTTAATTCATGTTAAGATCAAAAGAATTTTGACAGATTTAAAAAATGGGGGTAAAATTAAATAAATTAATTTAACAATAATAGGTTGTAAAGTATAAAATCATTAAAGTATAATATGAAATATACTTATATACTTATATATTATACTTAAGTATATGAAACATACTTTAATGATACTATGTGCCACCTTAACTGGCAGACTATTTAGAGAAAAATAAACTTTCCTACTGTTTCAGGATTTGCCTACAGTTTTCTGTGCTGGGCTAGATATAAAAGAAATACACAAACCTGACTTGGATAGATATAACAAATTCTGGCATATATTTCAAAATATGTGTTTAAAGCTCTACCTTAGTTCTTTTCCTTCGGTAGCTGCTATCAATGTTGGTAAACTCGTCAATTCTACTTGAAATTTATCTATTTTAAAAAAAAGTCTACAGTGAGATATGGTATGGAATACAGTTGATTTATCCTACACTTACCTTGTAAGATACTTAACTACAAGTATAAGATGAGTGAACTTCTGAAATTGGCTTTAACTCATTAAAAAAAAGGACTACATTAAACCATTTTGAGGAAATTTATCTTTAAGTATGTTAACGACCATTCACCCTACCTGGACTTTAAGATTAGGAGTGGCAAGACCTCACATCTGGGTACAAGATAAACACCCAATCCAACAAACCTTCTTACAGGACTCTACTATAATCTAGTCTACCCACTAAGACTTATAAATGCTTTTAAATATAAATCAAATCAGTGCTTTTCTACAACTAATTCCTTTATTTCTAGGGTCATAGTCCGGCTGGAGGTTGTTTAATGGCTCTTGGCTGTGAATATAGGATTATGGTTGGGCCAAAATACACTATTGGCCTTAATGAAACTAAAGTGGGTGTTGTTGCACCAACTTGGTAATAAATAAAAAATTGAAAATTTAATAAGTATATTAAGGCTTTTATTAAATTCTAATAATGCTTTAATAGAGTGTAATCTCTCTTAATTTGTATTTAGTGTTTAATATGAGTATACCAACCATATCATTTCCAATCCTCTCCTCATCAAACCCCTAAACATAAAAAAAGATTAGTGAGACTCTTACACATTCGAAGTGCAACTTAAGTTCTAGGAACAGTTGATTTTATGCAATCAAATATAGAGGCCTGTGGTTCAAATCCCAGCGCTGGAGTGTATTTTTCTCTGTCTGTTTCCCGTAGTTAATAATAATTATAATTTGATTTAAATTAAAACTTAATCTTTCCGTAATATGAATACTACCAAAATCGTAAAATATGAATTTCTAATTGATTGTACTAGGTACAGGTACTAATTGGGTACTTTATAATTATAAGCGTTATTTCTCGGTCTAGTTCTATGTCATTAATGTTGACTTCTCAGATTTGTGGAAAATTGAAAGCTTAAATTCGGGACAAGGTATCATTAACGTCAGAGGAAATCATTCTCCTGCGTAGCTTAGTTGGTAGAGCGCTATACCGGAAATATAGAGGCCTGTGGTTCAAATCCCAGCGCTGGAGTGTATTTTTCTCTGTCTGTTTCCCGTAGTTAATAATAATTATAATTTGATTTAAAAAAAAAAAAAAAAAAAAAAAAAAAAAACTTTTAAAAACATTACATAGAGTAAACTACCCCTATTTTTGATGGCTTGTCTCTTACCTCATTAATAATTATTTGATTTGTTTTTCAGGTTGATGGACAGTATGAAGAATGTGTTAGGTACAAGGCAAGCTGAACTGGCTCTAACTACTGGCAAATTGTTCTCAGCTTCTGAAGCTCTTAAAGCTGGTCTTATTGATGAGATGGTTTCTTCTAAAGATGAAGCCTTGCAGAAAGCAGAAGATTTCCTTGATGCTCAATCTAACTTACCTCGTAATGGTTTATTTTATTCATTTTTTACTTTCTCATAAAGGTAGTATGTAGTATGGAGTAGTATTGTGATAGCGCAACAATCACCTGTTAAACAATTTTGAAATATTTTTAATAATAAATTAATTAAATTAGATATAGTCCCCAGGCCACCATAAGAAGTGAGCCGCTGATTGATAAAGTTTTCTTACCTTATGGAATTGCTTATTTATGCCTTGTTTACCGATGAATTGGGTATATGGCAACAGGGCGCTGGGCCATTTCCTTTTTTTTTATATGCCAAACATGCCGTTCTGCGGGAACATTGAAAAGAGATAGATAAAGTTTTGATTTTCACAGGATCGTTTAATTAAATTATTTAAAAAAAACAGTGGTACACGTGGCCACCGATACGAGTGGGCCGTTTGGGGTGTCCACAGCCCCAAACATGTCGCTCTGCGAGGACGTTGAAAAGTGAACGGCCCACTCGTATCGGTGGCCACAAGTACCACTGTTTTTTAAATAATTTAATTAACCGATTCAGTGAAAATCAAAACTTTATCCATCTCTTTTCAATGTTCCCGCAGAACGGCCTGTTTGGCATGTAAAAAAAAAGAAATAGCCCAGCGCCCAGTTGCCATATACCCAATTCATCGGTGGACATGGCATAAATAAGCGATTCCATAAGGTAAGAAAACTTTATCAATCACCGACTCACGTCTTATGGTGGCCTGGGGACTAATATCCTTGGAATAAAATTCAATACCACTATTCATATTTCACACTGATAAAAACACACATCTAGGAAATCACTTTTCGGTGCATGAACCTCACAAATTTATATGTATATTTCAACAAATTTTGAATAATAAATCTTTTTTTTATATATTTTGTGTAGCTTTGGCGAGATCTACAACGAAGAAGAGATTTCGCCAACCTTCAATCGAATGGCTTTTAAACAAGAGGCAAGAAGATACCAAACTTTTCTATGATTTTATAATTCAGTCTGAAGTTCAAAAGGGGCTTGGAAATTATTTGACATCACTTAAGAAGAAATAGTTTTAATAGTGTGCAATAAATGTAATTATATGATATTGTTTTATATGTTTACTTATATAAATATTTATTCTTGTTATTTGTTGAGACTTTTTTTTTTATGATCATCCTTCAGGAAATGTAAATATAACTCAAATTATAGTTAATGAAGGAATACAGAGAAAAATATACTTTGACACCGTGATTTAAATTGAGATATTAAAGTGCGACGGACTGACAGACACATGAACCTCAACGTAAGGGTTCGTAGATGAACTATGGAACCCTAAATATCACATTACTGAAGAAAATTAATTTTCTTAAGCGGAAAATTTATCTCCTCATATGACATTAAGACCTTGATATGAAGTAGAGTTAACATATTTAAAGCAGGGTATTCTTCAGGGTGTGATACTCACACTTGTTCTCTTTTTGTAGTAAAATAAAATAAAAATATTCAAAATAGAATGTTTTTTGCCGGTTGTAATATAGCATGGGAAGTTTGAAATAAAGTAATATAATTTAAAAATAATATAATTTAAGAGACAACTTTGATGTTGATGCATTGATTTAACTGATTTCTGAAGTTTCTCCAACTTAGTGACCAGCATGCATTGGCGTAACTAGGATAAAAGTCTGGGGGGGCTAAGCCCCTGGGAGGGAGGGGGTCCTCCCCCGGAAACTTTTGAAATTTCGATACCCTAAAGTCTAATTCTAGAGGTTCTTTTTACCTAATAAAAATGTAGGTACATTTTAAAAAGTATCGAAAAATGTATTTAAAACAGTTATTATAGAGTAAAGCAAAAACAATCGACAGAGATAGAAATGAAAGTATGACTACAGTCTATAAGATTAGAGCTGGCACAAGAAATATTAATCTTCTAGTACAAGATATAAATTGTGTACTAATGTAAATTGTACTAATATGAATTTATAAATGTCTCAAGTACTTTTTTCGAAAATATTTTTGCACTCATTTGGTACATTTTAAAAGGCCTTTCCAACGATACCTCTGTCAAATCGGCACAAAGCCCTTTCTGGTGCGGCTAACCAAGGAGGACGTCCTTCACATAGACGTAGCTCCCGAAGTAGGAATCGGAAATATAAAAACAAACCGGAATCTCAAAGAGGACAATTTGACCTAAAGTCCTGTACCCTTTTGAACCCCGACCGAATCAAATTGCAAACGATACATAAGGTCTAAGTCGAAATTTCAGAAAAACACGATTTTTGTGAGTTTTTTCCTTAAACATGATTTCCTGAAGGTACAAAAAAAAAGGGGGGATTGCCCTTACCCCTTGAAAAGGACATTTTCAGAGCATACGAAGCAGAGTAGGAGACTATTTTTTTTCTCGGTATGTACCTCTTATGTACCATCTTGTAGTACCTCGAACTCAGAATTTAAAGAAGTAAAAGTACCATCAAGTTTAGAAGCAAAACGCGGTGAGCAGCATTTCATAGGCTTTTAAGGCATAAAAGCCCAATGGCGTCGAAGCCTCATGTATAAAAACGTTTAAAAAAGGTTTTTTTGTTTCAAAGGGCCTGAAACGTGAAAATTTTTAAAATGTTTTTAGATCACTTTTGTATTCTTCCCAAGGGCTTTCCAATAATATACCACACCCCACACCGAATATCTCAAGTTTTCTGATCAGCGAAAAAAAAAATTCCCGATGTCGCCCTTAAGGGGGAGTGCAGGTAAAAAAAAGTTCTCGTTACCGGCTATGGACTTCTGCGGGTATACAAAAGCCTTGAAAAGAAATTTTAATTTTTCAATAATTTCAAAAGTTTTACGTAAAAACGTGTTAAAAAAAACGCCTTTTTTGACCGTAGACGATTTCCCGTTGAAAATAAACCCATTTCCCAAAAAATATTCCGGCATATAGCATTTTTCCCTAAAAATACACTATAACCTTAACAATTTCCAGAAAACTGCATGTCTCACGACAAAAACACCCATCAGTACAAAAAACCAAAAATCACACTATTTCCCCCTTTTGGGCCAATTTCCACCCTTAAGGAGTGGTTTAAAACAGCCCTTACCTAATGTTTGGTCAAGCGATTATTAAGGTTCCTAACCGATTTTGACATTACCTACTCGTATTTTTTTCCGAAAATCAAGAGGCGGGGTACAATTGTTTTTGCCGCGGCGCCTTAAAATACAGTAGAATTTTACAACCCCCCCCCCCCTCCCCTCATTCGATGGACAAATTGGCGTCCCTGTCCCACACCACAGCTCGGTCGGCCTGCGGCATCCCTCGCAAAGACAGTCGATTTACAAAAATTAATTGACAGACTGACTAGTTTTTCGTTGGACATTTCAAACGAAAACAAAAATCTATCAGCACTTGGGCTCAGGTATTCGTTTTCTTGTTTGCCAGATTAGTCAATAATTAGGTAGTAGGTACAAATGTCCGTAAAAAACCAACTTGGATTTTTTTTACTTTTCTATTTTTCTAGGGGGAGCTAATTTTCATCTAGGGTGGGCTTAGCCCACCCTAGCACCCCCCTAGTTACGCCAATGCCAGCATGGGGGCTATTTGGTCACGAATATTGTTCTTCAAGACTTCCAAGTGTATTAATATTTTCCTAAAGGACATCAAAAGATTAACTTATACTCATGGGTGGATTGGGGGCACTGGGAGGATGAGACATTTCCTGAAGTGCCTAAAAGCCAATTATAAACAAGAAAAATTGGTCCGACAATTCGAAAAAAAAAAAACTTTCACATAACAATATGCTATTTCTTCAGTGCAATGCCAGTGATACAATGGCTCAATGTTCACTTCTTACAAAATGTGTGTTTCAGACAGCAATAGATGTGTCGTAAAGACAAAATGTACTAAGCATCTTTATGCTGTAATTGGTGCTCCTTTTACCGCTCCTACTGTATAAGTGAGGCGCCAGAGTGCATGTAGGAATATGAAATAATATTACGGATAAAAGGAATAAAAACACGACACACTGGCGGCAGAAGGTGGATATCTATTAGCAGACCCCCAAAAATGCGATTTTCTGGATAACTTTTGATTATTTTCCTCCTTTTTTTTGGCACTTCTTTAGATTGTTACTCCCCTTATTATAAAATAGAGGGGAGTAACAATCTAAAGAAGGTGTAGGGAATGTTTTTCTTTAGACTGTTTCTCTCCTTATAAAACAGAAGTGTGATATTCCATTGTCCAAAAGTACATTGGACTAAACATCCCTTTTTCTGTATTGTTATTTAGTCAAAGTCATTTATATTCTAAAACAACATAGGGGAGTAACAATCTAAAGAAGTACCTTTTTTTTACTGAGAAAGCAAGTGCTAGTATTCTAGCTTAGCAATTTCATAGTTCTTTGTATCGTTTGAATCAACATGAAATTTTTTGCACCTATTTTATTTTATCATACAATAATAATTGTACTATATAATAGTGGTATTATTATTATTATATAATACCACTATTTTATTGCAGCTTTAGTTATCGCATTATAAAATAAAATATGACATAAATTGTGATATTTTTACCATCACTTTAATAAAATTTGAACATTTGTACTTATAATATAGGTGACAAAGAATAAGTTATCAGGGAGGGGGCCCCCCTAATTGCAAGGGGGGGGGGGGGGTGCTCATTCGATAATATGGCACCAGTTGGTTGGTTTTCCGAGCCTGATGCTACCTCCCTATTCACCCCTGTTTATACTCAAAATTCTTGCTTGATTTTAGTCAAACTCTTGATGTACACTATCTCTTGGACTAACAGTTAAATTTAATGAAAAAGAAAAAGTATGGTAATTTTATTTCATCTCTAACACTATACATTAAATATTGGGACATCCATATTTAGAACAAAAAAAAATTTCTCAATTTTATTTTTCGGTATGATTTTTTCTGAACCTGTATGCTAAATTTAATCAAAATTGGTCATCTAGTTTAGGCTCTACACATATAAACAGATATCAGGCATTTATTTAAAAAAAAACCCTTTTTTTTGGACTCAGTGGTTCTCAGAATGTGTAAAACAATCAAAATAAAATTAATAAGCCATAATAGTACATTACCCGTTGAGTGCGGAAAGTAGCATTTTGCATGCGAGTGTGGACTTTGGACCCGAGCGACAGCGAGGGTAGTAAAACCACACGAGCAATGCAAAATGCCGTTTTCGCACGAGTTGCGTACCGTACTTTATCTACGATTGTTAGATTTAAATAATAAATACAGAAAAAAATAAACTTGCTGTATGTAAGTTCGTATCTCTCTCTTGATAAAGATGGCATTAATTCTTGAGTTGTATTTTTTGCCGAATTAATTATTTCTGGAGGAGTATTATTCTCCACATTTTCGTCAAACTCACTTGATTCACTCATTGTTTTTCACTAAAAACTCGATATAAACTGTTACTTTAATAAAAGAACAGCAAAAGTAATTTAAGTAGTAAAATTTAAAAAATATAGTCCATTCGTTGGATTATCTATATTCATTATTGTCCATTAGTTTACAAAATTTAAAGAATATAAGAAACCAAAAAATAAAACATTCATTTCCTTTATCTTCTGAACCAAGGTAATAAACATAAGTAATTCATAACTCATAAATAAGAAATAAATAATGTAAATTTCGTATTTTTAAATTCAAATTATTCAATCTTACTGATTCCGTCATCTTTAAACCAATAGAAAGTCTTAGTGATAACACATGCGCAATTGATAAGTTAGAGTTAAGGTTATCAGATAATTCCAACCCAAGTAGATTTGAGATAAATTTAGACGAAAAGTTAAGGGGATAGTTTAATTTTAAGTTTAGATTTAAAAATAAAAAAGTCTTATCAAATTCTTTTATCTAATTGTAATATATTATTTGGCGGAATTTGAAGCTTTTGTCAACTCTGTAAGTATTCTGATGTGTAATAACTTCTGTGAATTGAATCAAAATAAAATTTCGGTTTATAGTTATTAGCTGATTACTCTCAAATATTTAAGAAGATAAAAGTAAGATTGTGCTTGTTATAAAAGGCTAAATTTATCTTTTATTTCCTTACTTTAATCTGTTAATACATGCGAAGAATTTACAAATTCGTATTCTTATTTAATTAGTTATCGATGATATTCTTTGAAAAGTGTGCAAATATAATACATTTTAATGAAATTATTTAATTATTCCTTCTATAATGGTTTTCAATTATGCCTTATTTCGACCTCTCTTTTGATCCTATCCCTTAGTTTAATAGTCTGTTAAGACATAGGGATATTAATAATACTTATGATGTCTCTTTGCCTAACAGTTCTTTAGACAAAGGATTATAATCTCTCCTGAGTACAGAAGTGATCATATTTTATGAATATCCTTTGTCTGCAGATTAACTTCAATATGACAAAGGGATATCATCTCTAAAATGTATTAATTATATGGATATAAGCTTTCAAATGTATTAATCTTAAAAATTAACTGTTATGACAACGGATTATAATCTCTCCTGTGTACAGAAATGATCATATTTTATGAACATCCTCTGTCTGCAGATTAACTTCAATATGACAAAGGGATATCATCTCTAAAATGTGTTAATTATATAGATATAAGCTTTCAAATGTATAAATCTTAAACATGAACTCTTTTGACAAAGGAATATAATCTCTTAAGTACATAAATCAAGTGAAATTGTGCTGCAAAGCGATTCTCAACTGTATTGATAACTGCAGATTAGCCTCAATATTAATTAAGGTTATTCACCTCAATAATTATATAACCCTAATTATATTTAAAATATTTGTCTGAAGCACCCTTGACATTGCCACACCTAGAATCTATATATTTTAGTTGCAGGACTTGTTCAATAAATGATAAATCTGCACTATTTGGCCAATTTACTTGCAATTTTTTTTAAACTGTTCCTTTTTACATATTAAAAACGATTCCGGTTGTACCATCTTGGTAAATTCAATAGTTTTTTGTAAAAAAAAACAACGTAAAAGTGTCACTTTCTTAGGGAAATGAGGAAGGTTATGCCAAAAAGTACAAATCTTAACCTAAATGAACCATAACCTTCCCTTATTTTTCTTAGGAAGTGACATTTTACGTAATTTTTTTTGGCCAACGTTAAAGTGATAATTAAGCGAATTTTGTACTTCGGTTTAGACCTCTACCTGGTCTATATGCAGCAGGGTTGTTTTTCTTCGGAAAATGAGCGTAGCACTGCGGAGCGGCTGATAAAAATACTTTGTTTCTGTAAACAGCACTGAACACTTCACTTTTACGTATTTTTTTTACAAAAAAATTTACCGAGATGGTACATTTAGGATCGTTTTTAATATGTAAAAAGGAACAGTTTAAAAAAAAATTGCAAGTAAATCGGACAATTAGAAATTGGTGGGCCAAATAGTGCAGATTTACCCAATAAAATGATAAGACAAAGGGATATTTACATATTGACAAAGGGCTATTGGTGTATATTAATTAGAATTAATCATATCGTGTCATTAGTATAGTCCACTCATGGCTTCCTTATCTTAAATTTTTGGTTGCCAGATATGGACACAGTCAGAAAGTGGATGGAAAACATGTGTCAATGCAGTATCGGTTTTTAAGATGATTTTTTATGTTTGTTATGGTTAGACAACCATAGATTGTGAATTTTGTCAGATAGTAAGTCAGGCCACTATCTGACTAAATTTCAAGCTCTCTTTGGCTAGGTAGACGAGGTCAGTTTATCTAATTGCCTATTAATGAAGCACACAGCCTAAGTGACTCCTTATTAGTTTAAAAAGCATATTGATTGTACCCCTTGTATCTTCAAAGAGAGCTCTTTTTGAAATTATTGTCACTTAGATACCATCTTAAAAACACCAAATTTGGAAATGTACGATATCTCACTGTGTCACCATTGAAGTATAGAAATATGTTTTAAATAATAATGTATTTTTTAAATTTAATTGCAGGTAATTACCTTAGTAAGTGGTTAAACGAAGCAAAATGAAGTTGTTCCGGCCAGTGTTTTCTACATTCAGGAAGGAGTTTGCTCGACGAATGAGCTCTGCCTCAGGTGAACTGGTCAATGTCTCTGTTAATGATGATTCAGGTGAGTTAAAAACATACTTTAAATTAGATTAATATTGTATTTATAGGCTTTTATTAATTGACCGAGCTGATTAAAAAAAAAAAAAAAAAGCTTAATTTCACAAATTGGGAATACATTTGTAGGAAATAAGTATGTGAGATATACATATACAGTAGAACCTCGATAAGAAGTTTCTCAAGGGGATTAGTTAAACAGAATTGTTATCGAGGTGCTCTTTTTGTTGAGAGTCGTGTTATCAAGGTTATTTTGGCTATCAGTCGTTTTATCGAGGTTAATGGGTGGGGCTTTCAAGTCTAGACTTGTTCAAGGTTGACCCATTCCTGTATAGAGTCGCGTTATAGAGGTTGACTTCTCAAAACGACTTGTTATAGAGGTTCTGTGTTACGTTGTGAATTGGAAAAAAATCCGTGTTATTGAAGTTGTTTGGATAATAATAGTCGTGTTATAGAGGTTAATTTAACATTATGTATTATGTCAATCTCAAGGGGATTTGAAAATTGCACTTGTAATTGAGGTAGTCGTGTTATTGAGGGTCGTGTAAGCGAGGTTCTACTGTATATTGATTTTAGAACATTTTTTAATGATCAACAATTTTATTTTAAACAGAATTTTGATAAGCTTAAAAAATATGGTACAAAATAGGTGACCACTTTGATTTAGAGTAATATTTGAATAACTATCCTATCAAGGGACAAACTCTCATCAACTTGATTTTAGGTCTACTAACTAATTTTGTACTCAGGATCATGGAAATCACATTGTCCACCATAATTGGTGAGACATGGCCGCTCTCCAACGATTTATTTTTTTTCAAATGCCTATTGCCAAGCTATGCCCTGAACTTAGCCGACCACATATTCTTAAAAGCTACCAAAAGATTTACTTATACACAAAATCCTAGCTTGATGTTAGTCAGACACTTCTTTGCATGCTATCTCCTGGACTATTGTGATATATTGTGATCATTACAGAAATGTATCTCACTTCAAGCGTTTTAGATTTGAATTTGGTTTTTGAATTTTTAATACTTCTGTAAAATAATTTTGTTTCTTAACGTTTTTTTAGGTTTTGCAACAGTAACTATGTCAAAGCCTCCTGTGAACAGTTTAAATTTAGAATTATTGACGAGTCTTCATTCCACTTTGACTGATTTGGAGAAAAACAGATGTAAAGGAATGATCCTCACTTCCGTAAGCTCTTATATTTATTTCCCTTTGAGAACCAGGTATAAAAAAATTGGGTACGGGGTACCTCGGAACTTTTCCTCACTTCAGAGGCCACTAAGTGGGTAAGGAGGAAGCAGCATTGGACGTGGTCAGTACTTGGATGGGTGACTGTTCTGAACTAACTGATTTATTACCATTCTTAAAAAAAAAACCTCATTTTTAATACCTATATTTTATTTAATTATTTGAAGTTTGGCGGTATTTTGACAGATGTAGACAAACTTTGACATCATCAAAATTATCGCACTAATAAATAATTATATTCGCTTATAACTTATAAACTAATTAATGGAAAATCTCCTTTTTTTTTTTTTATATTTATTCCTTAATTTTATCCGGTTCCAACGATATGCTATATGTTAAAAACCTATTTATACTTTCGGTATTATTAACCGTCAAAGTTTAAAAATTCAAAAGTTGATAACTTCAAAATGGCGGCCAATATCAAAATGAAATTTGGTGGGCTTGTTTGTCATACAGAGAGGTACATTCGTGCCAAATTTCAACTCGATCAGGACCATTTTCGATTTATTACGATTTTTTAACATTTTTGCTGACTCAGCAAACTGGGTTCAAAATGGTGGTAAAAGTTGATTTTCCGGGCGGCACCACTACAGGTAAGGACTAATTTTTCTGCCAAGTTTCCACTCTCTAGGTTGCTGAAAACCACTCATGAGGTCTTAAAAACACTTAAAACGGATAATTCCGTTGAAATCTTGAAAAAAAAATTTTGGTGAAAACAATACTTTTCCTACTATAGGTAGTGAGGAAAAGTATCCAATGGCTTTTCTTTTTGCCCATTACATAGTACTTCAATGTTTTACATTCACAAAAGAACGATTAATTAAATAAATATTAATTTATTTACCGTTCCTGAGAGCTGTATCCTTAAATTGTCTTTGAATAAGGACAATTTAAGCACCCATTTAAATTTTAATATATATAGCTAAAAACATTAATGTTTATTTATTGTTACAGAGTTCTCCGACTGTATTCAGTGCTGGTCTAGATATAATGGAAATGTACAAACCTGATTTAGAAAGGGCTAAAAAATTCTGGATGACACTTCAAGATGTATGGATGAAATTATATCTCAGCCCTTTCCCTTCTGTAGCTGCTATCAATGTTGGTAAATTCCCGTTGTTTATTTTTTTGTGATTTTAAATTTATTATTTACAAGTGTTTAGTTACTCTATATTTTATTTAATTATATTGCAAGTCTGAAATAAATATTAACCTTTTATGTTTTGTAGGGTCATAGCCCAGCTGGAGGATGTTTATTAGCACTTAGCTGTGAATACAGAATTATGGTTGGACCCAAATTTGCTATTGGTTTGAATGAAACACAACTAGGCATCATTGCTCCACCATGGTAAGTAAGTTAAGGAAAATTTGTTCACTTATCAGGCTAAGCCGGTGGTGATAACAGCTCATAGATGAAAACTAGGTTGTCTTAATAAAGCCATAGTGGAGGGAGAGTATTTTACTATTTTACTTGAGTTTTGGAAATTAGTTATTTTTAAACCATTTGTATGAATAATTCTGAATTTCAGAGCCTTAATTCACTTAGAAGAAGTTGTTCAAAATATTTGTTTAACCCTGGAATGCTAATGGTAGTCAATTGACGAGCATAGTTTGACCCTTAACCTTCCATACTTGTATGTGATGGTGATGGGCACCCCATCCTTCAGCGGTGCTTGTTCTGGTAGGTGTGTTACCTACCAGAACAAGCAGTTGAAGTCCTTTCGCTCGTTTTCTGGTAAATTCCCGTCAAAGCTACATCATCAATACGACTAACACTTAGTAATAAATGCTATTAATTGGTACACACTGGCCTAGAGTAAGAGGCAATAGGCCTAGGGTAATTGGCCTTGGGCTAGAGAGAAGTAACTTTAGGCCTGGAGCATTCTTAGGTTCTAGGGCGTGTGGCTGGGGTATGGGGCCTGGTGCATTAATGTTCACTTAATTTCAGATGTATTCTGCTGTCCCTACTAACTTATTTTTCATCAAATTTTCTTCAAAATTCTTTAAAAAAAATCTAATAATGAGTTCTTAATAGTTTTCTGTTTTTAAAAGTGTAGTTTCAACCCAAAAAATTTATTTCTATGTATGCTAGTCAAATTGATGAAGGTTTAGTAATAACAGCCATCCAATTACCATTAGCATGCCAGGGTTAAATTGCTAACACAGCCTTATTATATACAATTTATAAGATGTTTAATATTTTTTGTTTAGGTTCATGGACAGTATGAAGAATGTGTTAGGTACAAGGCAGGCTGAACTGGCTCTAACTACGGGTAAATTATTCCCGGCTCCTGAAGCTCTTAAAGTTGGTCTTATTGATGAGATGGTTTCTTCTAAAGATGAAGCCTTGCAAAAAGCAGAAGATTTCCTTGATGCTCAATCTAATTTACCTCGTAAGATCACTTCTTTGTATATTTTATATTCTATTCACTGCTTAAATTGCACCTTTTTTTTTCAAATCAAGAAAACCAGAATAGGTTTTTTTGTTGGAGTTATGTTTCTCAACCACCGCCAATAAATTGTAAATATTCAGTTTAGGGCATATAAGAATATATTTTAATAGATCTGTTACACGTATCCATGTTCACTAATAGACAACAAAATATCACTGCACTCAGAAATAGATTTTGTAATACTTATTTTCTTTTTTTCAAATCAAAATTAATAATTGAATGATTTATTTCAAAGTGTCAAGTTCAAATATTAGTATTGACATGCTACATTAATCCCTTCTCAGTAACGTAGTTACGCTCAGGAGCCTTGTAGCGCCTCAATCACTTTGATTTTATTTATTATTTTAAGTTTTTATCTACGATTGATACGAAATATAAACATTATATCTTTGTTTAGATGCGTAGAAAGTGATTCTTTACGTACTTGTATTCATTGCGCATGCGCGTCTCATAGTTCTGAATAATTCCTCTTCTTTACCACACTAGTGCGGTAAAGAAGAGGAATTCTTCAGCTTTACGCACGATTAGTGAGTTTGTTTACATTTAACAAAACTAATGTGGTGTTCTTTTATTAAAGTAACTGTTTATATCGAGTTTTTAGTGAAAAACAATGAGTGAATAAAGTGACTTTGACGAAAATGTGGAGAATAATAATCCTCCAGAAATAATTAATTCGGCAAAAATATAACTAATGAATTAATGCCATCTTTATCAAGAGAGAGATACGAACTTACATACAGCAAGTTTATTTTTTTCTGTATTTATTATTTAAATCTAACAATCGTAGATAAAGTACGGTACGCAACTCGTGCGAAAACGGCATTTTGCATTGCTCGTGTGGTTTTACTACCCTCGCTGTCGCTCGGGTGCAAACTCCACACTCGCATGCAAAATGCTACTTTCCGCACTAGAAGCGTAATGTACTATTATGAACTTGAAAAGTCGACATAACTAAAACAATACATGTATAAAAAAAAAATTAAGTCACTTGGCGTATTCCACCAATCTTCTCTTTTTAGTACGATCTGTTCTTGTTTGGTTCTCTTTTGACAAGGTTGAAGTTCTAGATATTATACCACTACTGTTGCATTCACTTTCTTGATTTTCTAGAAAATATGCTGGTTTTAGTCTACCTAACGAAATATTTACTGAACGTCCTTTTATTTCTAGAGTGTAGTATTTTAATTATTTCATTAAAACTTTGAACGGCCCTTCATAAGCTGGTTCTAAAGTTTTCTTGAATGTGGTCCCACTAATCAGCAACATGTTGTTCACCAAGATAAAAGTGTAGTTGGAATTTGGTCCCATTGATCAGCAACATGTTGTTCCCAAATGTGGTCCGTTGTCGTGATAATATTTTTTAAGAAACTTATCCAAAATTTTATTGTTATTTTTATGATTTTGATATTTTATGTTTCATGTTTTGTACTTAATGATATTTATTTTACAGCTATGGCAAGGTCTGTAACAAAAATGAGGTTCCGTCAGCCAACGGTAGAATGGCTGGTTAAGAACAGAGAAGAAGATGTAAAGACGTTCCTTGGATTCGTCACTCAACCTAAAGTTCAACAAGGTCTTGAACTCTATATGG
The DNA here is from genome assembly GCA_951217055.1 of Gerris lacustris. Classification (NCBI taxonomy): domain Eukaryota; kingdom Metazoa; phylum Arthropoda; class Insecta; order Hemiptera; family Gerridae; genus Gerris; species Gerris lacustris. The sequence goes on from OX578286.1 coordinate 11,879,761, forward strand.
CATCTCTTAAAAGCAAATAGTTTGTCTGTGTATAACATGTAATGAAGTATGTCCATATTTTTATATGATATAATAATAAGAAGATGAGAGAAATATATATTTTTTTAATTGTATTAGAATAAAATATTGTCGATTTTATTTGTAAATAACTATCCCATTTATAACTATATAATAATAATAATTATATTTCCACCTTTCAGATTTTTCTTGCAATACATAATAGTTACAGTTATAATTCAAATTTTAAGTTTAGTTCCATGTACACCAGTTATACATTATATTTAAGGTGAGGTCCCTTAGGGTGTCCCAACTTAAGTTTGCCAAAAAGAAAGGGCATATAGGGGACCCTAAAAGGAGTCAAAAATGTTATATTAACCTATGTCCTTTCGCCATTTTTTAAAATTTTGGGCTAAGCTTATTGTTTTACACTTAAACAAGTGTATCTCAAGAACAAAGAGGGGTAACTTATAATTATAGGTACCGTTGGAAACCTAAAAATAAACTCTAACTTACTGAGTAGGGGTTTCAATTCCAATCTCAGAAAAACTCAAACCACCTGAGTAGGTGTTTCAATTCCAATCTCAGAAAAACTCTAACCACCTGTGTAATAGGTATATACATTTATATCATCAACTACTCTACCTATGATAAGCTTAACCACTTGAGTAAGTGTTTCAATTCCAATCCCAGAAAAACTCAAACCACCTGAGTAGGTGCTTCAATTCCAATCTAAGAAAAACTCTAACCACCTGAGTAGGTGTTTCAATTCCAATCTAAGAAAAACTCTAACCACCTGAGTAGGTGTTTCAATTCCAATCTCAGAAAAACTAACCACCTGAGTAGGTGTTTCAATTCCAATCTCAGAAAAACTCTAACCAACTCAGTAGGTGTTTTAATTCCAATCTAAGAAAAACTCTAACCACCTAAGTAGGTATTTCAATTCCAATCTCAGAAAAACTCTAACCACCTGAGTAGGTGTTTCAATTCCAATCTCAGAAAAACTCTAACCACCTGAGTAGGTGTTTCAATTCCAATCTCAGAAAAACTCTAACCAACTCAGTAGGTGTTTCAATTCCAATCTAAGAAAAACTTTAACCAACTCAGTAGGTGTTTCAATTCCAATCTAAGAAAAACTCTAACCACCTGAGTAGGTGATTCAATTCCAATCTAAGAAAAACTCTAACCAACTGAGTAGGTGTTTCAATTCCAATCTAAGAAAAACTCTAACCACCTGAGTAGGTGTTTCAATTCCTATCTAAGAAAAACTCTAACCACCTGAGTAGGTGTTTCAATTCCAATCTAAGAAAAACACTAACCACCTGAGTAGGTGTTTCAATTCCAATCTAAGAAAAACTCTAACCACCAGAGTAGGTGTTTCAATTCCAATCTCAGAAAAACAGAAGGAGAATTAAAAAGCAAATTTATTTTATTTTTTTAAATATTTATTTTCTTTTAAAGAATCTGTACACCAGTCTTAAAAAAAAGGAAAAAATACAATAAATATAACTATTTAAAAAAATAAAAACTATACATTAAGAAAAAAAAAAGAAGAAATTAAATAAAAGCAACAATTAAATAATTTAACAATCCAAAAATTTAAGAATGCACTGAATGTAAACATACGAAGTGCATAAACATAAACTAAATTTTCACTCAAGATCTGAGAAAAAAAAAAAAAATTAGGTATTTCAAAATTCGATTTTAAATTAAAAAATAAAAATAATAAATACTATGGTGCACGTATAATAATAAAAAATGTTATACACATATAGTTTTATAGTTATAATAATAGTTTATATATTCACATAATAATAATTGCATATTGCTGCCACATAATTTTACCCTATAAAAAAAGGTATACAAAATTTATTTTTTTTAACCACTCACATACAAATTTATATTATATTTTCCTCAAATTTCTTGAGAACTCTTTAAGGTAATAAAAGAGATTATTAAGAATTTATAAATTTTTTAAGGAAAAATTTATTTTTTTTAAAAAAATTTATATTGAAAATGGTTTTTTATGGTTTCCGATAATTAGTCATTTACAGAATATTTTTGTGTTTAATTAAAATTTCGAACAATGTTAGAATTTTTAGTTAGAAATGCTAAGTTAATATTATTTTAAAGACTTATTCAAACATTGGTTTGTTAACTTAACAATGGTATTTTAGGTCATTAAATTTGGTCAACTTATGTGCCATTACAGTTTATGTGAATGCGTCATTAAATTTGGTCAACTTAATGGTTTATGTGAATGGAACTTTTAAAGATCTTTAACTTTTTAATTTTTCAAAAACTTTTTTTTTTAATGGTCCTTAATTGCGAGTTGATTTTATTATTTGTTAAACCATTTGAGCTCTTATTTAGTTTATTAAACTTATTCAGTTTATTAAACCACTATTTTAACTTATTCAGTTTATTAAACCACAATTAAAACTTAATCAGTTTATTAAACCACTATTTTAACTTATTCAGTTTATTACACCACTAGTAAACTTATTTAGTTTTTTAAAACCACTTGACGTTATAGTATGATCATTATAGTTCACACAAAATGATTTATTTATCATTTACTTACGTTACCTTTCAAATGTTATTAATAGTCAAAATAAAACTTTACAGTAGTCGTAATTTTGATCGTTGAACTAATGAAATGTGATTTACTTAATACACAAATAAACGTTGACGAACCAAGATATTTTTTATTCAAAGATAATGGTTATAATTTATGAAAAAATTTAACAATAATTATATATTCTATCCACAAAATAGATAGATATAATCTATAAAAAAAAGTCTTATTTAAAAAAATAATAACAATAAATGAAAATAATGAACAAACTGAAGAAGAGTATAAAATACACTTTTCAAATAATAATAATCACAAATAAATTAATAATATAATAATCGTACAAAAATTAACAAAAAAAGATAATAATAACAAAGAAAAATACTTAAAAGGCTTTATACCCTCTTTCTACAAACTATTTTTGCAATTCAAAATGTAAATTTGATTTAACGTTTTCATCAAATAGAGATTGTAAATTAAAATATCAGGGATATATTAAATAAAATAGTTTATAAATAGAGTAGAGGGATAATTGGGGGAAATATAATCGAAATTATATCTTTTTTGTAGATAAATAATAATAATCAATAATGAAAAAAAAAAAAAAAAAAAAAAAAGGTTTTAGAACAGTTCATTTAATGATTATCATCTAAGATGTGGGATCCATTCTGGTTATAATTAATTAATGTTCAACATGGTGGCATTTTGTGTCCCTGGTTGTTGAGTATTTTCTTTGTTGGTTGAATTTTATTTTCGTTTTTTTAATTATCGGAACCTGCAGATCTTTTTGCTTTTCTAGTCTTTGGGCTTGTTTTAGGACTGGTCCTTAGTCGTGGCGACTTATCTAGAAAAGAAAATTAATAAATTAATTATAATGATAAAATATATGAATTTTAAACAATCGATGATACAGTAGAACCTCGAAAAGAAGTGACTCAAGGGGATTAGGGAAACAGTCTTGTTATCGAGGTGCTCTTTTTGTTGAGGGTTGTGTTATCAAGGTAATTTTGGCTATCAGTCGTGTTATCGAGGTTCGAGGGCGGGGTTTTCAAGTCTAGACTTGTTCAAGCTCGATCTATTCCTGTATAGAGTCGTGTTATAGAGGTTGACTTCTCAAATTTGTTATAGAGGTTCTGAGTTACGTTGTGAATTGGAAAAAATCTGTGTTATTGAGGTTGTTTGGATAATAATAGTCGTGTTATAGAGGTTAATTTAACATTATGTGTTATGGCAATCTCAAGGGGATTTGAAAATTGCACTTGTAATTGAGGCTTTCGTGTTATTGAGGGTCTTGTAAGCGAGGTTCTACTGTATCTTAGATCAGTTATCTTTGATAAGTACCAAAAATGAATAACACATAATAAGCTGCTATTTTGATAACAACTAAATAACTTACTGCTATCAAATAATTAACTTTATCTAATTATCTTTATATTATTTGATAAACTGTGTGTTTGTTTAAATATTAAAACAAATAAAAATAAAAACAACAGTAAACAAATGAATTTGAATACAAACTGAATCATGCATTAGAATTTCAGGCAGGTTTCACAGAGGGTAAAATGGTTTCAAAAAATTTTCATTTGATGAAATGAAACAGATCATTTGCACAGCATTGTAACAAGTGAGCTGAGTATTGGGATTTAAGTAATAATTTTGTGCTGTTAGATAAGATTAATGTATATTTAAGTTGCTTCAATGGGAAGTTTGGACATTGCAAAAGTATGCGCTATGCTAGAAAACCACCATTTACTTATATTAAAAACATTTACAATACTTAAAATCTATTTTATTTTCTCCTGAAATAATTTCATAATGTCAGGTAAAGAAAGAAAAAATCTCAAATCTAAAAACACAACATACGAAGGGCTTTTTGGATAGTAAGCTCCGATTGGCCCCTGTGTGGGAAGTAGTGGCACCATTGTTACACTGACATTAGCAGAAGTTCAGGCGGGATCAAGCCGTGGTCAAATGAAGGTCATAGGGGCGTACTTTGACTTTTTATAGTATCTAGAAATGTGTGCTGAAATTAAAAACTACGCCAAAAGCGAAGTTGAGCTGTTATAAGGTTTTTTTTTTACAGCAAAACAATATCCGGCAGCAGCAACTCATCGAGAACTTTGAGCCATGTATGGACCAAGTGTTTTAAGTGAAGTAGTTGTACTTGAATGGGTTCGTTGATTTAAAAATGGACGAAAAAACATTCATGATGAAGAGAGAAGTGGTAGGCCGTCATTAGTCCCCGAAGAACTCTTTCAGAAAATTGATGGAAAAGTTAGAGAAAATTGACGTTTCACAATTTTGTCCAATGAACTTCCACATATTTCTAGGACTGTGTCGTAACTCTTTTGTTAGTAAATAAAGAGACAATCAAGGTTATATTTATGTTCTAAAGAAAAACTTCAATTTTACGTTTTTAAATAGTAGATACTAACTCTCCAGTAATTGCTTAAATGTGACTACAGTGTTTTTAAATGTGGAAATCCACATCTTCGTAAGGAGAAAATAAAATAGTTTTTAAACAGTGTTGTAAATATTTTTAAAGTAAGCCAACGATAATGAGTTAATTGATAATACACGATGAGAGGTGTAGGAATAATCTTTATTGATTAAATGTGTGTTCCAAAAAGATATTTTTAATTGGACTTAAAGATGACTAATGTAGAGGCAAAGTATTGATAAAAAAAAGAACTGAAACCATATTTCTAAAGTTAATAAAACGAATTAAGTGGCTATAAATATTTTTTTAAACTTTTAAGGAACTCATGTTAATTTGTTGTAATTTTAACAAATAATCCTTCGTAGGTTTTTTAAAAGTTCTATACGTCATAACCAACTTAGTCATTGGAGTGATGAAACATAGACTAAACTGTGATAAAAAAAAAAAAAATGCACTAAGCAATACTTAAAACATACTTAATTCAGCTCATATACCATTACCTCATTCAAAAAATCAACGGGGGAAAACAATAACAGCTACAAAGGTTCAAAACATTTATGATAACAAGCAATCAATGTGATATGAACTATACAAAGTAGATGATTTATGAAAATGAAGTGATTACAAAACTTTAAAAGCTACAATTAAAATAATAAATGGTACTAAATCATTGCACACGATAACAAAAATAAAAATAATACAATACAAATAAATGATAAACAAAGCATAACAACTAACTTGTTTATGTGTGTTTTAATTATTGTGCTGGTTATCTAATCCAAACATATAAGAAAAACGTAGTCGGTAAAGATCAAAACTAGACTAAGCCCAAAAACACAATTTTAAAGAATGGATGAATCAATTTTTGAAACTTGACATTATGATCGGTCTTTACTTTCTCATATAAAGAGAAAGTATTGTGATGGCGTGAACATTTGATTTTGAGATTTTGATGGAATTACACGTTTTGAGGTCCCTTGAGTCCAAAAAAATGTGTCTATCATATGTGGAGCCTAAACTATTAAGCCGATTTTGACGAAATTTGGCATATATGTTCAGAAAAATCATACCCACCTTTCCCATTTTGAAATACTATGTAAAAAAGAACATTGGACTTTGCCTTAATTCCTGTATTCCTTTACCTTAATACCTATATTAACTTTGGTATCCATCCTATTTTTCAACATTTTATGGATATCTATTTAGGTGGGTAACAAACTAAAAGAGGTGTACGGGGCATCTCTTTTACTTCGTTACCCACACACTTTCTTTTCTGTTGTGGTGGGTAACAAAGTAAAAGATTACCCTTATTGGGATATGTATGAAAGTATTTGAATATGTATTCTTTGCAATGATATCTATTTACCTAATGAGCAGAGACGGGACGTTTATGACTTTTATTTTTCTATTTCATGACCTTTATTCTATGACTTTTATTATCCTGTTTTATGACCTCTATTTTAGAAAATCGGTTGTTTTATGACGTTTTAGCAAAAAGTATGACGTTTATTTTCAATGTGAAAAATTAGCCTTTTTTAGCGAAAATTTAGCGTTATTTTGGACGCAAAATTTTGATGGTTTTTGACAAAATGGCGTTGAAAATTAAACGCGTTCCACAAGTGTTATATAGTTTTGTATCTACTCTTCAATACCTTTCATTTGATACCCCACTCAAAATTAAAAAATCGCGTGACGTGGGTTATCCGCCATTTTGAATTTGAATAGCTGATTATTTTGAGTTCGCAATATTTTTCCTGTGTGTGCGTCAAAACGATCTTTAATATTGGAATTTCATGTTTGTATCTCTTTTGATTCAAAAGTTATTGGAACTGTACCGACTGACAGATAGACAGACACATGAACGAAACTATAAGGGTTTCCTTTTTTGGTTTTACCAACGAAACCCAAGTAATAGAGCAAGTAAAAAAACAAACAAGTAACACGAGTAAGAAATCAAATGAGCAATTAAACATTCTAATCCCTTACCATGAATATATACAAAACATTTGACAAAAAAGGCCATTCTATGACGTTTATCCCAAGAAAACCCCATTTTATGACGTTTATTCGAAAAATGGCTATTTTATGACAAAATCATATGACTATGACGTTTATGACTTTTTCCCGTCTCTGCTAATGAGTCATTATAATGCAATTATCCCATTATCACCAAAAATTGGCATTGGTTGTTTTAGCACCAATGTACAGATATAATATATGATGGATACTTCAAAGATGAAGGATGTTGTAAATATTAAAAAATAAAAGTGTTGTCTCGAAAACTTTTTTTTTTTTTCATGTCTTTTAAATATATAATAGCCTCAATTTTTAAGTTTTTGCTAGTTTTCATACTACGGAAAGTTTAAATTTTAATTTAAATCAAATTATAATTATTATTAACTACGGGAAACAGAGTTCTGTTTCCCGTAGTTAATAATAATTATAATTTGATTTAAATATAATAGCCTCTTCAACTGCTTGTTAATTGGCTCGAACACCGTTATGTCTTTTATAAAATTCAGATGTGGCATTCCTCCATAGAAACATACTTATATAATTATATGCATTATTTAATGATCATTTAACAACACTCAATGAATTACAACACCTTAGCATCAGGTATCACCTAATTCCTCACACATTCTCATCCTTATTCCTATAAGGTGATAAAAGTGCATGCAAAATAAAAATTTTCAAAAAATAAACACTCTAAAACCCAGAGAGGAAAAAATCAACATTGCAAAAGATTCAAAAAGAAAAGACATTTTTTAACAAAAGTAAAAATAAAAATATAAAAAAACTACATGCATTTGCACTCTTTGATAAATAAAATCGATCACTCGTTGATAATTTGTACCTCCTTTTTGTGCTTCCTCTTTTTTGTTTTTGAGTGCTTCATGTGATAATTGCCATTTTCTGTTTCGCAGCAATCATAAAGAAAAACAATTATCTTATTTCGAATCCATAGTTTAAATAAAAATATACATAGGATAGTGAAAAAAACAATCTTTATCAAAATAAAAAAAAGTTAATTGACTACCAAATTATTGATTAAATTTTCAATAGATTAATTATGTTGATAATTTAATTCCTTACTATGTAATTAAACAATTACAAGTTGTCATTAAACCATATACATTAACAGGGGGTTTATCTACTCAAAAATGCAACATTAATTTCTTTTAGTTAGCTTTCATTACATTATCATTATTAATATATTTTCTTTTAAATTTATCTATTGTGATGCACCATACACTTACTTCCATTTTGCTACTGCGCTTGGTCTCGGACAAGTTAGCCCATTTTCTGTCTTCTGTCTTGGACCTGGGTTCCTCTCATACTAATCCCAAGAATATGGTAACACCAAATTTTAAATTCCCTGCCAGTTTATGTATCCAATTCCATAGTCCCCACGTATCTCTTGTTTCTCCGTATCAGAGAATAAGGGCATTATTAATTCACACTATCTCCTTTGGTATTCACTTATCACTTATACTTCCAACCATTTTTCACCACTTTTCGTTAGTTCTACTTTGATAGTCCATTTTAATGTCTATCAGTTTCCTGATTTTTTTTTTTTTTTAGTTCCTTGCTTCATTTGTCTTTTTAGGGTTTCAAATATCCTTTAAAAACCCTTACGCCGAGGGTGATGTGTCTGTCTGTGCGTCACTCTTTGATTCTTATCTCCCGAACCGGACAGGGTAAAAAGTTGAAATTTAAAACACAGGTGCAACTTTTTGACCCACACAAAGGAAAAAGTTAAAAATTTAATAAGCGCAAACGCAATTCGCAAAAAACATAGTAAACTCAAATATTGTTTTCTTTTTCATTTTCAAGTGGGGTCAAATGAAAGCTCCTGAGGAGTAAGGTTACAAATATATACTTTTTCCAATTTTGCATTCCTTATTGATATAAAATCCCCCTCCCAACCACCCTATAAAGGCTAGTCCTAAAATTTTGAAACAATTCATGAAAATTCCTTATTATGGAGCAATGAAAATAACAAGGGGAATTCCCAATTTTTATAAATTGCAAATTTTATGGGCGTACTGTGAGGGGCCTGGGTGGCTTAGAGGCTAGCGCGCTTGCCGTGTGATCACGCAAGTTAAGCAGCCTCGAGCATGGTCAGTAGATGGATGGGTGAACGCTTCTGACCACAGTTCTGGGTTCGATTCCCGGACCAGGCCCCCCGCTCAATGTCAACCCAGCATTGTTTAAATAAATGGGAAGCTCCTCGAAAGAGTGGCGCCACCAGGTTTCGGCCTGGAAACCATGATGATGACACTCCTGGTTGTAATACAACCAGGAGGGGAGTCATGGTTACCGACCACATCTTCACAAAAAGTATGAAGATTTCGGTCCCTAACCCGGGTTTGTTCTATGGGCCCACCTAAGTGGCCTAAGTCTTCGGGCGTAAAAGCCCCCCGGAAAAAAAAAAAAAAAAAAAAAAAAAAAAAAAAATGGGCCTACTGTGCATGTGCGCAGGGAGCCTTTAATTTTTTGAGGCCTTTCCGCATAAATTTGTTTATATTTTTACTTTCTCATATAAAGAGAAAGTATTGTGATGGCGCGAAAATTCGATTTTGAGATTTTGATGGATTTACACGTTTTGAGGTCCCCTGAGTCCAAAAAAGTGGTTTTTAAAAAATGTCTGTCTGTCGTCTGTCGTCTGTCTGTCGTCTGTGCAGACGCCTGGAGCCCAAACTACTGGGCCGATTTTGACGAAATTTGGCATACATGTTCAGAAAAATCATACCCCGAGGCGAAATCGAGAAATGAATTTTAGCTCTAAATTTGGGGGCGCTACCCCCCAAAAACTCTGAAAAAACATGAAAAAAAATTTTTCTCGAAAACGGTTCCGACGATTTTGATTAAAAAATTCTAAAATGTAGTCCATTTGAATACGAATCCAACGATATAAGCCGTTTTCCCGGGAAAAATCTAGTTCCTGAGATATTAGCTTAAAACGCGGACGGAGAGAGCCCGGGTTCGATTCCCCGACCAGGAGAAGTTTTTTTTATGATAAATTTTGATGAAATGTTCAATAATATTTAAATGTACATTTGAAAACTAATAAATGGAAACACTGGGCTAAGTAATTATAAACTCATATATGAGAAAGTTTGTCTGAGTTGTCTCGGACCGATTTTTTTATTTTCATAAAGAGCAGGATGGGGGGGGGGGGGATAAAAATGTTATTTCATAAATAAATAACATAAATGCATAATAATCTATGAAACCCTAACAAGCACTTGGATAGAAGTACTTCCCTGTGAATTTTGTCTATTGCATTTTCTTGTTTCCTTAGGGTTGATCCAATCCAGCCCCATTTCCATTCTTCTCTTGTAGTTTGGTGTTTTTTTTCACAGATCTTTATATTTTATCATATCCAGCCAAAAGACTTTTATTCTACCTACAAAGTCTTTATTAATTGCTTTTTAATAGCCTCAAGTTAATTAAAAATAAAGATTTAGTTGGTTTATCAATGCAATATTTCCTTACCTTTGAAGAATCATTTAGTTTTATTATTTTTTTTATCTCTACTTCTGTTATTATATTTTTAGATCTTAGAATGTAAGGATTAGGTTAAAACCAAAGAAGCTAGGTACTTCTTTAGATTGTTACTCCCCTATGTTTTTGTTTTTTTTAGAATATAAATGACTTTTACTAAATAACTAATAAGACAAAGGGATGTTTAGTCCAATGTACTTTAGGACAAAGGAATATCATACTTCTGATTTTTATAAGGGGAGTAATAGTCTAAAGAAGAACATTCTGTACATCTTCTTTAGATAGTTACTCCCCTCTGATTTTTTTTATAAGAGGAGTAACAATCTAAAGAAGTACCACAAGCTGAATGTAAAGAGAAGTTTAATAGACTTAATAAACTAATATTCTAGAAATATGGTATTATAATAAATAAATGATTTACCGCATGAAGTACAACACTACAGTTGGACAAAACCAGTAAAGATTCTTTGTCACCAAAAAAATAAACTATACATTGCCTAGCAATCACAGTAATAAATAAAACTAATAATAGATATACACTGGGCTAAAAGAGGAGGGGAAAGTACCAATTTCAATACCAATGTATTAACTAACAACCATTATCGGTGTAATTGGACAAACCTCAAAGGGTATACAGCTAACAAACATATCTATAAAATCTAGATCATGCAAATAGAACACAAACTTAAAAGAAAACTTACTAAGTTGATGAAGGGTCTCTGTAGGAAGCCATTCATAGTCTACATCAGATTTCTCCGTGGTTCCAGTCTCTACTTGTTTCTTCTGATGAGTGGTTGGTCTCGATCTGCCTACGCTAGACACGAGGAATTGCTGTCCAACTACTAAGAGTAGTACGCCAGCTGCTCCGAGAAGAACGTAGAGGAAAAAGGTTTCACCGTCTAATCCTTCGTCTAATTCTACGATGTTTACAGTTTCGTTGTAAACACCTTCGACAAATTGGTTACCACTCTGAAACATTCGTACAAAAAATTATAATGTTGCTTGAAATTTATATTGAAAATGCCATGATGTTAAAGTCAACTTTAAATTTAATTCTACTAATATAAAATTATTAATTAAGAAAGTAGCTTATCTAGGAACATCCTTGAGCTATAAATAGCAATATTTTGATACGCTATCTCTCAAATACAATAACACAGCATGAAAAATTTAAAGGGAAACTTTCTTCTATAATACTGATAGTCCAGGAGATAGCGTCCACAAAAGTGCCTTGACTAACATCAAGTTATAAATTTGTGTACACGATAAACTTTTAATGCATTTAAGAATATGAGGTCTGCTAAGTTTGTCTGCGGGACATAGCTTAGCAATAGACATTTGAAAAAAATAAACCGGTGGAGAGCGGCCATGTCCCGCCAATTATGGTGGACAATGTGATTTTCATGATCCTGAGTACGAAATTAGATAGTAGACCAAATATAAAGTTGATGATAGTTTGTCCCTTGGAAGGTTAGCTATTCAAATATTACTCCAAATTAAAATGGCCACCTATCAAGGAACAAACAAACATAAACTTGATTTTCGGTCTACTAACTAATTTTGAACTCAGGATTATGAAAAATCACATTGTCCTCCATAATTGGTGGGAGATGGCCGCCCTCCACAATTTTATTTTTTTCAAATTGCCAAGCTATGTCCCGCAGACGAACTTAGCCAACCACATATTCTTTAAAGGCACCAAAAGATTAACTAATACAAAAAATCCTAGCTTAATGTCAGTCAGACACTTTTATGCGTGCTATCTCCTGTTCTATAATATAAAATTATTAATTAAGCTCAAAGTAGCTTATCAAAGAATATCCTTGAGCTATAAATAGCAATCTTTTGATATGCTATCTCTCAAATACAATAACATAGCATTAAAAACTTTAAAGGAAAACTTTTCATTTGTAATACTGAGTAACAATTTGTGTGTTCTATAAAAAAAAACCTCTGATAATGATTTGTTTTAGATAAACTAATCTTACCAAGTCCCTATATCTAAGATTGATGGTGAGACCAAAGGGACGTCCTGCGAAAGCTTCGGCTGGAATGAAGGAGTAGGAGAGTGTAGCCTGTTGTTTAGACTTGACAGGTCTCTCGTACGCCAGAGTAGAGAAGTTCTGGATGTAGAAAGTGAAATCCATGGGGTAGCGGAAAGAAGCATCCACTGTTTCCAGGACAAACTCATCAGCTCCTTTGTTGGTAAAACCAATCAGGAATTCAACCAGATCACCAGCAGGCAAATCTAACGAAAATCAAGAGATTAAAGATTTGAAGTTTAAACATCACAATGATTTATACATACAGCCAAATGCAACGGACTAATTCATTTACCGAAACTAGATCCAGTAGGGTGAAGAGGTTTTGTGAATAATATAGTTGTATCTGCATCAGGCGAACCGGTTGGTTTATCAGCTGCTTCATCATCATCTCCACCTTCATCAGTCACAGCTGTATCCTCACCCTCTACATCGACCATCTCATCATCCATTTCATCTTGAGCTCGAACCAGAAGAGCTAACAGAAAATAAATCATAGTTAAGTAAAATTTAAAGGCCCGTTTATACGGTGACAGTTCTTGCGGGATAGAACTATCATGTCAGTCAACGTCATAGAACTATCGCAGAGGTGTGCAGTCTACACGGTGAGAGTTATACATCAAAACTATTACTTGTCACTTGTTGTTCCTGATATCCATATCAAAGCAAATAGCTAATATGTCAGATACTGAAATCGAGCAAATAATAGCAGCACAGCGACTGCTGCCATAATAGGAGTAATAATTAAACGTAGAAGCCGAATAAGTAAAAGGATGTGGGTGACTGTGTAGGGCTGTGTTTCTTCTATAAGCTAGGAAATCTCCTATACTCCTCTAGAAATTGGAAAATACTGAATCGCTCTTTAGCCTCTAAACTTTCACTTTAAAAAAATGATGTATGTATTGAAAACAGAAAAGGTGAGTTTAAAAATCATTTTAAAATCGAAACGGTAAACAACAAAATATGAAGTTAGTATGGGCAGGCTAATATTATTCAAACTGTTGCCGGTTGCAGCCTGGATCTGTTTTTATAAAGATAAACAAACAATAAGTCAATCAGCAACTAATATCTAGAGGGTAGTTCATTAAATCTGCCGCGTGAGTACTCTGACTGCTGTGATAGAACACTCAACTATCTCGTCAGACAAGATAGTGTGATGGCAGATAGTTCTATAGCGACAAAATCTATCACGTAGTCTACACGGTGATAGTTTCTATCGTGACCGCAACTATCGCACCAACTATCACCGTGTAAACGGGCCTTAAGCAGCAAATTAAAATTATAGTGACTTAAAAAGGATAAAGAGAAACAAGTCTTGATTTCATTGGTCAATGCCTCTCTATATAAGATAACATCAACTTCTTTATTTGGCAATCTTTAAGTTTGACCCTCTAATTTCTTTGAAAATTTGACATCATCTGCGTGAGTGCGTGAGTATTTATGAAAATTAGACAAAGGAATAGTCTTTGTCAAAATAGGTTATTAGACTAAAGGACATTATCACTCTGATATACCAGAAGTAATATCACACTTCTAGTACATCCTTTGGACTAAAAATATCTCTTTGTCTTAAACACTTACAGGGGGTATTCAACTAAAGTTTCGCCTCACATCTCCTATTTTACTTTGCCGACGACTTTTGCTAGATTTGTTAGGGAAATTACCTTTTGCTTGGTGTTTACCCACTTTCACATTATAAATGGGCAGCAATTTAAGTGAAGTGGCGTCCGTCCAGTTTTCTAAGCCAATTAATTATGTATAGTACAATAGAACCTCGATAAGAAGTATCTCAAGGGGATTAGGGAAACAGTCTTGTTATTGAGGTGCTCTTTTTGTTGTGGGTCGTGTTATCAAGGTTATTTTGGCTATCAGTCGTGTTATCGAGGTTAATGGGAGGGGTTTTCAAGTCTAGACTTGTTCAAGGTCGACCCATTCCTGTAGAGTCGTGTTATAGAGGTTAAATTCTCAAAATGACTTGTTATAGAGGTTCTGAGTTACTTTGTGAATTGGAAAAAAATCCGTGTTATTGAGGTTGTTTGGATAATAATAGTCGCGTTATAGAGGTTAAGTTAACATTATGTGTTATGGCAATCTCAAGGGGATTTGAAAATTGCACTTGTAATTGAGGTTGTCGTGTTATTATGGGTCCTGCAAGCGAGGTTCTACTGCAGTTGTATAAGCCCTTCGGCAGGCCAAAGCCCTTCATGAGCTGTTCTGTTATGGTTTATTTTAATATTATTATACCATTTTATTTTACAAGCTTTTATTTAACTTACAATGTTAGTATGTATGTATGTTCGGGTCAAATCTTGCAACTGAATTTTAAAGCAGTTATCCTCAACTGATTGAATTGAAATTTTGCATACACGTTTAGTTTGGATGACAATACATGGTTTGCTAAATGATGTCATGTTAAATCCAATATGGCGGGCAGCCCAACATGGTGGACTAGTTTTTTTTAAGCACGCCCATAATATGGGTATCAAATGAAAGGGATTGCTGAGAAGAATACGAATAAAAGATTGTTTTTAAAAATATTATTTTTATTATATAAGTAGTTGGTTGTTTTTTGGAATGAAAGTCCTTTATTATATTCTTTCAAACAAGCTTTCGTCCAGGGAACCTGGACTTCTTCAGGTTCCCTGGACTGTAAATTTAGAGAAACAAATGGTCAAAATGAAAACGAATTTTGAAAATGAAAGTCTTACCAAGTTAATTTTGATTGTTTTTATGTTTTGTTTTTTTTAAAAAAGAATTAATTTTATTTTTTTAACTGACATACCTAATCAAAAATTTTGAATTATTTATTTTTATTTGTATTAAATATAATATTTGTGTAAATGTTGCTTAATTTATTGGTGTCTTGTTTCAAGTTTATGTTGTTAGTATTTGATTTTATGTATAACATTTCCAGTGTAAGTCGTTTTTGGTGGTGTTTTTCAGTGTGTAGAATATTATATTTATCTGTGTCTAATGTGTGTTTAGTGTTGTGTGCGTGTTCTGATATAGCTGTGTTAGTGTTGTTATTTGAGATGTCTTTAATATGTTGATGAAATCTGTTTTTGAATTGTTGTGAAGTTTCTCCTATGTATGTTGCAGGGCATTGTTTACAGTTAATTTGGTATACGATGTTACTTTGTCGCAAAGGAGGGATAGAATCTTTGAGTTTGGAGTATAAAATTGATTTTAGGGTGGTGGAATTTTTTTGAGCTAATTTTTGATTAGGTATGTCAGTTAAAAAAATAAAATTAATTCTTTATTTAAAAAAAAAACAAAACATAAAAACAATCAAAATTAACTTGGTAAGACTTTCATTTCCAAAATTCGTTTTCATTTTGACCATTTGTTTCTCTAAATTTACAGTATTTCCAAAACCTGAAGAAGTCCAGGTTCCCTGGACGAAAGCTTGTTTGAAAGAATATAATAAAGGACTTTCATTCCAAAAAACAACCAACTACTTATATAAAAAAAAACTCAAGTCCACAAAAGAAAAACCTCAATTATTATTTTTATGATCTTATTAATTTATCTTATCATATCACTGAATAATCTTTAAAAACTATACTATTAATGGTCGCTTTAATTTCATATTTTTTCAAAAAGGTTCATAACATGCAAGCTTAAAACCCTAATAAACTACTTTTAGGGTGCCAAAATGTTATTAAATTGTCACCTTATGTTTGGAGCAGGATTTAAGGTTGTTCCGGATAAGTTTATGAATAACGATCTAGAATCAGTTACATTCTCAGACATGAAAGAAGTTTACGCTGAAAGTTGTTAATAAACCGACGTTCATTTGTGTGGAACGCAAGAGGTTTAAATAGTTAAATATTTAGCTCGTCTTAGGAATGCAACGCTCTACTGTGAATGCGGAAGAGCATTAGATGAGAAACTATGAGACCAGCTGGTTATTAGGTTAAATCAAAGTAAGTGGCATCAAGCAAGTGGCCGGAGGTTTTGTCAACAGCTACATTAACCACACAACAAAGAATTAATCAAAATTTGATAAAAATTACTTCAAAATTTCAACAAGAAAGTTATGTTTACATTGGTATATTACATACAAATATGTTTTTAAAAAATATGTGTGAGGCTCTCACGCATTAGAAGTGAAACTTAAGTTCTAGAATGCATTGCTCTCTTTCATTTTTTGACGAATTTATTATTTCAAGATTAAGAAATGGTTATGGGAAATTTAATTGAAAAAAAATATTGCTACGCTAAGGCAACCACATTTATTCCAATAAAAATTGTCACTGATTGAAAAAATAATTTAAGCAATGTTTATATCTGTGTATATATTGTCATTTGTCATTTAAACTAGTGGTTTTTAACCTTTTGGTAACCACGGCCCCCATAAAATCTCCAAATATAATATACAGATAGGCCGCGGCCCCCCGGTTAAGAACTGACGCCGATGCACCTCGAAATGATTTGTTATTGCTACGGTAAGGCAACCACATTTATTCCAACAAAAACTACGATAAGGCAACCACATTTATTCCAATAAAAATAAATATTTGTTTTGATTTGCGGTCTTTAAATAGATATAATAACTTATTTAAATTAATTTAATTAGTTTTTACTTTATTCTTGTAAGTATACAATTAAGCCCGTTGCCATGAACCCAAAAAATAATCTAATTATAATAAATAGTCTAATTACATATAATCCATCTAATATGAAATATTACGCTTATATACCAATTTTGTGTACCTTCTAATTGGCAATGTAATTGGGGCAATGGATAGTATGTTTGCTTCATGATCCGGAAGTCAGTGGTTCGCATCTCACCTGAGTGAAAGATTTTTTACAGAGAAATCTTTCACCAGGATTAGTCTCGAAACACAAATTCCGTTTCATTACTTCCGTCACACAAATTTCATTTCAATTAATCTGTAAAAATGTTGGAATCTTGGACGAGTCTCGAATCGCAAACTTCGTTACACGATGGTCCCTATTTAAAAAAATTCACTCTACCGCCACCAAAGAAGTTTCACTTCAAAAATCAGCAAGAAAAGTATGTCATAAGCAACAGATTATTGTGCAGTCTCAAACCAATTATAACTTATTTGTTCCATGTAAAATATTTCTATGCTACTCAATTGTATAATTTGTCATGAAAATTTCAATGCAATATAGATAAATTACTTGGTAACCGTATTCTAAAGCTGTTCCAAAATTAATATATTTCAGTAAATGTTTAGAACATTTGTCTTCAGTGTCACCTCTTTTCCTGATGATGTATTACTAGATACACACCAAAGAAGGTTCTAATTTAACAGGTTACACGTATTACGTTCTAAAATTTCCATATTTAACTTTAGACAGTAGACAGGGGTGATCTTATTATATTATTTTAATTAGGCTTAAATGCAAAAGAAAAATAACTTGTAGGTAAAAAGTTAGCCCACTAAATGTCTGATATTTTGCCCTATTAATAGCCGCAATGGTTCAAAATTAAATGGAACAAAATAATAGGAATAAATGAGATATAAGTTGTAAATAGGAAAACTTACACTTAAGATTTTGATGGTATAGTGGCTATTATAAGTTTGTAAATCTAAACATCTGCATTATAAGTTCAAATTTCTAATATTTAAATTGCTTATAAAATTAAAAGTAAATATAAATAAACAATACTTACAATTGCTAGATGAAAGAAGTAATAAAGCGGGTACAGAAATCAAAAGTAGTAATAAGATATTCTTCATTGTGCTCTTCTATTTCTTACAAATAAAGGGGTAAAACAGAATTCAGCTCAGCTCTTGGTATAACGTGGAACGCTGCATAACACGGTATAAGTGAAACGTAACTTTTGAAACTCAAAAAAAAATTAACTAAAAGTGGGGGAGACCGAGGAATTGTCTTCGTTGAAACAGCCTACAAATCGGTTTTGCTTTGCTTCGGTTTCCAGTACGTGGAAGTTTCGTCCTTTTGCAACCTGAACACATGGAAGAAATTCACGTTTAAAAACAGCCTTGTGTGTAGACGATAACAAAAGACTTATTAATCCGTCAACAAAATCATATGTTTTATTGTTGTTAAATCATGTAACGTTTCAACCACAATTATTTTCTTTTTGTCTAGTTTTTTAAAAATTTGGATATCAGCTGTTTGTTAGTCGGCGGTGTTAAGTTTTTTTTAGAGATCACCGGCATTTTAAAGTTAATTTATTTTTATTTAAATATCATTATAAGTTTAACTTAAAAAGTGAATTGAAGTGTTCTAATTTCAACTGATACATCATCGCAATAATGGTTTATAAATGTCAAACTGATAGTTTTCTTAAAGAAGTAAGTTCTTACAAATGTATTTTACTTTTTATCTGTTTTATACCTAAAGCTTTAATATGATCATTTAGATTAAAATTTTAAAAACTTAATTTGAGATAATTCGTCTTATTTTATTGTAAACATTATTCTATATACTTAAACTTTATGACTGACCATACTTTTAATAGTTTTCCGATAACAATTATAGCAGTGATTTCGTGTTAAACAAATATTTATACAATTCACAAATCTCTGACGTGTTGCTTTGTGAATGCAAGTATACTTATCTGAATGCTTTTTGAGATTCGACGCTATTCATTGCTTGGATGTTATGAACTTTTACTTTGTCTTAATGTTATTAGATTAGGAAACATTTCTTCGGCAAGGATTCTGATAAAGAAGCGTTTTAGGGAGGGGCTTAGAAAAGTGGGTGAGACCTTATTTGCATATACTCTTTCAATTGTAGTATAATTTCTCAAATCATAAAGAAAAAGAGAAGAGATAATCCGAGTTGGATGGGACCGGTACTAAGTCGGATTATTAAAACTTTACGAATAATGTGAATTTGGAATTCTACTTTTTAATTATTTATTGAAATATAATACTTACATTCATATTTTATTTTCATTATGTTTTCAAATAGTTTCATCCTAATCTGTTTCCAATCTCCCACTGTTACACACCTAACTTTCGTGCAATTGTTTTCAGTGATACACCTTTTTCTATATGCAATAGCATATCTATTTTCACAGCTAATGCAAGTTTGGTATGTTTTTTTGTTATTCCGGGGGCATTTTCACCCGAAGACGCAGGCCACTTAGATGGGCCCATTGAACAAACCCGGGTTAGGGACCGAAATCTTCACACTCGTGTAAGGATGTGGTCGTTAACCATGACTCCCCTCCTGGTTGTAATACAACCAGGAGTGTCATCATCATGGTTTCCAGGCCGAAACCTGGTGGCGCCACTCTTTCGAGGAGCTTCCCATTTGTTTAAACAATGCTGGGTGGGAATCGAACCCAGAGCTGCGGTCACCTTCTGACCCGGCTCGATGCTGCTTAACTTGCGTTATTGCACCGCAAGCGCTCTAGCCTCCGAGCCACCCAGGCCCCTATGTTTTCGTTTAATCATTATAATAATGTTATGTGAATCTTTCGGTTTATGATCTAACTTAGAAGAAGAAATAAATTAATGGGCTTCCCTGAATTTGAATGTATACTTTGCTGCTCAGATAAGAAAGGAATTCCATGAAATCATACGGATCCATCTCTACTAACACTGTCCTCTCCTTATTGTGTTTAATTCAGAGAACCCGCTCCCCCTCCTTCTTTCCATGAACTCTCTTCTGACTCGGATTATCGGAACTCGGACTATCGAGACTACTATAATCTCTCGAATGTATAATCATACAAATTTACTGTTTTGACAAATAATGGAGGTAGTTCGTGACAGTTCAAGTATAATGAGTGGTAACATACCCTCTCATTATAAAAAGCAGATGCTGTCAAATAAAACACAGTTAGAAAGTTTATGCTAACGTTTCGCTAAATTTATACCTTTATAACATTATTGTTCCTTTATAAAATTTCATAGAATCAACCTGAACCTTTTTTGCATTATTTGAATTTTATACTTTGTTTCTTACTCTGATGATGCTAATATATTTAGCCAAACATTAGCATAAACTTTCTCACTGTGTTTTATTTGACAGCATTTTGCTAACATACCCTATCATTGTTTTGACAAAGGGAGATAATCTCCCAAGTGTATAAACAAATAAAATAGCTTCCGTCCACTGCCAAGCAACTCTCAAATGTATACTCTAGAATAGCTTTTTCCACTATGAAATAAATGGTTTCAGCATTTTGCAGTCTGTGAATCCTCAATACGATTCTCTGTTACTTTTTAAAGTTTATTTATCATGGTATAAAAATTTGTCTTGCTTCTAGACTAGAAGAGGTTTTTACTTAATGTTATATTAATAATGCATCCCTTGGTAGTAAATATTATGTCCCTTCTTTGTGTATTTTGTCACACAGCGGTCCTCAAATGAATTAATAGACATATTTTTCTTAAAATGTATGCATCAACATTATCTATGTTCCTTCTGTGCTTGTCATGTTCCACTTTGGCTATCAACTGAATTATATTTTTCTTAAAAATGATACCTTATTTTACCCTGAGGTACCTATAAGAACCTGTGCCTGGTCAATAACATCATTACACTTATTCTGATCTTAAAACCTCCTAGTAGTAGTAGTATTAAGGTGCTAGTAGTAGAACTAGACGGGTAGGACAAACCATTTGTTGGAACCTAGCAATTAGGTCATCTTTTAGGCCCATTTTACTAGCCCCGTGGTAGAGAGTTGCAGCCACTTCACACATTATACCTCTGCACATTGCACCACCGATGCGAGTATGGTGTGATCATTAGTGAGCCATATTAATCAGATCATCACGGCGAGACCTCGTACTGCCCATAATTCAGTGATTGCCGAGCAGACGTGGTAAGTAACTTAATCCACACAGCCATACTGGCTCTCTAAACCTCCCCCTAACTCACATAGTTGTAATAAATGTTACTTGGAAGTATGTACTATGTTCCTTCATTATGTATTATGTTCCACAGTGATTCTCAACTGAATTGATAGCATATTTTACCAGGCAAAGTCTGACTCCTGTTGGAATATTTTTTCAGCTCATAATTTTCACTCCCAGCCGATGAGATGTTCTTTAAAGATATCCATAATTATGGCGCATATGATGATCCCCCATATGGTGATCTTACCTTTCACTCGTCTTTCTGCTATGGAGTATATCGGAGTTTGTTTTTTTAAAATTAATATTTGTTAATACATTTTATTTTGTTTCAGTTCAGTACTACAGTCGTATCATGTACTCCTACAGTATTTGAGACAACTATTGAAGGGGAAGACATTGATGTTGAAGGATATGAAGTGATTTTAGAAGACACTATTTTGTTTCCTGAAGGTGGTGGACAGGTAAAAATATTGGCACTTCTTTAGATTGTTACTCCCCTTATAAAAAGTAGAGGGGAGTAACAATCTAAAGAAGGTGTAGGGAATGCTCTTCTTCACGTTGTTACTCCTCTTATAAAAAAATAAAGGGGAGTAACAATCTAAAGAAGGTGTAGGGAATGCTCTTCTTCACATTGTTACTCCTCTTATAAAAAAATAAAGGGGAGTAACAATCTAAAGAAGGTGTAGGGAATGTTCTTCTTCACATTGTTACTCCCCTTATAAAAAATAGAGGGGAGTAACAATCTAAAGAAGGTGTACGGAATGTTCTTCTTCAGATAGTTACTCCCCTTATATAAAAATAGAGGGGAGTAACAATCTAAAGTAGGTGTAGGGAATGTTCTTCTTCAGATTGTTACTCCCCATATTAAACAGAAGTGTGATATTCCTTTGTCCAAAAGAACATTGGACTAGACAACCCTTTTTCTTTATAGTTATTTAGTCAAAGTCATTTATATTCTAAAACAACATAGGGGAGTAACAATTTAAAGATGTACCAAAATATTTAGACTATTATATGTCATTTTAAGTATTTATTTTCTTCTGATTCCCTCTTGAAAGTGAATTGAAACATTTCAAACATTTAGCTGTTCTTAAAATAAAGGTTGTTTCAACAAAAATAATAGCTTTATTAAATAATAGAATCTCGAATAAGTGACCTTTATTAGTTAGTTAGTTTCTGGCTATTTGTCTTCTAACTTTCATTTTTTTTTAAATTATTTTTGCAGCCTTGTGATTTTGGATATTTGGACGACGAGCAAGTGATTAAGGTGATAAGGCGAGGTGCTGATGCTATTCATTATACCATATCACCCTTTGAAATTGGTAAAAGTGTCGTCCAAACTCTAGACTGGGATCGTAGGCATGACCATATGCAACAACATTCCGGTACCTAAATAAATCATATTAATTGTAAACAATTAAATTGTATAGTGATATTCTTTGTTAAAATGAGATTCTACTGTATTTAAAAATTATTTGTTTTTATTTATATTTCAGGCCAGCACCTTATTACAGCTGTTATTAATGAAAAATATGGATATGAAACCACTGCTTGGTGGCTGGGAGAAGATATATGTTATATTGAATTAGGTAACTATTTCTTTATTTTAATTTAGTATTACATCTCCTACGCATTACGTACTAATGGGGAGAGGTAAGACAAGGTATACTTTCTGATAAAAAAAGGATGTTCACCAAAACACCAGTGCCACAGCTGCTGTTGTTTCTTCGAAAATGATTTTGAAATAATTTTAACAATCTTGACATTGATCACAATAAACGAAATATTGATAACAATAAACAGAAAATGTTTAATGCATTGGTATTACGTTGGCCCGTTCCAAGCTATTTTGACTTGATTTTGATTTTATCACACTAAGAGGTTGATAACATTAACAATGATTAAATTAAGAGTTGCACTCCGCTTAATGTAATCATATTTGTATTTAAAGATAATTCTTTATACAAAAGGGGTTAATATTAAGCTGTCTAACATTAAACTAAAAAGCGTGCTCTTTTTTTTAACAATAAAAGAAATAATAACAAAAAATAATAATAACCTCAGCACTACAGAAAAATATAATTAAAAAAATAAAGTAAAATAAATCCTTACACTCTTAACAGCTAATAACGTTAAAAAAATCAAAACAATTATTGGAGATTATGGCTGTATGCATATTATTTCTAATTATACTAAACACAAAAATGTTCACATAGGGATTACACACAAAAAGGAAGTGATTATATTTTCACAAATATAAGACAAGATGACAGTGACAATATCCATAGAAACATATAAATTAATAACAGTGTTGCACATATTCTGACAATAATACATCTTTTAATATACAGTAGAGTCTCGCTTATCCAGACCCCGCTAGTCCGGACATCCGTATAATCCGGACAGGCTAAAAACTATGTACAATTGGAACCAGGGCTAATTCAGATTTATGAATTGTTAAGATTATCGAAGTTTCTGCTTTTATTGTCTATTAAAATTTATATAAACTTGTTCCTAGAATAGTTTACAGGTGTACATTCCAACGTTCCGACACGAGGAATACCCGGTATTTCTGTTAAAAATTAACAGATTTAGAATAAGTAAGAACATCGACAAATAATCTCTTTTGGTTCCATAGAAATGTAGGGTGGAAGATATAAAGGTAGTGTATTCCAGGAAATACAATAAAATACGAGTAAGATGGTGAGAGGGTTTTAAGAAACACGTAGCGGGGGCTCAATGCAGTTCCGTGAAATTTCGCCAAGCCGCGTGTGTATAATGTCTCAATTTTTTGTGAAATGATTAGCCGTTGCTCGAATTTCATATCGGAACACAGCTTGTTTTCCTGGAAGTCCCTTCTATACCTGCACCTGCTTAGTAGATAGTAATTTTATTTTAATTCATTTGATATTTGGACTGGTGACAGAACAGTCCTACAATAGTGAACATACGTTGTACAAGATGTTTTTGAGACTAGTAGAAGTAACTTTTACGATGATAACATCGATTTTAATAGTTTTTCTCAAGTAAAACTTGTTTTATATTATATTTTAAAACTGATTCCGTTTAATCCGGACTGGGTCCGGTCCCGTCAAACCCGGATTAGCGAGACTCTACTGTACCAATAACTAGGACTTCATTAACATATAATTTGTTAATATTTTTATCTACCACAATTAATCATTTAAAATATGGTACCTCATTTGAAAAGAATTGAATACTAAATAAAAAATCTCTTGACCTTGTTTTTTTTTTTTATCTTACATCTTACACATTAGGAAGAACTGGCTTCTTTGAAGCTGATACGTTGGTCACCTCAAAAATATATGGGCCAGAGTTTCCCTCGAGGCAAGTTTGCACACCGGACATATTTCATTTGTATCAATCATGTACATATCTCCTCTAATCGTTACTTTGAAATTATCTCGGCCAGCAGTACGGACCTTGGCCAGGACTCGTTGAATCATGAACAGAAGCAGAGCGGTGCAGTTAGGCGCAGAGCGGTGTTCAAATAATTATTATCTGGATGATAAGAGGTGTCGAGTACTTAGTAGAGGCTAGAGAAGGACTTAGTAGAGGCTAGAGAAGGACTTAGTAGAGGCTAGAGAAGGACTTAGTAGAGGCTAGAGAAGGACTTAGATTGTACTCTCATCTTGTCTTTATGCTTGAGTTTCCTAGCATAGTTGCACAGTATCTTCTCTATGAAACCATTTTCGAAAGGCGATCTTAAAATCAAGTTTGGATCTGAGTTGCATGCCAAGTAACTTTATTTATAAGAATGGTAACTTCAAAAATTCAATTTTCTCGTACTTAGAATGGTGATACAACCATTTTGATGGACCATCAAAAAAATCAAAAGACTCTCCCTCTCCCTCCTAGCAAAGTGGTATGGCTCATTTTCAGCCAAGGTGGTAGATACAGGGTTTTTTTTTGGCTATGCAGGGTAGTAATGTACAACTTATATTCTGTAGAGCTTCAATTTTCCTCCAATTAAAAAGTAAAATAAATCAGGCAAGTTTGTACAAAAATCATTTTTGTTTATTTATCTATAGTACTCGTACATAGTGCAAAAATATAATTATACAGCTAACAATGCTCTTTTTAAGAATTAGTTAAGTGGTGGTTTTTATTTTTTTATATTTTTTTGTCCATGAAGCCTGTTTGGATAATTAAGCGTTCAGATAATTGAAGCTCTACTGATATTGGTATTGATTAAGTCACTCTACCTCAAGAGATATATTTCATAGACTTATTGATTACTATTTCATTAAAACTATTTATCAAGCTTTATTTGTTTTATTTTTATATGTTTTTATTATCAGATACAACCAAGCTGGAAGCGAAAGATGTTGATTTTATTGAAAAAACAACTAATGAAAAGATCCGAGAAGCTATCACATTTACAGTTGATGTATATCCTAAAGATGATCCAATTCTATCTAAGGTTTGTTTTTAACATTTAAATAAATAATATTTTGTTGCTCTTTTTACTTTCTCGTATAAGTAGTATATAGAGAGAGAAAGTTTTGTGATGGGGCAGAAAATTTGATTTTGAAATTATGATAAATTTACCTGTTTTAAAGTCCCCAGAACCAGAAAAGCCATTAACTAAAATATCATTAGTTTAATCTAATAATGTTTGAATGAAAATCAAGAGAGGTAGATTTAACTTGGTGCTTAGGCTTCCACGGGTAGGCTCATAATAAACAGCTTGGTTTACCGGTGAAATCGGTATTACGAAGGGGTTGAAGTCCGTTTTGCTTCTACTACTGGAACCATCTTCAGGGGTTTGGTGCATCGTGATGTTTATAAATACGTTCACCTTCACTCCAGTCGTCAGTATATCTTGTTGCTGCTTAAAGTAAACATCCCGATACACATTACCCCCTGAAGATGCTTCCAGTATTGGAAGCAAACGTCAGACTTCAACCTCTTCGTGACACGAATTTCACCTGAAGAGCAAGCTATTTATTAAGAGGTAGGTTTGTTTCACTAAATGCGAATCCCCCACCCCCAAATCGTGAGAGGTGTACTGTATTGTTTCTAGAGGTGTACTGTAAAATGAGGATCTTGGGGTTCAAAGAGTTAGATCGAAGATCAGTTAACTATAATAAGTTATTACAAGCATTTATCACTTATGATTATTTTTTTTTTAATATATAGTACTATATTTCTTTGCCTTGGAAGTATAAGTCCAATTTTGGAGAGATAGACTCTATTTAACAGATGTTAAAACTCTTTGAACCCTAAGATCCTCATTTTACAGTACACCTCTAGAAACAATATAATAACCTCTCCTCTCACCATGTAGGGGTGGGGATTAGCATTTAGTGAAACAAATCTACCTCTCTTAAAAAAATTATCTGATTATCACCTCTTTTAATTCAAAAGTTAATAAATGTATAGTTATAGAAAAAGTATCTTAAACTTAATTTTATTCAAATGTTTTAAGTGTTAAACATTTACAAAATAAATCATATTTGAAATGAAATATGAAGATATTTCTTCAAACAAAATAATTTATTTGTATCTACGCTCATTGTTTGCTTGTTATTTTCAGGTTAGAGGCAGAGGATTACCTGAGGATCATGTAGGAGGTGTTAGAGTTGTTACTATCGAAGGTATTGAAAGTGATATGTGTTGTGGTACTCATGTTACTAACTCGTCTCAGTTACAGGTACTTCACATGTACTTAATCTATGTATAGCCATCTATCTATTGCCTTTTTTTTTAAAAAAAAAAAAAATAAATAAATAAATAGTATGCAGGTTATCATGAAAGAGGTGTAGTTCAATAACCAAACAACGTCTTCACACAAAAATTGTAATTTGAACAATTGACCGGTTTCGGCTGTTCTAAAGCAGCCTTCTTCAGATAATCTACAACCAAAATTATAAACTTGAACTTAAATGTATACAAGGTAACATAAGTTGTAAAACAAAGAGAAAAATACAATAATTAATTAACACAAAATGAATCAAAAATTAAAAATTAAAAAAATTAAAATATGTATGTATAAATTTTAAAATAAAATGGAAGAAAGAATGGAATGCAAATTACCTTGAGGTTACTGGATTGACTTCAGGAGTACAAGTGAGAAAAAAAAGTTAACAGGAAGGCTAGGTTTGTAAGAGATTAAAACAAAAACGGGGGAAGGATTATTTCCTGCTAAAAGGTAACAAACACATACCCTCTGTACTTTAGACAAAAAGAAAACTTGAACTTGACTATTTAAAAATGTTACAAAAATACACAAACAAAGTCTAACTAATTTGCTTGAAAAAGTGAATTGGAAAAATAGAGGACAAAAACTAATCTGAAGAAGGCTGCTTTAGAAGAAGAAGGCTGCTTTAAAAGAATTATCTGAAGAAGGCTGCTTTAGAACAGCCGAAACCGGTCAATTGTTCAAATTACAATTTTTGTGTGAAGACGTTGTTTGGTTATTGAACTACACCTCTTTCATGATGAGTCCCTATCACACATTGGAGAAAAACACAGTCGAGGAGTATGCAGGTTGTTCTTTGAAGAAAAGAGTTTTGCAACTATGGAGGATCAATTAGCCTTTTTCTAAATTTGTTGCTATTATAGTTTTAAAAAAAAGAAGCTGAATAAACTGTAAATAAAACTGAATATGAAAAAAGATAGAGATGTTTTGTTTTATCTTATCTATTAATTATTATTAAAGAGTAAGAATTCTTTATTTCAATAGCCACTTACCTCCCAACAATTTAATTGAAGTTGTGTTGCAAAACAACAACAAAATTACTATAGAATATTACTATTGCACTCATGTAAAAAAAAAAGACAAAACAAATATAGAATAGAATGGAATTGAATAGAATGAATTATTAAGTATTACATGAATAGTTAGATAATAAGTTTCGGAATCATTCAAATGAGTTAAAAAGTATAGACTTTGATGAACACCCTAAAAGAAAAATGATGCAAAAGAATTCATTGAAATATGAAGAATTGAAAGTGAGAATGACTACCTATTCTTTATTTTTACTCTGTGAGGGTAAATGAATGCTCTACAATACACACAGTGATTGATACTGGATATTTAGGGTTTAGACCCAAGATACAGTTGTACCTCTGTAGATCATTCCGTGCTATGTCTCGATTGTGAGTGTATGTATACCTCCTGTACTTATGCCTTATGTGTAGGGTGTTTGTTTAAATTATATATGTTTACAACTATTTCATATCCTTATTTTATTTTAGAAGCACCCTTTCAACTTTCTGTAATAAAGAGAAAGTATTGTGATGGCACGAAAATACGATTTTGATATTTTGAGGTACTTTGAGTCCAAAAAAGTGGTTTTTAAAAAATTTCTGTCTGTCATCTGTGCGGATACAAGACGCCTAAACTACTGGACCGATTTTGACAAAATTTGGCAAAATGGTTCAGAAAAATCACACCCTGAGGTTAAATTCAGAAATGAACTATCTACCTACCCCCAAAAACTCAGAACAAACGTGAAAAAAAATTATTCTTTGAAAATGGACGATTTTGATAAAAAAAATTCTAAAATGTAGTCCGTTAGAAAAAAATCTAGTTTCTGAGAAAATAGCTTTAAACGAGGACAGTGAGAGGCCGGGTTTGATTCCCCGCCGAGGAGAAGTTATTTTTATGATAAATTTTGATGAAATGTTCAATAATAATTAGATGTACCTACGAAAACTAGTAAATGGAAAACACTGGGCTAAGTAACTATGAAAACGTTATGAGAGGGCTTGTCTGAGTTGTCTCAGACCAATTTTTTTTCTTTGTCAGTCAAACTATTTTTTTTATTTATAATTTTGTATTATATATTCTCTGAGATAAATAATTATTTAAATCAACCTTTGTGATTTTTCTTTACTCTATTGTTTCTATATTTTTTGAAAAAGCCAAATTAATTTTTATAAATTTTGTTTTATTTTTAAGGTCACCAAATTGCTTGGAGTAGAGAAAGGGAAGAAGAATAAAATTAATCTTCAGTTTATATTTGGTGATAGGGTCATTAAAAAGATTGCTGCAATGATGAAAAGGGAACAGGAGCTAACTGGTCTTCTCAAGTAATATATTTATCATTATTTTACTTTATTAATACAATAGTGCAATCCTGGAAATAAAAAAATCCTTTGTTTCTAATTGCTTAAATCTTATGAGTCATTTTTTAAAAAATAAAATACATAAATTCAGTCCGACCTCCTTATAAGTTATAAAAAATAAATGTAGGTACAGTAGAGTCTCGCTAATCCGGGTTTGACGGGACCGGACCCTGTCTGGATTACCGAAAGTCCGGATTAAACGGAATCAGTTTTAAAATGTCTATAAAATAAGTTTTAGTTGGGTAAAAATATTTAAATCGAGATTTTTATCATAAAAAAAATACTTCTATTAGTCTCTAAGACTGTTCTGTCACCAGCCCGAATATCAAATAAATTAAAATGGCAATCTATTACGCAGGTGCAGGTATAGAAGAGACTTCTAGGGAAACAAGCTATGTTCCGAAATAAAATTCGAGCAACGCCTAATCATTTCACAAAAAGTTAAGACATTATACACTGGCGGCTTGGCGAAATTTGACGGAACTCCGTTGAACCGCCGCTACGTGTTTCTTAAAATTCTCTCCTTATCTCATATATAATTTTATTTTCTGGAATACTCTACCTTTATATCTTCCGCCCTACATTTCTATGGAACCGAAACAGATTTATCGATGTTCTTACTTATTTATAATTATTCTAAATCTGTTTATTTTTAACAGAAATACCTGGTATTCCTCGTGTCAAACGTTGGAATGTACACCTGTAAACTATACTAGGAACAATTTTATAAATGTTGATAGACAATAAAAGCAGAAACCTCGATAATCTCAACAATTCATAAATCTGAATAACTCTAGTTCCAAATTGTACTTAGTTTTTGGCCCGTCTGGATTATACGGATGTCCGGACTAGCGGGGTCCGGATTACCGAGACTCTACTGTATGTACAATGAAAATCTTCGTATAACAAATTCACCCTTCATTTTGTGATGTTCGCCAGCAATTCATACACGTATTGTGGGCTCCCAAGTGCTTCATCAACTTTAGTCTTAACTAAATTTTTTTTTGTCATAAACTTACTATATGAAAGTGTTTCTATACAACAAAAATAATTTCTTTACAATGAATAATATTCATACAAATTAAGATAAAGATCCAACAGACAAATTTTTCTTTGAATTACCCTATATTGGCAGTGTTTTTGCATGCCTTTATTTTCATAGAACCATTTGGGTATTCAAAGATGTAGATAAAAGAATAAAGAGCAATGAAAGAAAATATCTTATTTAAAATCAGAAATTTTGTTAAACAGGGACATTTGTATTATGCATTTTACCTATTTCATTAATTTCTACTCGTCTGAATATATCCTAAGCGAAACAACCCTTGTTAATAATTTATTTAAATTATTAGCTGTTGTTCTATATTATTTTAATTTATTTTTCATTGAAGTAATTATTGTAAATTTTTTTTTATTGTTGTTTCAGTAACGGACCAGAATGTCATGTTGATTTGATAAGTAAAAGTATTAAATCAATCAAACTTGTCAATAAGGTAATTTTAAACAACTAATTAAGTAATTATATATTTATTAATTATTTGTAAACAATTAAAATGTATTACATTATAGTCCAGTAATGGTATTTTTTTTGGGGGGGGGGGGGGGGGTGAGAGGGGGGGGGGGGGGAATACAGTAGTCTTTTTTATTTTTCAAATTTTTTATTGGGGTGCTGAATCTGATTTTCAACTATGCTACCTCGTAAAAGTGTTGCGTTCTGAGAAAAATGTGAAAAAAAAATAGCATTTAGGTCTCCTTTGATTCACCAAATGGCTGGACTATTACTTATAGTTATTACTATATTATTCAATATTGTTATATTTTTTTCAGAATTTCCAAAATTTACTGAAAGAATTGGCTATTTTAGAAGCAAAATCGTTGAAGGATTTAGACCCTAAACCAAAATATTATTCATCTCATAGGTATGTATAGTAATTTATTTATATAGTTACTATTTATTTTGAAAAAAAAAAAAAAAAAAAAAAAATTAAGTTTTTGAGAATCACTATTTTGTTTAGGTTAAAGGCTTAAGACTAATTTTAAAAATATATGCAAAGTTTAAATAAATAAAGAATAAAGCCAACAAAAATAATTAAGCTTTTTTTTCAGGTAGATTAAGAATAAGTAAGTTTCTTTTTATAAATAATGGGGTCTAGTTTTTTAGTTGTTCACCAAATTACTATTTTAAAATACTGGTAGGTTCGAAAAAAAAAAAAATTCTATTTAAATTATTTTGTATAAAGATAATTCTTTATACAAAGGGATTAACATTAAGTTGTCTAACATTAAACTAAAAAGAGTGCTCTTTTTTAACAATCAAAGAAATAAAAAATAATAAATAATAGTTAGAGGTACGGAATTTTCGCATAAAAAAAAACAGAAATTTCGCGAAATAAAAATTTAAAAGTTCGAAATTTCGCTAAAATTCGCATATACTATAGTATTATAGAATAAAACAACTTTTTTATACACTTAAAATTTACCTTTAATGTTAATTAAAAGATAACGTTGTTATTTCAACATTTGATTCTTCTAGAGTCGCTCTTCTCTCAGTATCGACAACATTATATTAACTACTTTTATTTTTTTATTTTTTTATAGTACTATACTACTTGTATAGTAGCAGTACTTACTACTTGACGGGAGGGGGAGATAAATAATTTTGCAGGGAGACTTAAATCTTTTCGTTACAAAAACACTACTTGTTTGTCATACAGTGATACCTCAGGTTAAGAAATTAAATTCGTGTTACGAGCTTCTAAGAAGGGCGCCGGAAACTCGCCTAACCAAGTTATTTCGAGCTTTCAGTGAAAAATTGAACTTTCTGTGAAAAGATGGACACCCTCTATCGTTTCTAACTATGTATTTACACTGAACATACTTGTTAGCTCCTTTGATCATTCAGCGTTATGCCGTTGGCTTCTTTAGGCAATTGATAAATTTAAGCATTTTTTTTTTTTTTTTTAATTATTCTTAATTGTTCGCTTGAATACTCTCTTAAAAATATTATTATTTATATTAATTGAAACATTTTTCATAGAAATTTTATTTGACTGCGGCGGCATTTAAAACTATTGTTAGTAAAATATGCATGTTACGTGATTAATAATAATTATCAATATGTACATTTCGCATCTATTCGCAAATATAAGCAATTTTCGCATAAATTCGCGTCTATTTCGTAAAAACGAAAATTCCGTACCTCTAATAATAGTACTACAGAAAAAAATTGAAAATGATACGTTTTAAAATTAAGCCTTCGACTTTTAACTCCTAATGATGGCACTGATATATAAAATTATAATAAATACATATTATGATAACTACTTAATTATGGTTAAAAAAACAATAATGCATTTTTCAATAATCTAATAGCTGAGACTGCATCAAATTATAATAGTTACACCTACCAAAATTACTCATTTATAATGAAGGACCTTATTAAAAAAAAAAAATTGAAAACTATAAAAATCAAGTGTCAATTTTGCAATTCTACTTCATTAAAAATGTCAGTTTTATTAATTTAATTCCACATCTCATAGGAGAAAAATTAGGCCCCTTAAACTTTGGCATTTGTCAAATTTGTTCTGTGATTTTAATATCTGTTAAGTAATTGACCTAGCCACTGCTAACAGCTGATTTGGTTGAAGAAAGAATAAGAGGGACTGAAGGTAATAAAATACACTAATAATCAATAAATGGGATTCGTTTGTTTGTTTAAGTAATTTACAGTTAATTGCAGGGCCGTTTCTACTAATAGGCAAGACTAGGTGGCCACCTAGGGGGCGGAAAATGGAAGGGGTAAAAATTAATGTTTAAAAATTGTTTTTAAATTGTATTTTAAAAATTAAGCAAATTAGGAGAGAAAAAAAAATTGTTTTCAAAAGAATATACCAAGTAAAATTATATACTCAAGTTGAGACAAATTAAGAGCTCTTTTGATTAAAAATGGGCCAAAACAAGTGAGTTGATTTTTTTTTTTTTTTTTTTTTTTTTTTTTTTTTTTTTTTTTTTTTTTATGAAAAGCTCAAATTAATAGAAACCTATCTTCGCAGTTCCATTAGCCAGTAAAGACTCCTAGGACTAGCCACAATTTTATTAGAAAAAGACATTACTTATTAAAGACATTTCCTAAAATAAAGGTAAGGAAGGCACTAAATAGACAAAAAAAGTTAAAAGAAAACCTAAAATACCACTAAAGTTTTTAGAGGTATAAAATATAACAGTCGTTCTTTAATTATTTAATTTTTGATGGGATTTATGTTAAATAAAAGTTCTTTTATATCTAATACATTAATTTCTTCTAGCCTGGATGACAAAGGGAGGGAGCGGCTTTTTTTTAGTTCTTGCCTAGGGCGGCATAACACCTAGAAATTGGTTATTTGCTCCTTCAATGTTTAACTTTCTAACTTTTATTTGTATTTGCTTTGTTTAACTTTCTAACTTTTATTTGTTTTGGCTTTATTTTTTTCATTATTTGTTTGTTTTTCAGGAAGGAGGCTGAAGCTGATTATTTTAATATATTCCTCAAAGAATTCAATGATAAGGTAAAGTAGTATTTTTTATTTGAATACATTTTATTGGAACGAAGTTCCTTGTGGTACATTAAAGCGTCTAGAGCCTGAGAGTGAATCCAAAAAAAACTGTCGGTAACGAAATCAACTGTTGCAGAACTAACAGTCACAAAACCAACAATAACAAACCTGACCGTCACAAAATCGACCAATGATGATAACTTGAGTTAAAGATAACCGATTTTTGTTGAAATTCGGTATACATGTTTGGTACCAATGCCCAGGACGAGTTCATTGGACAGTGTTATCCGCCCCCAAGCGTTCGCGTAAGCTTCAAATGTAAAATTGGAATTTTAGGACGGGGAAAAATTCTAACTTCATCTATTCAATGAGGCAAACAACTAACATTGTTTTTACCGATATCTTATGTTCTAGCGTTTTATTGAAATTTTAATAAAATTTCATTCACAACATCTAAAGTACAATTGAAACAGGCATGTAAAATTTCAACCTGATACACATTTCTTTTGCACCTGATACATTATTCATTCAATTTTCTTCTACACCTATGTGGAGAGCTTCTAATATTAATCTTTTTGTTGTGTTATTGGATTTTCCTATTATATTTGCTTCATCAAATTTAATTTGATGGTACAAAACAACATAATGGCTGAAAGAGAAACTGTATCTCCCTAATTACCAATACCTACACTAAGTTGAGACTACTGATAAGAGAGGATGTACTGATTACTTCTGGGGTAGTCCAGGGTGATAGCTCTGTTTTCTTTCACCTGCTTATACGGTCAAACATCCTCACTAGGGATGGGCGGAACGGAACATAACTATAAAAATAACTAGTTCCAGTGTTGGAACGGTTCCAATCGTTCCAAGATTTCATGGAACTACGCTATTTTTGGAACGACTTTGAAGTTTTTATTTTATTTAATTTTACTGTCTAGTTTTATTTAGTTAATACATTTTTATTGCTTGAATTCGATACTAATTTGTTACCACCATTTAAAAAAAAAATATCTTTTAAGGAATATCGAGCAAAATAATACGAAACGGAACTGATTAAAGAGGAAACGGAAACGAGAAAACAGTAACGAAACTTAACAACTAACTTAAAGGGAACGATAAAAACTCGTTTCTCTTGGAACGAAACCGATGATTTTCGTTCCGTGCCAATACGTAACGTGCGACGTAACTGATTAATGAGGAAACGGGAACGAGAAAACGTAACGAAACTGTAACTTGGAGTGGGGATGAGAGCTCGAGTCTCCGAATCACTCCAGTTATAGTGAAGCGTTATCTTTTTCTCTTTCAGACATATAGATGCCTCTTTGCCGCTTTTTTCTTTTAGGTCCATAGTCAACTTCCTCTTGTCGCTTTCGCCCTTCTCCACTAGTTTCTTTTTTTTTAGTTTTGTTTTCCGCTTTAGTAAATAGTTAGTAAATAATACGAAATAGACAGGTGAAATTTAATTTTTTTTTGTTTAGTTTTAGGATCTCGTTATGAAAAGAACATATTCTAGTTTTTAAAAATATCATTTATAGTGGTATAAAATATACTTTTTAAGTGGTTACCATAATATTGTATCATAAACATTTTTATTATACTATTTACTTGGTTGTAATTAAAATATCAATATAAAAAAATATAAGATAAAAAGATAAATAAAGAGATCTTAATATTATTATAAATGTTTGTATTTAATTTCAACTTTTCATCGTCAGCGTCAGTGAAGAGTGGAACTATTTAATAAAGAAACGGAACTTATTGTGGAACGAACCTGGACTAGACTCAGGAACACGTGAAGTATAAGAGAAACTGTTTCTTTGGAACATAAACTGATACGTTCCAAAAATAACTAGTTCCTGGAACTAGTTATTGGTTTGGAACGAAACGTTGTAACTCGTTCCACTCATGGAACCGTTCTTCCCATCCCTAATCCTCACAGTCTTATCACTGTGAAATCTTTCTTGCTTTTTATATTTTGCTAATTTGAATTTGTTTACTTGTTTGCTGCAGAGTGTGTTGTTATTTTTGACTGTTGGTGATGAGAAGGGAGCAGGCCATATGATGCTACATGGAGATGCAACTGTAGTTCAGGAACTGGGTGACAAGTTAGTAAACATTTTTTTTGAAAATTACATTTTACATATATAATATTTATTAAAAATAATCTTAATGAACCTTCAAACCCCTTGAAATAATCTGCAAATTAGTGTGGCACATTGCTTCCTATACGTACTATTTTGAATACTTGCATAATGATTTTATGCTTTTACAACCTACTATTGTCAAATTTATTTTTATTTTTCCCCCTTTTTTAAATCTTTTAAAACTCTATGGATTTTTACATGATTTAAAGTATCAAATTAGTAAAATTAAAAGAGCACAGACAGTTGAAATTAATCTGGGGCTATCTACAGGCTACTTTTGACGAACCATTCTAATTTCATAATAATCAAACGAATACTTTTGAAGATATAGGTATAAATAGCTGTATGTTTATGCGCTTTTGAAAGAGAGACAAATAGGCGTAGAAGGTTGAAACTTATAAGAGACCAACAATCGGCTAATTATGACCTACTATCCAAACTTCATTAAAAATCAGACAAGTAGTTTTTAAGATATGTTGGTTTAATAGCAGTAAATAAAATGATAGATTGTTATCTATCATTATTATTATTTTTTATTTATTATTATTATTATTATTATTATTATTATTATTATTATTATTATTATTATATTTCCTGTTAGTTTAATCTATTGTTCTCTCATCAATCATTTTGACACCTGGAAAGAAAATTATTGATTTTTAATAATCCCATATTTGTTTAATCTATTTTTTTTTTTATTTTAAAATACCTTTATTGAATAAAAACAACATATTAATACATAAATAATATTTTAGTACATCCATTGATCTATTTTATCCATACTACTACATAAGGTTATCTTTCCACTAGAGAACATGGATTCCTGTGCTGTGGAGAGAGAAAGAGTTTTATTTTCAATAATTTTGAAGAGTTTTAGTTCAGAAGAGTTCTATTTTCAATAATTTTGAAGAGTTTTAGTTGAGAAGAGTTCTATTTTCAATAATTTTGAAGAGTTTTAGTTGAGAAGAGTTCTATTTTCAATAATTTTGAAGAGTTTTAGTTGAGAAGAGTTCTATTTTCAATAATTTTGAAGAGTTTTAGTTGAGAAGAGTTTAATTTTCAATAATTTTGACAACTGTGAACACAATTGCTGATTTTTATTATTTCCCTATTTGTTGAATCTATTGTTCTCTTGACAATCTTTTTGACATCTGTTGAAAAAAAAACAACTTTTGTCTACGATTGATACAAAATATAGAAACCACTTACGAATTCAATATTATATTTTAATTTCCACCAAATTATTTATGTCATACATTTTTGTAATGTTCTTTGTTTTTTTTTTAGAATTAGTGCACTATTAGACGGAAAAGGTGCTGGCAAAGACTGTAAATATCAAGCTAAAGTTAAAAATATGAAGAATAGAAAAGAAGCGGAGAAATTAATTGCTGAAACATTGGATAAAATTAGTGAACAGTAATTTTATATTGCTTTTTATGAACTTATTTAATATTGCAGGCGCTGCAGCGAATTAATCCTCATGTTTTTGATACTATCCTGATAATTTTGTTGCATTTGTTTTTCCTTGGTTTGACTCTTGGTTTTCCTGTTAAAAAAATGTTATAAATTATTTTAATTCTAGTGTTGTTGGGTTTTGCATTCTAAGTGAATTCTCATATATATAGAGTATTGTGGTTTTACTCTTTTGAGTAAAAATGAGGTATAGAACTAAGACCACGTTTCTGGGAATGTGTTGCTAATTGGGTCAGTGGGGCAGACCATATTCCGGGAATGTATTCTCATAAGTTCACGTCTACCTATTTTCTAATACCTAGGCCCACAGTTCATATTCTATTGAACCAGTTAGCCCTGTAGAGTGTATCTGTATGTGTACATACTTTCCACTCTTTCCTAGCTATTTTCATTATTTTAAGTTGATTTTTTGGTTTATTCCCCTGGCACAGGGACATGAACGTGTTTGATTGACATGAACATGTTAATAGCTTATTACTTAAGAGTCTATGGGATTGAGTTTTGTTTTAACCTTTTCTCAAGGGTTGGCACTGATTTTATTAAGTTTGTGCTATTATGTTTATTAAAATGTTCTGTAATCAATTAATTAAATTGTTGATGATAATTTAATGTGATACACCTTTGTAATTTTTGTATATACTAGTAAGTACTAGATGGCTGAAGAGGTATAATAATGGAAGTAATTAATATTACATGTAAAATGTTTTGACCCTTTTAAAGGTCAACTTCTGTCATAGTTTATTAAAATATTTTATCTTAAAGTCGTGTAAATAAAATTGGACTACTGTTTCCATAAGAGAGCGTCAAATATAATCAAAACATTAAAATTGAAATAACAAAATAAATTGTAATAATAATACAGGGTATCCCAGCTAATATGGAACAGCGTAATAACTTCGGAACCATGATAGATAGAAAAATACGGTTTTCAGGGTTCGATAATGGCTATAAATACGCTTCCAGAACAAATGCTGAACATTTTCTGTGCTCAGCAAAAGTGTGTGCAGTTTACTCAATAGAAAAAAAGTAAATAGGAAGACACATTTTTTTAGACTAGATTTGGATTCTATGGCTGCCAAATAATCATTTTTTACTCTTGGAAATTTTTCGCTGTGAGCATTAATTTGCCATCTGGAGGGCACTGAACCTGCTAAAATTGAAACTTTAAGTCCATTTTACAGCTAAAAAAATGTAGGATCCAAATCCAGTTTAAAATACATACCTTATTTGTAACTGGTTTTTTTTTTTTTTTTTTTAAAAAAAAAAAAAACACTGTATAATCAACAAATTGTATTCCTAACGAGTAACATAAAATGTTTTATGACAGAATATGACCTTTAACAGGGTCAAAACGTATCATATGTAATATCAATTGCGTCCATTACTACACCTCTTCAGCCATCTATTACATACATAATGACATATATAAAATAAAATTTTCCGAAAAAATAGGAATATAAAAAGTAAACGGCAAAATATCAGCATTTAATTTATTATATACTAAGCTTTATTGGCATGTACTTATTCATTACTTTAGTAGTTTGTTACCCTCTATAAAGTATATTTGTAAAAAAAAATAAACTCAGGATTTCTCCTTATGGTCTATTTGGGTACTTAATATTAGTTCAAGAATTCACATTCCACATAATTTTCATCACATGCTCTATATTTCAACTGTTTTGGGTTATTTTCAAGCTTTTTACATCAGATTCCAGGCATTTACATCTCTTTATCATTATATGTTTTAATATGATAATCGTTCGTAATTTTAAGATGTTAATTATGTATTAAATTGTGAAGTTTTTTTGTACAAATTTATTTATTACAAAATCCTACCCAATTGTGGATAATAGTTATCACAAAATTATCATTGGCTATTCGGTTTCATAATTGTTTTAGTCTGATTATTACGCCATTCATGCTTTTATTTTGTCCTTCAATTTAATTTTAAATTGGTTTTTAGTTCGTAAATTGGTAATTTGAACAAAAAATATCTATCAAATAATTTTTTAGCTCACTTCCGAGGTAGTTTGAACATGGGGTTATAAATGTATTACCAAATTTATCCCTCACAAACAAGCTAAGTTAAACAAATAAATGCTTGTTAAGGCGGAAATACACATGCTAGTTACTCGCACAAAAACATACGAGTAGCTCGCAGAGGAGAGCTACTGGCATGTGTATACATCAAATAGCATGCGAGTGAAAAGCATGCGAGTAAATCGCACGAGGTTTGATTTTTGACTTGCCAGTGGCACAAGTCTAGGGGTGGGGGAATTGATAAGGCACGTGTAAACAGGCCTGCCAGCGCAAGGTTGCTAGTAGCTAGCACGAGTCTCCCT
This sequence comes from Gerris lacustris, assembly GCA_951217055.1. Classification (NCBI taxonomy): domain Eukaryota; kingdom Metazoa; phylum Arthropoda; class Insecta; order Hemiptera; family Gerridae; genus Gerris; species Gerris lacustris. Next base: position 11,919,730 of record OX578286.1, read on the forward strand.
CAGCCCTTCAGTCTTCAGTTGCGTTCCTTCCTTTCGCGGGTATCTGACAACAACTCATCAACTTTCTCCGGAAGCATTCGCAATTGATTCCTAAAACCATTGACGTCCCCGAACCGCATTTCATTTAGTAGGCACTGACTCGCTCCATGTACCTAATTCCCTTCTAGCTATCCAATCTTTTACCCACACTCTTCGTGTGTTTTTATTATTTTTCAAATGTTTTTAAACACAGTTCTTAGCAAGTAACAGAAGAATCTGGTTAATTTTATTCCGCACCGATACATTCATAAGGTACATTGAAACAATTAATAAAACTCATCAAAATTAATTAAATCAAATACAATTATTTCATAATTTATTCCAAAAAACGATTGCCTGTTTCAAAACTAGAACAGTGACTGGAATGTGTATTGTCATGTGCTAGTAGCTCGCACATGACCGATCATCCGGATGATACTAGCATGCTGTTTCACTGGCAAATGTACAAAGCGTCTGCAGCATGCCAGCTACTGACGTGCTAGTAACTCCCCACTAGCATGCTTTTTTACTAGCATGTGTATTTCCGCCTTTAAAATAGTACAGCTGCTGGCATCTGTTGGCAAAAGAAAGAACTAAAAATCACCAGAAGCGTTTTAGTTCCCCATCTTACCAACAGATGGCAGCTCTAGTACTAAATTCTAATTTTTCTCTCTAAATATTTTTTTCATTTAAGAAGTCACTTTACTGGGGACAAAGCTTGTTTATTTTAAAAAAAATTTAAGATTAGTTGGATTATTTTTTATAATAAATTTGAAAAATAAATCAATTTTTGTGGGGTTCCTGGCAAAACTACCTGGAAGTAAATTAACTGCCTTAGTTTAAATTATTTTAAACGTCACTCCATAACTTTTTATTTTAATCTAAAATCATTATTAAAGTATTGAAATAAACTCAGCAATTAATCTTTAGCATCTAGTATCATTCCTATTTCCTATTGAGGGGGAAAACAATGTAAAATATAATTGCCATGAAAGCCTAGCATTTTGTTAACCACATTAAAAATTGCCAAAGCAAAAAGAAAGGTATAGTGTTAAAGATGAAAATTGACACTTAGTAGAAAATTAGTGTCTTATGCATCTTGCATTTAAATGAGATATAATAAATGTGCTAATATATTGCAAAAAATAGCGAATGCAGAAGCAAAATATTATATAAGTATTCAAGAAATTACTTATAAAAATCTACTACTTAACTCACTTTTTTTGTTATGCTTTATAAAAAAAAAAAAAAATTATTTTGAGGTAATTCTTGCTGGATACATCTTAAGTGAAATAATATATCCTATGGATCATATTTTGGCATTATCCAATGAAAAAATTATTTATTTTATTGTATAAAATATACCCAGGCTTATTTGTTTATGTTTTGTTATTTGTATATTTACTATGGAACCTCTTAAATCTGAATTTATTTATTTAATAAAATTTATCATTTGAAACTCTCTATTTAACTAAGATATTTTATTTAAGTCCTTAAAAATGTCAGTCGAAAAATGATGTAAAAAAAATAAATAAATAAATAAATAATAATAATAATAGTGGAATAAAGAAAGATGGGACACCCATCAAAGTTTTTTATGAGTTTTTTTTTTTAGGGATTTTTAATTATGTATACCCTAAAAAACTTTTCAAAAAGTTTCTTTCTCTAATAAACCTTCCCCCCCCCCCCCTGGGGGGGGGGGGGGGGGTAATAACCCTTTCTCTTTTTAATTACCTAATCAAAAATTAATTTTGTTATGTAGAGAGGTTCCACTGTACTTGTTGATATTGGCTGAAATATTAAAAGCTGTGATAAGCAATGTTGCTGTTTTTTTTTTCTTTGAGTCCTACATTTTTAGTCCTTTATCTATATCTTTGCTTAGTTATACCTCTGATTCCTTTTTGGTGTGTCATATGAAATGTGTACACTATCACAGATGGCTGAAATTAATCTGGGACCATCTCCAGGCTACTTTTGACATAACATCCGAATTTCATAAAAATCAGATGATTACTTTTGAAGATATAGGTGTGAATAAATGTATGTTTGTGAGCATGTGGAAGAGAAATGAATGGGCGCAGAAGGTTGGGACTTATATGGGACCAATAATGGGTTGATTATGACCTACCATCCAAATTTTATTATAATCGGACGAGTAGTTTTTAAGATATGTCGGCTCGCAAAAATTGAGTGACAGACCGACAGAAACAAAACCAAAAATGTTCCCTGATGTCTGAAACGGATTTCTGTCTTGGAATTTTTGTAATCGGAGACATAAAAAAATCGATCACATAGCTCAGTTTACCTTCGGTAAGCTCAGAAGCAATCAAAATCATTAATCCATAAAAAGGGTTGAGAAAAATGTCAAAAATCAGTGGAGAGTTGAACCAGGAATACAGTATATAGTAGGAGGTAGCTCACAGTTCACTGGTGCATCTTGAGTCTTATACCTCATGGATAGTAACCCAATGTGATGAGCTCCTATGACTTTATGCGTCCCTGATACATATCCAATCAAACTTAGTAAAATGCTGCTTATCAATGAATATTTGAATTATTCATTAATTTGTGTACACTATTTCTATTTCTTTTAAAAATATCAACGCACCAACTCATTTGGCATGAACTACAGAAAGTGCTTTACCTTTTTATTCTTACTGCTAGTAAACATTCATATAATTCAATGAATTTTAACTTCACCGTTCAAATAAAGTAAATAATTTAAATTTATGTAAGTATCTCTTTTGAGATTTTCGAAAACATATATGATAACTTTATTGTCACCCAATATATTGGTGTTTTATCTTTTAGTCAAGAGTTTGTGCCAAATACGTCTTACTGTATTGACAGAATAAAGAAAAAAAATGAGGTGGGGAGTCAAAGAGAGCTCTCATTGAAGGATTTTAAAAATTCTGAGCTTTTATTGGCTCCCCACCCCCATTTTTTTTCTTTCCTAGTCAACGCACTAAGACTCATTTGCCACACACTGCACCTATGCTAGGTTTGCTGATTTGCCTGCTGAAAAGAGTGTCACCTAATTCTAGATATCATAACTGATACCACATAAATACACTCTGAATAGGCCTCTATGGTGTAACTTGTGCCATTTTCCAAGATTAAAATTAATTATATTGAAAATCTGAATAAATTTTATATTTACATTTTTGACCGAAGAAAAACTTTTCACAAAAATCGGTCAGAGACAACTCAGGCTAACTTTTATTATTGAACATTTCATCAAAATGTATCATAAAAATAACTTCTTCTGGCTTTCTCCATCCGTGTTTTAAGCTATTTTCTCAGGAACTAGATTTTTCCCGGGAAAACGTCTCATATCGTTAGATTTGTATTTAAATGGGCTACATTTTAGAATTTTTTTTATCAAAATCGACAGAACCGTTTTCAAAAAATAATTTTTTTCAGAGTTTTTGGGGTTAGCGCCCATAAATTTGAAGCTAAAATTCATTTCTTGATTTCACCTCGGGGTATGATTTTTAATTTGAGTTTAGGCTCCAGGTGTCTGCACAGACGACAGATATTTTATAAAAACCACTTTTTTGGACTCAGGGGACCTCAAAACGTGTAAATTCTAAATCCATAAATAAATTTCAAAATCGAATTTTCGTGTCATCACAATACTTTCTCTTTATATGAGAAAGTAAAGAAGGTTAAACTAGGCAATTATTGGTACACTAGTGCACTTTTCCTATAATAATTATAACAAAAAAAGTTAATGTAGTTAAATTGAGGCAACAAGCACTAGGGCTACACTTATGGCTACCACAGACCACAGGCAAGGTGATTTTTGGCCACTCAATTTTGTTATTCAATTAAAAAAAATATAAGAGGGCAGCATAGGCTGCCACCTGTCCATAGTGCGGACTTGGAAGTGACATTGTCGCTGGATCCTTTCTTGAACAGTGTGCTATATTTGTCTATGGGGACCATATTTCCTCAACTGGAAACCAAGTCTGAAGCCTAGTCGCCCCACCCCAAGTCAACAATTGTAAGATTTTTCCGACATATCCTGGTTATATTTGTTTTACCAGATGTAGCAGCCCATTAAATGGCAATATCTTTATCAGAGAAAGTATACTCATGCCTAGTGATGTAAAATACCCGGGTATTTAAAACTGCGGGTAAATACTCATTTTGGGTAAATACCCAGGTATTTATGATAATTTTTAAAGTTATGACTGCTATGAGTTCAATTTCAAACTTATTAATTATAAATTAATATATTAGGAAAGAGTTTAAGTAGTTATTAAGTAATAGTATGTCTCAATAATATTGTTGAATGGATATTAATTACTTAATAAGAATAATAGTCGAGGAGATAGCGTGCTAAAAAGTGTCCAACTAACATCAAGCTAGAAATTTGTGTATAAGTAAATGTTTTGGTGGCATTTAAGAAGTTTTTAATCCTTTTGTATACCTCTTCATTATTTTTGTATTGACTGTGATATTTTGGACTAATTGTCTGTCATCATTATAAACAAAAAAATAAATAAACAAATATGTGGTCGGCTAAGTTCGTTGGCGGGACAATCTGGTGGAGACCGGCCATATCACACCCTTTATGATGGACAATGTGATTTTCATGATCCTGGAGTATGAAATTATGTAGTTAGTAGACCAAAAATCAAGTTGATGATAGTTCGTCACTTAATAGGTTAGTTAGTCAAATATTACTCCAAATCAAAGACCTATTATAGGCTATTATAAGTTATAGGCTATTATAAACTTGATTTTTGGTCTACTAACAAGTTAGTACTCAGGATCTTGAGAATTGCATTGTTCACCAAAAAGGGCCGCCTGACATGGCCGCTCTCCACTGGTTTGTTTTTTTCAAATGCCTACTACGTCCCGCTCATGAACTTAGCTGACCACATATTCTTAAAAGGCACCAAAACATTTCCTTATACACAAAATTCTAGCTTGATGTTAGTCAGACACTTTTTTGCACGTTATCTCCTGGACTATAATATTAATAAACCTAAATAGAAACCTTCATACGAGTTTAAATCATGTAGTGTAGGAATTCGGCCGTTAGGCAGGCGCAGGTCTTAACTCTTTACACATGATATTTCTGATTGTCAGATATTTATAGCAATAGCCTATACACATACAGTAAAAGAATTGAGTAACAAGGGTATAAAAATATGCCAATTAATAATAATGTGTGTTCATATTATTTACATATTTTAGGCAAACATGAATTTATATTTAGGCCTGCATAATATAGGAATGCATAACCTAATTTTCAAAATAATCCTGTGCTTTTCCTTCAAAATGGTTGTGTTTCATTGGACAGACCTTCAACATAAGCAATAAGCATTCTTTTTTAAATCATTGAATCTGTATAGCAGATATTAATATACTTAGAAATAATAAATACCCGTACGCTGGGTATTTTTTAAGACTATTTTTTAGGAATTAAGTGAGCTTAACACATCCTATACTCTCTAAATGACATTTATTAAAGCCATTAGAGTATGGAAAATGCTCAGAACCTCTTAAAACACTTTTTAAATCAATATTTGTCATAAATACCCTCATTTTGGGTATTTACCCAGGCGTCGGGTAAATACCCATTTTTATTTACCCTACCCGCTGGGTATATACTCGGCCCACATCACTACTCATGCCATTATATTTTGTTATTCTGACAGCGTGGGAAAATCGGAAAAAAAGGGAGCCAATGAGAGCTGGCGGGTAGAAGGTAAGGCCAACTAGGCAAACAAAAATATTAATGGATAACCTTAAGATAACTATCTAGTAGTTTTATTTTTTCCTTCACATAGGTTGGCCAATCTGAGCTGTCAGATTTACAAAGTATAATGCCATGAGCATAGTCGAAAGATGCATAAAAGGAATGCTCCCTTTTCTCTTAAATCAATCACTAATAATGATTTATATCTGTAAGGTTGTAATAATTTATAATAAAAGAAAAGTCAAAGAAATTCAATAAAATACCTTTATTAAGGTAATTTTATGGCCTTTTTTTTGGTATTAAAAAAAAAGAGAAAAGAAAATAATAATAAAGATAAAATCATCTTTACAAAATTATAATTAAATTATTTATAAAATAATAACAGGATGTTTTGAGGAAGGATAAGACGGACTGCCACATGATCTCCAGATGGTAGAGAGACCGCATAAAATGGAGAACTGAAACAAAAAAATAAAAAACAAAAATTACTCAAGGGTAAAAGATATTGGTAATTATTCTTAAAAGCTATAGGGCAATTGTTCAAAAGTGGTGGTTGTTTAAGAAAGAGAAAGACCATAAGAGATAGTGGGACCATAAAAATATACTTAAAGACAGGGACAATTTCTTATACTAAAAAAAATTGGCAAACCAAAATTTTAAAATAAAGGCAAGCTAAAAGTAGATAATAGCTAGGTATACAAAAAATTACAAAATTAGTTAAAATTAGTATAACAAATTTAACATATCACACATGGGGACTTAAAACATAGGCTGGTTTTTAACCCATTCAATGCGTAATCCAATTCATGAACCTACCTTCTACATCTAAACGATTTTAAAAGTTAATTTCAAAATAAATAAATAAAAAAAAAAAAATGTTTGGATCTACTGTGGATACAAACGTGAGGCGGGCCTGACGGAGCCTTGCAAGATAGTTCTACTCGAGGCACGGAGAATAGAGCTACAGAGGGTTGAAAGGGAGGGCTTGGATCCACCCGCATTGAATGGGTTAATTTTCCACACAATATTATCAAAGCCCATAAAATATAGTCAGTAATATAATATATTATTTTTACTCTGTTAAGACTTAAGTTAAGATATGATAATATCAATTTCAAAGAATTGGAAATAACAAGTAAAAACAAAATCTCAGCGGTACAAATGAAAGAGAAGTTCGTAGATAAAATGTTGTCAGATATGTTACACTAGAATAGATATTCTATTATAAGAAGCATCCTGATTTTTACAATGCAAAACAGGAATAAAAGTGTGCCTCACATTCGAGGCAATACGGATCTTAGAAAACTGCCAATTACGGTGGATTTAATCAAAAGAAGTACCCAAGGTTTAAATCCTGGCATGGAGAGTTATTAAATCAACTTCTCTTAGTATTAATTATAAATATTATTTAAAGAATGTTTTTAATTTGTTTATTTGAAGATCTGGTTTATTTCGGACCTATGGATTTGGGACATGTCACTTAACATCAGATTCACAAAGGACCCTGATTAGGGAAAGAACGACATTCAATAAACTGGGGAACTGGCTCAATTACTCATTTACTTGGTTACACACCCCAAAATTAATTAAAACGTTAATATTTGCTTGTCGTAATTGTTAAAAAGAAGTGTAATGTTCCTTTGTCTAAATGTTCTTTAGACTAAATATTACTTTGTCTATATAACTATTAAGACAAAGGTTCCTTTGTCAATTTATTAAGACAAATGTTCCTTTGTCTAAATGTTCTTTAGACTAAATATTCCTTTGTCTTAATAGTTATATAGACAAAGTAATTATTCATAAGTGTTAATCAAATATAGGGTGGGTAACCAAGTAAATGTTTGCCACATGGAAAGTGTTGATATCCCTTTATCTTAACATTTTACAGACAAGACTTATTTACTTTAATTTAGGTATACAAATTAAAATATCCCTGTGTCTATTTAACCACGTCCAAGGAGTCTCCAACCTGCAGTGAGAAAAATTTATCTGGCCTGCTCAGTTCCAAAACAAGCTAACAAATAAACTTGAATAATGCAAAGTTCTCTAGAATCTTATGTCATATCACTACAAATAATCAACATAATTCTTATAAAAGTTTTAAGGGGTCGAAATGGATAGTGCTTTTTTTTGGATACTCCCTGGGTTCCTTACTTTATCTAACTTCCTTAAGGTCATCCTATTCAGATGATCAGCTCCTCAACCAAAAAGGTCGGAGGCCCTTTATGGTGGTCAAGCCGCAACTCAAACTATATACCTACTTCAGTTCGGTAGAACTACAGTGTACGAAGCCCCTACTAGATATCGCAAGTCGGTACTATCAATTTTTTTAATTACGTCATACATCAATATATCCAAACAATGCATGATTTGCGAAATTTTACACATTTTAAAAAATATGGGTTTGAATTCAATTTGTTAACCTTAATTTAGTTTGACCTAGAATTTTTAATGACCACTCTGCGGTGCTCCGCTCATTTTCTGAAGAAAAACAACCCTCCTGTATATAGACCAGGTACAAATTGAAATACTTACAAAAGAGTTTAACGCACAAGATATATTGATATATAAAGTCTCGTAAGAGGCCGATAGTAAGATTGTAATCAAAAGGGACCCCATATACTGTAGTTAAGCTCCGAAGTGTAGTAATCTAGTCAAAACAGAATGTTGCGGGCTTAGCAACGCATTCTAAAGTTTAGTCGTAAAGCCTCGTTCACACGATGACACTAATGTCGTGACATTTAATTCCATGACACTGCTTGACACTCAGTGTCTTAAAGCCTCGTTCACACGATGACATTAAATGTCGCGACATTAGTGTCGCCGAGTGTCATCGTATGAACAGTAAATGTCATGGCACTAAACGCACTACAACTAAGACACTGAGTGTCAAGCAGTGTCACGGCATTAAATGTCGCGACATTAGTGGCATCGTGTGAACGAGGCTTTAGTTATAGTGTGTTTAGTGCCATGACATCTACTGTTCAAACGACGACACTAATGTTGTGGCATTGAATGTCGTGACATTAGTGTCATCGTGTGAACAAGGCTTAAGTATCTTTAACTCTTAAATGTGAAATTATAAAAATACTCAAGCTAAGCTAGGAGGCAACAGATGAAATTCAACGCCAAATGTAATTAAGGATAGAGGAAAACAGATTTATCAACTGACGTGACCAAATAACTTAAAAGTTAAATAGTTATATAATAGAAAATCATATAAATAAGTACTCAATTGTAAACAGAGTATAATGTGGTAAAGGTTTTTAATGGTTAATACAGAATAATATGATAGAACCTTTAGCACGCTACAGCTTCATAAACCTTGTGGTAGACTCCTTGCTTGCCCTACAAATGTATCACATGTATACCACTGTTATTAAATCAAAATTCGTTTGACACTTACCTCTTCACCTAAGTCTTCTAGCTTCTCTTTCAGATTCAAGAAGAGTTAGGATATCTCCTTCTCTCACAGGTCCTTTGACGTTACGGATGATCTGTCTGTTTCTATCGTCGAGAAATTCAACTTTGACCTGTGTACACTGTCCCTGGGAACCGGTCCTACCCAAAACCTTGATGACGGTAGCTAAAACTGGTGTAGCTTTGTTATCCATATTAAAAAATGTATAAGTAACAAAATTTACTTAAAAAAGTGAACAAAACTATTTGTCTGCACGTGTACAGGCGAGGAAAACGTGAAAGAACCTAAACAAAATGGCGTATCAGATATTCGAAGAAAAATACCCTAACTTTCAGTGCTAACAACAAAAAAAAAAGAAAAATACTAAAGTACCCTACACTCAAAATCATTTAAAATTAAGTTTTAATTTTACTAAATTAAATTATACAAATATTTTAAATTTATTTTACCTTAAAATTATATTAAAAATTTAATAAACACAATTTATAATTAAATTATTAAAAAAAAAAATCTTATCAAAATTTATGTTGTGACTCATTTTGATCTAAATTAATTTTAATTGTTATTGACTCTTAAAAAGATGTTTTTAGATTAAAACAAATATTTATGTATTAAATTTAATATATAGCTTATTTATTTATAAACAATAGTTTTTTTAAATTAATTTGTTGGAAGTTGTGATTTACTTTCGTCCATTTCTCTAGTGTGTAGTAGACACAGCCCCTAATTATATGACAGCTGTAATTTTTTGGTGTTTACAAAAATTAGTGTGAAGAAACCGAAGTTTAATCTCAGGATATTTTTTCCCTGTAAAGTCAGTTGTTTTTTTTAACTAATGGTTCTCTTTATTTAATAGTGAAACTAGTTGCGATTTCGTATTTTGTTTTTCATTATTAAATGAAATTTAGTTGATATATTTATTACATTTCAAGTAGAAAAAGGAAGTGTTTTTGAAGAGTGTTAGTTTTTTTTTTTTAAATTATCTAATTTTTGACGATTGTTTTTCCAATCGAACTACCTGGTGTTTTTTCCGGGAAATGACTGTTGAGATCTGTCGAACAAACGAATATTATGTATTGTCTACAGTGGTTAATTCCTGTCCTGCTTATTCCCAAACCGGTGAATCCAGCTTTACTTCAAACTCACGTAATGTTTATGGTACTCTACTTAACAGGCTTTTTCCTTGAGAGAAAACCTTGTACGATATGCAGTCTGGTTTTCATTACGGCCGTATCCCTTATATGCTACGGAGGCGCTGGCAATTGTCTATTTTGGAGCAATGAATGCGACAGTGTCGAATGCAATGACTGAAATTCTACGATTTATATCCTTCTTAATTGATAAATATATAATATAATTTAAACAACTATATTTTTATATTATTATAGACTTGTTTAAGACATTTATACTTGCATATAATTATTAAAATTATTAAATTTACCTTCTTAAAATTTTTAACAAATTCTCTGTACCTATTTATTTCGATGTATTTGACTTCTTATGTTCCGATTTTCTTTATATCGGTAATCTTTTATCTAATGTTTTTACAATGTGTGTAGTAAGTCTGAAAAAGTGTAGATAATGTAACACAGGGTTACCGAAGATTTACCAATTTCTAGAATGATAGATTTGAAAATAATCGTCAAAGCTTCGAAACAAGCTTCCGAGTTATGACTTGGAATATAAATGTAAATTATTAACCTTTACGATATACTTTTAACTATCATTTACCTTATTCTCAGTGACTTAAATTTTAAGTCACAATTTATAAATCTTGTTCTATAACTTTATTTAGTTGTAGTAACCTTGGCAGTGCCGAACTTAAGCCGAGTTTACATGTGTAGAGTAGACAGGAGAGTAGAGTAGCGACTAGAGTGTACTCTACTTCCAACTCTACCAATTTTGATTTTGGAGCTTTTACACATAAGCTAGTAGTAAGTATAGTAAAAAAGCAGAAATGATTGCAAAACAATGTATAAACTGAAACTAAACTCTACTTGCTACTTGCTATTGAAAACGTTTACACGGGTAGAGTGGCGAAGCTAGTAGAGTGTGAGCTGTGGTGGGGGAAGTAGAGTAGAGTCCACTTTACTGCATGCGGTATAGTTAGGGTGACCATACGTCCCGTTTTGACCGGGACAGTCCCGTTATTTTAAGCTTTTGAAGGCGTCCCCTTCGGTTTGCGAAAATGTCCCGTTTTTGGGAAATCCGACATTTTCCAGAATGTCTGGATAAAATGAAAAACTTGTCCCATACTTAATGAGTTGGAGAAGTTTTAAATCTTAATAAATATGTTGTATATCAACGGTTTCCTTCTCTTAAGAGTGATATTTATTCGTCATCAGTTTTAAAAGGAAAAAAAAAAAAAAACAACACTAGAACTTAACACAAAGTATTTGTAATAAAAATCAGCCGGTTTCGACTACTTAACAGGTATCTTCAGAATCTAAATCAGTTGCTCATAGTAACATGGTGTTGAAGTGAATCACATTTATTCATTGATGACGAATATGATTCTTATTATGAGGGGTAAATCTTACTTCGGACTGCAAAAACGATTTCAGTTGCTTTTCCATAAATTCAATCTTTTTTTTTTTAAACTAATTTTAAGTATTGTTTTAATTTCAGGGAAAATTATGGAAGGTTATGGTTATTTTAGGTTATGGTTAGTATTATTTGACCTAATCTAACTATAACCTTCCATCATTACCCTAAAACGTGACTCTTTATGATTTTATATAAAACCAATACTATTGAATTAATCGAGATACTACAACCAGAGTCGTTATTATTATGTAAAAAGGAATAGTTCATTAAAAAAAAAAACAAAAAAAAAAAAACGAAGTAAATCGGACAGTACGAAATAGGTGGTCTTGATTGTGCAAATTTACCCATTAATGTCCAAAGAAAAAATGTTATCCAAAGAATGCTAATTTTTCCTTAAAATTTGTCCACACAGCAAAATATGCCCACACCCTATCGCCTGGGGCTGCAATAGCTCGACACCCCCCTCCCCCTCCCCAATTCAATGTCCCGTTTTGGACTAAACTTTTTATGGTCACCCTAGGTATAGTACTCTACTCTACCAGCTTCTAGTTACTCTACGGAGCGTTTTTTCGGGTTTCTATGTTTAGAGTTACTCTACTCGCTACTCTACTCTCCTGTTTACTCTACCAGTGTAAACCCGGTTTTAAGATTTATATATTTCAATTTGAGGGCTTTTTAAATAAACTGTGAAGGTAAAGGGATAATGCCCTTTGATATACAGTAAGAATGATGTCCTTTTGTCTAATGGTATTTTTGAACATTGAAATATTGGCTGAACTGAACGAGATGATTTGGTCAAGAATCGCTTGGCGCCACAACTTTGCTTAATTTATACACTTGAGAGATTATAATCCCTTTGTCAAATTTTACATTTGTATGATTTAAACATTTAAGACATTTTATGTGTACGATTTGTTCATAAAAGTGTTGATATCCCTTTGTCAAAAAAAAAATACGTTGGATTGAGGCCCCGCCTTCTTTTCTACAAACCACCTCATTCTTGAGTTTTACCAGAATATCATCTCTTCTGGGTAAATCTGGAGAATAGGAGCCTGTTTTGGTTGGGATTTAGAAAAGTGGGTGGGTCTCACTCGAATGCATTCTTTTGACTAAAATATATAATCTATTTATTATGTTATGCCAAGCGATTTTCAACCATATCGTTTCCTCCAGACATTTTTTTTTAAATTTAAATCAAATTATAATTACTATTTATAAAGGGAGAAATACAGAGAAAAATAGACTTCAGCGCCGGGACTCGAACCACGGACCTCCCCCTCATATCCAGTGTGCGGGAGCTCTAACCAATTAAGCTACACTAAGTACAGGTACTAATTGAGTACTTTATAATTACAAGCGTATTTCTCGGTCTAGTTCTATTGTCGTTTTTTGACTTCTAAGACTTGTAGAAACATTTGAAAGCTTAATTCGGGATTAGGTATCGATATTGTCAGAGGAAATTATTCTTCAGTGTAGCTTAATTGGTTAGAGCTCCTGCACACTGGATATGAGGGGGAGGTCCTTGGTTCGAGTCCCGGTGCTGAAGTCTATTTTTCTCTGTCTTTCTCCCTTTATAAATAGTAAAATTTGATTTAAATTAAAATTTAAACGTTCCGTAGTATGAATACTACCAATAACTTGTAAAAACTACATTTTTTTTTTAGTAAAACCAACTGCGAAACTGCTATAAAGTAATAAAGATCCCTGTATCCTTTAAATTTAAGAAAGAAAACTTTTTTTAAGAGTATGTTCTTTACGTAACGATTTTAATAAAACTAAATATATACTGGGCACTTTTATAGAAAAGTGGCCCCACTTTATTTTAATCTAATTTACTTTCGAACAACCGAATACATACTTTTTTTTGTATAAAAGTGTGATATTCCTTTGTCCCAAACCATATTGGACTGAATCCTATACAATAAGGGGGCCACTTTTCTATAAGAGAACCAGTGATAAATATTGATTTGTTTACACAATATTTCAATAGTACAGTTGACAAGACTGTGACACCGTCTAAGTTACTTTATAATTGTAAATTAAGTGCACAGTGTGTTTGTTACAAATGATCGCTGTTTTTGGTAGACTTTGACTTAGATTTAAAAGATAAAAAATCCTGTTTATAATTCTTGTTGTTTGTGATAACTTTATTGTATCGTAAATCTTATCCTTTATATGGTAATAAGACAAAGAAGATCCCTCTAAATAACCAAAATCTTGATAATTCATATTATCGTTCGAATTAATTTTATCGGTGCCACATCCTTATCACTAATACTGTTAAGGTGGGCTCATAACATGCGTTTTTTACGCTTGTTTGTGCTGCATAGATAAAAAATACATTCGTAAAGCCGAGATGTCAACTGAGCGTTTTCCCCTATCCTTCCTTAATTGTGCACTTACGTAGTGTTCGGGGTAATAAACAAATTCAAATTTATTATTTAAAATATAATACTAACTTTTCTAAAAAGGATGGTTGTAAAATGATGAACTAAGTGTGTATTTAATATTTACTATGTGAATGGATGAATCAAAAAAATAAAATCAAATATATAAACAAGTGGAAAGAGGACAAGAAAGTTTCATTCTGGTTAGTTTTGACGGGAGAAAAGTTGTTTAGGAACAAAATTTTCTCCCGTCAAGTTACGAGAGCCTATAGATTATTCTGAAGTGCGCATAGAACGCAGGGACAGACAAAGGGACATTAACCCTACTGTATATAAATAAAGGTAGAGATACACATGCCTGTAGTTTGCTCAAAAACATACCAGCTACTTGCACCATGTATATGTTAAATGACCTGTAGCTGGTAAGCAAGCAGATAAAAACTTAATAAAAATCCTTAGTATGCCAGTTACCTGCAAATACCCTCTTTTGGCATGTAAGCTACTTCCCCAATTTGACGGCATGTGCATCTCCACCTTAAGTTTTGTTTTCTTTTTGCCTTAGAAATTTATTGAACTAGCAATTGCAATAATATATTGACATTAGGTGTGGCACTGTCAAGAATACTTCAACCATATTAATTTTAGATAAAAAACACAGATAAAGAATATTATATCTCTGCTGGGAATTGAACACAGGGATATGTCACTAATTTTGACCTTTCTCCGTTACTCTTCTATAATAATTTTAATGACTTTGAATCCTTAAGCATTGAAATGTACCGTAAAGTAAAGATTAACCAAGATTTATTAATGTGTTTTCCGAAACTCTCATTCAATTAATGGATCTAATAAATCGAAGAATGCTCACTTTTAAAAAATGCTCTTCTTAAAATTTTCCATCATTGTAAAATTTGTAAATCATTTATAAACTAAGTCTTTGTAACCCTATCATTAAAAAAAAAAAATCTAACTTTTTTTCTTCATATGTTAAATAATAACCTTTTTAAAAAGGAAAATTAATTAGTTTTTATGTGACTAAATTTTTAATTTATTTTATAATTACTTTATAAAATATGGTATATTTGTTGTAATGATTATATAAATTGTTGCTGTACCTGTTTTTTTTTTTTTTTTTTCTTATAAATATACAGCTAGAGAGTACAATGGACCGTAACTAATATTAGGTTTTAATTGTTTTTTTTTTAAAAAAAATATATATATATTTTAAACGCAATTGAGTTGTAACGAAACAGAAGCCAAAATTAAAGAGGTTTGTGTATTATCGAATAAACCTATTTAGTTCCTAATTTCGACAAATATTCTCTCTTATTACATCGATTACTTATGAAAAGATTACTTTTTGAAAAAAAACAAAAAAGCATTTGTTTTTTTTTTAATTAAAATTTAAAAATAATTTTAATTTTAAGCTAAAATGCACTTTTTTTTAGTCTAAATTAAATTTTTTTTTGTCGAACTACTTTTTCTTGTAAATCCTTGAGTCAGTTGCGTTTTGATAACTGAAATTGCATTTTGATATAATTATAAAAATAATATTTAGTGAATAAACTGATTTTTGGTATTTTATCTTTTATTTTATTTATTTTTCTCTCTCGTCAATTTTAAATATTTATCTGAAAGGGGGGAAACAATTATATCTACTGAACACATCTAAATGTAAGATTAAATGAAATATATCCATCTTTAATCTATGGGATTTATAGATGAGTTGCATTTGGGCTAAATTATACATAAGTTTATAGATAGCTCATTCTGTGAATAGTGGGGGTAAATATTTAACCCCCATGTTATTGAGCAAAGCCAAGCCAACTTTCAATCACTAGTGGTTAGCCAGTGAGACGAGTTAAAGTAACTTTATTGAGCAATGCCGGCTCCACTATATGTTTAAATTATTATACTTTGCTTTTTTACTCTTTCTGAACTAATTTTTTTTTTCTTAAAATTATTGACTTATCCACTTCCTCGTGACGAGTTAGGCCAAGAGTTAATAAGTTTTACAACATCTTGATAAAAAAATCTAATATGGATTTACCTGATTGTCTAAGAAAATGATCAAAGTGACTTAAAAGTTCGATTGCTAAGTCAAATTAATTTTGAAATAAAGAAAGGGGATTCTCAATTAAAAGTAACTTTATTTAGCCAAGCCGGCTTTCTTTCACTAGTGGTTAGCCAGTGAGACAAGTTAAAGTAACTTTATTTAGCCAAGCGGCTTTCTTTCACTAGTGGTTAGCCAGTGAGACGAGTTAAAGTAACTTTATACAGCAAAGTCGCTTTCAATCACTAGTGGTTAGCCGGTGAGACAAGTTGAAGTAACTTTATACAGCAAAGTCGCTTTCAATCACTAGTGGTTAGCCGGTGAGACGAGTTAAAGTAACTTTATACAGCAAAGTCGCTTTCAATCACTAGTGGTTAGCCTGTGAGACGAGTTAAAGTAACTTTATACAGCAAAGTCGCTTTCAATCACTAGTGGTTAACCGGTGAGACGAGTTAAAGGTGGTTATCTTCTGCTAGTACGAAGAGTTAAAACACTTAAGAGAAAGATTCAGTGTAGGAATTATGACTGAGAATCTGAGAAGATCTCAGATCTGATTTATACTGATTCTGAATCAAATTCCTACGCTGATAATTCCTATTAAGCATAATCTTTCTATTAATCTCACTGAAATATGACCACTAAGTGTTGAAAGTCAGATTTGTATAACAAAGTTACTTTTATATTTTACGATTTTGGTAGTATTCATACTACGGAAAGATTAAATTTTAATTTAAATCAAGTTATAATCATTATTAACTACGGGAAACAGACAGAGAAAAATACACTCCAGCGCCGGGATTTGAACCACGGGCCTCTATAGTCTCTATATCAGAGAAAATCATTCTCTTGTGTAGCTTAGTTGGTAGAGCGCTATACTGGAAATGTAGAGGCCCGTGGTTCAAATCCCGGCGCTGGAGTGTATTTTTCTCTGTCTGTTTCCCGTAGTTAATAATAATTATAACTTGATTTAAAAGTTACTTTTAGTTAAGTGACGTAGTTGTAAACATAATACCAAATTTTCCACTGCATACATAAAATACACATTTGACAAAAAAATCATAAACTAAACAAAATAATGCATTAACAGTTTAATTCACTGTTACTAGTTTATATTACTATCATAATACAGGGTGTACCTAAACGTAACCACACCAATTTGGTATCTTATAGCAAATTTTACTGAATAAAAAAGTTCACAGCTTTGTCGGGGTCCACAACTTTGTTTTTAAATATCCTTAAAAAAGAAACATTAAATAAAAATCGTTATTTTTTTTATGTTCATCGCTAAAGTTCTCAAAACCAAGCCTTTTACCATGAAACACCTTGTAGAAAATTGAATTCTGCATCAAAAGAGACTAACCCCAGCTCTGTTCAACAAAATCCTGATTTGAAAATTCAAACTAAATTAGGGAATAATTCAGGAATTAGTGCGTTTATTGGTAATTCTAAAAGATAAACTAAATAAATTATCAGGGATGTTGAACTTTAAAATTTTGCTGAAAATCAGGGTTTGTTGTTCTTGGTTTGGAATGGTCTCATATGATGCAGAATTAAATGATCCATAAGGTGGAGCATAGGCTTCTGTGGGTAGCCTCATAATAAACAGTTTGGTTTTCCCGTGAAACCTGCGTCACGAAGAGGATGAAGTCCAACGATACGCTTCCACTACTGGTAGCATCTTCAGGGGTGTGGGCTCAGTATGTCTTGTTGTTGCTTCAAGTAAACATCACGATGGATTTTAATTTTAAATGGATTAATTTAATTTATTAATTATTATAATTTATTATTATTATTTATTATTATTATATTTATTTATAATTATTATTATTTATATTTATTAATTATTAATTTAATTTAATGGATTAAATGGATTTCAAAATTTTAAAGTTGTACAGTTGTACATCCCCAATAAGTCAGACTTCACCCCTTAGTGATGCAGATTTCATTGGAAAACCATGGTTTTTTATTACAACCCATAAGGTGTTTTATTGTAAGAATCATAGTTTTTGAAATAAAACAAAATTGTGTTTTATTAACACACTATTGAACATGTGACCTAGGAATACATGTTCATAGGAACTTTTTTGTTCACTCTATATATTGTAAAAAAAAAAAAATAAATAAATAATCAAATTTCTTTTCAACAAATTAAATCTGTGCCAAATATTTTATTTTTATTATCCTTTACAATTATTTAATGTACTCTAAGGGAAATTGAAGTTGAAAACAATTCATTTATATTTTAAACAAATTAACGGAATATTTTATTCAATTTTTAAGTTTTTGGTAGTTTTCATACTACGGAAAGTTAAATTTTAATTTAAATCAAATTATAATTATTATTAACTACGGGAAACAGACAGTGAAAAATACACTCCTGTGCCGGGATTTGAACCACGGGCCTCTAATAGAGGCCCGTGGTTCAAATCCCGGCACAGGAGTGTATTTTTCACTGTCTGTTTCCCGTAGTTAATAATAATTATAATTTGATTGGAATATTTTATGTAAATATTTGTTTTAAACTGAGTATAAATAGAATTTTTAAAAATAAATTATTTAAAAAAATTTATTATGCACGGCCTGGCTGATTTAATTTATGCTGACTATTATTGTATGTTTCTAGATATTAATTATTAATTTGCAAATTTTGATTAAAATAATATTATAAATATATCTGAATTTATTATCTGCACTTTTTTTTACATTTTTGTAATTATTATTTTCAAGCAATATAATGGAATTTTAATTATCCTGCATTTACAATCCTTGTTTTTTTTTCCCCAATTTTTTTTTATATTTTGAATAAAAATCTGTCTTTAATTTTTGTAAAATCTTTAATTATTTAATATTATCATTGAAGACTGTGATAATTGAATCGTGGACCATATATTGTCCCCTGCTCCAGTAAATGCATTATAAATCTGAATTTTATCACTTTCTAGGATAGCCAAAATCCAAGTCAATATCCATCAAAAATGGGTTTCTTCAATCTAACGGTTGGTTATATCTGTAAATAAACTCATTTACCACCATATTTTAATTGTTGCGCTTATTTATTTATATTTTAAGGTTAGAGGGGTAGGGGGTTTGAGCACTTCTGAAAAATGCACAAAACAGTTTTACTTTAAATCAAATTACAATTATCAATAACTACGGGGGACATACAGAGAAAAATAGACCCCCGCTCTGGGACTCGAACCACGGGTCCTCCTATTAATCCGTTACAGGTGCTCTTGCCAATTGAGATGCGGGAGAATGATTTTTCTCTGTTGTTACCGATACAAATTCCCCGAATCCAAGCTTTCAATCTTATTCTACAAATCTAGAGAGCCAAATATTCACGGCAACAGAACTAGACCGAGAATTAACACTTATAATTGTAAAGTACTCAGTTAATACCTGTACCTAGTACAATCTATTAGAAATTCAAATTTTTAAGTTTTTGGTAGTTTTCATACTACGGAAAGATTAAATTTTACTTTAAATCAAATTATAATTATCCATAGGCAAGAGCACCTGTAAGGGATTAATAGGAGGACCCGTGGTTCGAGTACCGGTGCAGGGGTATATTTTTCTCTGTATGTCTCCCGTAGTTATTGATAATTGTAATTTGATTTCAAGTAAAATTTAATCTTTTCGTAGTGTGAAAACTACCAAAAACTTAAAAATTTGAAACATAGTTTTGTAAGGTTGTCACAGAGGGACAACATTATCTGCTCACAGATGCGGCTCTGCAATAGCTCTGGGGTTAGAGTTTTTAAGCACAAACTGAGGGAAAGATCTGTAGTAGATTTCTAGTCTTTTGCCCCTCATTCTTCATTAAAATAATATCAATTATTTAAATTTCTAGGCACGGTTCACCATCAATTTAGACTTTCCTGATTCAAAAAATTATCAGTTGTTTTATATTATAAAATATACGTGTTTCTACATTTATATAATCTTCAATGTAAGTGTTAGCATAGCGAGTTAAAGACTAATATGCTATATTATTTTACAAGCTTTAGGCCTGGCGCATATTGAACCCACGCCACGCACAGCCCACGTGTAGGAGGTTTTGTAAACTATAGGTTCCTAACATTGCCGCATATTGAACCCAACCCACGGCTAGCCCACTCAGTCATCACCCATGCGTGGACAGGTTTGTGCCAGCCGTACAGATTTCGTGGGCCGTGGGTCAGACTTTTGCTATGGATATCGAGGAACTAATTTGCCTTGTGTAACAGAATCTAGTATTATAAAATACCAGCCATCAAGATTACATGTGAATCAAGCTTAAAGATGAAATAAATGTATTTATTTTTATTATAAAATACTGTATTTCTATAAATATTAAGTTAGGTAAATAATACAATTAATTTAACATGATTATATAATTAGAGTCCACAGGCCACCATAAGAAGTGAGTCGCTGATTGATAAAGTTTTCTTACCTTATGGAATCGCTTATTTATGCCTTGTCCACCGATGAATTGGGTATATGGCAACTGGGCGCTGGGCCATTTCTTTTTTGTTGACATGCCAAACTTGCCCTTCTGCGGGAACATTGAAAAGAGATAGATAAAGTTTTGATTTTCACAGAATCGTTAAATTAAATTATTTCAAAAACAGTGGTAAAGGTGGCCACCGATACGAGTGGGCCGTTTTCTTTTCAACGTCCCCGCAGAGCAATATGTTTTGGGCGGTGGCCACCCCAAACGGCCCACTCATATCGGTGGCCACCTTTACCACTTGTTTTTGAAATAATTTAATTAAACGATCCTGTGAAAATCAAAACTTCATCTATCTCTTTTCAATGTTCCCGCAGAAGGGCAAGTTTGGCATGTCAACAAAAAAGAAATGGCCCAGCGCCCAGTTGCCATATACCCAATTCATCGGTGGACAAGGCATAAATAAGCGATTCCATAAGGTAAGAAAACTTTATCAATCAGCAACTCACTTCTTATGATGGCCTGTGGACTATTAATCAAACAATTAAATAAAAACAAAACTAACCAAGTAATAAAAATAAATAAACCATTCGAAGAAAATTTTACTTTCGTTATAATAAATAAAAGAAGTCAAAAGAAAAAGAACAAATATATTATAAATACTAAATTATAATTATGAAACACTTTTTTTTCAATCCATTATCCTAATTAATTAATCATTGCTAAAATTGCATAAGCTAAGAATTTGTTAAACATAATAAATAAGATATAAAAATACAAATAGCTTCTAACAAGTTACCTTCCGCATATATTATATCTATATTTTTAATAATATTATATATAGTTTTTTAGTACAAAAAACCTTTTTTTATTTATTTTATTTTACTTTGTATCATGGGAGCCTATATGGAAGGACAAAGATTGAATTTCTATGAATTCCCCGTTCAGCCAGAAAGTTTTTCATAACACCTTTTCAGGTATTTCCTGACACAATTTAAATTCTCCAGAGGAATCTCTCTTACGTAAATATTTATTTTGTCTACATTTCTTTTTTGTTTTACTTAATAAATAAATAATAGCTAGTTTCTCCAACTCAGATTCTGATTCGAGATCGAGAAGAAGTAATGTAGAAGAGACCATGGTTGGGCGTGGGCTGGGTTTCAATATGCGGTGCCTAGCCCATGCGTGGACGTGGGGCTTGCGTGGTTTGACGTGGCCTCTGTATGGTGTGGGTTCAATATGCGCCGGGCCTTAGGATTTAAAATTACAGTACAAAGTAGGGGTAGAATAGAGCTATAGAAGGATTAAGGAACCAAAGGTAAGGGATAAAGAGGCAATCAGGTAAAGAATTTTTATTTCAACTGCTTTAAGTTAAAAAAAATAATATCCTATTTTACTATACTTAAATTATGTCTACCTTAAAACTAATATACATTATTTTACAAAATAATAGATTATAGGTGTTACAAGGACAGGGTGGTTAAGATTAGATCTTTCATTGAAATATTCTATATTTGTGTCTTGGATAGCTCTTTGAATTTCCAGGTTTTCTAAAAAGTCGGACAGAAGAAGAAGTTCTACAGAAGAATTCTGACAGTAATGGGCTGTAAATGCATAAAATCGTTAAAGCGTACAAAATAGGAGGAAGCTATGTGCTGAAATAATTGGCAGAGTATTTTTTAACAGTACCTAATTGTAGGTAATTGTCAATGATCAAATTGCACAATTTGTCTAAAGGCCCCCATACACAATCAAACATTTTGCGCAAACCTGATGCAGGGCCGTAACTACCACCGGGGCCCCCGGCCGCGGGGGCCCCCGATCCTTCGGCCCTACTTGAATTTCAATGGGCAAAACGGAATAATGTGAATTTTAAAAGCCGTTTATCAAAAAATTCGTTTCAGGAAAGAATAATTATGGACTATTATTAAAATGTTCTTTTGAAACTAGGGGGCCCCTAGACATTTACAGAAAAATATTCAAAATTTTCACGCACCAGGGGCCCCATGACAAACGTATTTCCCCAGTAAGTTTTTTAAGGACTATTACACAGTGAACTGGCAAAAAACTCTGACGCTTACTCAATATAATGTTCACCTTTATCAGAGTTTTTTCCTTAAACTGTTACGAAGAGATCGTCTAAGTTATATATGTATTTATGTAGTAGCCTAACTAAAGTAACCAGGAGGTAGGTGAGGATTTAGCTATAGAATAGAGGCTAAATTAGACATTTTTAATTTTGGGTCATGTGCAAAATAAAATACTTTAGATGTGGGTAAATTTGACCTCCAGAATTAAAACACGTTTTAGGGTGTTATTTTTCAAAAGATTTCCAGGGGAGGGCCCCCCGACCCCCCTTTTTCTGGGGGGGGGGGTACTCCCCCGACACAACGAAGGGCCCCCAGAAAAATCTTTGCCCAGGGCCCCCAAGATTGTAGTTACGGCCCTGACCTGATGTCGGGCAAATTTAGGCCATACACGTCAAACATCATGTTTTGAACAAACATCGTAAAATATGAAAAGAATCCTTGTTAATTGGTCGATCTGATCAGAGCGAGGTCAACTGTTCACAGAACTAACTAGTTAGTTTTAGAAAGCATCCTTGTTAATTGGTCAATCTGATCAGAGCGAGGTCAACTGTTCGCAGAACTAACTAGTTAGTTTTAGAAAGCATCCTTGTTAATTGGTCAATCTGATCAGAGCGAGGTCAACTCTTCGCAGAACTAACAAGTTAGTTCAAAGAATACTTTAGGATGACAAGAAGTGACTTCAAATTTCTTGTCAATCTTCTTCACAGTGATATACAAAAAAATCGATTAAACTACAGAGCAACTATATCACCTGAAAAACGCCTTGCTGTATGTTTGAGGTATTTAAACTTTATATTCGTCATATTGTCTTTAATTTCATACAAATGGAATATTTAGAAAATAATAATAATAGTCCACAGGCCACCATAAGAAGTGAGTCGCTGATTGATAAAGTTTTCTTACCTTATGGAATCGCTTATTTATGCCTTGTCCACCGATGAATTGGGTATATGGCAACTGGGCGCTGGGCCATTTCTTTTTTGTTGACATGCCAAACTTGCCCTTCTGCGGGAACATTGAAAAGAGATAGATAAAGTTTTGATTTTCACAGGATCTTTTAATTAAATTATTTCAAAAACAGTGGTACACGTGGCCACCGATAAGAGTGGGCCGTTTGGGATGGCCACCGCCCCAAACATATCGCTCTGCGGGGACGTTGAAACGAAAACGGCCCACTCGTATCGGTGGCCACGTGTACCACTGTTTTTGAAATAATTTAATTAAACGATCCTGTGAAAATCAAAACTTTATCTATTTCTTTTCAATGTTCCCGCAGAAGGGCAAGTTTAGCATGTCAACAAAATAGAAATGGCCCAGCGCCCAGTTGCCATATACCCAATTCATCGGTGGACAAGGCATAAATAAGCGATTCCATAAGGTAAGAAAACTTTATCAATCAGCGACTCACTTCTTACGGTGGCCTGTGGACTATAACAACAATTATTAAGAAAAATAATTTATTACATGCGAATTAAGATCTATTTACATTATAAAAGGTTTTTTTTATCACAATTTTTTATATTATATATAGGGTGTCCCCGGATCGGGTTGCCAGTCTGTGAAAATGAAATTATTGCACTTTTAGAAGAAGTCACTTTTTTACTCTTGCTTGTTCAAAATGAAGATTTATAATATTATTTTTTTTTATAATGCACCCTGTACCAAAAAAATACAATTTTCTAATTAATATTAACATAAGAGGAAACTAGGTCATATTTTGACTTCCAAGAAAGAGTATTCTTTTTTTCCTTATAAAAATATCTATTTAAAAGAAATAGATCTATTATTTATGATTCATGAATAATTATTATTTAAATATCCAAGTTTAATCATTAAAATCAATAAAAATCATTATTGTTAATTTTCTGGTTGGAGGAGGGGGGAGGGTAAGGTTTCCTCTATTACTTTTCATAATGTCACAAAATAGAATATAACTTTCAATACACACAACGGGATCCCTCAATTATTAGAAACACACAAAATTGTTTTTTTTTGTAAACGGTGTAGGGGGGACATTTTTACACGGGGGGACACTACTTACTATAAAACACGTCAAAACGCTAAAATGCGTGTAGGATAAGGAGATGTGGAACGAGCAGAGAAGGGCGGGTAGAGGTGGAAGGGGTAGTAGCGCAAGTCCGTCGCTGTGGACTTCGCCGAGAAAATACGTTCAAATGGAAATGCCATAGCTAAGATGCGTCGCTGACATAGCGTAGCTAGCTAGCGTAGCTAGCTAGTGTAGCGTCGCGTTCTGTGTGGCCACCTCCATTCATTATTATAGAACGGAAATTTTCAAACATAGCTAGCATAGCTAGCTCGCGTAGCGTATCTTTCTGTGTGGCCGAGCCTTTAATTGGTCGATCCGATCGAAGCTATGTTTACTGTTCATAGAACTACTAGATAGCGTTGCTAATAAATTATTTTTTGTTGAAAAGAAACACAATGGATTTTCTAAATATTAATATTTAACTTAAAATTCCATAATACGTTAAATCTCTTTCTATGTAAATACTGCAAATATCACGAAAATACAATATTTACATAGTAAATATTAAGGGCATTTACCTTGAAAGTTGCGTGCAAACCCGTCACCAAGTGATCGAATGTACTTCTGTTTGCTTTTCTATAATTAAAATTAATAATTTGAGTAGCGTGTAGAAATTTAGTGACAATATATAATGAAGTATATTTAGCAGTCATGTTCTCTCGAGGTTGATGTAGAATTAATTAATATCGAAGAGTTTAGATACTTTATAGTTCTAGGGATTTGTCAGTTAACATTCTAAGTAAACTATTGAGTGCGAAATGTTGGAAAATTTCAGGAAACGTTTGTCTAAACGTGTGGGTGAATTTATAAACGTGCACCAGGAAGAACACCCTGAAGACTTGGTGTTTGATTTCTGGGAAACTAAATTAGGTTATTATTTCTACGCGTCCGGTTCCTTTATTAGAGTCGATCCAGACAACATCTTTATCTTCTTAGCTTACAATTTGTATTTATTTGTGACTCCACTTACAATGTATTGTTTGATGGCGTGCACTTTATTATTTAATCCCGTTGACTTTGCGAATGTGATTAGTATGGCTCATGTAGGCATACTATTGTTTGTCGCCCTTATCGTTCAAACCCATATGATATTTCATCGTGAACATGGAAATATATTCATAGAAACTATTTTAAGACTAGAAAGTAATGGAACACGCCGTAAAAACGAGAAATCTTCTACCAGAGAAAACTTAAGATTATTTTTTACCAAGTACTGGCCTCCAGTCATGTGGTTTAGCTGGTTCCTCTATATCAGCAGTCAACCTGTGTACCAATACTTTATCAACTCGAGAGCCTTCGTCCTGACGGTCGAACTGTGGTTCCCGTTCGACACTCACAATATCTTAGGTTTCCTAGTAGCTTTTCTCTACGAAGTGTTGATGGTCAACTGTTTTTCATGTCTGGCCGTTACTAATATCCCTGCATTCCTATATCTATGTAACATGATGATAGACGAGTACTCCATACTAATCGATTCCCTCAGAACGCTGCACGAAGACACGGTGACTGAGTTCCGGAACACAGAGGAAGGTCGAGACTATAAATCCTCAATATCTTCTTTTGACCTCTACAGAGATGCGATGTTTCTCCAATGTTTGAGAAGAAGATATAAACAAATCATCCACCATCATCAAACCATTATCAGGTTAATATTTTCTGTTCTGTTCTAAGAGACTTGTACCAAATAACTGACCCACCGGATGACATGTCGTGATGTCGTAGTATAGAATAAGTATTTCAATTATAATTTTAGTTAGTCCGTAAGTAAATGCAAGTGTAAATGTAAGGCGTCACTTTCATCCAATCTTTCCATCTCTTATCATCAACCAGTAGGCCGAGGTTAAATTACGTCGGAATTCGTAAGAAAGTTGAGTCAGTGTAATTTTGAATTATGGATTGTGAAAATCTCATCCTAAAAGAGGTGCAGTTCAATAACCAAACAACGTCTTTACACCGAAAATCCGAAAAGTGAAGCAACTGACTGGTTTCAGGTGTTCTAAAGCTGCCTTCTTCAGATAATGAATCTAAAGGTTACTGGATCGACTAAACTCGACTACTGGACGAGACGAAACTCTCACTTCTACTTGTAGTTTAGAAACCGATCCAGTGACCTTCAGATTATTTGAAGAAGGCATTAGAATAGCCAAAACCTGTCAAATTGTTCAATAATAGTTTTTGTGTGAAGACGTTGTTTCGTTATTGAACTACAGCCCTTTCACGAGAATTGAAAGAATTGAAAGACCTCAATGACACTATTTTTTTCCATGCATATGCAAAAACTCGAATATTTGTAAAATTTTGTACGAACAGCCTTTAATATGAAGTCAAATGTAGCTTCTGTCATCCGAGTACTCGTAAATTCAATTAGTATATTCATCTACGATTGATACGAAATATAAACATTATATCTCTGTTTAGATGCATAGAAAGTGATTTTTTTCGTAGCTGTTTTCATTGCGCATAAGCGTTCATAATGAGGTGAAGAATTGAAGAATTCCTCTTTTTTCCGCCCTAGGTCGGAAAAAAGAGGAATAGTCGGATAGCGAGTTTGTTTACATTCTAATTTGCTGATTGTTTAATTAAAGTAACTGTTTATATCGAGTTTTTAGAGAAACAATGAGTTTAGTGATAGAGTTAAGTGATTATGAAGAAAATGAGGAGAATTATACGTATACCTTCCGAAATAATTAATTCGGCACAAAATAATACAATAGTAGATAAAGTACGGTACGCAACTCGTGCGAAAACTGTATTTTGCTTTGCTCGTGTGGTTTTACTACCCTCGCTGTCGCTCGGGTGCAAACTCCATACTCGCATGCAAAATGCTACTTTCCGCACTCGACGTGTAATGTACTATTACTATGCGAGAACATCTAGATTATATCCCTCCCAATTATTTCTATACTCCCTCCTCTTTGATAAGATAATTTGCATATCCCTCCTAAATGAAAATATGACAAAACTGTACATAACAACATTTACTGTGTACTCTTAAAGAGCTTTTCAACGATATACATCATAAAGGGTATTCATTACTTTGACCCCGTATTCATTGCATGTACTCAGTACCAACATGGTAATTACGAAGATAAAATAAAAAAGGAACTTCGAAAAATCCCAAATATAACAGACGTAGACAAAGGAGAAGCAGAAATAGTGAACGTGATAACTACAGTATCAGACAACATACTAAAAGATGCGCAAAATAATCAGAAGAGGGACGATGCGATGTTCCAAACGAAATAAAAATATTGCTAAGAAGAAGAAGTTACTCAAATATGAAAATTGATAAGAAGACTACTGAAAGAATGGGCCAAGAAAAACGCTTTAAATAAAATGGAAGCTGCGATAGAAAAGGGAACAAGCTTAAAAAGATGTATTCAACCAATAGGAAAGAAGAAAATCGCAGCCATTATGAACAAGGAAGGGGAAATGAAATATGAAACAAAAGATATAGTGGAAGCCACAGCATATTTCTATAAAGAATTATATAAAAAAAAGAAATAATAAAGGACTAATGGAAAAAATAAAGGAAAATAAAGAAGTAGAAGAGGGTCAAGAACAGTTAGAAAAAATACAGACTGACGAAGTTGAATATGCTATTAAAAAACTAAAAAACGGAAAGGCAGGAGGACCTGATAAGATTGTGAATGAACAAGTTAAAGCAGGAGGAAAATAATTAATAAGGAAGCTCTGTGAACTATATAATAGGTGTTTAGAAGAGGGTAAAGTACCCCAGCAATGGCTCAACTCAACATTGATGATATTACATAAAAAAGGAGAAAAAAAGTGACATCAACAACTATCGGTCAATAAGTCTACTATGTGTGATTTACAAAATTTTCATGTCAATATTGACGAAGCGAATTGAAAAGAAACTGGACGAAAACATCAATGTAGAGCAAGTCGGCTTTAGGAAAAACTTTTCCACTAACGACGGAATCTTAGTGTTGCATCAGCTAATTGAAAAATCTCAAGAATATCAGCTACCTCTAGCAATACTCTTTATAGATTTTCGAAAGGCATTCGACAGTATAGACTTCGAAGCAATATGGAACACATTAACAAACTGTAAAATAGAAGAGAAATACGCAAAAATTATAAAGTATGCATATGAGGGGGCAAAGATAAGTGTAAAAGTAGGCAAGGAACAAATGAAAATAAAACTAGAGAGAGGATTAAGACAAGGCGACATCCCCTCAGCTAAACTTTTTGCGGCTATCATTGATAAAGCTTTTAGAAAGATCGACTGGAATAGGTTTGGCATTAGAATTAACGGAGAGAAATTAAGCAGAATAAAATTTGCTGATGACATAGCAATAACCGCGAATTCTGTAAAAGAAATACAACTAATGATTAATGAAATAATGAAAGTAGCGGAAGAAATTGGGCTGGAAATACATGTAGAAAAAACTAAACTACTGAAAATAAACATGCAAGGTAATGAAAAAGTGGTGATAAGGGAATCAGAAGTTGAAGAGGTAGAAGAATTCGTGTACTTAGGAAGATTGCTGTGCAAAAATGATAACACCCTGAGAGAAGTCAGTAGGAGGATTACACTGGCATGGAAAGCATTCTACAGAAATAAATTAATTTTTAGGTCGGATATTGATGTAAGCAAAAAAGTTAAGTTATGGAAGTCAACAGTGCTACCGGTAATCACTTACAGCTGTGAAACTTGGGTCCTGAACAGAGCAATACTGGGGAAACTAAGAGTGGCAGTAAAAGGAATGGAAAGAAGTATGATAGGGATAACAAGAAGAGAAAGGAAGAGCAATAGATGGATAGCTAGCCAAACAGGGATTGAAGATTATAGGAAGGACAGTACTCTCTAGGAAATGGACGTGGGCAGGTCATATAGTCAGGACAAGAGACGATAGATGGGCAAGAAAGATATTAGACTGGTGGCCTTTGGAAGGTAAAAGAAAAGTAGGAAGACCGATTAGAAAATGGGACCAGGAGATGAGAACAACTTGCGGTGGGGTAAATTGGAAAAGTGTGGCGGAGGATAGAAGGATGTGGAAGAGGATGGGCGTAATCTTTAACGAGGAATGGTTACCAAAATAACAAATATATATTATAATATGTATATAATACATATATGATATATATATAATATATTATTATTATATATATTATGATAGTAAAAAATTGAAGATAAATTAAGAAAAATAAAATTTAATTTAAGGAATAAGAAATATGTAAATAAATAGTTAACTACTAATAACTAGTAACTAGTAACTAACTAAGACTAGAAATGTAACTAGTAATGTAAGATTATAAATGATAAGGTATAATTTCTTCAAAATTAAAGTATGAATGTGCATCACTGCATAATTCCCCCTTTTATGGGAACCACAGCGCTCTGCTGATTTGAAATCATCAGTAAAACTGAATATAAAGTGTATTAAAAGTATGTATTTCTTTTTTGTATTTCAATAAATGGTATTTTTATTTATTTTATTTTATTTATTTATTGTCTTGTATGTTTCAGTTTGTATGAGCGCTTGCAAGCTGTTAGTGACGTTCCTTTGACTGTGATGTTGAGCGTAGGTGGATCTATCGTTGCTTTCGGGATTAGTGTTATACTGTCTGTGAGCATTTCTTTCTTTCCGTTATAATTTTTTTTTTAATACTCATTCTTAACCTCTTACTGAGCTTAATATATATGTATATATATATATATATATATATATATATATATATATATATATATATATATATATATATATATATATATTTATATTATATATAATCTGTGTGTGTGTGTGTGTGCTTTACTATTCTTCAGGGTTTTGGTGATTATTTATTCAAACTTATCTTCACCTGTGTAGTTATACTGAATTTATTTATCGGAGCAATAGTATGCTACCTCGGGCAACGATTAACTGATTTGGTAAAATATTTAAATAAATTTTACTATTTTATCGTTTATTGTTACTCTGATTTACATGGTTTGATCTTAGTTTGCCAGGAGACTATATGTTTGCGGAAGAGCTGACTTAAACAATAAATTAAATCAAAAATATTTGAAAAGTAAACAACATAAATACATTTAGAGATAACCTTTAAATCAAGTAATGCAAGCAACAAAATGTTTTATACTGATTGTATCGTATTAATATTTATCAGGGAGAGAGTGTGAGAGAGGAGCTATACTTTACTAACTGGTACGATTGGCCTGAAGACATGAAGAGATCTCTCAGGATCATGTTGGCCAGGACTCTACAACCTCCTGCACTAACGTCAGCTTACGTTACTATTAAACCAAACTTCGAAACATACGCAACTGTAGGTATCAACCTTAACTTGACGTTAGCGACAGAATATTTGTCTCGCCGAAGAAGGCCGAAGCAAAGAGTAGAGTCGGGTACGATCAGGCCTTGCCCCACCTCTACTTTCAACACTCTATAGTCAACCCTCTTTTACCTATGCTTCTCTCAAGGTCTTAACCACTGTGACTATTCATAAAGGCGGAAATACACATGCTAGTAAAAAAGCATGCCAGTGGCGAGTTACTAGCACATCAGTAGCTGGCATGCTGCAGACGCTGTGTACATTTGCCAGTGAAACAGCATGCTAGTATCACCCGGATGATCGGTCTTGTGCGAGCTACTAGCACATGACAATACACATTCCAGTCACAGTTCTAGTTTTGAAACAGGCACACGTTTCTTGCCTTCTTTTAGCCGGAATAAATGATTAAATAATTGTATTTTATTTAATTAATTTTGATAGTTTTATTAATTGTTTCACTGTACCTTATGAATGTATCGGTGCGGAATGAAATAAACCAGATTGTTCTGTTACTTGCAAAAACTGTGTTTTAAAACATATGCAAAATAATAAAAAGACACGAAGAGTGTGGGTAAAGATTAGATAGCTAGAAGGGAATTAGGTACATGGAGAGAGTCAGTGGCTACTAAATGAAATGCGGTTCGGGGACGTCAATGGTTTTTGGAATCAATTGCGAATGCTTCCGGAGAAAGTAGATGAGTTGTTGTAAGATACCCGCGAAAGGAAGGAACGCAACTGAAGACTGAAAGGCTGAGGGAGACTCGTGCTAGCTACTAGCAACCTTTCGCTGGCAGGCCTGCTTACGCGTGCCTTATCAGTTCCCCCTCCCCTCGACTCGTGCCACTGGCGAGACAAAAATCAAACCTCGTGCGATTTATTCGCATGCTTTTTACTCGCATGCTATTTGATGTATACACATGCCAGTAGCTCTCTTCTGCGAGCTACTCGTAGTTTTTGTGCGAGTAATTAGCATGTGTATTTCCGCCTTAATAATAATAACACAAACATATAGACGGCGATACAAATATTCTGTCGCTAACGTCTAGTATCAACCTTACCCTTCAGGGTAAGCGTACGCTAGACGTAAAGGTGTACTACCTCCAGATGGTACATCTGAATAAGCTAAATTCGTACGACTTGGGTGCTTAGTTGTAAAACTTAATCAAATGAGATCAATCTTATTTTTATTTTAAGCATTTCTTGGGAAATATGTCGCCTGACCCATTTTATTTTATTTTTGGAACGAAAATAATTTTGGCGTCTGGAGCCCGGGAGTGAATCCAAACAAAAACCACCGTCACGAAATGGACCGATGACGATAACTTGAGTAAATGATGACCGATTTGGTTGAAATTTGTTGCACATGTTCATTTTACTAATGCCCAGGACAAGAAGGTTGAACAACAACATCTGCCCGTTCAAGCGCAACGCTCGTGTAAACGAAAACTTAAAATGTAAAAATTTTAGGAATTTTAGGACGGGAAAAAATACCAACTTCTTCACCTATCCATATTATCATTCCATATTA
This sequence comes from Gerris lacustris, assembly GCA_951217055.1. Lineage (NCBI taxonomy): Eukaryota > Metazoa > Arthropoda > Insecta > Hemiptera > Gerridae > Gerris > Gerris lacustris. The sequence continues at coordinate 11,952,260 of OX578286.1, forward strand.
CATATTCTTACCAATGAGATAAACAATTTTTATAAATAATTTATTTTAGTAAAAATAAAATTGACACTGCTATGGAGTGTTAGAGGTCGCTAAATTTATTAAAGCGGGCCTAAACCTTTAAAATAGAGAAAACGTTTTTACCGATATCTTACGTTCTAACGTAACGATATTAATGAATTTTTATACACATCGTCTTAGGTGCAATTGAAACAGGCATGTAAAATTTAAATCTGATTCAAGCAGAAGTTTTTGTGCAGTGAAGTGTGTAACTATCAACTCATCATGATTAATTTTTTTTGTCATATTCAATACATATTTATTGCAAGACACTCGCTTCAATGATAAAAAAGAAAAATGCATTTCTTTTAATTTTTCCTTAACTCCTCTAAGTACAAATAGTTAGTTCAATTCAATTCAAAGTACTTTATTAATTATATAAACATATTAGATTGTCAAATACAAAAGTAACAGGCATGGCTAAAAGCCGTCTGCCGGAGAACTTGCCAGATTATATTTAAATTAAATCAAAAGAGCTTCTTCAAATAAAATAAAAAAGAATAAATAAAAAATCATATTTGAAGTGACTATACATTGCTGTGATAAATTATATTGTAAATTATAAATTTAACTTCAATAAAACAGAATAATTTCAAGATAAAAAGAACTTTTTATATACTACGTTTTTAAATTTTCTTTTGAATCGTATGTAATGTTGATTATATGATTGTTATTGTTATATAATATATAATGTTAGTAAAAAAAAAAAAATAGTTCCGAATGTATTTACTTCACATAAATGACAACCATCTAGAGAGCTGATTTTAAACCTATTAAAGGACAAATCTTTGAACAACGGATCTCCCCAACACCAAATCTAAAGCGTGCCATCGATATGTATTTGAAATAATGTAAATAATATAATCGATAAATAATATAATCGATATTTCCTGTTTTGCTGTCATGTTTATCTATCACAAATTTGAAACCCGTCAAAATGAAGATTGCGTGAATATGGGGTATGGCAAAACAAATAAAATAACTTGCGGATTTTTTCCTAACTAACTTTCCGTACAGCAAAATTTGCTAAAAACCAATTAAATTCTGCTGAAAGAAGGGTAAAAGTATGAAAATAATGCATTGTCATCGTGTTCTGAGCTATGCTAAAAGTTTCAAATGTCTATAGCTATTCGGGAAGTTACTTAAAAATCGATTGCCAGATTTGTACCGGACAAAAAAACAAACAAGAAAGCAAGCTAATAAAAACGTAGAAAAAAATAATGTGTTGTCTTCATTTGAACTATAATTATTTCGCATTTTCATATGCTTTCATTGCTTGTTTTTCGTACTGATAAGGCATGTTTGGTGAATGTTATAACAGTCTTAAAGGTATCATTACTAAGTAGGTAGTCAGCAATTGTAAAGCCTGGAATTCTCTAAGAGAAGCGTAAGCCTGACATTCTGTTAGAAAATGAACAAATAGTTAGTTACTTTTAATTTTGTCTCTTTTCTAACTCCGCCGTGTATAAGTAGTTAGTATCGTGTACTTAGCAGTGTGATTTTATCATTTATAATTAAAGAAAAAAGAGTAAGGAACTTCGATCCTACCGGGTGTCCCGCGACACCACACGTATTTTTTAATTAATAGATAATTAATAATTTTTAATGTTAATTCCTCTTTTGCCGTCAAATACCGCCCACCATCTCCTATCAAAGGAATATCATAATTCTGTTTGTAAATATAATCTTTTATATTCCTTTGTAATCATTTAAGACAAAGACAAAGGTATATTTATTCCAATGTACTTTGCGAGAAAGAAATATCACACATCTGTGCACAATAGTACATTACGCGTCGAGTGCGGAAAGTAGCATTCTGCATGCGAGTGTGGAGTTTGCACCCGAGCGACAGCGAGGGTGGTAAAACCACAAATGCCGTTTTCGCACGAGTTGCGTACCGTACTTTATCTACGATTGTTAGATTTAAATAATAAATACAGAAAGAAATAAACTTCCAGTATACAAGTTCGTATTTCTCTTTTGATAAAGATAACATTAATTCATTAGTTGTATTTTGTGCCGAATTATTTCGGGAGGCGTATTATTCTCCTCATATTCGTCATTATCATTTAAATCACTCATTGATTTTCACAAAAAACTCGATATAAAAGTTACTTTTATTAAACAAACAGCAAATTAGTCTTGTTAAATGTAAACAAACTCTCTAATCGTGCGTAAAGCTGAAGAATTCCTCTTCTTTACCGTGCTAGTGTGGTAAAGAAGAGGAATTCTTCAGAACTATGAGACGCGCATGCGCAATGACTACAAGTACGTAAAGAATCACTTTCTACGCATCTAAACAGAGATAATATAATGTTAATATTTCGTATCAATCGTAGATAAAAGTACTTTCCCTTGTACCAAAGTACAATGAATATCCCTTTGTCCAAACATATAATTAAATTATATCCCAGCATTTATTTATTAATATGAGCCGTTGCAAAGGGCTTAATTTTATATTTAGAAAAAAAAGTAAATTAATTTAGATAAGTTATTATATCTATTTAAAGACCAACAAATCAAAACAAACATTTATTTTTATTGGAATACATGTGGTTGCCTTTGCTTGGCAAAAACAAATTATTTCAAGGTCAGGGACACTACCCAATTATATATAAATGATTACTCTATATACTAAAGAGTATATAATATCATGTTTATATCCCATTTTCTATATATCTATATAACACAAAGGCATTTTGTTTCCAATTTACATTCGGACAATGGAATATCACATTTCTGTATTTAAAATAAATCAATAAATAAATTATAATTATCATTTTAAGTTTCTTTTTCCCGCTTACCGGTGTTTTCATTATACGTGTTACTAACCAATTATTTTTTTATTTTTTTTTAAATAACTTATTATATAAATTTGCATGGATCAATAACTGTTTTATAACCTTAGTATTTCATCCAATTATTTTGTTTCCAATATACTTTGGGACAATGGAACATCATACTTTTGTATATAACATCTATTAATAAATAAATTATTACTTAAGCTTCTTCTTCTCCTGTTTTCCAGTGTTTTCATTATAGTGTTACTAACCACTTAATTTATAACAAAAATAACTTACAATATAAATTTACACTGATCAATAACTGTTTTATATCTTTAGTATTTTTCCCCACCCGTAGAACCCCTATTTTTTTTAAATTGACCCCTTGTGCATCAGTTAATATTTTATACAGCTTGTATAAAAAATTTAAACACCACTCACTGACACATCAAACACCACTCACTGACACATCACGATATCTCTGGGACCGCTAGCCCTATGACCATGAAATTTTGTAGGTAGGTTCCTTTTACCCCCCAGGTTCTTAATGAACTCCACCATCTTGCTATAAGATGGTGTTATATATAAAATTTGAAATGACGTTATCTCCGCGACCGTACAAGAACCATAAAATTTGGAAGTTAACTTCCTCTTATGAGTTTATGAGATTAACAACTTTCGTTAAAAGATATTACGATCGGCCATTTTGATTAATGATGGTGGCCATTTACTGTAATTACCACCTCTTCTTTAAAAAGCTAAAGTAAAATCTTTATATTTAGTTACAACGGCATTTTGCATTGCTTGTGTGGTTTTACTACCCTCGCTCTCGCTCGGGTGCAAACTCCACACTCGCATGCAAAATGCTACTTTCCGCACTAGACGCGTAGTATACTATTTTTACGGAAATGCTTCATCTAGGGTGTTAAATAAAAGAGCAGGACGCTCTGAGTACAAAAAATATATTTGCTTTGGTTTTTGGTACAAACTCTTCTTTGCACCATATGCCCTTGAAAATTTCGTATTTGTGCCCATCTCCACACGATTTTTTTAAAAAACCAATATTAAATCATAGTTATTCTTTGACAAAAATATTCGGAAAAACTGTTCTTTGAATAAATATTTGATATATTGTTGTTTTTTTTTTTTGTTTTTTTTAGATGATTAACACGGCGTATTCATTTATAAACGTCTTGTTAGCGTTCCAACACTAACCTGGTCATCTAACTCTGCAATACAGCCGTTACTGTACTTTCAGTAACAATATAACGTATTTTATTTCTTGTAATGTTTATAAACAAGTAATATAGTTTATAAAATGATGTTAAAACTATTATTTAAGGTCACAATATAATATAATCATTGTACAACTATTTAGTTGCTTGTAAAACCATTGTGTGCTTGTTAGTAAAGGTAAAAGCACGGCAATATAATAATTTTATCACTATTTAGTTGCTTGTAAAGCGATTGTGTGCATGTTAGTAAAGGTAAAAGCACGGCAATATAATAATTTTATCACTATTTAGTTGCTTGTAAAGCAATTGTGTGCATGTTAGTAAAGGTAAAGGCACGGCAATATAATAATTTTATCACTATTTAGTTGCTTGTAAAGCGATTGTGTGCATGTTAGTAAAGGTATAAAAGCACGGCAATATAATAATTTTATCACTATTTAGTTGCTTGTAAAGTGATTGTGTGCATGTTAGTAAAGGTAAAGGCACAGCAATATAATAATTTTATCACTATTTAGTTGCTTGTAAAGCGATTGTGTGCATGTTAGTAAAGGTATAAAAGCACGGCAATATAATAATTTTATCACTATTCAGTTGCTTGTAAAGCGATTGTGTGCATGTTAGTAAAGGTAAAAGCACGGCAATATAATAATTTTATCACTATTTAGTAGCTTGTAAAGTGATTGTGAGCATGTTAGTAAAGGTAAAAGCAATGCAATATAATAATTTTATCACTGTTTAGTAGCTTGTAAAGCGATTGTGTGCATGTTAGTAAAGGTAAAAGCACGGCAATATAATAATTTTATCACTGTTTAGTAGCTTGTAAAGCGATTGTGTGCATGTTAGTAAAGGTAAAAGCACGGCAATATAATAATTTTATCACTATTTAGTTGCTTGTAAAGTGATTGTGTGCATGTTAGTAAAGGTAAAAGCATGGCAATATAATAATTTTATCACTATTTAGTAGCTTGTAAAGCGATTGTTTGCATGTTAGTAAAGGTAAAAGCAATGCAATATAATAATTTTATCACTATTTAGTAGCTTGTAAAGCGATTGTTTGCATGTTAGTAAAGGTAAAAGCACGACAATATAATAATTTTATCACTATTTAGTAGCTTGTAAAGCGATTGTGTGCATGTTAGTAAAGGTAAAAGCACGGCATTATAATAATTTTATCACTATTTAGTTGCTTGTAAAGCGAATGTGTGCATGTTAGTAAAGGTAAAAGCAATGCAATATAATAATTTGATCACTATTTAGTAGCTTGTAAAGTGATTGTGTGCATGTTAGTAAAGGTAAAAGCAATGCAATATAATAATTTTATCACTATTTAGTTGCTTGTAAAGCGATTGTTTGCATGTTAGTAAAGGTAAAAGCACGGCAATATAATAATTTTATCACTATTTAGTAGCTTGTAAAGCGATTGTGTGCATGTTAGTAAAGGTAAAAGCACGGCATTATAATAATTTTATCACTATTTAGTTGCTTGTAAAGCGATTGTGTGCATGTTAGTAAAGGTAAAAGCAATGCAATATAATAATTTTATCACTATTTAGTAGCTTGTAAAGTGATTGTGTAGATGTTAGTAAAGGTAAAAGCAATGCAATATAATAATTTTATCACTATTTAGTTGCTTGTGAAGCGATTGTTCATATGCAAGCGAAACGCTGCTTTACATATTAAAGCTCTTTAATGAAGCGTTAAGTACCTATTATTTATATTTTAACTTATTATAATTGTAAATGATATAAAATTTTACTTGACATAATCACTGCCTCTAATCTATCACCTACCTTTGATTTAATTAAAGGTTCGAATTTCTTATTAAATGGATATGCTTTAGGTGTAATAAAAACAAAATTTATTTTCTTTTCTTTACATGAGACGTTTCGACCCTTACAAGGTCATCTTCAGTCATAGATCATTTATTCTAAAATCAAACATTAAGATAATTACATATATTAATTCCAAATCTCCTATAACAAATACTTACAATTAGGCTCTAGACATAAGTTGAAATGAGGCTAATTATTAATTCACACTAATTATATCAGAAAATTAAAATTAAAAACATAAGATGAAATTAATAATAATAATAAAAAAAATGTTTGTTGCAGTTACTTACAATTAATGGTGTATAATATCTATCTCCATAGGAGAGGATCTTGAACAAGTACGGTTAAGTTAAAATTTTTTAATTATAATAATAAACATCTTTAAAATTAAACAATGGACATGTTACTAAAACAAAACAAATATAATACTTAATTATAATTTAAAATATTTAGTGATGTAAAAACATAATAATAAGTGTAATAAATTCAACTATATATAATTTAGATACCATTTTTCATTGAGATTATTAATGGGTTAAATTGACATATTAATTAATAAAATTAATGATTTAAATCATTTAGATAAAATAATTGTGTAAAAACCTTTTGTTTATTAAATTAATGGTTTAGTATTTTATTATTTTAATAGTTAGAATTATTATTTGTTTAACAAGAGGGTATGTAAATTAAGCAAAATGGAAAATGGTAACTAGCGCTGCCTGGGAGTGAATCTTCAAACTACCTTCCAAAATCAATGCAATTAAATTTATATCAGAATTTATTTATTTAGTATTTTCATATCTCATTCTATATAATTTGATTATTTCATATTTGTATTTTTTACTATTATATTCAATATCTAGCATTTATTTATTTAATTCCGTTTTTTTTTAATATAATTTACTGATTATATTGTTATTATCATTAATTTATTGTTATTATTATTGTTATTAATTATTATTCTTAATTATTATTATTAATTATTATTCTTAATTATTATTATTACTTATTATTATTAATTATTATTATTATTTATTAATATTCTTATTCTTATTATTATTATTACTATGTTTATCTTATTATTGATTTATGTTACTATATTTTATGAAACTTATTCTTTTTATTATGCTAATTATAATTCTTATCTTTGAATTTTTTAAAAATTGAATTATAATTTTTGTTTATATGGCCAGAATCCGTTTTATGATTTACTGATTTATCTAAGTTTTTAAAAATATGAAATGACTCTAAAATGCGTCTTTTATTGATGTTTTTTTCATAACTTAAAATTTTTGTTTTATCAAACGCGAAGTTATGTCCTGTATTATATGTATGTATACTTAGTGCCGTTTTTTGACTTTTGTTTTTGACATCATTCATATGTTGATATTTTCTAGTTTTTAATTTTTGTGATGTTTCTCCAATATATGATTTATTACAATTTTTACAGTAAATTTTATAAATTAAGCATGATCTGTCATCTATTTCAATTTTATCTTTCATGTTATTGTAAAAATTAAATAATTTATCATTTGGTTTATGTGCTATGTTTATTTGATCACAATCATTTAATTTCATTATTTTTTGTAATTGTTCAGATAGTCCCGGTATATATAAGTAAGGCTTGTAAAATTTTTGATTTTATTATTTGACTCTAATATTGTTTGGTATTGTGTATTTTCTATTTTATTTATATTTTTATGCCATAATGACTTGATCAATTTTAATGGATATAGATTATCGAGTAATTTAGAATAAATTAAAGTTTTGATTTCATTTATGTATTTATTATCTGTGACCTTAATCGATCTCATTATCATATTAGAAGCTGTATTTACTATAGTATGTTTCGGATGGTTAGATTTATAATTAAGAATCCTATTGCTTTTAATTTCTTTAGAAAACTATTTTGTGGATAAAGTTCCATCAGAATTTCTTATGATGGTCATCTCTAGATAATTTAAACTATTATTATTTTCAATTTCATAAGTAAATGCAATTTTGTTATTCATGTTATTAAAACATGCTAATGTTGATTCCAGATTTTCTTTTTAGCGAATTTTCAAAGAAAATTACGCTATTGCAATGGCTTCAAAATTTTTGTAATGCGAATTTTTGAAAATTTTTTCCATGGAAATTCGTTTTAGACCATTCTGAATCGATTCCTAAAATTTAACACTTTTTTTTATGTATGTATGTATATATGTATGTATATATGTATGTATATATGTATGTATATATGTATGTATATATGTATGTATATATGTATGTATATATGTGTCACTCCAGACGATATCTCCCCTTAGGATGCACTTAAAAATTTCAAACAAATTTTAAAATGTCAATAATATCAAATGAAAGGATGAGTTCGTTGGCCAGAATTTTCAGAGTCCATTTAGGGGTCAAATTTTGACCATTTAGGGTCAAAAAACGTGTTTTTTCCATTTTACCCCCCTTTTATGTGAAAATATGATAAAAGTGTACATAACAACAATTACTGTACTCTTAAAGAGCTTTCCAACGACATGCATCTTGAAGGGTAAATACGATTTTGACTTTTGTACCTCGTACCCCTGTGTACCAAATTTTTTTTTCACCCATGCAAAGTCTAATCCAAAATTTTCCTATATTATAATAATCCGCAGATTTCTTTGAAAATTCGCTCATTAAGTCATGGTGCATGACTGGACTTTTAATTATTAAAATCAGGTCATCTATGTATTTATAAATAATTTTTGGTTTATCCTTTAATTTTTCTATTGTTTTATTTAATATATTGTTTAAAGTTATTCCGCTTAAATTAACCGAGATCCTCCCCGGCTGTACACCAAGTGCGCCGGGAAAGGTAGGGTCACGGGGGAAGTGCGCCAGCCCCTTTTTGAAGGGTACGGTCGAAGTGCGCCGGGTTAATCCTACCTCTCGACCCAGGTATAGTCCACCCATCTCGGACACGGATCCTCTAATCTAAAGAACTAATCGTTGTCAATATTCGCATATACTCAATATAAAGCGATTTCAAGTTACTTTGAACAAACTGCTCAGAGTGATATGGCGATCATTAGCAAATCTCAGTGCATAGGAGAATCTGTAGGATGTTCTCGTAAGAACAAAATCCAAATTTAGTCAGAAGATACACTTTAATTTGTGAATATTCAAAATTTTAAACAAAAAACTAACTTTCAAAATCAAAATTAATTATCATTAAACATAGGATATTTAAGAAAATAATCAAAAATACTAGAGAAAAATCAATTTATTTTGTTAATAATAAAAATTAAAGAAATGTTTGTTATATAAATTACACTCACTTATAAGTGAGTGCTAATATTTATTAGAAAGGCTTAGATTAACTTAACTTTAAACGTACTCATGAAAACTAAAATCTTCTGCATATGTAATACACATTATAATACAATTGAGTCTATATTCAATAAATATAATACAAAGTACATATTGAAAGGTGTAATTTATTTATGTACATACTCCTAAATAAATTAAAAATTACTTTCACATTTCAAATCTAGATACTTTATTATTATAAACAACCAACGCTAGGCGGCTTGAATCCCACATTGGTATTGGGAATTTAGCCGTGGACAGATCAATATAGTTCTCGGTGATATAGTCCCAAAATCGATCATTGCGATGGCTTATTTAATCTTCAATATAACATTCTTCAACTTCTTCAGGGTCTATATAGGGTAGTTCGAAGATAAACTTAATTAGTTGGCCATCATTGGTAGAACATCGGTAGTCCTCAGTAAATCCTAAATCCTGAATTTTTCCAAAGTGCTTGGGAGGACATTTCGAACGGCTTGTTGGATTTCAATTTCGAAGTCCACTACAAAGTTCTTTGGGTTTAGACAGGGTGCAAGAGGTAAAACCCGGGATTACCTGACCCTCACCCTTTAGACTAAGAGGCTGGCGCACTTCGACCGTAACATTTTTCTAATCCGAAGGGGGGCTGGCGCACTTCGGTACCAGCCGAGGAAGGCTGGTACCCCCCATTGGCAATCCGTTGATTTGTCTATAGAACGTGAAATAATTATTTGTGCAACAAAATTTTAACGTTTCTATGAATAGTTGTTTACTCTTTATACTTGTATGTGGTTCTATCTGCTCCCAATTATGATTAATAATTTTATACGTTTCATCTAGGGGGATGTTCGTAAATAAAGAGGTTACATCTAATGATATTAATATTTCGTCATCATTTATAATAATATCCTTAATTTTACTTTTTAGTTGTTCAGCATTTTTTATGTTGTATGGATTGTTATTATTTAGGTAATCAAGAGAAGGATTTATTAATAAGGATAATTTGTCTATGGGAGAATTCCGTCCATCAATTATAGGTCGGAGTGGGTGGTTATCTTTATGAATCTTTACCAAGCCATGAATTCTTGCTAAAGTGCTGTGGTCTATATTTAATTTTGTTTTATCTTGTGTTGTTAAAAATTTATATTTTAATAATTTATTGATTAATTTTAAGTATTCTTTTTTAATGTCATTAAGTGGATCATTTCTGATTTTTCTATAAATTCCTTTGTCTTGTAATAAAAATTCCATTTTATTTTCATATTCAAGTTTATGCATGATTATTGTTTTATTGCTCTTATCTGTTTTAACTATTATAATTTGGGGATTTTTCTTAATGAATGATTTCAAAATTTTTATGTCCTGTATTATTTGGTTATTTAATAAATTATTATATTTATAATTTCTAGCTTTGTTCTGAAAATTGGTAATAGCATTGATAAAATTGTTTCTTAAAAAATGTTTATGATTCTCTGGTGATTCTAAGTTGTTTAATAACGATTCGATATCTACTATGATTTTTAGGATAGAATTGTCTATATTAATAGGGGTTAAATTAAAATTCTGGCCTAAACTTAGTAAATTAATAATATTATTTGGAATTAGTTGATCAGTAAGGTTTAAACACCATCCTTTATTATGTAGTTGGTTATACCAATCAAGATTTTTCAATTCCTCCGGGTTTCCTATTCTATTAGTATTTAGTTTTCTATTTTGTATTTTTGTATTTAATTTTATTTCTAGAATATTTAACAATTTTAATTAATAAATTTGTTTAGTAATATTATCTATGCAATTATAACTATTAACATTCTGTGTTTTTATTTCATTATATATAATAATTTTATCACTATTTAGTTGCTTGTAAAGCGATTGTTTGCATGTTAGTAAAGGTAAAAGCATGGCAATATAATAATTTTATCACTATTTAGTAGCTTGTAAAGCGATTGTTTGCATGTTAGTAAAGGTAAAAGCACGGCAATATAATAATTTTATCACTATTTAGTAGCTTGTAAAGCGATTGTTTGCATGTTAGTAAAGGTAATAGCACGGCAATATAATAATTTTATCACTATTTAGTAGCTTGTAAAGCGATTGTGTGCATGTTAGTAAAGGTATAAAAGCACGGCAATATAATAATTTTATCACTATTTAGTAGCTTGTAAAGCGATTGTGTGCATGTTAGTAAAGGTAAAAGCACGGCATTATAATAATTTTATCACTATTTAGTTGCTTGTAAAGCGATTGTGTGCATGTTAGTAAAGGTAAAAGCAATGCAATATAATAATTTGATCACTATTTAGTAGCTTGTAAAGTGATTGTGTGCATGTTAGTAAAGGTAAAAGCAATGCAATATAATAATTTTATCACTATTTAGTTGCTTGTAAAGCGATTGTGTGCATGTTAGTAAAGGTAAAAGCAATGCAATATAATAATTTTATCACTATTTAGTAGCTTGTAAAGCGATTGTGTGCATGTTAGTGAAGGTAAAAGCAATGTAATATAATAATTTGATCACTATTTAGTAGCTTGTAAAGTGATTGTGTGCATGTTAGTAAAGGTAAAAGCAATGCAATATAATAATTTTATCACTATTTAGTTGCTTGTAAAGTGATTGTGTGCATGTTAGTAAAGGTAAAAGCAATGCAATATAATAATTTTATCACTATTTAGTTGCTTGTAAAGTGATTGTGTGCATGTTAGTAAAGGTAAAAGCAATGCAATATAATAATTTTATCACTATTTAGTTGCTTGTAAAGTGATTGTGTGCATGTTAGTAAAGGTAAAAGCAATGCAATATAATAATTTTATCACTATTTAGTTGCTTGTAAAGTGATTGTGTGCATGTTAGTAAAGGTAAAAGCAATGCAATATAATAATTTTATCACTATTTAGTAGCTTGTAAAGCGATTGTGTGCATGTTAGTAAAGGTAAAAGCAATGCAATATAATAATTTTATCACTAATTAGTAGCTTGTAAAGTGATTGTTCACATGCAAGCGAAACGCTGCTTTACATATTAAAGCTCTTTAATGATGCGTTAAGTACCTATTATTTATATTTTAACTTATTATAATTGTAAATGATATTTAATTTTACTTGACATAATCACTGCCTCTAATCTATCACCCACCTTTGATTTAATTAAAGTTTTGAGTTAAAAATATGCGTGAGACTTTCACCATGTTATAAGTGAAATGTCTTAAAGTGGCTCACAGCTAGCGGATTCGTAATTGCGGAGGCCCGGAGTGATTCTTCTATGGCAACGCTTTTGCGGCGCCGCTTTAAAACCTGTATGAAACCTTCACTTAGTCCTCTTGTTGTTTCCCTTTTGTTTTTTTTTTGTTTTTTTATATAATATTTAAATTGTTTTATTATAATATATTTGTATCTGTTCCTACATTATTTTTATTATATACCTATTTCTTATTTATACGGGTGTCCCGGGTCAGGACCGACAAACTTTGGGATGTGATAGTACAGTTAATTTGGAGTAAAAAAAGTTCTATAAACCGTGGTCCTATTCTCATTTGTTTTCTAGCTATCTTATTTTTAACTTTTTTTTGTAGAACGTGACCTTGACTCAATAAATTGGCAATATCATTGGAAGTAATTAAGCTAGAATGATATACCACATGAAAGAGCATGAAAATTTCTTAAAGACAAATATCATTTCAGCTATTAAATTTCATCTTTAGTCACATGTTAATTCGTTAGAACTTGAAAATAATAAAATTTAATTAAAAAAAGAAAATGTTAGAGCTTGTATAACTACTGTATCGTATTAGATAACTATGGGTGCGAAATTCCTTTAAAGTTGGTGCATTTACTAAGCTTCAAAACGATACTATTAAATTTAAAATATTGCAACTTAAAGTATCGGAAATAGTGATAAAATTCCAAAAAACATGTCCTACTGTAAGCTGAGATAGGGTTGGGGGAATGGGAAGTGCCCTGAAAATGCAAACGTCGCGTCGGGTGATTTATTTTCTTTCTCTTTTAAGTTGCTCTAGTATAATAAAACGTTAAAGTCAGAGTTTAGTCATAGTACCCGTGTGGTACCAGTCATGGTACCAATGATACGACAGTCATTGTAAAGTCATAGCACCTGATGAATCTTATAATTATTTAGGTTGTAATAATTTATTTTTATTACGATAATTAATTATTTTTATAATAATAAAATAACCAAAATTGTGCTGTATTAATTGAATTATCTTATTACTTTGTTAAAAAAAATCATTAAAGATGAAATAAAAAAGTGCAATAATAAAATAAACCGAACTTTTTAATTTATAATTAACACTTCTATAATTACTATAATAAATGTTCAAAATGGTGCCCTCCTTCATTCATACACATCCACAATTTTTAAGTCAAGATTTGCTGCATTTTATGGGAGTCGCTTTTTGGTCATTTATTTGATGAGCTGCTGCTTGTATCCTGTTTATTAGCTCCTCTTGACTGTTAACCGGTATTCTAAACACCAAATCTTTCATCCATCCCCCCTACACAGAAATCTAAAGGTGTTATGTCTGGTGACCTGGGTGGTCAAGCAACCGGTTCTCCTCTTCCAATGCACCTATTAGGGTAGTGTTGAATGCAGCAAATCTGTACTAAAAAAATGTCGGATGTGTATTAATGAAGAAGGGCACCATTTTGAACATTTATTATAGTAATTACCAGAGACGGGACGTTTATGACTTTTATTTTTCCATTTCATGACCTTTATTCTATGACTTTTATGACTTTTATTATCCTGTTTTATGACCTCTATTTGGGAAAATCGGTTGTTTTATGACGTTTTAGCAAAAAAATATGACGTTTATTTTCACTGTGAAAATTTAGCCTTTCACGTCCATGATTCAAATTTTGATGTTTTTTTAAAAAAATGGCATGAAAAATTAAACACTTTCCACACGTGTTATTATTTTTGTAATCTACTCCTCAATACCTTTCATTATATACCTCACTCAAAATTTTGATGTTTTTTGTCAAAATGGCGTTGAAAATTAAACGCTTTCCACAAGTTTTATATAGTTTTGTATCTACTCTTCAATACCTTTCATTTGATACCCCACTCAAAATTAAAAAAAAAAAAAAAAAATCGCGTGACGTGAGTTATCCGCCATTTTGAATTTGAACAGCTGATTATATTGAGTTCACAATATTTTTCCTGTGTGTGCGTCAAAACGATCTTTAATATTGGAATGTTTCATGTTTCTATCTCTTTTGATTCAAAAGTTATTGGAACTGTACCGACTGACAGATAGACAGACACATGAACGAAACTATAAGGGTTTCCTTTTTTGGTTTTACCAACGAAACCCAAGTGAAAGAACAAGTAAAAAAAAACAAGTAACACGAGTAAGAAATCAAATGAGCAATTAAACATTCAAATCCCTTACCATGAATATATACAAAATCTTAAGTTCTGGAACAGCTAATCAGGAAACTGCCCAACCCAATGGGTTTACTATTGGCTGATTGGAGAATCTATCTTGACCTTCCTGGATTCTAATTGGAAGATTTGTTCCAAGAAGGAGCCGATCAGGAGCCCTAGTTTGGAATTAGGGATGACCCTCGGTGCCTCTCTAGTTGCAGGTATGCAATGCAGCGCATTAGTTAAATCCGAAAGTGATCAGGGAATTAAGAGCCCAGGCCTTTCACTGAGCTGGTGTAAGGGTTTTTTGTTTGAACTGCACTTTTACCTGGAACCAAACCACGATTGTTCAATATAAAAATTTGCTTTAACAAAAAAAACAAAAAACTTTTTGCTAAACATTTGACAAAAAAGGCCATTCTATGACGTTTATCCCAAGAAAACCCCATTTTATGACGTTTATTCGAAAAATGGCTATTATATGACAAAATCATATGACTATGACGTTTATGACTTTTTCCCGTCTCTGGTAATTACAGAAGTGTTGATAGTAAGTAAAGAAGGTCGGTTTATTTTATTATTACACTTTTCGATTTTATTCTTTAATATATATTTTTTTTTTTAACTAAGTAATAAGATAATTCAATTAATATAGTAAAATTTTGGTTTAGTTACAAAGAACATTATTATACAAATAATTAATTATCGTAATAACATAAATTATTACACCCTTAATAATAAGATAAGACCCCTTATAAGACTTTATAAGATTCATCAGGTGCTATGACTTTACAATGACTGTAGTATCAATGGTACCATGACTGGTACCACACGGGTACTATGACTAAACTCTGACTATAACGTTTTATTATACTGGAGCAACTTAAAAAAGAAAGAAAAAAAAATCACCCGACGCGACGTTTGCATTTTCAGGGCACTTCCCATTCCCCCAACCCTATCTCAGCTTACAGTAGGACATGTTTTTTGGAATTTCATCACTATTTCGGATACTTTAAGTTGCAATATTTTAAATTTAATTGTATCGTTTTGAAGCTTAGTAAATGCGCCAACTTTAAGGAGTTTTGCACCCATAGTTATCTAATACGATACAGTAGTTATACAACCTCTAACATTTTCTTTTTTTAATTAAATGTTATATTTTCAAGCTTAACGAATTAACGAGTGACTAGAAATGAAATTTAATTGCTGAAATGATATTTGTCTTTAAGAATTTTTCATGCTCTTTCAGGTGGTATATCATTTATCATTCTAGCTTAATTATACTTCCAATGATATTGCCAATTTATTAAATCAAAGTCACGTTTTACAAAAATAAGTTAAAAATCTGATAGCTAGAAAACAAATGAGAATAGGACCATGGTTTATAGAACTTTTTTTACTCCAAATTAACTGTACTATCACATCCCAAAGTTGGTCGGTCCTGACCCGGGATACCCTGTATATAATAAAAGCCTTAATATATAATCTTATAAGTGATATAAGTTTTTTTAAGCAAGAGAACCAAATTCAAGTTGAAAAAACGATGTTATAATTGGCTTTGTTTATAACCTGGCCGACCGAAACTCAAGGGGAGGGAAAGAGCGACTCCGTCTCGGCGGCTCCCCGAAAATGTATTGTTATCTAGTTATCTATGTAGCCCTCCGCAATTACGTATCCGCTAAGTGTTAACCCACCTTAGGCCCAATTCACACACGAGTGGTGTATGGCACTGGCGTGGCGATAGCGTGGCTCTGGCGTGGGACTGGCGAGGATCGGTCATGGTGGACTCCCTCTGACACGCCATACCAGTGTACATTAGGGCATAGGTTAACATAGAGGTGGCACAAACCAGCTCCACGCCAGAGCCACGCCATTGCCACTTTAGTGCCATACGCCACTCGTGTGTGAATTGGGCCTTACGTTTCTAGGAACAGTTGATTTTATGCATTGTTCTCTTTGGTTCATTTGTTTTTATTGCTCTTTAAAGGCTCGCACTCTTTCTGTACTTGTCCTTTTTTATCCATTTCATTTCTCACATAATGGAAATAATTGTTAAATAATAAATAAATATTAAAACGTGTTCAGCTAATATAGAGTATAATACGCAAGTGTCTTCTAGTTCTCTATCCTACGTATTGCTAATGTAAAGTACAAAAATCAGGAAGGAGAAAACTAAACATAGAACTACTCAAGTTGGACTTGCTCCAATACGCAATGCGCTTGCGTGTAGAGTGCGCATGACGCATTTGAAAGAGAGAGTAGAAATGATTCTGCCACTCTCTCCCTTTAACGTCTGAGCCGTGTTATTTTTTAAGTTTCACTTAAAAAAAGTAATTATTTTATGTTACTTGATTTATTTACTTTATTGAAGCACTCTCTCCATCGTGAACTGTTTTTTTTTTTTTTTTTTTTAAATATTAAAATGTTCATTAAATTTTTTTTTCAATTATTAGCAAGGAGTTTTTATTTCTATAAATTTACCCTGACCTACACCCTGCCTTAAATGATCAGTCCTGATTAGAATTTGATCATATTTTTCATGCATATATCCAGCACAGAACGGAAGGGGGAGGGAATTTCTGAATTTTCTTCTTTTATGGGGGTTTATAGGGTTATAGAGGAGGGGATAATATCAAAAAAATGTATAGTTTTCGAGGATGAGATGTTAATTTTCTAATTGAGCTGAGCGAAGCGAAGCTCTTATACTACACTTTGCATTGATTAGCTGAACCGATCTGCACAAAATTTGGCACGGTCATAGTGACTAACCACAGGAAGGTATAAATCTGAAATGGTCCAAATTGGTACACAGGGGTACGGGGTACAAAATTTCCTCCTGAACGGCTAAACCGATTCGCACGAAATTCGGCACGGTCATAATGACCAACCATGGTCCAAATTCGTACATAGGGGTACGGGGTACGGGGTACAAAAGTGAAAATAGTATATGCCCTTCATGATGCTTGTCGTTGGAAAGCTCTTTACAAGTACAGTTATTGTTGTTATGTTCACTTTTGTCATATTTTCATTTAAGAGGGGGTAAAATAGAAAAACAGGAAAAAATGCTTTTTAATTCAAAATAGAGATTTTACTATTTTTGATCCGATTTCAGCTGTTTATAAATACAAATGTTTATTGGTTAAGATTAAAATGCACGCTCAGCTCAATATTGCAAGCAGACGACTGCATTGCACACCTAGTTACAGCTTTCATTAATTGCTCCTTGTTAACGAAATTCAATGCTCAACATATAAGCTACTTATTAAACCTATTTTTACCACTAGTGGTCATTTCCAAGATTTAATTTGGTGAAGCTAAATGAGCGCTCGACAGAGCTTGTGCAGACCTAGTAGAGGCTTTCTAAATAGTCAGGAAAAATATTCGCTTTATTTTATACTCTCAATAATGTCTGGCGCTTCCTGTACCTCATTCTACATTTTGGACCCCAAATTCCCTTTTTTTATCAATGTCCTCTGTATAGTAGAAATATGCTTTCATTCCATTTCTCTAATAAAACGCCTCTCATGTTGAAAAAATGCCGTTAATTTGTCTTCTTTAAGTTTTATTGTTTTACTCAACATGTTTTTTCGTAGGATCAACTTTTGAGAAGTTATTGTGAAAAATAAATTTTTTTGTGCCATTGAAGGGGGTGGATGGACTGCGCCCATCGAAAAACTTATTTCAAAAATTAAGCTACAAACTTTTTCTGTTGCTTATATACCTGGGTACACAAATTTCATAGCAGTAGTTTGGTGTTTAGTATGTAAGAATCCTTGTAAATTGGTCGATCCGACTGGAGCGAGGTCTACTGTTTACACAACTAACTAGTTAGTTTTAGAAAGAATCCTTGTAAATTGGTCGATCCGACTGGAGCGAGGTCTACTGTTTACACAACTAACTAGTTAGTTTTAGAAAGAATCCTTGTAAATTGGTCGCTCCGACTGGAGCGAGGTCTACTGTTTACACAACTAACTAGTTAGTTTTAGAAAGAATCCTTGTAAATTGGTCGATCCGACTGGAGCGAGGTCAACTGTTTACACAACTAACTAGTTAGTTTTAGAAAGAATCCTTGTAAATTGGTCGATGTGATCGGAGCGAGGTCTACTGTTTACAGAACTAACTAGTTAGTTTTAGAAAGAATCCTTGTAACTTGGTCAATCCGACTGGAGCGAGGTCTACTGTTTACAGAACTAACTAGTTAGTTTTAGAAAGAATCCTTGTAACTTGGTCAATCCGACTGGAGCGAGGTCTACTGTTTACACAACTAACTAGTTTAATATTTAACTTATAATCCCATAATACGTTAAATATCTTTCTGAGTAAATACTATAAATACTTAAGTTGCATGCAAACCCGTCACCAAGTGATCGAATGCACTTCTGTTTGCTTTTCAACAATTAAAATAAATGATTTGAGTAGTGAAAAACAATTTAGTGACAAAATAAAATGAAGTATAATTTACCAGTCATGTTCTCTCGAGGTTGATGTAGAATTAATTAATATCGAAGAGTTCAGATACTTTATAAGCAATAGTTGTTTCTAGGGATTTGTCGGTTAACATTCTTAGTGAACTACTGAGTGCGTAATGTTTGAAAATTTCAGGAAACGTTTGTCCAAACGTGTGGGCGAATTTATAAACGTGCACCAGGAAGAACACCCTGAAGACCTGGTGTTTGATTTCTGGGAAACTAAATTAGGTTATTATTTCTACGCGTCCGGTTCCTTTATGAGAATCGATCCAGACAACATTTTTATCTTTTTAGCTTACAATTTATATTTATTTGTGACTCCACTTACAACGTATTGTTTGACAGCGTGCACTTTATTATTTAATCCCGTTGACTTTGCGAATGTGATTAGTTTGGTTCATTTAGGCCTACTATTGTTTGTCGGCCTTATCGTTCAAACCCATATGATATTTCATCGTGAACATGGAAATATATACATAGAAACTATTTTAAGACTAGAAAGTAATAGAACACGCCGTAAAAACGAGAAATCTTCTACCAGAGAAAACTTAAGATTATTTTTTACCCAGTACTGGCCTCCAGTCATGTGGTTTAGCTGGTTCCTCTATATTAGCAGTCAACCTGTATACCAATACTTTATAAACTCGAGAGCCTTCGTCCTGACGGTTGAACTGTGGTTCCCGTTCGACACTCACAATATCTTAGGTTTCCTAGCGGCTTTTCTTTACCAAGTGTTGATGGTCAACTGTTTTTTATCTCAGGCCATTACTAATATCCCTGCATTCCTGTATCTATGTAATATGATGATAGACGAGTACTCCATATTTATTGATTCCCTCAGAACGCTGCACGAAGACACGTTGACTGAGTTTCGGAACACAGAGCAAGGTCGAGACTATAAATCCTCAATATCGTCTTTTGACCTCTACAGAGATGCGATGTTTCTCTAATGTTTGAGAAGAAGATATAAACAAATCATCCACCATCATCAAACTATTATCAGGTAATATTTTCTGTTCTGTTCTAAGAGACTTGTACCAAATAACTGACCCACCGGATGACATGTCGTGATGTCGTAGTATAGAATCAAGTATTTCAATTATAATTTTAGTTAATCCGTAAGTAAATGCAAGTGTAAATGTAAGGCGTCACTTTCATCCAATCTTTCCATCTCTTATCATCAACCAGTAGGCCGAGGATAAATTACATCGGAATTCGTAAGAAAGTTGAGTCAGTGTAATTTTGAACTATGGATTGTGAAAATCTCATCCTAAAAGAGGTGCAGTTCAATAACCAAACAACGTCTTTACACCGATAGTCCGAAAAGTGAACCGACTGACCTGCTTTAGGTGTTCTAAAGCAGCCTTCTTTAGATAATGAATCTAAAGGTTACTGGATCGACTTGGAAAGTACAAGTAAGCTCTCACTTTTATTTGTAGTTTAGAAACCGATCCAGTAACCTTTAGATTATTTGAAGGCTTTAGAATAGCCAAAACCTGTCAAATTGTTCAATTATAGTTTTTTGTGTGATCACGTTGTTTCGTTTTTGAACTACAGCCCTTTCGCGAGAAAAGAATGAATTGAAAGACCTCAATATGACACTAATTTTTTCCATGCATATGCAAAAACTCGAATATTTGTGAAATTTTGCTCGAACATCCTTTAATATGTAGTCAAATGTAGCTTTTGTCATCCGAGTACTCGTAAATTCATTTAGTATATTCATCTAAGATTGATACGAAATATAAACATTGTATTATCTCTGTTTAGATGCATAGAAAGTGATTTTTTTCGTAGCTGTATTCATTGCGCATTTGCGCATGCGAGTTCATAATGAGGTGAAGAATTCTTCACCTTAACGCACGATTAGCGAGTTTGTTTACATTCTAGTTTGCTGTTTGTTTACAATTAAAGTAACTGTTTATATCGAGTTTTTAGAGAAACAACGAGTTTAGTGATAGAGTTATGTGATTATGAAGAAAATGAGGAGAATTATACGTATACGCCTTCCGAAATAATTAATTCGGCACAAAATAATACAATAGTAAATAAAGTTCGGTACGCAACTCGTGCCAAAACTGTATTTTGCTTTGCTCGTGTGGTTTTACTACCCTCGCTGTCGCTCGGGTGCAAACTCCATACTCGCATGCAAAATGCAAATTTCCGCACACGCGTAATATACTATTTTCTGATGTCTTTGTTGAAAACCGGGACATATCAGCGTCCCGAATAGTTTCTTCGGAACACTGGGAATTTTTTTGAAGTCTAAAACTAGGACACTTGGCAACCCTGCCGGTGTGACAGTGGGAATAGAGTTTGTTTGTAATTGAATAGAAACCAATATTGGTGGGTCAGATTCATGATGATACTGTCAACGTGAAAGGGGCCTAACAGTGCTCTAATTAGTTGCGGTAGTTTTGTGGGACTCCGGCGGAATTTTGAATCTCACCATATATACAACTAAACATGCAGTCCGCTTTTCAGTTATTTCGGGAGACATTCACAAACTAAAACCTTAAAATAAAATAATAATTTAATCATATTTATTATGGCACTCATGTTCAATATTTCTTCTATTTTTAAAATTCATTAATTTTCTGTGCAACAATACTCGCTTATATTTAGATATTTTTAATGTTTTATTGTCTTGTATGTTTCAGTTTGTATGAGCGCTTACAAGTTGTTAGTGGCGTTCCTTTGACTGTAATATTGGGCGTAGGTGGAACTATCGTTGCTTTCGGGATTAGTGTTATGCTGTCTGTGAGCATTTCTTTCTTTCCGTTATATTTTTATTTAATACTCATTCTTAACCTCTTACTGAGCTTAACTAGCTTAATATATATACTCGCCGGGACGTCGTTCCGCCCGACGAGTGGCCAGGTTCCAACACAGCTACGACGGTTTTTCTTATCTTAGGGGGGGAAGGAGGGGGAAAAGTAAACTTTTGGCAATTTTTCGGGTTCACAAAGCGGACATTGCGCATCGAATGGCGAAAACCCCAACTCTCTAGCTATAGCGGAAGTGGGTAAACATTAGTATACATCAGTGAGTCAGTCAGTGAGTGAGTGAGTGTGTTTCACAGGGGGTTGTATATATGATAGACTCGCCGGGTCGTCGTTCGGCCTACGGCCGAACTCCGCCCGACGAGTGGCCAGGTGCTTGTATAGGTCTGGTACTTATAAGAGTTGGTACTTGTATAGGTCTGGTACTTATAAGAGTTGGTACTTGTATAGGGTTTGGTTTTTGTATAGGAGCTGGTACAATATAACATGATATGATATAATATAATATGATATGATATAATATGATATGACATTATATGATATGATATGATATAATATAATAAGTGCACTCTTAAAAAGAACTTAAATAATTCATGTTGATTAGAAGGGGGGGGGGGGGGGTTACATAGCTTTACCTTCTAGAAATATGCTCTGAGGTGTGGTGTACGGGAAAGCTAAGAAGAACTAAGGCTGAGTAGGATTTAGCAATTGAAAATATGTATTAAATCTGTATTTTTGCTAGGGAGAAAATAAAATGATCTTAAGTGAAGGTTTTACGACATTCTAAGATGTTATAGATTGCTTTGAAAAAAAAGGAAAATATTTTTTTTTGTGGATGGAGAAAGGCCGGGTTCGATTCCCCACCGAGGAGAAGTCAATTTTATTATATATTTTAATCAAATAATCAATAGTAATTGAATGTATCCTCCAAATGTAGTAAATGGAAAAACACTGGGGGTAGAAATTTTGAAATTATGGAAATTTCAACAACGGAGATCAATAGAAATAGGGAGTACAAAGGGGTTTCCTAGTGATGGTGTAATAGGAAATTATAGGAGAGGGGGGGGGGGGAATAGAGGTAACAATATGTTACTACTTATAAGTAAAGGGGTATCCTAGTGATGGTGTAATAAGAAATGATAGGAGAGGGGGGGAATAGAGCTAGCAATATGTTACTATTTTTAAGTAAGAAATAGGGAGTACAAAGGGGTTTCCTAGTGATGGTGTAATAAGAAATTATAGGAGAGGGGGGGGGGGGATAGAGCTAACAATATGTTACTACTTATATGTAAGAAATAGAGAATACAAAGGGGTTACCTAGTGATGGTGTAATAAGAAATTATAGAAGAGGGGGGGGGGGGGGGGATAGAGCTAACAATATGATACTACTTATAAGTAAAGGGGTATCCTAGTGATGGTGTAATAAGAAATGATAGGAGAGGGGGGGGGGAGAATTGAGCTAACAATATGTTACTACTTATAATTGTTGGTAGAGGGTTAAAGAAAATCATAAAAGATATGGGAGTTTACTAATTCCAATAAAGTGGGGGGGGGGGGAGTGTGTCTAGGAATATGAGCAGAATTGCTAGAGATGGGTGTTCAGGGGGGGGGGTTGTTCATTCATTTAAACTATAACCTAATCAAAGAAATCCGAAAAAACACTAAAGAAAACAGTTTCTTCAATTTATCTCAAGAAAAAAGAACTAACACAATTCAGTACATAACAATATTTACTACACTTTTCAAGAGCTTTTCAACGATATACATCATTATTTAAAATATTAATTTTGGCATTTATACCCCTGTACCCGGGGGTACCAAAATTATATTTCAATAAACATACAATTCAAAAAGGCTTTAAATAACCAAATAAAGAATAATAAACCACTTTTAAAATTTAAAAAATATTATATAACAACAAACATACAAATCGGTACAAAAGTACGTGTACCAATTTTTTTAAAAATAAATAAATAATATAGTTTTAATGTACAAATCAAGGGCTTTCAAATGATATACAAACCAATATTAAAATCGGATAAAAGTGGTCACTTGGTATAGGGTTTAAGAAAATTATAAATGATATGTGAGTTCACGATTCCAATAAAGGGGGGGAGAGCATCTAAGTATATGAGCAGGATTGCTAAAGAGGGGTTGTGCAGGGGGGGGGGGGGGGGGTCATTCATTTGAAACCATAAACTAACAGAAAGAAAACCATAAACCCTAAAGAAAACAGTTTTTTCAATTTATATCAAGAAAAAATATTAATAAAACAATTGAGTACACACCAAGATGTTCAGGGGGGGGGGGGGGTTGTTCATCCATTTAAACCATAAACTAATCTAGCAAATTCAAGAAATAACTAAAAAATAATTATTTTCAATTTATCTCGATAAAAAATAAAAATGACACAATTGACAATTATACAAATCAGTACAAAAGTACATGTACCAATTTTTTTAAAAATAAACAAATGAAAGAACTTCAATGTACAAGTCAAGAGCTTTTAAATGATATGCGAACGAATATTTAAATCGAAAAAAAGTTGTCTCGTGACGTCACGTAACCACGGCAAGGTCGGGAAAAAGTTTACTCTCAATTTCTCAGCAAATAGGACGAATTATAAACATATCAAGGTATTGTTTTAAAGGGCATTAGAGTGAGATTTGAACCTAAAAATCAGAATTTAAATCGGTCAGTTATTACCAAAGATATGAGCGTTCAAAGACAAAAATGGAAAATTAAAAAACCAAAATAGCCCCATTTAGACTACAAACAATAAAGGTACGACAAAATGACCTATGAACAAAATTGTAGATCTTGCAAAATTAGTACATGTTTGTTAAATCAGTTTTTCGCTACAATTAACCGTTAATTTTTAAGAAATTCCAACACAGCTACGACGGTTTTTCTCATCTTAGGGGGGGAAGACGAAGGAAAAGTAAACTTTTGGCAATTTTTCGGGTTCACAAAGCGGACATTGCGCATCGAATGGCGAAAACCCCAACTCTCTAGCTATAGCGGAAGTGGGTAAACATTTGTATACATGAGTGAGTCAGTCAGTCAGTGAGTTTCACAGGGGGTTGTATATATGTTAGACTAGCCGGGTCGTCGTTCGGCCTACGGCCGAACTCCGCCCGACGAGTGGCCAGGTACTTGTATAGGGCTGGTACTTATGAGTTGGTACTTGGCATATAGATATCATATGGATTAATATGCTATAAGTTGTCTAGGAATATGATCAGGATTGCTAGAGCAGGGGGGGGGGGGGGGGTCTTTATCTATTTAAACCATATCCTAATCAAAGAAATCTGAAAAAACAATAAAGAAAACAGTTTCTTCAATTAATCTCATTGCTAAAGCGGGGGGGTCTTTATCTATTTAATCCATATCCTAATCAAAGAAATCTGAAAAAACACTAAAGAAAACAGTTTCTTCAATTAATCTCATTGCTAAAGCGGGAGGGGTCATTATCTATTTAAACCATAACCTAATCAAAGAAATCTGAAAAAAACACTAAAGAAAACAGTTTTTTTTAATTTATCTCATTCCTAAAGCGGGGGAGGTCCTTATCTATTTAAATCATAACCTAATCAAAGAAATCTGAAAAAACACTAAAAAAAAGAGTTTTTTCAATTTATCTCATTGCTAAAGCGAGGGGGGGGGTCTTCATCTATTTAAATCATAACCTAATCAAAGAAATCTGAAAAAACACTAAAAAAAAGAGTTTTTTCAATTTATCTCATTGCTAAAGCGGGGGGGGGGGGGGGGGTCTTCATCTATTTAAATCGTAACCTAATCAAAGAAATCTGAAAAAACACTAAAGAAAAGAGTTTTTTCAATTTATCTCATTGCTAAAGCGAGGGGGGGGGTCTACATCTATTTAAATCATAACCTAATCAAAGAAATCTGAAAAAACACTAAAGAAAACAGTTTTTTCAATTTATCTCATTGCTAAAGCGAGGGGGGGGTCTACATCTATTTAAATCATAACCTAATCAAAGAAATCTGAAAAAACACTAAAGAAAACAGTTTTTTCAATTTATCTCATTGCTAAAGCGAGGGGGGGGGGTCTACATCTATTTAAATCATAACCTAATCAAAGAAATCTGAAAAAACACTAAAGAAAACAGTTTTTTCAATTTATCTCAAGAAATAATGAAAATAACACTATATATTCCATAACAATATTTACTGCATTTTTCAAGAGCTTTTCAACGATATACATCATTATATAAAATATTAACTTTGACATTTGTACCCCTGTACCAATGGGTACCAAAATTATTTTTCAATAAACAAACAATCCAAATAAGCTTAAAATTACCTAATAAAGAATTATGAACCACTTTCCAAATTTTAAAATAATTATTTAACAACAAACATACAAATCGGTACAAAAGTACATGTACCAATTTTTTTAAAAATAAACAAATAAAAGAGCTTTAATGTACAAGTCAAGAGCTTTCAAATGATATGCGAACGAATATTTAAATCGAAATAAAGTGTTTACTTGGCAACGGCACTCCGGGAAAAAGTTTACTCTCAATTTCTCAGCAAATAGGAAGAATTCAAAACATATCAAGGTCTTGTTTTAAAGAGCATTAGTGTGAGATTTGAGCCTAGAAATCAGAATTTAAATCGGTCAATTATTACCAAAGATATGACACCACAAAGACAAAAATGGAAAAATAAAAAACCAAAATAGCCCCATTTAGACTACAACCAATATAGGTACGACAAAATGACCTATGAACAAAAATGTAGATCTTGCAAAATCAGTACATGTTTGTTAAATCAGTTTTTCGCTACAATTGACCGTTAATTTTTAAAAAATTCCAACACAGCTACGACGGTTTTTCTTATCTTAGGGGGGGAAGGAGGGGGAAAAGTAAACTTTTGGCAATTTTTCGGGTTCACAATGCGGACATTGCGCATCGAATGGTGAAAACCCCAACTCTCTAGCTATAGCGGAAGGGAGTAAATATTTTTATACATCAGTGAGTCAGTCAGTCAGTCAGTGAATGTGTTTCACATCTGGTTGTACATATATGTTACATAACAGGCAAAACTGATTTTTTTAAAGAATAATAAGTTGGCTCTACTGCTTACAGATCTTATAATTTCCTAAAATAACGTCATTATTATTAACTTAAGCTAATGGGGTACTTACTTTCCGCCCTGATTTTTGCTTTCCTTCCTCATATTCACAACTAGGCTGTAATGAGATCCATTCCTCCCTATAAACTAAGGTGGTAAGTTAATGTTTTCTCCCTTCTAGAGGAAAAAACTTTCTCATATCAATATGCTATTGCATCAGTGTAGTGCCAGTGATGCAATAGTACAATTTAAACTTCTTAAAAAATGTGTAAGCGACGTTTGAGACAGCAATAGATGGGTCATAAAGAGAAAATGCATTAAATTAAATTTTGCATTAATTAATAATAATTATGCATTAATTAATAATAATTATTATGCATTAATTGATAATAATTATGCGTTAATGGGTGTTCCTTTTGCTGCTCCTACTGTATGACTAAATATATGATGATGACTATAATGATTAGATTAAAAGAATAACAACGTGACAATCAGGGGGGCAGAAGGTGGGTATCTATCAGCAGACCACCAAAATAGAATTTTCTGATCACTTTTGCCTATTTTCCTCCTTTGATTTTTTACTGAGAAAGCAAGTGGTGGTATCCAGTATCCAGAGTAGCAATTTTGTAGATATTTATTTCGTTGGAATCAATATATACAATTTTTGGCGCCTATTTTATATTATCACATATTTATCACTATTTTATTGAAGCTTTAGTTATCCCATTATTAAATAAATAAAAATTGTGATATTTTTACCATCATTTTACTAAAACTTGAACGTTTTATAATATAGGTGACAATACAGAATGTCTTTTCAGGGAGGGGGGCCCCCTGATTTTGGGGTGTAACACCATAAAGATGTAGAGGTGTAACTGGTTAGGACTACAAAACTCCTAAAATATCTTACTTACTGAGAAGTTATTAATTTATGAGAGAATTTTAGGCTAGTCCTGTAATTTTAACCCCTTAATGATTACAATTTTTGTTATAAGTGCACTTAACACCTAACAAATTTACTTCTTCTACAAAATAAAAATATCTTTATCTACTTGCGGCAGCAAAATGAGGCGTTATTGAACTGATTTCGGGCAGAGAAATGTGATTTTACTGCCTAGGCGGTAAAATGAGGAAACATGTTGCTGCCTACGCAGCGAAATAAATTTTGCAGCCTAGGCATCAACATTTTTGTTGTTGTAATGTTGGCAATAACAGTTTATACTATTATTTCTATCTTATAACATTATTTATTATAGTTTAATAAGTAAAATTTAATAAATAAACGTTTTAATATTAAAATAATTTGTTTATATTTGTTAATTCTGTTAAATAAGTACAATGAATAGTAGATCTTTAATTAAAAAAATAGCGGAGTCATTTGCCACACTGCAGCTTCATGTCGTAAACATCCAACATATTATTATTATTATTGAAGTCATTCTAGATTAGACTAGCTACTTTTCTTGATTTATCCTATAGTTACTTCTTTTATTCTAAGCAATAGAAGATATTTCTAATACTTTTAGTAATTTGTTAGTTAAAATATAAATAAATATATTAAATTGCGTGCATTATTCATTCTGAAGTTTTGTGTGTTATAAACGTGTGTTTTGTATTTTGTTGTTATATAAGCTTCTTATTTGATTTCTTTATGAACATTAATTTTAGGTAATACGTATGTTATTATCTTATTAGTATAACATAGTAATTAACTATGTTATATTAATAAAGATGGTATGTTAGCAGTTTCATTTTTCTGCCGCCTGTAGATAAAATATTGTATGCAACAAGGCAGCAGAGGAAACATTTCTGCCTCGTTTATTCATCAAATCGTTATTCAGTCAAATTGGTAAATTACCTGCCTCGGCTTCGCCTCGGGAGTTAATTATCATAGCCTGTCCTCGCCTTCGGCACGGAGGCTAATCTAATCACTAATCGTCAGTAAAATTAAATTTTGCTGCTTAGTTACATAAATAACTATTAATGTTGGAAAAAGTTATTTGGTAACATCACATAGATAAGAAGTAGAACAATTGAGTGGCCGAATTCCAAAAGCAGCTATATCCAAAAAAATGAGATACTGGTAAGTACCCCTGAATTTGTTTTTTAAAGCTCTACAAGGTTCTGCAGTCAAACAGTTCCAAAAAACATTATAAACCTATTAAAATCTAGATTGAAATATGAGTGCGGTTACCAAAGCAGCTATATCCCTACTGGTACTCGGATTCAAAAGGAGTTTTATCCATAACTGATCCAAAAACAGCTATATCCTATGTACACATTGTAGAGTTACTCTGAGTAAGGCTGCAAAATCATCTATATCCTTCTTTACACATTTCTATCTTCTTTTAAACAGAAAAAAATATGATAGAAGAGAAAAAAATATTATAGTGGCTACACTGAATAAATAATAGTTTAAATAGTTAAAATAATAGTTTATAACTGCTGAATTTATTGGATAAAACTGCTTTTTCTGCAGCACACCAATCCAACATGGCGGTGGGTTTGGTTGCAAAAGTAGCTATAAACAAATAAACAGGTCAAGTGTGTGCTAGTCAGCACACAGCGAGGGCCCGTAGGCCACACTATATAGTGTTTAACTGTAAAGTGTATAAAAAGTGTTTTTTCCGTGGTACGCTGTGAAATAGTAACTTTAGAGCCTAAAAGACATAGCTAAAATCCATTTTTTCATTACGTGGACTTAAAAAATCTTTTCATTACTCCTAGCTGTAAAGAAATAGTTATTTATGTAACTAGGCAGCAAAATGGAATTTTTCTGACGAATGATTAAATTAGCCTCCGAGCCGGAGGCGAGGTCAGGCTACGGAAATTAACTGCCGAGGCGAAGCCGAGGCAGGTAATTTATTCGATTGACTGCCGAGGCGAAGCCGAGGCAGGCAATATATCAATATGAGGCAGAAATGTTTCCTTTGCTGCCTTGTTGCATACAATATTTTTCCTACTGGCGGCAGAAAAATGTTTCCTATAATTAATGTTCATTTTATAATACTTACTTACTTATCAAATACTATTATTGAACTATTCAAATTAAAAAAAAAACAAGCAACAATATCAAATGTTACAATTATAATAAATGAATTGACAGAAATTCAGTAAAAACAAAACAAAATGATGATAATAAACTAATTTAATTATTTATGATTATTTTAAGACCTACTATTTTTTGTAATATTTTTATTTCTTTTTTATCTTTTTACTCCATTCAATTTTATAAATATAATCTATAATAAGTATTTATAAACCTTTTTAAATAAATTCGTAATATTTTTAAGGTAAATGGTTAAATAATGTAGGTTAAAGATAATATAAAAGAATAGGTTGTTTGTTTATTTATTTGTAGCGGGGAATGTGGGCGTGGCTTAGCCTGGAAAAATCCTCAGCAAAATACGATTTTGCCGCCTAGGCAGCAAAATCGCATTTTGCTGCGTATTGTAAAGTTTTCTTGAAACCTCAGAGAAATTAAACTTTCATGCCTAAAAACAGTTCAATAATGCGTAATTTTGCTGCCGCTAGTAGGAAAAAGATTTTTCCTAAAATATATATAGGAAAATATAAGGGTCCTTGGTTTTGCCTACGGATCCTAAAAACTGTGACAAAACCAGCCATGTGATTACTTCTTTTGTTTATTAAAAAGAAAATAATAGCCTGAGATTATAGGGTTTTTGTCCACTCAATGAATTATTAGTTATAGATTTTTTTTAAAAATTAACCTGATAACACAATTTAGTGAACTGCTAGAAGTTTGTCGTGCTTTGCCAAAAAGAATTTCAAGTGGATATAGCTGCTTTTGGAATTCAGCTACTCAATTAGGCTGTTTCTCTCTCTATATCGTATCTTTCATATTGATATAGTGTTACAACCCTTAGGGGACCACGCCGTTCCGGCGGAACTTTTCGAAGATTTCCTGGTTTTTGGACTTAAAAAGTAGCAAGAGTGCGCGACTAGAAGTGCAGGCCCCGTCATGCCTCTTGGAGGTCATGGACACAACACGTTATTAAACTCCCCCTTTGAGACACGTGCCGTCCTAGGTCTGATGAAATGAGAATCCCGTAGTTGATTGGTAATTCATGATTAATAAGGGGGTTATATCCCCTCCCCCCTATTAATGAAAATCAATGATTTTATGTGTTTTGTAAGAGTTGCCATTAATAAATTAGGGATGAATAATTCAGATGACCTTGAAAACATAATATAACCTATAAAGTTTTGTGGTTTACATCCTTTACCACCTTATCACAAATATTGAAGTATGTGGTTAAACCATTTACATCTCCATAGAATGGCCTAATCCATTTAATATATATCACTTCACTACACAAAAACTTCTGCTTATATCCTGTTTCAATTGTTACTTTAGACGATGTGTATGAAATTTTATCAAAATCGTTACGTTAGAATGTAAGATATAGGTTAAACGTTCTATTTTAAACGTTTAGGTCCGCTTCAATAAATTTAGCGATCTTTAACACATTACAGCGGTGTCGTTGTTGGTTTTACTAAAAAAAAAAAAATATATATATATTTGTAAAAGTTTGTTTTTTCCGTCCTAAAATTCCAATTTTACATTTGAAGCTTACGTTTAGGCAAGCGTTGCGCGCGAAGGCTTGGGTGGATAACGTTTTCAAACTAACTCGACCTGAGTATTGGTAAAATTAATATGTGTACCAAATTTCAACTAAATCGGTCATCATTTACTCAAGTTATTGACATCGGTAGATTTCGTGACGGTTGGTTTTGTGACGGTGAATTTTGTCGGATTCACTCTCGGGCTCCAGACGCTGTAACGTGCCATAAGGAAGTTCGTTCCAAAAACTACCGACCTGCATTCCGCTACCTTTAACGGACAAGCCACAGTATAGTGAGATTACGTGACGGTTGGTTTTGTGACGGTGAATTTTGTCGGATTCACTCTCGGGCTCCAGACGCTGTAACGTGCCATAAGGAAGTTCGTTCCAAAAACTACCGACCTGCATTCCGCTACATTTAACGGACAAGCCACAGTATAGTGGAGGAGGGATGACGGGGCCTTCACTAGTTACAGAGCCATAATAGCTAGGCGGTGGCGAGGAAAGCCCCTGCCAGACGGTTATATGGTTGTAAATAAATGTAAATAATGTAAGTTTGTGCGCATGTGGAAGGTAGAATCTTATATGGGACCAACAATGGGCTAATTATGACCTACCATCTAAATTTAATTAAAACTAGGCATCGCGTGGCTCTATCATTGAAGCGAGCGTATTGCAATGAAATACTGAATATTAAAATTTATTAATCATGATGAATGTCATAGTTGAAGATAAGTGGAAGAGGGTAGTGTGGGGAAGAGTGGGGGTACTCGGTACAAAGCTTTACTTCCTAAACAAACCTATACACTATACGACTATAACAATCTTCACCACCCGCGGTAGCTTTTAAACAATTATTATAAATGTATCTCTTCACTACGCAAAGAATTCTGCTTGTATCAAGTTGAAATTTTGCATGCCTGTTTCATTTGTGCATTAGATGGTGTATATGAAGTTTTATTAAAATCGTAACGTTAGAACGTAAGATATCGGTAAAAAGGTTGTTTTCTCTATTATAAACGTTTAGGTCCGCTTTAATAGTTTTAGCGATCTTTATTAAGTCATAGCGGTGTCGCTGTTGGTTTTAGTAAAAAATGTTATTGGAAAAAAATGTTCGTCTCATCGAATAGATGATGATAGAATCTTTTCCCGTCCTGAAATTCCAATTTAATTTTTGTACCTCTCGTTTACGCGAGCGTTGCGCGCGAACTCTTGGACGGATCACGCTGTCCAACGAACTTAGCCTGAGTATTAGTAAGAGGAACATGTATACCAAAATTCAACTAAATCGGTCAACTTTTACTCAAGTTATCGTCACATGCGTAAACGTTACTGACAGACAGACAGACAGACAGACAGACAAGATGCATATTTCGTTGAATGTAAGAAGCTCGCTTACGCTCGCTTCAATCAGACTATTAGTTTTTAAGATTGTTGGTTTACAAAAATTAAGCGGCAGAAGATCCAAAATGTTTTCTTGGAATTTTTGAAATCGGAAAGTTAACAAATGTTTGGTTCTTTAGAACGATCACAATAGTCACCGTTTTCTTCGATAAGCTCGGAAGTAATAAAAGCTTTACCTTTTTAAGGTTAAAAAGAAAATGCATTTTTGTGCATCCGTCTCTGTGTCTTTTTTTGGTCGATCCAAGTCCAATGATAACGTAATAAAAAAAATGCAATCGACTTCAACGAAATTTGGCACAAGGCTATAATATGTTAACGTTGGCTCAACATTTATAGATGACATTTAGTAATTGAAAACATTACATTGTCTTCTAAAGTTTTAATTTATTTCATTCATTGAATTAATAATTTGTTATAATTTGTTATATTACAATATAAATATATGTTATATGTAATATTACAATATAATCTAATCCTGCTTTACGCAGGATTAGCGAGTTTGTTTACATTCAACAAAACTAATTTGCTGTTCTTTCATTAAAGTAACTGTTTATATCGAGATTTTACTTGGAAGGTTTAAGAATGCTATTATGTTATTTATTTCAGAAATTTTAATATAACTAAGACTATTTAATATAATAAAGTAAACTTTGATAATAATTTCAAGATAAAAAGAACTTTTTATATACTACGTTCTTAAATTTTCTGTTGAATCGTATGTAATGTTGGTAATATATATAGTTGTTATTGTTATATAATATATAATGTTAGTGAAAAAATAAAAATAGTTCCGAATTTATTTACTTCACCATCAACCACTATAGAACCATCTAGAAAACTGATCTAAAACCTATAAAAGGACAAATCTTTGTACAACGGATCTCCCCAACACCAAATCTAAAGCGTGCCATCGATATATTTGAAATAATATAATCGATAAATAATACATCGATATTCCTGTTTTGCGATATTGTCATTCAATGTTTATCTATCACAAATTTGAGACCCTTCAAAATGAAGATTGCGTAAATATGAGATATGGCAAAACAAATAAAATAACTTGCGGATTTTTTCCGAACTAACTTTCCGTACGACAAAATTTGCTGAAAACCAATTAAATTCTGCTGAAAGATGGCTAAAAGTATTAAAATAATGCATTGTCATCGTGTTCTGAGCTATGCTAAAAGTTTAAAATGTCTAGCTATTCGGGAAGTTAGTTAGAAATCGATTGCCAGATTTGACAAACAACAAACAAGAAAGCTAGCTAATAAAAACGTAGTAAAAACCTAATTAAATGATATAACAATATCAATCTTAAAGTCTAGTTGATAGATTGGGAATCCAATGAGATCTTAGATGTTTGTTTATTTGTAGATGACCTTAACTGTAGACATCTAAACAACAAGTGATTGAGCGACTCTTCCGCATTTAAATTGCAATTTTAAACTGCATTTTCTACTGCAATCTAGAATGCAGTTTATATTTTTGTAGTTTACCATGGTGTAATCGATCTTAGGTACTCTCATTTGACTGAAAATCCTGAGTTTGTTCATGAGTATTCTTTGGCTCAAATATTCTACTACCTACTACTACATTATTTTGTGCAACTATAGTTTTTTATGTAACTAGGCAGCAAAATGGAATTTTACTGACGAGTGATTAGATTAGCCTCCGAGCTGAAGGTGAGGACAGGCTATGGTAATTACCAATTTGACTGCCGAGGAGAGGCCGAGGCATACAATAAATAAACGAGGCAGAAATGTTTTCTTTGCTGCCTTGTTGCATACTGCATACAATATTTTATCTACGGGTGGCAGAAAAATGAAACTGCTAAAATACTATCTTTAATAATATAACATAGTTAATTACTATGTGTCATATTAATAAGATAATAACATAAGTATTAACTAAAATTAATTTTGATAAAGAAATCAAATATGAAGCTTGGGAATAACAACAATTGTGAATAGCAAACTGAAGCTATAACAACAAAATACAAAACACACGTTTATAACATACATAACTTCTGAATGAATAATGCACGCAGTATAAAATATTTATTTATATTTTTACTAACAAATTACTAAAAGTATTAAAGATATCTTCTATTGCTTAGAATAAAAGAAGTAACTATAGGATAAATCAAGAAAAGTAGCTAGTCTAAAATATAATGACTTTCATAATAATAATAATATGGTTGTTGGATGTTGACATGAAGCTGCAGTGTGGCCAGTGACTCCTTTATTTTTTTAAATTAAGATCTACTATTTATTGAACTTACTTAAAGGAAATAACAAATATAAACAAACTATTTAAATATTAAAACGTTTATTTATTAAATTTTACTTATTAAACTATAATATATAATGTTATATGATGGAGATAAAAGTATAAACTGTTATTGCCAACATTATAACAATAAAAATGTTGCTGCTTAGGCATCAACATTTTTCCTTATTTTACCGCCTAGGCAGTAAAATCACATTTTTCTCCCCGAAATCAGTTCAATAATGCTTCATTTTGCTGCCGCAAGTAGATAAAATATTTTATCTACGATTGATACGAAATATAAACATTATATCTCTGTTTAGATGCTGATTATTTACGTACTTGAATTCATTGCGCATGCGCGTCTCATAGTTCTGAAGAATTCCTCTTCTTTACCACGCTAGCGCGGTAAAGAAGAGGAATTCTACAGCTTTACGCACGATTAGCGAGTTTTTTTTA
Source organism: Gerris lacustris (assembly GCA_951217055.1). Classification (NCBI taxonomy): domain Eukaryota; kingdom Metazoa; phylum Arthropoda; class Insecta; order Hemiptera; family Gerridae; genus Gerris; species Gerris lacustris. The sequence continues at coordinate 11,987,936 of OX578286.1, forward strand.
CATGTAACAAACCTAATTTGCTGTTCTTTTATTAAAGTAACTGTTTATATCGAGATTTTAGTGAAAAACAATGAGTGATTTAAATGATTATGACGAATATGAGGAGAATAATACGCCTCCCGAAATAAATCGGCACAAAATACAACTAATGAATTAATGTTATCTTTATCAAAAGAGAAATACGAACTTGTATACAGGAAGTTTATTTTTTTCTGTATTTATTATTTAAATCTAACAATCGTAGATAAAGTACGGTACGCAACTCGTGCGAAAACGGAATTTTGCATTGCTCGTGTGGTTTTACCACCCTCGCTATCGCTTGGGTGCAAACTCCACACTCGCATGCAAAATGCTACTTTCCGCACTCGACGCGTAATTTACTATTACGTGTACGTGTCAAATATTTTAGTGCAGTATAAATATTTTTCGTGGGGAGATTTTTCCTTCTTCCTTTTATTATTTTATGTATTGTTTGTTATTTTATATGTACATTTGTATAAGGCTTATGGCTCAGAATCACTTGAACGTCAAGAAAGTTAGTTTACTTACGAGAATAGGTAGGTATTTTATGCAATGTTTTAGGCATATGTTAGTAATTAGATGTGTGGATTAAGTCTTTGATAAAGATATAATTAAGTCTTTGGTCATTAATATTGTGAAAGTTGGGGATTATAGGACTCAGATTGTTCGGTCAACTAAAGAAAATATTTTTTTATTTTTAATTTCAAAAAAGAATCCTTGTTAATTGGTTGATCTGATCAGAGCGAGGTCAACTGTTCGCAGAACTAACTAATTAGTTGTAGAAAGAATTCTTGTTGATTGGATGATGTGATCAGAGCGAGGTCAACTGTTAGCAGAACTAACTAGTTAGCTTTAGAAAGCACCCTTGGGTCGATCTGATCAGAGCGAAGTCAACTGTTCGCAGAACTAACTTATTAGCTGCAGAAAGAATCCTTGTTAATTGGTCGATCTGATCAGAGTGAAGTCAACTGTTCGCAGAACTAACTAATTAGTTGCAGAAAGAATCCTTGTTAATTGGTCGATCTGATCAGAGCGAGGTCAACTGTTCGCAGAACTAACTAATTAGTTGCAGAAAGAATCCTTGTAAATTGGTCGATCTGATCAGAGCGAGGTCAACTGTTCGCAGAACTAACTAATTAGTTGCAGAAAGAATCCTTGTTAATTGGTCGATCTGATCAGAGCGAGGTCAACTGTTCGCAGAACTAACTAATTAGTTGCAGAAAGAATCCTTGTTAATTGGTCGATCTGATCAGAGCGAGGTCAACTGTTCGTAGAACTAACTAATTAGTTGCAGAAAGAATCCTTGTTAATTGGTCGATCTGATCAGAGCGAGGTCAACTGTTCGCAGAACTAACTAGTTAGTTTTAGAAAGCACCCTTGGGTCGATCTGATCAGAGCGAAGTCAACTGTTCGTAGAACTAACTAATTAGTTGCAGAAAGAATCCTTGTTAATTGGTCGATCTGATCAGAGCGAGGTCAACTGTTCGTAGAACGAACAAATTAGTTGCAGAAAGAATCCTTGTTAATAGGTCGATCTGATCAGAGCGAGGTCAACTGTTCGCAGAACTAACTAATTAGTTGCAGAAAGAATCCTTGTTAATTGGTCGATCTGATCAGAGCGAGGCCAACTGTTCGTAGAACGAACAAATTAGTTGCAGAAAGAATCCTTGTTAATTGGTCGATCTGATCAGAGCGAGGTCAACTGTTCGCAGAACTAACTAATTAGTTGCAGAAAGAATCCTTGTTAATTGGTCGATCTGATCAGAGCGAGGTCAACTGTTCGTAGAACTAACTAATAAGTTGCAGAAAGAATCCTTGTTAATTGGTCGATCTGATCAGAGCGAGGTCAACTGTTCGCAGAACTAACTAGTTAGTTTTAGAAAGCACCCTTGGGTCGATCTGATCAGAGCGAAGTCAACTGTTCGTAGAACTAACTAATTAGTTGCAGAAAGAATCCTTGTTAATTGGTCGATCTGATCAGAGCGAGGTCAACTGTTCGCAGAACTAACTAATTAGTTGCAGAAAGAATCCTTGTTAATTGGTCGATCTGATCAGAGCGAGGCCAACTGTTCGTAGAACGAACAAATTAGTTGCAGAAAGAATCCTTGTTAATAGGTCGATCTGATCAGAGCGAGGTCAAGTGTTCGCAGAACTAACTATGCGTGTAGGATAAGGAGATGTGGAACAAGCAGAGAAGGGCGGGTAGAGGTGGAAGGGGTAGTAGCGCAAGTCCGTCGCTGTATACTCGTTAACTTGGAGTGCACCATCGGCCAAATTGACCCAAACAGGTCCCAAAGTTTTGCACTAGTTTTGCGACGTTTTGCGACGTTTTGCGACGTCAAGTTTGAGTTTTGAGACGGCTTCCTTATTGCGATTAATCACAAGTCAAATAACTAAACCAAGTTAACTCTGGAGTGCACCATCTGATTTGACCCAAGAAGGTCCCAAAGTTCTGCACTAATTTTGCAACGTAATGCGACGTCGAGTTTGAGTTTTGCGACGGCTTCCTTATCGCGATTAATCACAAGTCAAATAAGTAAACCGAGTTAACTCTGGAGTGCACCATCCGATTTGAGCCAAACAGGTCTCAAAGTTCTGCACTAGTTTTGCAACGTAATGCGACGTCGAGTTTGAGTTTTGCGACGACTTCCTTATTGCGATTAATCACAAGTCAAATAACTAAACCAAGTTAACTCTGGAGTGCACCATCCAATTTAACCCAAAGAGGTCCCAAAGTTTTGCACTAGTTTTGCGACGTTTTGCGACGTCGAGTTTGAGTTTTGCGACGGCTTCCTTAGCGCGATTAATCACAAGTCAAAAGTGCACTCCAAGTTAACGTTGGAGTGCACCATCGGTCGATTTTAACCAAAAAGGTCTCAAAGTTTTGCACTAGTTTTGCAACGTAATGCGACGTCGAGTTATAGTTTTGCGACGGCTTCCTTATCGCGATTAATCACAAGTCAAATAAGTAAACCAAGTTAACTCTGGAGTGCACCATCCGATTTAACCCAAAGAGGTCCCAAAGTTTTGCACTAGTTTTGCGTAATTTTGCGACGTCGAGTTTGAGTTTTGCGACGGCTTCCTTATCGCGATTAATCACAAGTCAAATAACTAAACCAAGTTAACTCTGGAGTGCACCATCCAATTTTACCCAAGAAGGTCCGAAAGTTCTGCACTTGTTTTGCAACGTAATGCGACGTCGAGGTTGAGTTTTGCGACGGCTTCCTTATTGCGATTAATCACAAGTCAAATAACTAAACCAAGTTAACTCTGGAGTGCGCCATCCGATTTAACCCCAAGAGGTCCCAAAGTTTTGCACTAGTTTTGCAACGTAATGCGGCGTCGAGTCTGAGTTTTGCGACGGCATCCTTATCGCGATTAATCACAAGTAAAATAAGTTAACCAAGTTTACTCTGGAGTGCATCATCCGAATTGACCCAAACAGGTCCCAAAGTTTTGCACTAGTGTTGCGACATTGAGTTTGATTGACGGCTCACAAACGTTGCATTTTAAATGTTTATGTTTAAAAATGCCATTTTAAACACGATATTGCAAAACTGGACAACACTCAAATGCTTTAAAGAATTTGAGCAAATTGTTTGCTTTAATTTAAATTATTTTCATAAATTGCAATTTGGCTTGGGTAGTTTTGCGACGACAAGTATGAATTTTGCGAGTCACATATACTATATGCTTATTAACAGCCTTTTGTCAAATAATATATTTATATTTAAATAAATATACAAGATATATATATATAATTGAGAAGCCGGCTCTCTCGGCTTTACCTCAGAAATCAAATAAATAAATGTTCTCCACTCAGCATACAAACACTTACTTTTTTCCCCTTGGACTATTACTTTTTTCTTTATTTAGTAGCATAAAGAGACTTGAAACATCCTTAAAAAAATCGGTCCGAGACAACTCAGACAGACATTCTCATATTCGAGTTTATAATTACTTAGCCCAGTGTTTCCATTTATTAGTTTTCAAATGTAAATTTAAATTTTATTTAATATTTCATCAAAATTCATCAAAAATAAATTCTCCTTGGCGGGGAATCGAACCCGGGCTCTCTCCGTCCGTGTTTTAAGCTAATATCTCAGGAACTAGATTTTTCCCGGGAAAACGGCGTATATCGTTTGTCCGTATTTAAATGGATTACATTTTAGAATTTTTTAATCAAAATCATCGGAACCGTTTTCGAGAAATATTTTTTTCACGTTTTTTCAGAGTTTTTGGGGGGTAGCGCCCCCAAATTTGGTGCTAAAATTCATTTATCGATTTCGCCTCGGGGTATGATTTTTCTGAACATGTATGCCAAATTTCGTCAAAATCAGTCCAGTAGTTAAGGCTCCAGGCGTCTGCACAGACGACAGACGACAGTCGACGGACAGACATATTTTAAAAACCACATTTTTGGACTCAGGGGACCTCAAAACGTGTAAATCCATCAAAATCTCAAAATCGAATTTTCTCGCCATCACAATACTTTCCCTTTATATGAGAAAGTAAAAAAACTGTATGAGCTCTATTTCAATAATTCTATAAAATGCTTAAAAAATCTTAAATATCAATATCTCAAGAATTATTGAGAATAGGACCCATGTTTACATGACATTTTTTCTTGCAAATGACCCATAGAATACGTCAGATTTTTTATGACTATTATTCCTTATTTTGGGTGGCCCTGTTTTTTTTTTTTTGTTTTTTTCTTGGTTCGCTTCATTAGTCAATTAATAGTAATCAAACTTAAAAACACTTTTCACAGTATAATAGTATATTTGTAATAAATATTGTATAATAAACAGTAAGAGCAAAGTATACTGTACAATTTATAAAGGTAAATATTACTTTTTGCTTACTTCAGGTAAAACGATCTTAAATTAACAATATGTGTATATTATATTGTTATCAAATATTTGATCTATTATCTAATATTCGAAGTCTAATAATCTTGCTATCTAATAGCTAATTTATTTCTTCAAACTGATAAGGGGCAAGTCTAAGAACAGTGTGTTACAGTGTTACACCGTGGTTCTTAGAAGACATCGGCCGCTTTCATCCCTTCTGCTCCCTTTTTCTACCTCCCCACTTATTAAATCTATCATATTTATGGCGAATTTTTTTTTGCGTTTTGTTTTACTTTTGTGGGGGGTTAAATGGCCACTATTTTGGACACTCGATATTATTTGTGAACCAAATATCAATATTTTAAAAATGATACCCAACTTCGAATTTTCTAATTTTGGGGCTCCATAGTTACGGCCCCCTAAAATTTCTAAAATTTGACTTTTTATTGATCAACTCCCGGAAATTATATTGGACCACAGAGATAGATATATATTTTACATTTTGGAAACGCGATACATATTTGTAATCTACATTTCAATACCTTTGAAATGATAGCCAACTTGAAAATTACAAAAAATATAAAATATTGTGATCTATTCGCAATTGATCGCAGATCGCAGAAATTTGGAGTGTTCAAGTCCGCAAGAGTTTTTCTGTTTTTGGGAAAAAAAGTTTAACTTGTATATCAAAGTTCAAGTCTATAGCTTCCGTAGATCGAGAGATACACTCCAAGATAAGACGGACGAACAAACTACCAAAATCATAAGAGTTTATATTTCTAGGGCGACCTCGAAACCCTAAAAATGAGATGGTTTAAAATGAATTCACTCTATTGTTAACTAAACAAGATAAATACGCTTTGGGCATTATAATACGCAATTAATACAACACTATTAAGATTAAAATGATATGATTGAGATGATGAAATGATTCAAATCGGATGGTGCACTCCAGAGTTAACTCGGTTTACTTATTTGACTTGTGATTAATCGCAATAAGGAAGCCGTCGCAAAACTCAAACTCGACGTCGCAAAACGTTAAAAAACAAGTGCAAAACTTTGGGACCTCTTTGGGTCAAATCGCATGGTGCACTCCAGAGTTAACTCAGTTTACTTATTTTACTTGTGATTAATCGCGATAAGGAAGCCGTCGCAAAACTCAAACTCGACGTCGCATTACGTTGCAACGCTAGTGCAGAACTTAGGGACCTTTTTGGGTCAAATCAGATGGTGCACTCCAGAGTTAACTTAGTTTAGTTATTTGACTTGTGATTAATCGCAATAAGGAAGCCGTAGCAAAACTCAACCTCGCCGTCGCATTACGCTGCAAAACTAGTGCAAAACTTTGGGACCTCTTTGGGTCAAATCGGATGGTGCACTCTAGAGTTAACTTGGTTTGCTTATTTGACTTGTGATTAATCGCGATAAGGAAGCCGTCGCAAAACTCAAACTCGACGTCGCATTACGCTGCAAAACTAGTGCAAAACTTTGGGACCTCTTTGGGTCAAATCGGATGGTGCACTCCAGAGTTATCTCGCTTTACTTATTTGACTTGTGATTAATCGCGATAAGGAAGCCGTCGCAAAACTCAAACTCGATGTCGCATTACGCTGCAAAACTAGTGCAAAACTTTGGGACCTCTTTGGGTCAAATCGGATGGTGCACTCCAGAGTTAACTCGCTTTACTTATTTGACTTGTGATTAATCGCGATAAGGAAGCCGTCGCAAAACTCAAACTCGACGTCGCATTACGCTGCAAAACTAGTGCAAAACTTTGGGACCTCTTTGGGTCAAATCGGATGGTGCACTCCAGAGTTATCTCGCTTTACTTATTTGACTTGTGATTAATCGCGATAAGGAAGCCGTCGCAAAACTCAAACTCGACGTCGCATTACGCTGCAAAACTAGTGCAAAACTTTGGGACCTCTTTGGGTCAAATCGGATGGTGCACTCCAGAGTTAACTCGCTTCACTTATTTGACTTGTGATTATTCGCGATAAGGAAGCCGTCGCAAAACTCAAACTCGACGTCGCAAAACTAGTGCAAAACTTTGGGACCTCTTTGGGTCAAATCGGATGGTGCACTCCAGAGTTAACTCGCTTTACTTATTTGACTTGTGATTAATCGCGATAAGGAAGCCGTCGCAAAACTCAAACTCGACGTTGCAAAACGTCGCAAAACTAGTGCAAAACATTGAGACCATTTTGGTTGAAATCGACCGATGGTGCACTCCAGCGTTAACTTGGAGTGCACTTTTGACTTGTGATTAATCGCGATAAGGAAGCCGTCGCAAAACGCAAACTCGACGTCGCAAAACGTCGCAAAACTAGTGCAAAACTTTGGGACCTGTTTGGGTCAATTTGGCCGATGGTGCACTCCAAGTTAACGAGTACGCTGTGGACGTCGCCGAGAAAATCCGTTCAAATGGAAATGTCAAAACATAGCTAAGATGCGTCGCTGACATAGCGTAGCTAGCTAGCGAAGCGTCGCGTTCTGTGTGGCCACCTCCATTTATTATTAGAAGCCGTCGCAAAACTCAAACTCGACGTCGCAAAACTAGTGCAAAACTTTGGGACCTCTTTGGGTCAAATCGGATGGTGCACTCCAGAGTTAACTCGCTTTACTTATTTGACTTGTGATTAATCGCGATAAGGAAGCCGTCGCAAAACTCAAACTCGACGTCGCAAAACTAGTGCAAAGCTTTGGGACCTGTTTGGGTCAATTCGGCCGATGGTGCACTCCAGCGTTAACTTAGAGTGCACCTTACAATTTTTTAATGAAATATGGAATTTGCGACGTTTGTGAACCGTCGCAAAACTCAAACTCAACGTGCAAAACGTCGCAAAACTAGTGCAAAACTTTGAGACCATTTTGGTTGAAATCGGCCGATGGTGCACTCCAGCGTTAACTTGGAGTGCACTTTTGACTTGTGATTAATCGCGATAAGGAAGCCGTCGCAAAACTCAAACTCGACGTCGCAAAACGTCGCAAAACTAGTGCAAAACTTTGGGACCTGTTTGGGTCAATTTGGCCGATGGTGCACTCCAAGTTAACGAGTATCTTCGCTGTGGACGTCGCCGAGAAAATCCGTTCAAATGGAAATGTCAAAACATAGCTAAGATGCGTCGCTGACATAGCGTAGCTAGCTAGCGAAGCGTCGCGTTCTGTGTAGCCACCTCCATTTATTATTATAGAACGGAAATTTTCAAACATAGCTAGCTCGCGTAGCGTAGCTTTCTGTGTGGCCGAGCCTTTAATTGGTCGATCCGATCGAAGCGAAGTTTACTATTCATAGAACAACTAGATAGCGTTGCTAATAAATTATTTTTTGTTGAAAAGAAACACAATGGATTTTCTAAATATTAATATTTAACTTAAAATTCCATAATACGTTAAATCTCTTTCTATGTAAATACTGTAAATATCACGAAAATACAATATTTACATAGTAAATATTAAGGGTTTGCATTCACCTTGTAAGTTGCGTGCAAACCCGTCACCAAGTGATCGAATGTACTTCTGTTTGCTTTTCTATAATTAAAATTAATAATTTGAGTAGCGTATAGAAATTTAGTGACAATATATAATGAAGTATATTTAGCAGTCATGTTATCTCGAGGTTGATGTAGAATTAATTAATATCGAAGAGTTCAGATACTTTATAAGCAATAGTTTAGTTCTAGGGATTTGTCGGTTAACATTCTAAGTGAACTGCTGAGTGCGAAATGTTGGAAAATTTCAGGAAACGTTTGTCCAAACGTATGGGAGAATTTATAAACGTGCACCAGGAAGAACACCCTGAAGACTTGGTGTTTGATTTCTGGGAAACTAAATTAGGTTATTATTTCTACGCGTCCGGTTCCTTTATGAGAATCGATCCAGACAACATCTTCATCTTTTTAGCTTACAATTTGTATTTATTTGTGACTCCACTTACAATGTATTGTTTGATAGCGTGCACTTTATTATTTAATTCCGTTGACTTTGCGAATGTGATTAGTATGGTTCATTTAGGCGTTCTATTGTTTGTCGGCCTTATCGTTCAATCCCATATGATATTTCATCGTGAACATGGAAATATATACATAGAAACTATTTTAAGACTAGAAAGTAATAGAACACGCCGTAAAAACGAGAAATCTTCTACCAGAGAAAACTTAAGATTATTTTTTACCAAGTACTTTCCTCCAGTCATATGGTTAAGCTGGTTCCTCTATATCAGCAGTCAACCTGTATACCAATACTTTATCAACTCGAGAGCCTTCGTCCTGACGGTCGAACTGTGGTTCCCGTTCGACACACACAATATCTTAGGTTTCCTAGCGGCTTTTTTTTACCAAGTGTTGATGGTCAACTGTTTTTCATGTCAGGCCGTTACTAATGTACCTGCATTCCTGTATCTATGTAACATGATGATAGACGAGTACTCCACATTTATTGATTCCCTTAGAACGCTGCATGAAGACACGTTGACTGAGTTCCGGAACACAGAGCAAGGTCGAGACTATAAATCCTCAATATCTTCTTTTGACCTCTACAGAGATGCGATGTTTCTCCAATGTTTGAGAAGAAGATATAAACAAATCATCCACCAACATCAAACCATTATCAGGTAATATTTTCTGTTCTGTTCTAAGAGACTTGTACCAAATAACTGACCCACCGGATGACATTTCGTGATGTCGTAGTATAGAATAAGTATTTCAATTATAATTTTAGTTAATCCGTAAGTAAATGAAAGTGTAAATGTAAGGCGTCACTTTCATCCAATCTTTCCATCTCTTATCATCAACCAGTAGGCCGAGGATAAATTACATCGGAATTCGTAAAAAAGTTGAGTCAGTGTAATTTTGAACTATGGATTGTGAAAATCTCATCCTAAAAGAGGTGCAGTTCAATAACCAAACAACGTCTTTACACCGAAAATCCGAAAAGTGAAGCAACTGACTGGTTTCAGGTGTTCTAAAGCTGCCTTCTTCAGATAATGAATCTAAATCTAAAGGTTACTGGATCGACTTGGAAAGTACAAGTAAACTCTCACTTCTACTTGTAGTTTAGAAACCGATCATTATTTAATATCATTATAATATTTATTATAATCGAGATTATTTGAAGAAGGCTTTAGAATAGCCAAAACCTGTCAAATTGTTCAATAATAGTTTTTTGTGAGAAGACGTTGTTTCGTTATTGAACTACAGCCCTTTCACGAGAAATGAATGAATTGAAAGACCTTAATGACACTATTTTTTTCCATGCATATGCAAAAACTAGAATATTTGTGAAATGTTGCTCGAACAGCCTTTAATATGAAGTCAAATGTAGCTTTTGTCATCCGAGTACTCGTAAATTCAATTAGTATATTCATTAGCTATTATTGATACGAAATATAAACATTATATCTCTGTTTAGATGCATGGAAAGTGATTTTTTTCGTAGCTGTTTTCATTGCGCATAAGCGTTCATAATGAGGTGAATAATTGAAGAAAAAATACTGAATCTGAGAAGGATAATTAAATATAAAAAGGTAATAGTAAGATGACAATAATCAGATTAACCAGGGACTTCCGCCCTAGGAGTTAAAAAGGAAGTGAAATGAAAACTGTACAAAACAGACGTAGACAAAGGAGAAGCAGAAATAGTGAATGTGATAACTGCAGTATAAGACAACATACTAAAAGATGCGCAAAATAATCAGAAGAGGGACGATGTTCCAAATGAAATAAAAATATTGCTAAGAAGAAGAAGTTACTCAAATATGAAAATTAATAAGAAGACTACTGAAAGAATGGGCCAAGAAAAACGCTTTAAATAAAATGGAAGCTGCGATAGAAAAGGGAACAAACTTAAAAAGATGTATTCAACCAATAGGAAAGAAGAAAATCGCAGCCCTTATATACGCAAAAATTATAAAGTATGCATATGAGGGGGCAAAGATAAGTGTAAAAGTAGGCAAGGAACAAATGAAAATAAAACTAGAGAGAGGATTAAGACAAGGCGACATCTGTTGGGGTCCGAATTGTTCTTATAGACACATATAAAACTAATTTATAGTTAAAATAATATTTTTCGATTAACTCTCAAACAACAACAACTGACTTTATTTATTTTGACATTTGACATTACATTTTATTTATGTCACTTCAAATCTCAACATCCTCCCTCAATTATGAGGCCGATCGGCCACCAGAAGCTGAGCGGAGCGGAGCGGAGCTGAGCGGAGTGTAGCTGAGTGTAGTTGAGTCCAAGGGGTGTGGCAACCGAAAGCGGAGCGGAGTCGAGCTGACTGTAGCGGAGTCTAGCTGACTCCGCTCTGTGTTCGTTTGCGCGAACTAAGCTAGTCCACCCAAAAATGTCAACCCAACGAAAACTATTATATTTGTGTTTAGGATTCTGAAACCGAGTTTTTTCTTGCAGCTTTCACCAGCTTATAAGACAGATTGGGAAATTTTCTATCTTAGAAAAAGGGATGAATTCGGGGAATTTCACAGCCTTTTTCATGATCTAAACCACGAACAGTTTAAGGACTATTTCCGTATGAATAGCACTCAGTTTAATGAACTTCTAAATAAGATAAGAGATGATATAACGGGATGTGATACAAACTGTCGGAGAGCTGTAACAGCCAAATTAAAACCTGTTTTTTAAATACGCCAACACTGATTACTTTTTTTTTATACTTTATTTATTTTCCTTCGCATTATATTATTAAAAGAGAGATTAGATGGCTATTAAGGCAGAGAAAATAAAGAAAATCACTATTTCCTTTGAGAAACGTTTCGACCAATTATTAATGTCATCTTCAGTCTTGTTTTATTCAAAAATTCAAACAAACATATATATAAAATTAATTCAAGGTAATTATAATTATTCATTATAAATTTGACATATCCTTAATCCCACTGAAATCAAGTTTTAATTAAGAAACACTCTAAAATAAGATGAATCTCCTCGATGAATAGTTGTTATGAAGATCACATATATACAGCTTTTTGATAATTGTCTTTTTAGTTATTATTATATATTTTTTAGAATGTTATAAATTGTTACAAGTTTTGTTTAATGTTTTAATTCTATTTATACATATTAACATTTACTGGTTATTTCGATGTCAGTATGTTATACCAACGTGCCACTTAAACTTTTTAATTTTAGGCCCTCTCTTATGGAGATAGTATATTATATAATGAAACAATAATGACGTATCTAAGTATATTTTTTACTGAATGCAAGTCTTAATTAAAACTTGATTTCAGTAGAATTAAAAGTATATGTCAACATTTTTAATGAATAATGATAATTACTTTAATTTAATGTTATATATTATGCTTGTTTGAATTTTAGAATAAAACAAGACTGAAGATGACATTAATAATTGGTCGAAACGTTTCTCAAATGAAATAGTGATTTTCTACACTATATAAGCCAGCTAATCTCTCGTTCATTTATCTACAAGAGTGTATTAATCCATTAATAAAAAGTTTATTCATTAAATTTTTTAATAATATTATTGTTGTGGGTGGAGGGGGAAGCGGAGTCAGCTTTCAAAACCGACCGTCAAAGCTGAGTCGAGATGCGTCGCTTGGCTCAGCTCAGCTCCGCTCCGCAACCGGTGGCCACCCTTACATTTAAAACAATGGGATTCGATTTCACAAGCGGAGTCAACTCCGCTCCGCTCCGCTCAGCTCAGCTTCTGGTGGCCAATCGGCCGAAGTCTTTACTAGAAAGGAAAGAGTTAAAATTGATTCAAATTATTGAAAAAACATTTCAAAACAAAGTTATATAAATATGCAAATAAATGATTCTAAATAAATTAACATTCAAATATGACAAACTGTCACCAATTAACAAAATATCGGTTAAATAATAATGATAATTAGTAATGATTAATAATTGTGAATATAAACAAGTAATAAATATACAACTTATAAAAGATTAAATTTGTTCCTTAGTTCTACGAATCTTGTTCTTGATAATGGCTTCGTGAATAAATCTGCTACATTTTCCTGTGTAGATACGTAGTCAATTTTGATAAGTTTCTTCCAAACTATATCTTTTACAAAATGAACTTTGATATCAATATGCTTTGTACGTTTAGTATTTTCATAATTTTGAAGCATTTTTATGGCACTCTGATTATCTACCCTCATCACACAATTGACATTGTGCCCACATAGTTCCGCTGCTAGACCTCTAAGGTAAAGCAGTTCAGTAGCACACATAGATGCAGCAGTGTACTCCGCTTCAGCTGTACTAAGAGCTACTGCTACTTGCTTCTTAGAAGACCAAGATATCAAGTTTCCCTGAAAATATGCTGCCATGCCGCTGACTGATTTTCTTTCCTTCTTATCACCTCCCCAATCAGCGTCCGTGAAAGCCAATATTTCATTTTCTGCTCGAGTGTCCTTTTTATACACTAACTTGAGATCTTGTGTATTCTTAACATAGCGCAAAACTCTTTTCGCCGCTGTCCATGCTGTCTGCGTTGGTCGATCAACAAATCTGCTCAAATATGTTGTCGCATACGCTATGTCTGGTCTGCTTACCACAGTTAAATACATCAAACTTCCAATTAGTTCTCTGTACTGGACATCGATTACTTCCTCAGTGTTATTAATTTCTGGGATTGATTCCATAGGTGTTTTCGCTCCTTTACAATCCTTTATATTAAACTTTTCTAAAATTTTCCCTATGAAACCTTTTTGAGAAATTTTCATACACTCTTTATTTCTTTCTATTTCCATTCCGATAAATTTTTTTTTTTCACCCAGATTTTTTGTCTTGAATTATTTTATCAGTGATTTTTCCATGTTTTTTACGTTTTCATTAGGTCCTATTATTAAAATATCATCAACAAAAACTACTATCCACAGCATCTCTCCTACATATAAGCAAACATCGTGTTTTGATCTCTTTAATCCTTTACTCATAATGAACTGGTTAAATCTTTCGTTCCAACATCGCGGTGCTTCTCGTAATCCGTATAACGATCGTTTTAATTTGAATACTGTTTTCTTATCACCTTTTACACCCTTCGGAATTTTTATGTATACATCGGATTCCAAATAACCATTAAGAAAAGCAGTTGGCACGTCAAGATGCCTGATTTCAAAATCATTTTTCAAAGCATGAGATAAAGCCATTCTTATCGTTGGGAGTTTTGCTACAGGCGAATAGAGAGTAGTTGACAAGTCTTCTTGGTAACCTCTTGCTACTAACCTAGCCTTCTTTAATCCATCCTGTTTTGTCTTAAAAATCCACCTAGTATCAATAGCTTTTACTCCTTTAGGTAAAATTACAGGTTCAGGATCCCACGTTCCAAACTTCTTGTGAGCTTCTAGTTCTTTATCAATGGCCTTCTTCCAATCTTCTCCTGCATTCACAGCTTCTTCATATGTTTCCGGTTCATATTCTTTGGTTAATAAACAATAGACATTATAAAGTTCGTAATCATTGAATTTTGTCGGCAGTTTTATTACTCTTTTTCTGTTTTCGAAATTTGATTCTTCCTTTTCATCTAAATCACAGTCTAAATTTTCACTTTTTTGAATATTTATTTTCATATTACGGTAAATTTGCACTTGAGCACCCACTTATTTATAATTGTCCGATTGACTTCGGGTTTTTTTTAAACTGTTCCTTTTTACATTTTAACAACTATTTACCATGTACCGTGTCGATAAAATCAATAGTTTATTTTTAAAAAAATATATAAAATATCCACTCACGTACATACGGGAAATGTTGGGGAAATAGGGGTTTTTAAGGGTGGGGGATTCACTCAGGATAGCTAAAAACCTTGGAATTGGATGCCAATTATAAAAAAATACAGTATTCTTCGTAAATAAATGTTTTATAATGAAAAAAATACATCGTTAAAACACTCAAAAAATCTTCGTCGGCCATTATATACAATGTTATTAGTAGATAAGATAACAGTGACTATCAATATAATAGGAGAATATATATCGATATCGAAACGTGTGTTCAAAGAGTCATCAGGTTTGTAGCGGTACATTTAAGACTCGTCACATCAAGAATTCTCCTTCTGTTTCTCTTTATGCTCTGTCACAGTCCTTATGCTCAAATCTTCAGCACTTTCTTATACAAAAGTGTGATGTTCCTTCGTCCTAAAGCACATATAAATAGATATCCCTTAGTCCTAATGTATTGTTAGATTAAGGGAAATAAACTTTCCTATTTAAATTCCTTTGTCTTAATGCCTATTAAGACAAAGGGGTATTCAGTCTAATGTACATTGGGACTAAGGAACATCACACTTTTGTATACAAAAGTGTGATGTTCCTTAGTCCCAAAACACATAGAACTGGATATCCCTTAGTCTAAAAGATTGTTTGATGATTAAGGGCAATAAACTCTCCTCTTTATATTCCTTTGTCTTAATGACTATTAAGACAAAGGGATATTCAGCCTAATGTACATTGGGACTAAGGAACATCACACTTTTGTATACAAAAGTGTGATGTTCCTTAGTCCCAAAACACATAGAACTGGATATCCCTTAGTCTAAAAGATTGTTTGATGATTAAGGGCAATAAACTCTCCTCTTTATATTCCTTTGTCTTAATGACTATTAAGACAAAGGGTTATTCAGCCTAATGTACATTGGGACTAAGGAAAATCACACTTTTGTATACAAAAGTGTGATGTTCCTTAGTCCCAAAACACATAGAACTGGATATCCCTTAGTCTAAAAGATTGTTTGATGATTAAGGGCAATAAACTCTCCTCTTTATATTCCTTTGTCTTAATGACTATTAAGACAAAGGGTTATTCAGCCTAATGTACATTGGGACTAAGGAACATCACACTTTTGTATACAAAAGTGTGATGTTCCTTAGTCCCAAAACACATAGAACTGGATATCCCTTAGTCTAAAAGATTGTTAGATGATTAAGGGCAATAAACTCTCCTCTTTATATTCCTTTGTCTTAATGACTATTAAGACAAAGGGATATTTAGTCTACTGTACATTGGGACTAAGGAACATCACACTTTTGTATATAAAAGTGTGCTCTTTATTGATATGTAAATATCGATCTACAAGTAATAATCGATTAATCATATCAATTGTACAATGTCTGGGAATAGCGTATGTATGCGAGTGTTCTTGTCTGCTGGATTTAAAAAAACGCAAATTATTCTTCTTTTTAAAGAAGAATCCGAAGAATTGTTTTGTTTACATGATGAGTTATAACATCGCGCCATCATAATTATACAATATGCATTGAATTATTTATATTATTCTATAATTGTATGTTGCTATTATTTTGTTTTACGTGTTTATACCACCAGTTTTGATGTTTTAAGCTATCTTGAGTGAATCCCCCACCCTTAAAAACCCCTATTTTCCCAACATTTCCCGTATGTACGTGAGTGGATATTTTATATATTTTTTTAAAAATAAACTATTGATTTTATCGACACGGTACATGGTAAATAGTTGTTAAAATGTAAAAAGGAACAGTTTAAAAAAAAAAAACCGAAGTCAATCGGACAATTATAAATAAGTGGGTGCTCAAGTGCAAATTTACCCATATGGTATACTTGGTCTCAAACTAAAATTATAATCCAATTCTTCAAATCTTACGTCACGTGATATTATTATTTCATCTGACTCAGGATACCACAGTCTGTAGCCACAACCACTGTAACCAACCATCCTTGCTTCTACAGCCCTTGGTTCAAGCTTACTTCCTTTCGGTAGCTTGGTTGCCCACGCCTTACATCCAAACACTTTAAGTTTGTCCAAATTCAATTTTTGTAGATAAACCTCGGCTGGAATTTTTCCATTTATTGCACTAGAAGGCGATCTATTAAGTTGATAAGCCGCGCAACGAATTGCTTCGCCCCATAAATACTTCGGCAAATTTGTGTCAACAAACATCGATCTCACTTTGTCCATTAGTGTTCTATTTAACCTTTCGGCTACACCGCCTTGCTGAGGTGTGTAACTCGCAGTAAATTCTTGTTTAATCCCTTCATCTTGGAGAAACTTCATTAATTCCTTCGATGAATTTTCCCCTGCATTGTCACATCTCAATCTTGCAACTCGATTTCCATTTGCTTTTAATTGATTGATATGACGCACTAGACATTCTTTAGCTTCAGATTTTTGTTTCAATAAGTAAACCACACAAAAATGAGAAAAATCGTCTAACACTGTCAAGTAATAGCGTTCTCCTTCCTTTGTAGGTAAACTCATTGGACCGCCGATATCCGTGTGTAATAATTCACCCACTCGCTTTGAACGTGGTGAAGTCACTTTAATGAATGGTAGTCAAGTTGCTTTTCCCTTCATACAAGAATCACAAATTTCTTTAGAGTATTTTAGGTTCATCTGTTCAAGTCCTTTTCTATTTAAATGTCCTAATCTTAAATGCCATAGGTTATCTTCCTTTGCTAACGTCGCTGTCTCAGTTCTTTGATTAAAACAAATGTAATATAAATTTCCTTTCAGTAAACAGTTAAACACGTATTTTCCTTTCTTGTCTCTGATTTCAGCTGAATTTTCCGTAAACAATACTTCTCTATTTTTATTATTTACTAATTTTCTGACAGATAACAGATTATGATGTAATCCTGGTACAATAAGCGCATCTATCGATATGTTCACTCCATTTTCATTACTCCGAACTTTCAATTTTCCTGATTTGACAGATGTCAAACATTCTCCATTTGCTACTTTAATTGTCACCGGTTGTTCCAGATTTACAATTTCTGTCATATTTTCTTCTACTTCACCTTTTACCAAATGATGTGTGCAACCTGAATCTAAAATAAATAAAATTTCATCTTTTCTACTATTAAAATTCTCATTTAATCCAGTTTCGAGAGCAATAAACGTCAAATCTTGATTTGGTTCTTCAGATTCTTCAACTTTTACATTCATTGATTAATTATTTTTGTAATTTTGAAAATTCGATCTTCCTCTTCCACGACCACGAACAAATCCCGGTTTTTTTGTCGGACAATTCACTAATAAATGCGGACCTCCACATCCGTAGCATCGCTTTTGACTGAATTTTTGGTTTCTTGCACTGAACGTGAATTGATCAGTTTTCGGTTTTTCATTCTGGGAGATATTTTTTATTTTAAGTTCAAATTCAAGCAAACGTGTTTTTACAAAATCTAATGTCAAATCTGTTGTGACAGTTTCTAAAGCCGTTATAATTCCTTCGTACTTCTCTGGCATTGTTAATAATAAATGACACACTTTATCGCTTTCGTCTACCTTAGATCCAGTTACTTCCAAATTTCTAATAAGAGCGTCGAACTTAAGAAAATGATCGTGCAAATCGCCATCATCTCTGCATTTAAGAGATAAAAGTTGTTTTCTTATATACATTTTTGAGAGATTACTCTTCCTCTCAAATACGTTCCTTAGACATTTCATCATGTCGAAGGCTGTTGTTGCATCTTTCACATACTCTATGTGCCTATCTGTAATGCACTGAACAATTGTTGCCTTTGCTTTTGCATCTTTGGCAAGAAAGTCTTTTTTCATCTTAGCGGACATTCCTTCCAAAGTTTCGTGGTTAATTTCTTTGACAACCACATCCTTGACCCCTTTTTCATCCAGCAAGCACTCGACCCGAAACTTCCAATTGGAAAAATTTGTCGCAGAAAGTTGGGGCAAGTTAATGTTGGAGCCGGACGACGATGAGCCTCCACCGAATGAAGTCATTTTCTATAACTATTCTTGAGTACTCAAAACTTATATAATACTCACTTCAGAGCTGCTTCTGGGCTGTACTGGTTCCCATAACCTGTTGGGGTCCGAATTGTTCTTATAGACACATATAAAACTAATTTATAGTTAAAATAATATTTTTCGATTAACTCTCAAACAACAACAACTGACTTTATTTATTTTGACATTTGACATTACATTTTATTTATGTCACTTCAAATCTCAACAACATCCCCTCAGCTAAACTTTTTGCGGCTATCCTTGATAAAGTTTTTAGAAAGATCGACTGGAATAGGTTTGGCATTAGAATTAACGGAGAGAAATTAAGCAGAATAAAATTTGCTGATGACATAGCAATAACCGCGAATTCTGTAAAAGAAATACAACTAATGACTAATGAAATAATGAAAGTAGCGGAAGAAATTGGGCTGGAAATACATGTAGAAAAAACTAAACTACTGAAAATAAACATGCAAGGTAATGAAAAAGTGGTGATAAGGGAATCAGAAGTTGAAGAGGTAGAAGAATTCGTGTACTTAGGAAGATTGCTGTGCAAAAATGATAACACCCTGAGAGAAGTCAGTAGGAGGATTACACTGGCATGGAAAGCATTCTACAGAAATAAATTAATTTTTAGGTCGGATATTGATGTAAGCAAAAAAGTTAAGTTATGGAAGTCAACAGTGCTACCGGTAATTACTTACAGCTGTGAAACCTGGGTCCTGAACAGAACAATACTGGGGAAACTAAGAGTGGCAGTAAAAGGAATGGAAAGAAGTATGATAGGGATAACAAGAAGAGAAAGGAAGAGCAATAGATGGATAGCTAGCCAAACAGGGATTGAAGATTATAGGAAGGACAGTACTCTCTAGGAAATTGACGTGGGCAGGTCATATAGTCAGGACAAGAGACGATAGATGGGCAAGAAAGATATTAGACTGGTGGCCTTTGGAAGGTAAAAGAAAAGTAGGAAGACCGATTAGAAAATGGGACTTGCGGTGGGGTAAATTGGAAAAGGGTGGCGGAGGATAGAAGGATGTGGAAGAGGATGGGCGTAATCTTTAACGAGGAATGGTTACCAAAATAACAAATATATATTATAATATGTATATAATACATATATGATATATATATAATATATTATTATTATATATATTATGATAGTAAAAAATTGAAGATAAATTAAGAAAAAAAAAATTTAAGGAATAAGAAATATGTAAATAAATAGTTAACTACTAATAACTAGTAACTAGTAACTAACTAAGACTAGAAATGTAACTAGTAATGTAAGATTATAAATGATAAGGTATAATTTGTTCAAAATTAAAGTATGAATGTGCATCACTGCATAATTCCCCCTTTTATGGGAACCACAGCGCTCTGCTGATTTGAAATCATCAGTAAAACTGGAATACTATAAAGTGTATTAAAAGTATGTATTTCTTTTTTGTATTTCAATAAATGGTATTTTTATTTATTTTATTTTATTTATTTATTGTCTTGTATGTTTCAGTTTGTATGAGCGCTTACAAGTTGTTAGTGGCGTTCCTTTGACTGTCATATTGGGCGTAGGTGGAACTGTCGTTGCTTTCGGGATTAGTGTTATACTGTCTGTGAGCATTTCTTTCTTTCCGTTATAATTTTTTCTTTTAATACTCATTCTTAACCTCTTACTGAGCTTAATATATATATATATATATATATATCGAATTTTGAGTATATACCACCAGTTTTGATGTTTTAAGCTATCTTGAGTGAATCCCCCACCCTTAAAAACCCCTATTTTCCCAACATTTCCCGTATGTACGTGAGTGGATATTTTATATATTTTTTTAAAAATAAACTATTGATTTTATCGACACGGTACATGGTAAATAGTTGTTAAAATGTAAAAAGGAACAGTTTAAAAAAAAAAAACCGAAGTCAATCGGACAATTATAAATAAGTGGGTGCTCAAGTGCAAATTTACCCATATGGTATACTTGGTCTCAAACTAAAATTATAATCCAATTCTTCAAATCTTACGTCACGTGATATTATTATTTCATCTGACTCAGGATACCACAGTCTGTAGCCACAACCACTGTAACCAACCATCCTTGCTTCTACAGCCCTTGGTTCAAGCTTACTTCCTTTCGGTAGCTTGGTTGCCCACGCCTTACATCCAAACACTTTAAGTTTGTCCAAATTCAATTTTTGTAGATAAACCTCGGCTGGAATTTTTCCATTTATTGCACTAGAAGGCGATCTATTAAGTTGATAAGCCGCGCAACGAATTGCTTCGCCCCATAAATACTTCGGCAAATTTGTGTCAACAAACATCGATCTCACTTTGTCCATTAGTGTTCTATTTAACCTTTCGGCTACACCGCCTTGCTGAGGTGTGTAACTCGCAGTAAATTCTTGTTTAATCCCTTCATCTTGGAGAAACTTCATTAATTCCTTCGATGAATTTTCCCCTGCATTGTCACATCTCAATCTTGCAACTCGATTTCCATTTGCTTTTAATTGATTGATATGACGCACTAGACATTCTTTAGCTTCAGATTTTTGTTTCAATAAGTAAACCACACAAAAATGAGAAAAATCGTCTAACACTGTCAAGTAATAGCGTTCTCCTTCCTTTGTAGGTAAACTCATTGGACCGCCGATATCCGTGTGTAATAATTCACCCACTCGCTTTGAACGTGGTGAAGTCACTTTAATGAATGGTAGTCAAGTTGCTTTTCCCTTCATACAAGAATCACAAATTTCTTTAGAGTATTTTAGGTTCATCTGTTCAAGTCCTTTTCTATTTAAATGTCCTAATCTTAAATGCCATAGGTTATCTTCCTTTGCTAACGTCGCTGTCTCAGTTCTTTGATTAAAACAAATGTAATATAAATTTCCTTTCAGTAAACAGTTAAACACGTATTTTCCTTTCTTGTCTCTGATTTCAGCTGAATTTTCCGTAAACAATACTTCTCTATTTTTATTATTTACTAATTTTCTGACAGATAACAGATTATGATGTAATCCTGGTACAATAAGCGCATCTATCGATATGTTCACTCCATTTTCATTACTCCGAACTTTCAATTTTCCTGATTTGACAGATGTCAAACATTCTCCATTTGCTACTTTAATTGTCACCGGTTGTTCCAGATTTACAATTTCTGTCATATTTTCTTCTACTTCACCTTTTACCAAATGATGTGTGCAACCTGAATCTAAAATAAATAAAATTTCATCTTTTCTACTATTAAAATTCTCATTTAATCCAGTTTCGAGAGCAATAAACGTCAAATCTTGATTTGGTTCTTCAGATTCTTCAACTTTTACATTCATTGATTAATTATTTTTGTAATTTTGAAAATTCGATCTTCCTCTTCCACGACCACGAACAAATCCCGGTTTTTTTGTCGGACAATTCACTAATAAATGCGGACCTCCACATCCGTAGCATCGCTTTTGACTGAATTTTTGGTTTCTTGCACTGAACGTGAATTGATCAGTTTTCGGTTTTTCATTCTGGGAGATATTTTTTATTTTAAGTTCAAATTCAAGCAAACGTGTTTTTACAAAATCTAATGTCAAATCTGTTGTGACAGTTTCTAAAGCCGTTATAATTCCTTCGTACTTCTCTGGCATTGTTAATAATAAATGACACACTTTATCGCTTTCGTCTACCTTAGATCCAGTTACTTCCAAATTTCTAATAAGAGCGTCGAACTTAAGAAAATGATCGTGCAAATCGCCATCATCTCTGCATTTAAGAGATAAAAGTTGTTTTCTTATATACATTTTTGAGAGATTACTCTTCCTCTCAAATACGTTCCTTAGACATTTCATCATGTCGAAGGCTGTTGTTGCATCTTTCACATACTCTATGTGCCTATCTGTAATGCACTGAACAATTGTTGCCTTTGCTTTTGCATCTTTGGCAAGAAAGTCTTTTTTCATCTTAGCGGACATTCCTTCCAAAGTTTCGTGGTTAATTTCTTTGACAACCACATCCTTGACCCCTTTTTCATCCAGCAAGCACTCGACCCGAAACTTCCAATTGGAAAAATTTGTCGCAGAAAGTTGGGGCAAGTTAATGTTGGAGCCGGACGACGATGAGCCTCCACCGAATGAAGTCATTTTCTATAACTATTCTTGAGTACTCAAAACTTATATAATACTCACTTCAGAGCTGCTTCTGGGCTGTACTGGTTCCCATAACCTGTTGGGGTCCGAATTGTTCTTATAGACACATATAAAACTAATTTATAGTTAAAATAATATTTTTCGATTAACTCTCAAACAACAACAACTGACTTTATTTATTTTGACATTTGACATTACATTTTATTTATGTCACTTCAAATCTCAACAACATCCCCTCAGCTAAACTTTTTGCGGCTATCCTTGATAAAGTTTTTAGAAAGATCGACTGGAATAGGTTTGGCATTAGAATTAACGGAGAGAAATTAAGCAGAATAAAATTTGCTGATGACATAGCAATAACCGCGAATTCTGTAAAAGAAATACAACTAATGACTAATGAAATAATGAAAGTAGCGGAAGAAATTGGGCTGGAAATACATGTAGAAAAAACTAAACTACTGAAAATAAACATGCAAGGTAATGAAAAAGTGGTGATAAGGGAATCAGAAGTTGAAGAGGTAGAAGAATTCGTGTACTTAGGAAGATTGCTGTGCAAAAATGATAACACCCTGAGAGAAGTCAGTAGGAGGATTACACTGGCATGGAAAGCATTCTACAGAAATAAATTAATTTTTAGGTCGGATATTGATGTAAGCAAAAAAGTTAAGTTATGGAAGTCAACAGTGCTACCGGTAATTACTTACAGCTGTGAAACCTGGGTCCTGAACAGAACAATACTGGGGAAACTAAGAGTGGCAGTAAAAGGAATGGAAAGAAGTATGATAGGGATAACAAGAAGAGAAAGGAAGAGCAATAGATGGATAGCTAGCCAAACAGGGATTGAAGATTATAGGAAGGACAGTACTCTCTAGGAAATTGACGTGGGCAGGTCATATAGTCAGGACAAGAGACGATAGATGGGCAAGAAAGATATTAGACTGGTGGCCTTTGGAAGGTAAAAGAAAAGTAGGAAGACCGATTAGAAAATGGGACTTGCGGTGGGGTAAATTGGAAAAGGGTGGCGGAGGATAGAAGGATGTGGAAGAGGATGGGCGTAATCTTTAACGAGGAATGGTTACCAAAATAACAAATATATATTATAATATGTATATAATACATATATGATATATATATAATATATTATTATTATATATATTATGATAGTAAAAAATTGAAGATAAATTAAGAAAAAAAAAATTTAAGGAATAAGAAATATGTAAATAAATAGTTAACTACTAATAACTAGTAACTAGTAACTAACTAAGACTAGAAATGTAACTAGTAATGTAAGATTATAAATGATAAGGTATAATTTGTTCAAAATTAAAGTATGAATGTGCATCACTGCATAATTCCCCCTTTTATGGGAACCACAGCGCTCTGCTGATTTGAAATCATCAGTAAAACTGGAATACTATAAAGTGTATTAAAAGTATGTATTTCTTTTTTGTATTTCAATAAATGGTATTTTTATTTATTTTATTTTATTTATTTATTGTCTTGTATGTTTCAGTTTGTATGAGCGCTTACAAGTTGTTAGTGGCGTTCCTTTGACTGTCATATTGGGCGTAGGTGGAACTGTCGTTGCTTTCGGGATTAGTGTTATACTGTCTGTGAGCATTTCTTTCTTTCCGTTATAATTTTTTCTTTTAATACTCATTCTTAACCTCTTACTGAGCTTAATATATATATATATATATATATATCGAATTTTGAGTAGTTACCGCAAGTTTGTACGTTATCAAATGAGGATATCCCTACCGTCAATACTAGCCGAAACCGGTCCAGTGATCTCCAGATCAAGCAAGTATTGACGGTAGGGATATCCTCATTTGATATATATATATATATATATATATATATATATATATATATATATATATATATATATATATATATATATATATATATTTATATTATATATAATCTGTGTGTGTGTGTGTGCTTTACTATTCTTCAGGGTTATGGTGATTATTTATTCAAAGCTATCTTCGCTATTGTAGTTATAATGAATTTGTTTATTGGAGCAATAGTATGCTACCTCGGGCAACGATTAACTGATTTGGTAAAATATTTAAATAAATTTTACTATTTTATCGTTTATTGTTACTCTGTTTTACATGGTTTGATCTTAGTTTGCCAGGAGACTATATGTTTGCGGAAGAGCTGACTTAAACAATAAATTAAATCAAAAATATTTGAAAAGTAAACAACATAAATACATTTAGAGATAACCTTTAAATCAAGTAATGCAAGCAACAAAATGTTTTATATTGATTGTATCTTATTAATATTTATCAGGGAGAGAGTGTGAGAGAGGAGCTATACTTCACTAACTGGTACGATTGGCCTGAAGACATGAAGAGATCTCTCAGGATCATGTTGGCCAGGACTCTACAACCTCCTGCACTAACTTCAGCTTACTTTACTATTAAACCAAACTTCGAAACATACGCAACAGTAGGTATCAACCTTAACTTGACGTTAGCAACAGAATATTTGTCTCGCCGAAGAAGGCCGAAGCAAAGAGTAGAGTCGGGTACGATCGGGCCTTGCCCCACCTCTACTTTCAACACTCTATAGTCAACCCTCTTTTACCTATGCTTCTCTCAAGGTCTTAACCACTGTGACTATTCATAAAGGCGGAAATACACATGCTAGTAAAAAAGCATGCCAGTGGCGAGTTACTAGCACGTCAGTAGCTGGCATGCTGCAGACGCTGTGTACATTTGCCAGTGAAACAGCATGCTAGTATCACCCGGATGATCGGTCTTGTGCGAGCTACTAGCACATGACAAAACACATTCCAGTCACAGTTCTAGTTTTGAAACAGGCACACGTTTCTTGCCTTCTTTTAGCCGGAATAAATGATTAAATAATTGTATTTTATTTAATTAATTTTGATAGTTTTATTAATTGTTTCACTGTACCTTATGAATGTATCGGTGCGGAATGAAATAAACCAGATTGTTCTGTTACTTGCAAAAACTGTGTTTTAAAACATATGCAAAATAATAAAAAGACACGAAGAGTGTGGGTAAAGATTAGATAGCTAGAAGGGAATTAGGTACATGGAGAGAGTCAGTGGCTACTAAATGAAATGCTGTTCGGGGACGTCAATGGTTTTTGGAATCAATTGCGAATGCTTCCGGAGAAAGTAGATGAGTTGTTGCAAGATACCCGCGAAAGGAAGGAACGCAACTGAAGACTGAAGGGCTGAAGGAGACTCGTGCTAGCTACTAGCAACCTTCCGCTGGCAGGCCTGTTTACGCGTGCCTTATCAGTTCCCCCTCCCCTCGACTCGTGCCACTGGCGAGACAAAAATCAAACCTCGTGCGATTTATTCGCATGCTTTTTACTCGCATGCTATTTGATGTATACACATGCCAGTAGCTCTCTTCTGCGAGCTACTCGTAGTTTTTGTGCGAGTAATTAGCATGTGTATTTCCGCCTTAATAATAATAACACAAACATATAGACGGCGATACAAATATTCTGTCGCTAACGTCTAGTATCAACCTTACCCTTCAGGGTAAGCGTACGCTAGACGTAAAGGTGTACTACCTCCAGATGGTACATCTGAATAAGCTTAATTCGTACTACTTGGGTGCTTAGTTGTAAAACTTTATCAAATGAGATCAATCTTATTTTTATCTTATTTTAAGTGTTTCTTGGGAAATATGTCGTCTGACCCACTTTACTTTATTTTTGGAAAGAAAATAATTTTGGTGTCTGGAGCCCGGGAGTGAATCCAAACAAAAACCACCGCCACGAAATGGACCGATGACGATAACTTGAGTAAATGATGACCGATTTGGTTGAAATTTGTTGCACATGTTCATTTTACTAATGCCCAGGACAAGAAGGTTGAACAACAACATCTGCCCAAGCGTTCACGCGCAACGCTCGTGTAAACGAAAACTTAAAATGTAAAAATTTTAGGAATTTTAGGACGGGAAAAAATGCCAACTTCTTCACCTGTCCATTCCATATTACATATTCTTACCAATGAGATAAACAATTTTTATAAATTATTTATTTTAGTAAAAATAAAATTGACACTGCTATGGAGTGTTAGAGGTCGCTAAATTTATTAAAGCGGGCCTAAACCTTTAAAATAGAGAAAACGTTTCTACCGATATCTTACGTTCTAACGTAACGATAATAATGAAACTTTATACACATCGTCTTAGGTGCAATTGAAACAGGCATGTAAAATTTAAATCTGACTCAAGCAGAAGCTTTTGTGCAGTGAAGTGTGTAACTATCAACTCATCATGATTAATTTTTTTTCTCATATTCAATACATATTTATTGCACGCTTGTTGATTGTATTTTAAGACACTCGCTTCAATGATAAAAGAAAAATGCTTTTCTTTTAATTTTTCCTTAACTCCACTAAGTACAAATAGTTAGTTACTTTTAATTTTGTCTCTTTTCTAACTCCGCCATGTATAAGTAGTTAGCAACGTATACTTAGCAGTGTGATTTTATCATTTATAATTAATGAAAAGAGTAAGGGACTTCGTTCCTACCGGGTGTCCCATGACACCACACGTATTTTTTAATTAATAGATAATTAATAATTTTTAATGTTAATTCCTCTTTTGCCGTCAAATACCGCCCACCATCTCCTATCAAAGGAATATCTTAATTCTGTTTGTAAATATAATCATTTATATTCCTTTGTAATCATTTAAGACAAAGGTATATTTATACCAATGTACTTTGCGAGAAAGAAATATCACACATCTGTGCACAAAAGTACATTCCCTTGTACCAAAGTACAATGAATATCCCTTTGTCCAAACATATAATTATATTATATCCATCATTTATTTATTAATATGAGCCGTTGCAACGGGCTTAATTTTAAATTTAGAAAAAAAAGTAAAACTAAGTAAATTAATTTAGATAAGTTATTTTATCTATTTAAAGACTAACAAATCAAAAGAAACATTTATTTTTATTGGAAAAAATGTGGTTGCCTTAGCTTGGCAAAAAACAAATCATTTCAAGGTCAGGGACACTACTCAATTATATATAAATGATTACTCTATAATACTGAAGAGTATATATCCCATTTTCTATATATCTATATAACACAAAGGGATTTTGTTTCCAATTTACATTCGGACAATGGAATATCACATTTCTGTATTTAAAATAAATCAATAAATAAATTATAATTATCATTTTAATCTTCTTTTTCTCCCGCTTACCGTTGTTTTCATTATACGTGTTACTAACCACTTATTTTTTTATTTTTTTTAAATAACTTATTATATAAATTTGCATGGATCAATAACTGTTTTATAACCTTAGTATTTCATCCAATTATTTTGTTTCCAATATACTTTGGGACAATGGAACATCATACTTTTGTATATAACATCTATTAATAAATAAATTATTACTCTAAGCTTCTTCTTCTTCTGTTTTCCAGTGTTTTCATTATAGTGTTACTAACCACTTAATTTTTAACAAAAATAACTTACAATATAAATTTACACTGATCAATAACTGTTTTATATCTTTAGTATTTTTCCCCACCCGTAGAACCCCTATTTTTTTTTTTTAAATTGACCCCTTGTGCATATCAATTTATATTTTATACAGCTTGTATAAAAAATTCAAACACCACTCACTGACACATCACGATATCTCTGGGACCGCTAGCCCTATGACCATGAAATTTTGTAGGTAGGTTCCAAGGTGAAATGAAATACAGGTGGGCTCATTCGGCTTAAAAGCGAGAACCTAGTAGATTTGGCCACGACCACATTCTAGGGTGGTAGTGACGTAGGCTGGCTGCCCAGATTCCACAATCTATAATATAAATACCATTATTTTTGCGACTATTTTTGTTTAATTTAACCTCATGCCTCTAATTTTGCACTTAGAGCGCTACTTTTATTTTTAACGTATAGGTAAATAAATTCTGAAGACTTTTGTATCTATATTTTATTTTATATGTGAAAATGTTTAATACTAAAACAGTTTAAAAATAAGATTTGTGTTTAAAAATCTAAACCTTCACAAATATATGTATATATAATTAATTAATCTATTTATTTTTAATTGTATATTGTATTATTGTTATCCATCTATTCATTTATTTTATTTATTTTTAAAGTAAGTTACGAAGTACGGCTCTTATTTAGACCAAAATAAATGTTGCTAAAGGTGATTTATGTTAAATTTATT
Source organism: Gerris lacustris (assembly GCA_951217055.1). Lineage (NCBI taxonomy): Eukaryota > Metazoa > Arthropoda > Insecta > Hemiptera > Gerridae > Gerris > Gerris lacustris. The sequence continues at coordinate 12,016,856 of OX578286.1, forward strand.
TAGCCGATTTTAATCACTCCCATTTTTCAAGGAATAACTTCTTGTTTAAATACTTAATCCTAATATGGGTGATTTTTTTTTTTAATTAAAGTGACGCTTTTACTGTAAACGAGTTAAAAAAAAATTTCTTGCACTCCTAATAATTAAAAAATCTATGACTCCCCAAACATTTTTCTATAGATTCATCATTGCGGTGTGGTCAGATTCTTAAATATTCTTTTTAGAGGATAAATTTAAATTTAAATATTCTACATGAAGTACACGATAGTGCCCAGCCCCTTTTAACCTTAGTTATCATGCTATATTTTTCTTCGACTTTCTAACTATAAGCCTAGATAGAAATATAACGTAGTTTGTGGTACTAAATATAATTTTTTTCTTATTTCGATGTAATTTGTCGGGAGTTTAATAAAAAAGCTTGTCCCAGCAATCGGTCACGATAGTTACTTCACAATAGTTACCAAGAATTTTGCTGCACTGTTTGACTGAGGGGGTATGTCACACAACAGTTCTTTTCAAAAATCAGGGGTGCGTACGTTTATTAAAAGACACAATAGCATGGCCGGCCCGAGGGTAAATTTTCACCCGTGCAAGTTGCCATTTTGGCACCCCCCCCCCCCCCCCAACAACCATCCCGGACCAATCACCGTACCTAAACCCACATTGTAAAAAGGGAGGGTTAGTTTTCTTTCCTGTACTATTACTAATATCTACCTAGGACTAAATAGAATTCGTTCAGACAACATTTCATGGTTAACTATGTCTGTCGGTCTGTCTGTCACTCTGTACGGTTCCAATAACTTTTGAATCAAAAGAGATAAGAACATAAAACTTTCGCCGTATTCAATATTTTTTTTGACGCGCATACAGGAAAAATATAGCGAACTCAAAATCTTAAGCAGTTCAAATCCAAAATGGCGGATAGTCTCGTGAACATTTTTTTTTATATTTTGAGTGGGATATCAAATGAAAGGTATTAAAGAGAAGATTTCAAAACTATATAGCACTTAGGAAAATTGTTTAATTTTTTACGCCATTTTGTCAAAAAACATCAAAATTTGTGTCCCCCCCCCCCCAAAAAAACCACATTTCTGCAGTTACATTTACTAAAAAAATATGCGGTCTGCTGGGCAAAAGAAAAACTAAGTATACAGCAATTTGATCTGGTTAACGGGGAATCCAAAATGGCGGATAATTCATAATACAATTTGGTCACGATATCAAATGAAAGGTATTAAAGAGTAGATTGCAAAAATATATAAAATTTAAATTTCCTTGTCGTTATAAGCGATAAAAAACATTTTCACCCCTCTGGGGATCGAACCAGGGACCCCTAATTTTATTTAAATTCTTCCGATAAATATAATTTCGTGTTCAGAATACTAACGAAACCCTTTCAACGTGAGACTTCACGCACAACCATCTTATTTCGATATAACTCGGCTTGCACAAGGTTTTTTTTTGCATTGGTTCAACAACATATTCAAAAACTGTAGATACCCGATTTTTTGCAAGGAAATCCATATTTTTTGTACTTATTGACTGGACTATAACTATAAGGAATGGAAAATTTAATTTAAATTATCACAAATGTATGTCAGGAAAGATTTCCATTTTAAGAACTAATGAGCACGAGGGGGGTGGGGGAGGTCCGAGATTTTGGATGAGGAAAGGGGAAAAAGGTCCACTTCGGAGGTTCAGTTTCTGCGTAATATGATAAGATGTATGACACTAAAAAGCAGGGAGGGCTAGTTAAATAAAACTGAACAAAAATTAAAAAGATTTTAAAAGGGTTTGATTTAATCTTATCTGGCCTGATGTTTATCTTAAGTAGATAACAAATCCAGGTGTCCTTACTATCTTTAGACAAAGTATTTCTATCACTCTTTATCTAGTAGAAGTCCTACTGCACTCTTTCCTACTCACTTATTTATTAACTTCTATTCTCTCACTCATTTATAGATCTGCATATTCATCCCTCTTATCTCCCTTACCACACACCCCTCCGATTTATTTATTTATTTTTTTATTCGTTTTATTTCAAACTAGAAAATTCAATAATGTTTGAGTTATGATGTTGTTTTTTTTTTCAGTTCTATTAAAAAACTAAGTGCTATTTTTTTTGCTTTTTGCCACATTGGCGCCCCTGCCAATCCAGCGCCCTGTGCGGTTGCACGGCTTGCACGGCCCTCGGGCCGGCCCTGCACAATAGTTACCATTAATTTTAGTACTTAAAGTGAATTTAAGGCGGTACCCCCATAGTATACAGAAAAAATATGCTTTCCCTTCAAAGTATTAATAAATTTATAAGTCACGATAGTTACTTGTCCCGATAGTTCCTTTTCGCATACATATTCTTGTTATATAGATGTTCAGCGTCTAAATAAAGCACAAGTTGGTTCAGAATTGTCAAAGTGTCACTTTTTTAAAAAAATGTCACTTTTATTTTATCATACCCAACTCTATAGAGAAACAATGCTTCAAAGTCTTCGTATGGCTTCAACCACTTTCCAGCCTAATGAAAATCTAGTCGTATCATTTGACGAAATGAAAATAGAATCTAGCTACGAATACGACACTAAAAATGAAGCTGTTGTAGGTCCTCATAAATATCTATAAGTTATGATGGTACGAGCACTCTTTACAAGTTGGTAACAGCCAACTTTTGCTAATTTGGATTCTAAAATTACTAATGAATTGTTGTTTTCAGCTGTAGAGAAACTTTACGATGCAGGTTACACGGTGGTTGCCTGCGTGTCACACGCGGTGTGGGGGGGGGGACACGCAAAATTTTATAATTTTTGACAAAATGGCGCAGAAAATTGAAGAATATCCATAAGTCTTATATATTTTTGTAATCTTCTTATTCAATACCTTGCATTTGATACCCCACTCAAAATTTAAAAAAAAATTTTCTCCCCCGTGACAGGAATTAGCCGCCATTTTGGATTCCCAGTTAATCAGATCAAATTCCTAATCTTATTTTTTCTATGGCCCACCAGACCGCACATTTTGCATATTTTCCTATATTTTTAGTAACAGCGGAAATACGATTTTAGGGGGGGGGGACACGCCAAATTTAGATGTTTTTTGACAAAATGACGCCGAAAATTAAACACTTTCCCTAAGTGGTATACATATATTTTTAATCTACTCTTCAATACCTTTCATTTGATACCCCCCTCGAAATTTAAAAAAAAAAAAATTTCGCGTGACGTGAATTATCCGCTATTTTGAATTTGAACAGCTGATAATTTTGAGTTCACTATATTTTTCCTGTGTGCGCGTCAAAAAATTCTTTAATACTGGAAAGTTTCATGTCTTGATCTCTTTTGATTCAGAAGTTATTGGAACCGTACAGAGTGACAGACAGACAGACAGACATAGGAACGATACTATAAGGGTTTCTTTTTTTGGTTTTACCATAACGAAACCCTAAAAATATAATAAAACTACAAACATATCTCTTCTTACCAAGTCTCTACACTATGTATTATACGTATATTAACAATAATAATTGGTCCTAGTATATTTTAAGTTAAAAAATAAGTATCCGAGAAAATATTATATATATTTCACATAAAAAGGTTAAATAAAAATATGATAATTTTAATAGTAACGTATGCTTTGGTTTGCTTAAACATTTATTTAACATAATATGTGATCTGAGAGGGCAATTAACGTAAAAAAAATCACTAAATATGATAAAAATTAATAAAAAGTTAGTTTTATTGTATAGTAGTTATTAGGAAGGGTAGGAACTTGGGTCGCAGACTGACGTCACACACCCGAGCGCCTACGAAGATAGTCGAAGAAACTCGAACCCTCGGTTGTTAGGGAATGAGCCCACCTCTCTATTTAGGTAGGTTCCTTTTACCCCCCAGGTTCTTGGAAAGAAATATTTTTACAATCCACCATCTTGCTATATAAGATGGTGATATATATAAAATTTGAAATGACGTTATCTCCGCGACCGTACAAGAACCTTAAAATTTGGAAGTTAACTTCCTCTTATGAGTTTATGAGATTAACAACTTTCGTTAAAAGATATTACGATCGGCCATTTTGATTAATGATGGTGGCCATTTAAGTTAGTATTTGGAACCATACCCAATTACTGTAATTACGACCTCTTCTTTAAAAAGCTAAAGTAAAATCTTTATATTTAGTTACAACGGCATTTTGCATTGCTTGTGTGGGTTTACTACCCTCGCTCTCGCTCGGGTGCAAACTCCACACTCGCATGCAAAATGCTACTTTCCGCACTAGACGCGTAATATACTATTTTTACGGAAATGCTTCATCTAGGGTGTTAAATAAAATAGCAGGACGCTCTGAGTACAAAATAGTTATTTATGTAACTAGGCAGCAAAATAGAATTTTACTGACGAGTGATTAGATTAGCCTCCGAGCCGAAGGCGAGGACAGGCTATCATAATTAACTGCCGAGGCGAAGCCGAGGCAGGTAATATACCTATTTGACAATGCAATGAATAAACAAGGCAGAAATGTTTCCTTTGCTGCCTTGTTGCCTGTTGCATACAATATTTTATCTACTTGCGGCATAAAAATGAACCTGCTAAAATGTTTTTATTAATATAACATTTAAGAACTATGTGTCATATTAATAAAGATAATAACATATGTATTAACTGAAATTAATGTTCAAATAAGAAACTTGGGAATAATAACAATTAGTGAAAAGTAAACTCAATCTATAACAACAAAATACAAAACACACGTTTATAACACACATAACTTCTGAATGAATAATGCACGCAATATGAAATATTTATTTATATTTTTACTAAAAAATTAATAAAAGTGTTAAAGATATCTTCTATTGCTTGAAAGAAAAGAAGTAACTAGGATACATCAAGAAAAGTAGCTAGTCTAATCTAGAATGACTTAAATAAAAAAAAATAATATGGATGTTCAATGTTTACATGACGCTACAGTATAGTCAGTGTCTACTATTTTTTTTAATTAAAGATCTACTAATCATTGAACTTATTTAACAGAATTAACAAATATATACAAATTATTTTATTATTAAAACGTTTATTTATTAAATATTACTTATTAACTATAATATATAATGTTATAAAGATAGAGATAATAGTATAAACTGTTCTTGCCAAAATAAGAGGTTATGACACGCAGTGGTAAACACTGTTACCTTCTCTGCCTAGGCAGAGAAATATTTCCCTGCCTAGGCAGAGAAAGTATTTTCCTGACTGTTTTAACTACTTTCCTGCCTGTTTTTTAATATTTTAATGACAAATCACGGAAATAGTACTTTCCAGCCTAAAAACAGTTAAGTAATGTTTAATTTTGCTGCCGCGAGTAGATAAAATATATTTGCTTTAGTTTCTTTTGTACAAACTCTTCTTTGCGCCATATGCCCTTGAAAATTTCGTATTTGTGCCCATCCCCACTCTATTTTTTTAACAAACCAATATTAAATCATAGTTATTCTTTGACAAAAATATTCGGAAAAACTGTTCTATGAGAAATGCATCGAGTTTTATAAAGATAGGTTTCGAGCTTCTCATGGTGATAGGGACTATAAAGTGTATGGGTTGTGGTTTGGAACAAGAGGGACTATACCAGCTAGCACTAAAAACTTCTTTGACGAGATCGGTACGGACCAGAATTTTTTAAGACTACTGTCAGTAAATATAATTTTGGACTCATTAGGTATCCTTAACCACCATATATATTCTTAATTGTTATGTTTATATTATTTAGTTTTTAGTATTATGAGTTAGTGAATTACTTGTTAGTTCATTATAATATCCTTGACAAACTTGTATTATTTTTACAGTGCTACTCTGTATCTAGTATTAGTGTATTACCTTAGACTTTACTTCAAACTTTATGATTTATAATTTAGCTATTATTAATTTAAAATGTTGTCATTAGATTGATAAGTACGCTGTGTGTGAAAGAAAACCTTAATATAAGGACAGCCTCACTTGTTTATATTTTGTAAATAAAGTGTTTATATATATATATGAATAAATATTTAATATATTGTTTGTTTTTTTTTTTCTTTTTTAGATGATTAACACAGCGTATTCATTTATAAACGTCTTGTTAGCGTTCCAGCAATAAACAGGTCATCTAACTCTGCAATACAGCCGTTACTGTACTTTCAGTAACAATATAACGTATTTTATTTCTTGTAATGTTTATAAACAAGTAAAATAGTTTAAAAAATGATGTTAAAACTATTATTTAAGGTCACATTATGATATAATCATTGTACAACTATTTAGTTGCTTGTAAAACCATTGTGTGCATGTTAGTAAAGGTAAAAGCACGGCAATATAATAATTTTATCACTATTTAGTTGCTTGTAAAGCGATTGTGTGCATGTTAGTAAAGGTATAAAAGCACGGCAATATAATAATTTTATCACTATTTAGTTGCTTGTAAAGTGATCGTGTGCATGTTAGTAAAGGTAAAAGCATGGCAATATAATAATTATATCACTATTTAGTAGCTTGTAAAGCGATTGTGTGCATGTTAGTAAAGGTAAAAGCACGGCAGTATAATAATTTTATCACTATTTAGTTGCTTGTAAAGCGATTGTGTGCATGTTAGTAAAGGTATAAAAGCACGGCAATATAATAATTTTATCGCTATTTAGTTGCTTGTAAAGTGATTGTGTGCATGTTAGTAAAGGTAAAAGCATGGCAATATAATAATTTTATCACTATTTAGTAGCTTTTAAAGTGATTGTGTGCATGTTAGTAAAGGTAAAAGCACGGCAATATAATAATTTTATCACTATTTAGTAGCTTGTAAAGTGATTGTTCACATGCAAGCGAAACGCTGCTTTACATATTAAAGCTCTTTAATGAAGCGTTAAGTACCTATTATTTATATTTTTACTTATTATAATTGTAAATGATATTTTATTTTACTTGATATAATCACTGCCTCTAATCTATTACCCACCTTTGATTTAATTAAAGTTTTGAGTTAAAAATATGCGTGTGACCTTCACCATGTTATAAGTGAAATGTCTTAAGTTGGCTCACAGCTAGTGGATACGTAATTGCGTAGTCCCGAAGGGATTCTTTTATGGCAACACTTTTGCGGCACCGCTTTAAAGCCAGTATGAAACATTCACTTAGTCCTCCTCTTGCTTCCCTTCTGTTTTTTTTTTTTTATATATAATATTTAAATTGTTTTATTATAATATATTTGTATCTGTTCCTACATTATTTTTATTATATACCTATTTCTTATTTATCCGGGTGTCCCGGGTCAGAACCGACAAACTTTGGGATGTGATAGTACAGAGAGAGTGGCAGAATCAGTTCTACTCTCTCTTTCAAATGCGTCATGCGCGCTCTACACGCAAGCACATTGCGTATTAGTGCAAGTCCAACTTGAGTAGGTTCTATGTTTAGTTTCTATGTTTATGTGTTGTTGTTCTCCTTCCTGATTTTTGTACTTTACATTAGCAATACGAAGGATAGAGAACTAGAAGACACTTGCGTATTATACTGTATATTAGCTGAACACGTTTTAATATTTATTTATTATTTAACAATTATTTCCATTATGTGACAAATGAAATGGATAAAAAAGGACAAGTACAGAAAGAGTGCGAGCCTTTAAAGAGCAATAAAAACAAATAAACCAAAGAGAACAATATGCATATAATCAACTGATCCTAGAAACGTAAGGTGGGTTAACAGCTAGCGTTAACAGTATCTTCGGGGAGCCGCCAAGACGGAGTCGCTCTTTCCCTCCCCTCGAGTTTCGGTCGGCCATGTTATAAACAAAGCCAATTATAACATCGTTTTTTCAACTTTATGTATATAATAAAAGCCTTAATATATAATCTTATAAGTGATATAAGTTTTTTTAAGCAAGAGAACCAAATTCAAGTTGAAAAAACGATGTTATAATTGGCTTTGTTTATAACATGGCCGACCGAAACTCAAGGGGAGGGAAAGAGCGACTCCGTCTCGGCGGCTCCCCGAAAATGTATTGTTATCTAGTTATCTATGTAGCCCTCCGCAATTACGTATCCGCTAAGTGTTAACCCACCTTAGGCCCAATTCACACACGAGTGGTGTATGGCACTGGCGTGGCGATAGCGTCGCTCTGGCGTGGGACTGGCGAGGATCGGTCATGGTGGACTCCCTCTGACACGCCATACCAGTGTACATTAGGGCATAGGTTAACATAGAGGTGGCACAAACCAGCTCCACGCCAGAGCCACGCCATTGCCACTTTAGTGCCATACGCCACTCGTGTGTGAATTGGGCCTTACGTTTCTAGGAACAGTTGATTTTATGCATTGTTCTCTTTGGTTCATTTGTTTTTATTGCTCTTTAAAGGCTCGCACTCTTTCTGTACTTATCCTTTTTTATCCATTTCATTTGTCACATAATGGAAATAATTGTTAAATAATAAATAAATATTAAAACGTGTTCAGCTAATATACAGTATAATACGCAAGTGTCTTCTAGTTCTCTATCCTACGTATTGCTAATGTAAAGTACAAAAATCAGGAAGGAGAAAACTAAACATAGAACTACTCAAGTTGGACTTGCTCCAATACGCAATGCGCTTGCGTGTAGAGCGCATGACGCATTTGAAAGAGAGAGTAGAAATGATTCTGCCACTCTCTCCCTTTAACGTCTGAGCTGTGTTATTTTTTAAGTTTCACTTAAAAAAAGTAATTATTTTATGTTACTTGATTTATTTACTTTATTGAAGCACTCTCTCCATCGTGAACTGTTATTTTTTTTTTTTTTTTAAATATTAAAATGTTCATTAAATTTTTTTTTTCAATTATTAGCAAGGAGTTTTTATTTCTATAAATCTACCCTGACCTACACCCTGCCTTAAATGATCAGTCCTGATTAGAATTTGATCATATTTTTCATGCATATATCCAGCACAGAACGGAAGGGGGAGGGAATTTCTGAATTTTCTTCTTTTATGGGGGTTTATAGGGTTATAGAGGAGGGGATAATATCAAAAAAATGTATAGTTTTCGAGGATGAGATGTTAATTTTCTAATTGAGCTGAGCGAAGCGAAGCTCTTATACTACACTTTGCATTGATTGGCTAAACCGATCTGCACAAAATTTGGCACGGTCATAGTGACTAACCACAGGAAGGTATAAATCTGAAATGGTCCCAATTGGTACACAGGGGTACGGGGTACAAAAGTTTCCTCCTGAACGGCTGAACCGATTCGCACGAAATTCGGCACGGTCATAGTGACCAACCACAGGAAGGTATAAATCTGAAATGGTCCAAATTAGTACACAGGGGTATGGGGTACAAAAGTTTCCTCCTGAACGGCTGAACCGATTCGCACGAAATTCGGCACGGTCATAGTGACCAACCACAGGAAGGTATAAATCTGAAATGGTCCAAATTGGTACACAGGGGTATGGGGTACAAAAGTTTCCTCCTGAACGGCTGAACCGATTCGCACGAAATTCGGCACGGTCATAATGACCAACCATGGTCCAAATTCGTACATATGGGTACGGGGTACGGGGTACAAAAATGAAAATAGTATATGCCCTTCATGATGCTTGTCGTTGGAAAGCTCTTTACAAGTACAGTTATTGTTGTTATGTTCACTTTTGTCATATTTTCATTTAAGAGGGGGTAAAATAGAAAAACAGGAAAAAATGCTTTTTAATTAAAAATAGAGATTTTACTATTTTTGATCCGATTTCAGCTGTTTATAAATACAAATGTTTATTGGTTAAGATTAAAATGCACGCTCAGCTCAATATTGCAAGCAGACGACTGCATTGCACACCTAGTTACAGCTGTCATTAATTGCTCCTTGTTAACGAAATTCAATGCTCAACATATAAGCTACTTATTAAACCTATTTTTACCAATAGTGATCATTTCTAAGATTTAATTTGGTGAAGGGAGCTGAATGAGCGTCGGGAAAAATATTCGCTTTATTATATACCCTCAATAATGTCTGGCGCTTCCTGTACCTCATTCTACATTTTGGACCCAAATTCCCTTTCAATGTCTTCTGTATAGTAGAAATAGGCTTTCATTCCATTTCTCAAATAAAACGCCTCTTATGTTGAAAAAATGCCGTTAATTTGTCTTCTTTAAGTTTTATTGTTTTACTCAACATGTTTTTTCGTAGGATCACCTTTTGAGAAGTTATTGTGAAAAACACATTTTTTGTGCCATTGAAGGGGGTGGATGGACTGCGCCCATCGAAAAACTTATTTCAAAAATTAAGCTGCAAACTTTTTATGTAGCTTATATACCTGGGTACACAAATTCCATATCAGTAGTTTGGTGTTTAGTATGTAAGAATCCTTGTAAATTGGTCAATCCGACTGGAGCGAGGTCTACTGTTTACACAACTAACTAGTTAGTTTTAGAAAGAATCCTTGTTAATTGGTCGATCCGACTGGAGGAGGTCTACTGTTTACACAACTAACTAGTTAGTTTTAGAAAGAATCCTTGTTAATTGGTCGATCCGACTGGAGCGAGGTCTACTGTTTACACAACTAACTAGTTAGTTTTAGAAAGAATCCTTGTTAATTGGTCGATCCGACTGGAGCGAGGTCTACTGTTTACACAACTATAACTAGTTAGTTTTAGAAAGAATCCTTGTAAATTGGTCGATGTGATCGGAGCGAGGTCAACTGTTTACACAACTAACTAGTTAGTTTTAGAAAGAATCCTTGTAAATTGGTCGATGTGATCGGAGCGAGGTCTACTGATTACACAACTAACTAGTTAGTTTTAGAAAGAATCCTTGTAAATTGGTCGATGTGATCGGAGCGAGGTCTACTGATTACACAACTAACTAGTTAGTTTTAGAAAGAATCCTTGTAAATTGGTCGATGTGATCAGAGCGAGGTCAACTGTTTACACAACTAACTAGTTAGTTTTAGAAAGAATCCTTGTAAATTGGTCGATGTGATCAGAGCGAGGTATACTGTTTACACAACTAACTAGTTAGTTTTAGAAAGAATCCTTGTAAATTGGTCGATGTGATCAGAGCGAGGTCTACTGTTTACACAACTAACTAGTTAGTTTTAGAAAGAATCCTTGTAAATTGGTCGATGTGATCGGAGCGAGGTCAACTGTTTACACAACTAACTAGTTAGTTTTAGAAAGAATCCTTGTAAATTGGTCGATGTGATCGGAGCGAGGTCTACTGTTTACAGAACTAACTAGTTAGTTTTAGAAAGAATCCTTGTAAATTGGTCGATGTGATCGGAGCGAGGTCTACTGTTTACACAACTAACTAGTTAGTTTTAGAAAGAATCCTTGTAAATTGGTCGATGTGATCGGAGCGAGGTCAACTGTTTACACAACTAACTAGTTAGTTTTAGAAAGAATCCTTGTAAATTGGTCGATGTGATCGGAGCGAGGTCTACTGTTTACACAACTAACTAGTTAGTTTTAGAAAGAATCCTTGTAAATTGGTCGATGTGATCAGAGCGAGGTCAACTGTTTACACAACTAACTAGTTAGTTTTAGAAAGAATCCTTGTAAATTGGTCGATGTGATCGGAGCGAGGTCAACTGTTTTCACAACTAACTAGTTAGTTTTAGAAAGAATCCTTGTAAATTGGTCGATGTGATCGGAGCGAGGTCTACTGTTAACACAACTAACTAGTTAGTTTTAGAAAGAATCCTTGTTAATTGGTCGATCCGACTGGAGCGAGGTCTACTGTTTACACAACTAACTAGTTAGTTTTAGAAAGAATCCTTGTAAATTGGTCGATGTGATCAGAGCGAGGTATACTGTTTACACAACTAACTAGTTAGTTTTAGAAAGAATCCTTGTTAATTGGTCGATCCGACTAGAGCGAGGTCTACTGTTTACACAACTAACTACTAACTAGTTAAAAAAAAGGCAGTACATTAGTGATGTTAAATCGGCTCTTTAGCAAGTGTTGTCCTAATACAATTTACATCATGGGATCCCGGCTATCTTATTGCCTTTATTTTTTTATCAAGCTTTGGTCTTTTAAGAATGGTGTTTTGTTAGGGGAAATGTCAATGTTGAGATCAATTTTTATGGACCTAAGATTTAGTCATTTATTGTGCTTTTTGACCCTAAACATAAGTTGGACACATGGTTACACAGCTCCGAAGAAACTGCTAGCATAGCTAATAATCAGAGACGGGACGTTTATGACTTTTATTATTCCATTTCATGACCTTTATTCTATGACTTTTATGACTTTTATTATCCTGTTTAATGACGTTTATTTTAGAAAATCGGTTGTTTTATGACCTTTTAGCCAAAAGTATGACGTTTATTTTCTGTAAAAATTTAGCCTTTATGTGAAGCATTTCGTTATTTTGGAGGAAAAAAGTTTTCAATATTTCATAAATACAAAATTATATTTACAATATATGTAATAAATTATAATAATTAACAGAATGCTTCAACATTGTAAAAAGTAATCGTGTGTTGTTCTATATTCTCCAGCGTTAAATTGGTTCTTTTGACCGCCAGTAGAATTTTAAACTTGCAAAAAGACCTTTCGACGTCGGCAGATGAGGGGGAGACAATTTCATGCATGACACGTCATTTGCTTCATGCAGTGAACTTTTATTTCACCTTTTCCCCCACTCTTCCAACCCAATCGGTACCGCAAAGGGTCTTGATTTTTTTGACGCCGTTTGGAAATAGCATATCCTGTTTTTGCAGACCTTCTATTATGTCAGGAAATGTCCCAAAATTGTCGTTGATGTAGTTCAGGTGGGTTTACAGTCCTGGAGCCTTTAGGAATTCTTTTGCATTGCGAATTGACAGCGCCTCTCCAGCATCCAATGAAGCTAAGACCTGGAAGACTTCAGATACAAATTAGGTGTAGAACTTACCTGCTTATCACATGGCTTACAGAAGAATGTTTCATCTTCCAAAGAAAAGTCCACCTCCCCTGACACCCACTTACGCTTAAGCGCTAAGTTGTTTGCAGGAGTTTTTCGGCATTCTGACACGAGTAGAATCAATCAAGAAACTAGTTACACTAGTAAAATTAATCAAGAAACAAGTAACACGAGTTTCTTATTCGTGTTACTTGTCATCAAATGAGCAATTAAACATTCTACTCCCTTACCATGGATTTAGGATTTATGCAAAGTCTTAATTATGGAACAGCCAATCAGGAGACTTCCTAATCCAATGGGTTTACTATTGGCTGATTGGAGAATCTATCTGCCTGGATTCTAATTTAAGGAGTTGTTCCAAGAAGGAGCCGATTAGGAGCCCTTGTTTGGAATCAGGGATGACCGTCGGTGCCTCTCTGGTTGTAGGTATGCATAAGCGCATTAGTTAAGTCCGAAAGTGGTCAGGGAATTAAGAGCCCAGGCCATTCACTAAGCTGGTGTAAGGGTTTTTTGTTCGAACTGCACTTTTACCTGGAACCGGACCACGAATGTTCAATTTAAAAAACCTCTTTGCTAAACATTAGGCAAAAAAAAGGCCATTCTATGACGTTTATTACAAGAAACCCCCATTTTATGACGTTTATGCGTAAAATGGCTATTTTATGACAAAATCATATGACTATGACGTTTATGACTTTTTCCCGTCTCTGCAATAATACCCCTCAGTGTTGCTTGAGATAGAAAAGAGTGACGACGACCATCTTCAGAACTTTAACACTTCCATCTCTTCCCAGCTCAAAACTATCAGGCCTGATATTTTATCTTTCATATATTTAATATCAACTATTTATTTCAAACTTAGTTAATTATCATATTTATAATAATAAATATTATTATTTTCCTTCTATAAATTCTTATTTAAATATAGATTCATATATTTTATTTATTCTTTTATCCCCGACTTATAATTTAAATCCTAAACCTCAAACCAACGCCTTCTCAGACTTTATCAACCTATTCCGGTTAACTGAATTGTTATTTAATTTTATTTGTTTTATTTTAACTAAGATTTTGTTCAGAATAATATTATCAGTCTGGGATGTAATTTCTATATTTTTATTTTTTAAAGATTTAGTTTAAAAGTAATATTATCTTAACTTTTTTCAACTCCATAATATTTGTGTTGATCAGTTCATTTTGAATAGTGTTCAGCTTCTTCTATCAGTGTCAACTCATTTCGTTAACCAGTTGAATTTCTATTGCAAACGGCAACATTACTGTGTCTGCCTAAGCCCTAAGCCTGGTTCTTTGGTGCGCTTTATATGTCGAAATATATTTAATTATTTACATCAATCTCACCATGAATCGAAATCAACGAATTGATTTATTTTTTACTTTATTATTTTTTCTTTTTGTTATACTATTATTTTTTGCATTTATTATAAGAAAAATGGGTGAAGAAGCTGAAATATTACTTCTTAATAAACTGGAAAAGAAGAAAAGTACTTTCTTTCTTCGTGCACAACATAATGTTCAGTTTAATTCCTAATTTACAAAAGCAAAAATCTGCACGCTCGAATTTTTCATGTCTTTACTTTGGCAGATAAACTCGAAAAGCGTTACCAAAAAGCGTTACACAAGCGTTACCAAATAAACGACACTAAAAAACATTACCAAAATCGACACTAAAAAGCGTTACATGAAAATGTCTCACTGTCTTGCAGACTCGTATGCAAGAAGTTTTTTGTTGAAATTTTTTGTTAATTTAAGAACAAAAAAATATTGACTTTCTAAGTATTAATTAATATTTAACTTATAATCCCATAATACGTTAAATACCTTTCTGAGTAAATACTATAAATACTTAAGTTGCATGCAAACCCGTCACCAAGTGATCGAATGCACTTCTGTTTGCTTTTCAACAATTAAAATTAATGATTTGAGTAGTGAAAAACAATTTAGTGACAAAATATAATGAAGTATAATTTAGCAGTCATGTTCTCTCGAGGTTGATGTAGAATTAATTATTATTTAAGAGTTTAGATACTTTATAAGCAATAGTTGCTTCTAGGGATTTGTCGGTTAACATTCTAAGTGAACTACTGAGTGCGAAATGTTGGAAAATTTCAGGAAACGTTTGTCCAAACGTGTGGGCGAATTTATAAACGTGCACCAGGAAGAACACCCTGAAGAGTTGGTGTTTGATTTCTGGGAAACTAAATTAGGTTATTATTTCTACGCCTCCGGTTCCTTTATGAGAATCGATCCAGACAACATTTTTATCTTTTTAGCTTACAATTTATATTTATGTGTGACTCCACTTACAATGTATTGTTTGACAGCGTGCACTTTATTATTTAATCCCGTTGACTTTGCGAATGTGATTGGTATGATTCATGTAGGCGTACTATTGTTTGTCGGCCTTATCGTTCAAACCCATATGATATTTAATCGTGAACATGGAAATATATACATAGAAACTATTTTAAGACTAGAAAGTAATAGAACACGCCGTAAAAACGAGAAATCTTCTACCAGAGAAAACGTAAGATTATTTTTTACCCAGTACTGGCCTCCAGTCATGTGGTTTAGCTGGTTCCTCTATATTTGCAGTCAACCTGTATACCAATACTTTATAAACTCGAGAGCCTTCGTCCTGACGGTTGAACTGTGGTTCCCGTTCGACACTCACAATATCTTAGGTTTCCTAGCGGCTTTTCTTTATGAAGTGTTAATGGTCAACTGTTTTTTATCTCAGGCCATTACTAATATCCCTGCATTCCTGTATCTATGTAACATGATGATAGACGAGTACTCCATGTTCATTGATTCCCTTAGAACGCTGCATGAAGACACGTTGACTGAGTTCCGGAACACAGAGCAAGGTCGAGACTATAAATCCTCAATATCATCTTTTGACCTCTACAGAGATGCGATGTTTCTCCAATGTTTGAGAAGAAGATTTAAACAAATCATCCACCAACATCAAACCATTATCAGGTTAATATTTTCTGTTCTGTTCTAAGAGACTTGTACCAAATAACTGACCCACCGGATGACATGTCGTGATGTCGTAGTATAGAATCAAGTATTTCAATTATAATTTTAGTTAATCCGCAAGTAAATGCAAGTGTAAATGTAAGGCGTCACTTTCATCCAATCTTTCCATCTCTTATCATCAACCAGTAGGCCGAGGTTAAATTACATCGGAATTCGTAAGAAAGTTGAGTCAGTGTAATTTTGAACTATGGATTGTGAAAATCTCATCCTAAAAGAGGTGCACTTCTACTTGTAGTTTAGAAATCGATCCAGTAACCTTTAGATTATTTGAAGAAGGCATTAGAATAACCAAAACCTGTCAAATTGTTCAATTATAGTATTTTGTGTGAAGACGTTGTTTCGTTATTGAACTACAGAACTACAACCCTTTCGCGAGAAAAGAATGAATTGAAAGACCTCAATATGACACTAATTTTTTCCATTGCAAAAACTCGAATATTTGTTAAATTTTGCTCGAACATCCTTTAATATGTAGTCAAATGTAGCTTTTGTCATCCGAGTACTCGTAAATTCATTTAGTATATTCATCTAAGATTGATACGAAATATAAACATTGTATTATCTCTGTTTAGATGCATACAAAGTGATGTTTTTCGTAGCTGTATTCATTGCGCATGCGAGTTCATAATGAGGTGAAGAATTCTTCACCTTAAAGCACGATTAGCGGGTTTGTTTACATTCTAGTTTGCTGTTTGTTTATAATTAAAGTAACTGTTTATATCGAGTTTTTAGAGAAACAATGAGTTTAGTGATAGAGTTAAGTGATTATGAAGAAAATGAGGAGAATTATACGTATACGCCTTCCGAAATAATTAATTCGGCACAAAATAATACAATAGTAGATAAAGTACGGTACGCAACTCGTGCGAAAACTGTATTTTGCTTTGCTCGTGTGGTTGTACTAGTAGGGTTTGGTCGGAAAGCGGCCCAAACAGACTGGAAAAATCCGAAAAGTTTAAAAAGAATTGTATCCCCCCTTAACAAATTAAATTTTTTTCTGTATTTATCATTAAAATCCAACAATCGTAGATAAATTACGGTACGCAACTCGTGCGAAAACTGTATTTTGCTTTGCTCGTGTGGTTTTACTACCCTCGCTGTCGCTCGGGTGCAAACTCCATACTCGCTTGCAAAATGCTAATTTCCGCACACGCGTAATGTACTATTTTCTGATGTCTTCGTTGAAAACCGGGATATATCAGCGTCCCTAATAGTTTCTTCGGAACACTGGCAATTTTTTGAAGTCCAAAACTAGGATACTTGGCAACCCTGCCGGTGTGACAGTGGGAATAGAGTTTGTTTATAATTAAATAGAAACCAATATTGGTGAGTCAGATTCATGATGATTCTTTCAACGTGAAAGGGGCCTAACCTTGCCCCAATATAATTGCGGTATTTTTGTGGGACTCCTGCGGAATTTTGAATCTCACCAAATATACAACTAAATATGCAGTCCGCTTTTCAGTTATTTCAGCAGACATTCACAAACTAAAACCTTAAAATAAAAGAATAATTTAATCATATATATTATGGCACTCATGTTCAATATTTCTTCTATTTTTAAAATTCATTAATTATCTGTGCAACAATACTCGCTTATATTTAGATATTTTTAATGTTTTATTGTCTTGTATGTTTCAGTTTGTATGAGCGCTTACAAGTTGTTAGTGGCGTTCCTTTGACTATAATATTGGGCGTAGGTGGAACTATCGTTGCTTTCGGGATCAGTGTTATACTGTCTGTGAGCATTTCTTTCTTTCCGTTATATTTTTATTTAATACTCATTCTTAACCTCTTACTGAGCTTAATATATATATATATATATATATATATATATATATATATATATATATATATATATATATATATATATATATATATATAAATAAATATTTATATTATATATAATCTGTGTGTGTGTGTGTGCTTTACTATTCTTCAGGGTTTTGGTGATTATTTATTCAAAGCTATCTTCGCTATTATAGTTATAATGAATTTGCTTATTGGAGCAATAATATGCTACCTCGGGCAACGATTAACTGATTTGGTAAAATATTTAAATAAATTTTAATATTTTTTCGTCTGTTGTTACTCTGTTTTACATGGTTTGATCTTAGTTTGCCAGGAGACTATATGTTTGCGGAAGAGCTGACTTAAACAATAAATTAATACAAAAATATTTGAAAAGTAAACAACATAAATACATTTAGAGATAACCTTTAAATCAAGTAATGCAAGCAATAAAATGTTTTATATTGATAGTATCTTATTAATATTTATCAGGGAGAGATTGTGAGAGAGGAGCTATACTTCACTAACTGGTACGATTGGCCTGAAGACATGAAGAGATCTCTCAGGATCATGTTGGCCAGGACTCTGCAACCTCCATCACTCACTTCAGCTTACTTTACTATTAAACCAAACTTCGACACATACGCAACTGTAGGTATCAACCTTAACTTGACGTTAGCGACAGAATATTTGTCTCGCCGAAGAAGGCCGAAGCAAAGAGTAGAGTCGGGTACGATCGGGCCTTGCCCCACCTCTACTTTCAACACTCTATAGTCAACCCTCTTTTACCTATGCTTCTCTCAAGGTCTTAACCACTATGACTATTCATAAAGGCGGAAATACACATGCTAGTAAAGAAGCATGTCAGTGGCGAGTTACTAGCACGTCAGTAGCTGGCATGCTGCTGACGCTGTGTACATTTGCCAGTAAACAGCATGCTAGTATCATCCGGATGATCGGTCTTGTGCGAGCTACTATAGCACAAGACAATACACATTCCAGTCACAGTTCTAGTTTTGAAACAGGCACACCTTTCTTGCCTTCTTTTAGCCGGAATAAATTATTAAATAATTGTATTTTATTTAATTAATTTTGATAGTTTTATTAATTGTATCACTGTACCTTATGAATGTATCGGTGCGGAATGAAATAAACCAGATTGTTCTGTTACTTGCAAAAACTGTGTTTTAAAACATATGCAAAATAATAAAAAGACACGAAGAGTGTGGGTAAAGATTAGATAGCTAGAAGGGAATTAGGTGTGTACATGAAGCGAGTCAGTGGCTACTAAATGAAATGCGGTTCGGGGACGTCAATGGTTTTTGGAATCTATTGCGAATGCTTCCGGAGAAAGTAGATGAGTTGTTGTAAGATACCCGCGAAAGGAAGGAACGCAACTGAAGACTGAAGGGCTGAGGGAGACTCGTGCTAGCTACTAGCAACCTTTCGCTGGCAGGCCTGCTTACGCGTGCCTTATCAGTTCCCCCTCCCCTCGACTCGTGCCACTGGCAAGACAAAAATCAAACCTCGTGCGATGTATTCGCATGCTTTTTACTCGCATGCTATTTGATGTATACACATGCCAGTAGCTCTCCTCTGCGAGCTACTCGTAGTTTTTGTGCGAGTAACTAGCATGTGTATTTCCGCCTTAATAATAATAACACAAACATATAGACGGCGATACAAATATTCTGTCGCTAACGTCTAGTATCAACCTTACCCTTCAGGGTAAGCGTACGCTGGACGTAAAGGTGTACTACCTCCAGATGGTACATCTGAATAAGCTTAATTCGTACGACTTGGGTGCTTAGTTGTAAAACTTTATCAAATGAGATCAATATTATTTTTATTTTAAGTGTTTCTTGGGAAATTATGTCGTCTGACCCACTTTATTTTATTTTTGGAACGAAAATAATTTTGGCGTCTGGAGCCCGGGAGTGAATCCAAACAAAACCACCGTCACGAACTGGACCGATGACGATAACTTGAGTAAAAGATGACCGATTTGGTTGAAATTGTTGGACATGTTCATTTTACCAATGCCCAGGACAAGTAGGTTGGACAACGATATCTGCCCAAGCGTTCACGCGCAACGCTCGTGTTAACTTAAAATTTAAACATTTTAGGAATTTTAGGACGGGAAAAAATTCCAACTTCTTCACCTATCCATTCCATATTCCATATTCTTACCTATGAGATAAACAATTTTTATAAATAATTTCTTTTAGTAAAAATAAAATTGATACTGCTATTAGTCCAGGAGATAGCGTGCAAAATAGTGTCTGACAAACATCAAGCTAGAATTTTGTATACATGTCACTCTTTTTGCGCCTTTTAGAATATGTGGTCGGCTAAGTTCGTCTGCAGGACATAGCTTGGCAATAGGCGTTTGAAAAAAACAAACCGGTGGAGAGCGGCCAATTCTCACCAATTATGGTGGACAATGTGATTTTCATGATCCTGAGTACAGAATTAGTTAGTAAACCAAAAATCAAGTCGATGTTATTTTCACATTTGATATGTTAGTTATTCAAATATTACTAAAAATCAACGTGTCACCTGTCAAGGGACAAACTAAAATCAACTTGAGTTTCCGTCTACTAACTAATTCTGTACTCAGGATCATGAAAATCACATTGTCCACCATAAATGGTGCTCTCCACCGGTTTGTTTTTTTCAAACGCCTATTGCCAAGCTATGTCCCGCAGACGAACTTGGTCGACCACATATTCTTAAAAGGTGCTAAAAGATTGACTTGTATACAAAATTCTAGCTTGATGTTAGTCAGACACTTTATGGAGTGTTAGAGATCGCTAAATTTATTAAAGCGGGCCTAAACCTTTAAAATAGAGACAACGTTTTTACCGATATCTTACGTTCTAATGTAACGATCTGAAAGAAACTTCATACACATCGTCTTAGGTGCAATTGAAACAGGCTTGTAAAATTTAAATCTGATACAAGCAGAAGTTTTTGTGTTGTGAAGTGATATATTTAATAATATTTTAAATTGTGTAGGCCGGGTATGTAGGGAACAGTCCTGTTCCCTACTTACTAAAACTATCCTATTTAACTATCAACTCATCATGATTAACTTTTTTCTCAATATTTAATACATATTTATTGCAAGACGCTCGCTTTAATGATAAAATAAATGCTTTTCTTTTAATTTTTCCTCAACTCCGCTAAGTGGAAATAGTTAGTTATTTTGAATTTTGTCTCTTTTCTAACTCCGCCATGTATAAGTAGTTAGCAACGAATACTTAGCAGTGTTATTTTATCATTTATAATTAATGAAAAGAGTAAGGGACTTCGTTCCTACCTGGTGTCCCACGGCATCTCACGTATTTTTTCTAATTTTAATAGGTATTTTTTTTCTTAAAAACAAATTGTTCCTAGGTAACGTAGATAATTAGGGTAGGGGTGGAAAAATATGTCATCATCCCAAACCCTACACTAATAATCCAAAACATGCTGGTTCCTCAACTTAATGTTTATTCCTCTTCTGCCGTCAAATTCCGCCCACCATCTCCTGTCAAAGGAATATCATAATTCTGTTTGTAAATATAATCATTTATATTCCTTTGTAATCATTTAAGACAAAGTTATATTTATTCCAATGTACTTACTTATACTTAATGTATATTTATACTTAATGTACTACTGCGAGAAAGTAAAACTAAGTAAATTAATTTAGATAAGTTATTATATCTATTTAAAGACCAACAAATCAAAACAAACATTTATTTTTATTGGAATAAATGTGGTTGCCTTAGCTAGGCAAAAACAAATCATTTCAAGGTCAGGGAAACTACTCAATTATTTATAAATGATTACTCTATAATACTGAAGAGTATTATATCCCATTTTCTGTATATCTATATAACACAAAGGGACTTTGTTTTCAATTTACATTCGGACAATGGAATATCACATTTCTGTATTTAAAATCAATCAATAAATAAAATTCTCCCGCTTACCAGTGTTTTTATTATTCGTGTTACTAACCACTTATTTTTTATTTTTTTTTTTAAATAACTTATTATATAAATTTGCATGGATCAATAACTGTTTTATATCCTTAGTATTTCATCCAATTATTTTGTTTCCAATATACTTTAGGACAGTGGAACATCATACTTTTGTATATAACATATATTAATAAATAAATTATTATTCTAAGCTTCTTCTTCTCCCGTTTTCCGGTGTTTACATGTTAGTAACCACTTAATTTATAACAAAAAGTAACTTACAATATAAATTTACACTAATCAATAACTGTTTTATATCTTTAGTGTTTTTACCCACTAGTAGAACCCCTTTATTATTTTTTTTTTTCAAATTGACCCCTTGTGCATCAGTTAATATTTTATACAGCTCGTATAACAAATTCAAACACCAATCACTGACACATCACGATATCTCTGGGACCGCTAGCCCTATGACCATGAAACTTTGTAGGTAGGTTCCTTTTACCCCCTACGTGCTTAGAAAGAAATATTTTTACAATCCACCATCTTGCTATAAGATGGTGATATATATAAAATTCGAAAATACGTTATCTCCGCGACCAATCGTAAAAGAACCTTAAAATTTGGAAGTTAACTTCCTCTTATGAGTTTATGAGATTAACAACTTTCGTTAAAGAATTTTACAATCAGCCATTTTGATTAATGATGGTGGCCATATAAGTATTTATTTATATAAGTAAAATTGTTTTGGATACTTTTTAGGGTCCGTAGGCAAAACCAAGGACCCTTATACTTTCCTGCGTGTGTCTGTCCGTCCGTCCTCTTGCGTGCTCTCACGGCTACACCTTTCGTCCGATCACTTTGAAATTTGGCATGTATGTGTCTTGTACCTGCCCAAATATTTTAAAAATATAGCGATAAAAAAAAAAAAAATAATAAAAAAAAACAGGGTAAAAAAACTTAAGGTTTAAAATTTATTTATTTTTTCTACACCGTGAGGGGTATCATATAAAAGGGTACGTCGAGCTGATTACAAACATATATAATTGAAGCGAGCATAGCGAGCTTCCTACATTCAACGAAATATGCTCCGTGTCTGTCTGTCTGTCTGTCTGTCTGTCAGTAACGTTCACGCGTGTGACGATAACTTGAGTAAAAGTTGACTGATTTTGTTGAAATTTGGTATACATGTTCCTCTTACTAATACTCAGGCTAAGTTCGTTGGACAGCGTGATCCGTCCAAGAGTTCGCGCGCAACGCTCGCTTAAACGAGAGGTACAAAAATTAAATTGGAATTTCAAGACGGGAAAAGATTCTATCATCATCTATTCGATGAGACAAACATTTTTTTCAAATAACATTTTTTACTAAAACCAACAGCGACACCGCTATGACTTAATAAAGATCGCTAAAACTATTAAAGTGGACCTAAACGTTTATAATAGAGAAAACAACCTTTTTACTGATATCTTACGTTCTAACGAAACGATTTTAATAAAACTTCATATACACCATCTAATGCACAATTGAAACAGGTATGCAAAATTTCAACTTGATACAAGCAAAATTCTTTGCGTAGTGACGAGATACATTTATAATAATTGTTTAAAAGCTACCGCGGGTGGTGAAGATTGTTATAGTCGTATAGTTTATAGGTTTGTTTAGGCAGTAAAGCTTTGTACTGAGTACCCCCACTCTTCTCTACACTACCCTCTTCCTCTTATCTTCAACTATGACATTCATCATGATTAATTAATTTCAATATTCAGTATTTCATTGCAATACGCTCGCTTCAATGATAGGGCCACGCGATGCCTAGTTATTTGGTTATAACTTTGATAGGGCGAGCGTAGGCAAGTTTTGTCGTGACGTAGTTAAGATGATGAAAAATACACAAAGTTAACTCACTAAGAAAGGGTTTATATTTTTCACCTTTTTCGTATTTATACGAAATTGACAATCACAATCACAATACAATAATAAAATATCAAAAAAAAACTTAAACCTAGTTTTTCATCTGCTTCCATGGCAACGCCCAATGCTTTTAAACTCAAACAAAAAAAATATAAAATACACCAAAAAAATCGCTTTCGCGACATTCCCAGGGAAGCGTTAAACATTAAGCTGGGTAATAATCCAAAATCGGAAATGCTGCGACTTGGTCAGCCCATTTTTTAATTTTGTCTCTTGCATCAGCCGCTGCTTGTCTTCTTGGTCGTTGCATCGATTGAAGTGGTTGCCCAGGTTGAGTTGTGTCCTTCTCGTCAACAGTTGCTTGTAACTCAAGTGGGTACAAATGTCCAATAGATCTTGTAAGCAATTTTCCTTCAGCAAGTTTAATCTTGGCCGTCCGCACGGCCCCATCCCGGCCTTGAAACAATTTAATAATTTTACCTAGCTTCCACCGACTTCGTGGATTATCCCCTCTAACTTGGACAACATCACCAAGTTGCGGATCTCCGGCTCGAATGCGCCCTTGGTTTATTTTATACTGGTACCTTTCGCGTAAACTGGGTAGATAGATATCGGACCAAACTTTCCAAAAGTTATCAAGTAGGCTTTGGTGGCGAAGCCAGAGATTTCGCACATCTCCTTGGCATAAAGTTGGTAATTCTAAGTCTTCTAGATCAATTTCTGGTTCCTCTAGACGTGGAATCAAAAAATGAGCTGGGGTCAGCGGCCGTTCGGAGTCACTGTCGTTAATATATGTAAGTGGACGCGAGTTCACGATATTCTCTACCTCTGTAAGAACGGTTTCCAACTCACTAATAGTGAGCCTCACACAACCAACGGTCCTTCTCAGGCAGTTTTTTACATTGGATATCAACCGCTCATAAAACCCACCCATCCAGGGGGAAAGTTCTGGGATGAATTTCCACATAATTTTGAAACAAGTTTTTTCAATGACCGAATTTACTGCTTTGAACTGGGTAGCGTTGTCAGATATCAACATATTAGGGTTCCCTCGGCGTGCAATGAACCTCCGAAGTACAAGTGAAAATTGAACCGCTGATAAATCCCTAGCTAACTCTAAATGAATTGCTCTAACAGTAAGGCAAGTAAATATCACACCGTAAACCTTTTGTTCCCCTTGATTAACTCTAACATAAAGGGGACCAAAATAATCTACTCCTACTACGGAAAAAGGGTTAAGTTGTGTAACTCTCTCGACAGGAAAAAGGAGCTTTAAGGCAAGCTATGGGACCTGCAAAGGCGCATCTGACTAAGATAACCAAGCTAGCGGAGGACTTCATGGAGAAGAAGGAAAAAACTGTGGATGATGGTATGTCTCTTTTATCTAGACTAAAAACTGTTACAGATCGGGTAGAACTTCTAAAATCTAAACTTTTAGACCTATCTGAGGTGGATCCGGACGAGGCTACGAAGCTAGAGGAGAAAGCCGGAGAGTACGAAACTTTACTACTGGACGCGGCAGACGTCTCAGCGAGACTACAAGTTTTCATCTCTCTAAACTCTAAAAAACTACCTCTGTTTCCTTTAACTGCTAGTAGTGATACGATCACTACTGAGGGTCCTTCTCAGTGCAAACCCAATCCCATTGCGAAGTTACCAAATTAACTCTTCCAATTTTTAGCGGGTCTATCCTAGACTGGGAGTCATTCTGGGGCTCGTTTGAAGTCGCAGTTCATGGTCAAAATTTTGAAAACATAACCAAACTAACGTACTTATTGAGTTTATTAAAAGGGGAAGCCAAACGATGTGTTGAAGGTTATAAAATCTGCCCCGAGAACTATGATACGGTTGTAGACGTCCTTAAAGATAGGTATGGGGATAAATCCGTGAATATACACGCGCATTATAGTGCTCTAAAGAAATATACCTAAAGCTGATAGTAATACTATCTCTTTACGGCAAACTATTGATAAAATAGAATTACATTTACGAACTCTAACCACTTTAGGTGAAAATACTGATGGGAATCTTTTTGTTTCATTAATTTATAGTAAATTGCCCTCAGATATTTTAATAAAAATTAATGAAATGGGGATTTCAACCACGAAAGACCTTAGGAAATCTCTTTTAGGACTTGTTAAGGCGAGGGAAAAGGCAGATTATTTTACAAAAAATGAGTGTGAAATAAATAGTGGAAATGGCGACCTTTTTAATGTGACAAATAAAAATTATGACAGTGACGTGACCAAACAATATCACTTGACAACCGAAACCCTTGCGGCACCAGAATCAAATGAAAAATTTAAAAATAAATCTAAATGTCAAACTAATCAAAATATTTCAGCTGGTTTTATAAAATGTTTATATTGTCAATCGGACCACTGGAGTGATGAATGTCAAAATTATAAAACACTAAATGAAAGAAAGGAAAGAATTAAAGGGCGATGTTTTATTTGTTTACAAAAACATTCAATAAAAAATTGTAAAAACTTTAAGCCGTGTGCCCACTGTCAGATGAGACACAATCATCACAGAAGCATGTGCCCAACTAAATTTCCCGAAGTTCATGCACAAGTAACTGAGGTCAGGGAAAGTAACAACGAAACTGATGTCTCGCTCTTATCGGGAGGGGAATCTGTTGTAATGCAAACAGCAACTGCATGCGTCAAAGGGCCGAACGGGAGTTTTTCTACTCGAATATTGTTAGACGGGGGTGCCCAACGAACTTATATAAACCAGGCACTTGCACAAAAATTAGGAGCACCGGCATTAGAAACTCAATATCTTTCCGTGTTTACTTTTGGAAATTCCACTGCCAATAACATCAAAAGCACTCTAACAAAATTAAAAATTTGTTTAAACAATAATAAAACATTAGATATCTACGCTAATGTTGTTCCGGTTTTAACCGGCAACTTTAAAACCAATACTTTCGACCCAACAGAGATTGATACTAAGTTCGCTAATTATAAAATAGCCGACAAAAACCCTGATATGCCAATAGACATTATACTTGGCAATGACTATTACTGGGATATAGTAACAGGAGAAAAAGTCGAGATTAAGTCCGGTTTATACTTATTTAATTCAAAATTAGGATGGATCTTAGCAGGAAGGCAGCCTTTTACAATTCCATCGTCAAATAGTGTAGCTAGTTGCGCAATACTTAATAATGAGCTTTTACCATCAGTGTGTTTGAAAGATCTTTACGCTCTTGAAAACATAGGAATAACGGACTCGCCGTTTAGAGATGAGGAAGATAAGGCTGTAGAGAATTACTATAGAACTACGCAGATTATTGATGGTAGATATGAAGTTAGGTGGCCTTGGATTAGTTTTCCTCCAGATTTACCTACAAACTATTATCTTGCCTTAGGTCGTTTGAAAACTTTACTTAGAAAGTATAAGGCAGACAGGACTTTTTTGAATACCTACAATGAAATCATAGAGGAACAGCTAAAACTAGGGATAATTGAAAAGGTAGAAGGTCGCCATACTAAAACTCATTATTTAGCTCATCATCCGATTTTTAAAGCAAACAAAAATGTTCGCATAGTTTATGATGGGTCAGCTAGGCAGAGTAAGACAGACTGTAGTCTTAATGATTGCTTATACAGTGGACCACTTCTTTTGGAAAGTTTGATAGGCATATTGATTAGGTTTAGGACTTACCCTTTTGCGGTTGTTGCTGATGTAGAAAAGGCTTTTTTACAACTTGGTCTCTATGAAAGGGACAGAGATTTTGTAAGATTCTTATGGCTTTCAAATGTAGACAGTATTAGCTTAGATCATTTAGAGAACAGCGTTCAAATCTATAGATTCTGTAGAGTACCTTTTGGTATAGTGTCTAGTCCGTTTCTTCTAAATATGACCATACTTACTCAATTAAGAGAGTCTTCTAATCCATGGAAAGAGGTACTAATGAGATCTTTTTATTCTGACAACATGGTAACAGGGTTGCAAGATGAGAAAGATTTAAAGGACTTTTATTTTAAAACTAAAGAGGATTTCAAAGGGGCATCTATGAACTTACGACAGTGGTCAACAAACTCGCAAGGCTTAAATAAGATAATTCCAGAAGATGAGCGGGTGTCTAAAACTAAGCTGGATGTCTTAGGACTTGTATGGGATACAAAAAATGACTGTTTAGGCTTTAAAAATAATATAAAAACAGTATCTTCTACAGTGAGTAAAAGATCAGTTTTAAAACTTCTCGCCTCCATATATATATATCACAATCACAATACAATAATAAAATATCAAAAAAAAACTTAAACCTAGTTTTTCATCTGCTTCCATGGCAACGCCCAATGCTTTTAAACTCAAACAAAAAAAATATAAAATACACCAAAAAAATCGCTTTCGCGACAAGTTTGAAGTGGGTGTAAAACGTGTCCCCCTCCCCCCCACTCTATCTCGCTTATGTGAATTGCTAAAAATCTGAAAAAATTCCTGAACATTCTTCGACCAAAAGTAAAGATACCACTTTTTGGAAATTTCGAAAAAAATATTATTTTATTTTTTATCGACAAAATACGTTTTTTTTTTTTTTTTTTTTATAATTATGGTCATTTCGGTGTATTTATATGGTTGTAGTCCGGTTCAGTGGCAAAAAATACTTTATCAGAGTGTGTTTTGAGAATATCAGACCCTTAGAATTGTTCAAAGTAAGCTTTTTAGCATTTTAAAAAAAAACACTGTTTATACACTTTACAGTTAAACACTATATAGTGTGGCCTACGGACCCTAGCTGTGTGCTGACTAGCACACACTTGACCTGTTTATTAGTTTTATACATTCCGAAAACCGAATCCGGCCTTAAATTTTTTCGTGAATCTGGGTATGTGTGTCTGTCGCCCCAGTAAAACTTTATAGGCTCAAAACAGGCTAAGCGAAATCGATTAATGATTTTAGAGGTGAGCGCAATTTGTAGGCTTAGTTTAATCGAAAAATATTGAGTAGAACCAAAGTTATTAACAATTTTATATAAAATAATAACCTAAAAGAACTTAGGTTGACAGTGAAGGAGATTGTGAATTACCGTTTCTGTTGAGCCATCATAACTAAAACCTACAGACTCGCTAATCAAAATGTATGGGTACTTCTAGACCACCTAAAGACTCGCGGTGTTTTAGGGTTTGGTCGGAAAGCGGCCCAAACAGACTGGAAAAATCCGAAAAGTTTAAAAAGAATTGTATCCCCCCTTAACAAATTAATTTTTTTTCTGTATTTATCATTAAAATCCAACAATCGTAGATAAAGTACGGTACGCAACTCGTGTGAAAACTGCATTATGCTTTGCTTGTGTGGTTTTACTACTCGCTATCGCTCGGGTGCAAACTCCACGCTCACATGCAAAATGATACTTTCCGCACTAGACGCGTAATGTTCTATTATCCAAGAGGAAAGGGTATAGAAACAAGGGGGAGAGATTTAGGATACTCTATGGTATCTAGATATTCTCTCTTAGTAATATAAATCAAATTAAAAATTACATTAAATTAAAACACCCTCCGAAGTGTAGCATGGGAATTCAGCTAGTATATTTTTATAGTGTACCTACGTTCTAAGAAAGTAAAAAGAACAATTTAAAACAAAACGATAAAAATCGGAGCAAAATATAAAAATGAGTTAGATACGATATATTTACTCTCAAAATTTCTCCTGAGCAAGAGGTTCTGAAGGTTGGTATGTTTTGAGATGTCAAGTCGTGCGACTACACGACTACACGTGGCCTTTAGTTGTACGACTGGACGTGGTCTTTAGTTGTATGACTACACGTGGCCTTTAGTTGTACGACTACACGTGGCCTTTAGTCGTACGACTAGACGTGGTCTTTAGTTGTATGACCCCAGTTCAGTGTACGCTTATCTTTAGGCCAGGTTCACACGACGCCTATTTGATTCGATTTTTTCACGTATACGGTTATATCGAATACGAGGCAGTATTTAACATGACGACTATTATTCGATTCGATTGATCCACAGCGAGGGGCGCAACTCGACAGTACCGACCCAGTCAGCATACAGTAGTCATCGTGGATCCACAATCTACGCGTTCCACTTCTTTTATATCGGTATAGACCGGTGCACAAGAAACGTTTTAGAAGGTACTGGGTACATCCTCTACTAATGACTGGTCCACAGCGAGAAAGAAAGGTTTAAAAAGTTTTTCCTTGACTTGAGAAATGATGAATATTTTTAATTATTTTCGTAAGTCGATGGCTAGAGCTTGAATTATTAGCAAGATTGGAGGATTCGATTCTTCCGCTAATATAGAAACAAATATCAAGTGTGGATAAATATTTATTTTTTTCCATGCATTTTGCGTTATAGCCTTATTTTTATAATTGTCCAATGACTTATCCCACAAATTAGGATGTTATTAAATTAACTTCGTCAGGACTTCGTCTTCCATCTTGACAAGAGTGACGTCCAACAAGTAACAACTCGTCTTGCACTCTTAAATAGCTGACGGACTTTTAAACTAGTTCGAGAGAAGTTAGTCTATGTAAACAACACAATATAAACATAAGCGCTACTGCATCTCGTATACACTAAAATACATTCGAGATTTGTCGAATCGTAGTGACAATACACGGGAAAATAGTTTCACAAACACGGGATTTTACCACTTGAGCTCTTGCACGAGTAACTTAATATAATATTCATTGCCACTACTCTATTCAATAAGTAGTAGTAGTAGTTACCTAGTACTTCCTACGAGACGGGTAGGACGAACCACTTGTTCGAACCTAGCAATCAGGCCTTATAGTAGACCCATTTTACTTGCCCCGTGGTGGAGAATTCCAGCTACTTCACACATCATACATTTGTACATTGTACCGCCGAAGCGAGTATGATGTGGTCATTAGTAAGCTATATGAGCGTGCTTCAAGGTGTGGGGGAAGAGGACCCCTCAGGGGGTCCCCTCGCCCTACTCCGACCTCGAACCATAGATACAGATCACATTTCATGACACGGATCGAACCCACTAGACGACGTGGGGGAAGAGAACCCCTCAGGGGGTGTCCCTCGCCCTACTCCGACCTCGAACCATAGATACAGATCACATTTCATGACACGGATCGAACCCACTAGACGACGTGGGGGAAGAGAACCCCTCAGGGGGTGTCCCTCGCCCTACTCCGACCTCGAACCATAGATACAGATCACATTTCATGACACGGATCGAACCCACTAGACGACGTGGGGGAAGAGAACCCCTCAGGGGGTGTCCCTCGCCCTGCTCCGTCCGCAATTCATACATGCATTCAGTGTATCACGGCCCGGGATCGAACCCACGACCTCGAGTTGCCTCGACTCAGCGATAGCTGAGCGCGGTGTCTTTACGACCTCGGCCACCCTGGCTCCCCCTCTATTCAATAAAATCCCGTATTCGGTATAAAATATTGTCGTGTGAACCTGGCCTTTATAGTTTTAAAGTATGCATGTTATGTTTATAATTTTATATTAATTAAATTATTTTGCCCCAGCTAGAAAGGAAACCAAAATAAAAATGGCTGACTAGGTTACAGCAAGCTTGCCTTCAGAATTAATAAATATTAATAAAATTGAACTTAACCACTTCATTCTGTATCTAACCAATAACCAGAAGCATATATGTGCCAAATTTCGTTGTAATTGATCAATTTTTACTCCAGTTATCGTTAGACAAACTAACACACAAAATTTTCAAAGCACAATTGTCTCTGAAATGAAGAACACACTACGCTCGTTCAAAAATTAGGATGAAATTCGGTTTTTAAATTGGTCTTTTTACGTAAATGCTTCATCTAGGGCCTTCAATGAAAGAGCAGGACCCTCTGAGTAAAAATATATATATTTGCTTTCGTTTTTTGTACAAATTCATCTTTGCGCCATATGCCCTTGAAAATTTCGTTTTTGTGCCCATCCCCCCTCTATTTTTTATAGACAAAACTTAATTAAATCATAGTTATTCTTTGTCAAAATATAATGGAAAACTGCTTTTAATTATTAAATGCTTGATTAATTGTTTTTTTGTTTTTTTTTAGATGATTAACACAGCGTATTCATTTATAAACGTCTTGTTAGCGTTCCAACAATAACCGGTTCTTCTAACTCCGGAATACAGCTGTTACTGAACTTATGTTACTTACTTTATGTTACGTCAGTAACAGGGGCGGATCCAGGGGGGGGCGAGGGGGGCGACCGCCCTGGGCCCCGCTCCTTGGAGGGCCCCGCGCCATAGATAATTAAAATAAAATACTTATACTTTACAGAAAAATTTATATTTCATAGTGAAGATTGTCCGCGGGGCCCCGTGCCATGTACAAAACATGAAATATTAGAATTATAAAATTCAGGAATTTAGTTTACATGATAGAGCCTAATACCTAACTACCTTTTCGCGGGGCCCCTCGCTATAAAAAAGTCAAATAAATAAGTTATAAAATATAGATTAATTTGTTTTATGTTTAAATAGCCCGCGGGGCCCCGCGCCATATAAAATTAAGTGAGTTAACGTCCTAGTGTTTCTCACCCTCCCCCATTTCAAAATGATGACGATTTTGTTATTTATTCTGTGGGGCAAATCTTCATTATGTGCCCCACCTATATCTAAACATCCAATTTAATTAGTTTTTTTTTCAAACTGTTCCTTTTTACATTACAAAAACGATTTCGGTTGTAGCATCTCAATATATTCATTTTTTTTTAATTTTAGGGAAAAGTATGGAAGGATATGGTAAGTTTAGGTTGAGTTTAGTACTTTTTGATCTGACCTAACAATAACCTTCTATCATTACCCATTAAAACGTGACATTTCGTGAATTTTTTTAAACAAATTAATACAACACTAAATTTATCGAGATACTACATAACCTTAATCGTTTGACAATGTACAGAGATATGTAAAAAAGACAAATCCTGTAAAAAGGAATAGTAAAAAAACTAAGTATATCGGACAGTAAGAAATAATTAGGCCAATTAGTGCAGTTTTACCAATTGATGTCAAAGAGGAACTTCACCTCAGAGATGCATATAAACGCTGTTTTGAGAGGTCATATTTACAAAAATTTTCCGGGGGAGGACCCCCGGACCCCCCTTAAAATGTGTCTTTGAAAATTAAACTAAAAACTCGGCACTAAAATAGAACGTTATAAGCTGGGAATATGAATTCTAGGAGTAAATTTAAAGTACTTGAGTCTGGATTTCAAATTATAGGACCGATCACACATAACACACCTTAACTTTTTATTTACAATGATAATTTAACCATAAAACCCAACATATCATGAAGAAGAATAAATAGTTAAGTATAACAGAGCTTAATTATTACAATAAAAATGTTTCTTTTCGATTACGTTTGCAAAAAAATGGTGATTAGTTGAAAACTATATAATTTGAGGGGTTTATGTTCAAATAATATGTTAGATTAAAATCATGAGCAGAATTGTAATTATTTTAAAAGTTTTGAATTGTTTTGAGAGCAAAAACGTTTGACTGGCCCTAAGTGAAGGGAATTAGCCGTATAATAGGATCAATTTATAAGTGGTTTATTATTAAGTTACTTTATTGTTTTTTATCAGCAATCCCCGCTCTATCCTAGGGGGCCCCGCCATTTTATTTTGCCCAGGGCCCCGCAAGATCTAGATCCGCCACTGGTCAGTAACATAACGTCTTCTTCTCTTTCTTGTAATGTTTATAAACGATTAAATAAATCTTGTATAGGTAAATTACAGTTCATAAAGTTATGATAAATATATTATCTAAGGTCACAATGCAATATAATATACTCATTGTATCACAATTTAGTTTCTTGTAAAGTGATCGAGAATTTGTGAAGGTAAGAGTAATGCAATATAATCATTGTATCACTATTTAGTTTCTTGTAAAGTGATCGAGAATTTGTGAAGGTAAGAGTAATGCAATATAATCATTGTATCACTATTTAGTTTCTTGTAAAGTGATCGAGAATTTGTGAAGGTAAGAGTAATGCAATATAATCATTGTATCACTATTTAGTTTCTTGTAAAGTGATCGAGAATTTGTGAAGGTAAGAGTAATGCAATATAATCATTGTATCACTATTTAGTTTCTTGTAAAGTGATCGAGAATTTGTGAAGGTAAGAGTAATGCAATATAATCATTGTATCACTATTTAGTTTCTTGTAAAGTGATCGAGAATTTGTGAAGGTAAGAGTAATGCAATATAATCATTGTATCACTATTTAGTTTCTTGTAAAGTGATCGAGAATTTGTGAAGGTAAGAGTAATGCAATATAATCATTGTATCACTATTTAGTTTCTTGTAAAGTGATCGAGAATTTGTGAAGGTAAGAGTAATGCAATATAATCATTGTATCACTATTTAGTTTCTTGTAAAGTGATCGAGAATTTGTGAAGGTAAGAGTAATGCAATATAATCATTGTATCACTATTTAGTTTCTTGTAAAGTGATCGAGAATTTGTGAAGGTAAGAGTAATGCAATATAATCATTGTATCACTATTTAGTTTCTTGTAAAGTGATCGAGAATTTGTGAAGGTAAGAGTAATGCAATATAATCATTGTATCACTATTTAGTTTCTTGTAAAGTGATCGAGAATTTGTGAAGGTAAGAGTAATGCAATATAATCATTGTATCACTATTTAGTTTCTTGTAAAGTGATCGAGAATTTGTGAAGGTAAGAGTAATGCAATATAATCATTGTATCACTATTTAGTTTCTTGTAAAGTGATCGAGAATTTGTGAAGGTAAGAGTAATGCAATATAATCATTGTATCACTATTTAGTTTCTTGTAAAGTGATCGAGAATTTGTGAAGGTAAGAGTAATGCAATATAATCATTGTATCACTATTTAGTTGCTTGTAAAGTGATCGAGAACATGTGAAGGTAAGAGTAATGCAATATAATCATTGTATCACTATTTAGTTTCTTGTAAAGTGATCGAGAATTTGTGAAGGTAAGAGTAATGCAATATAATCATTGTATCACTATTTAGTTGCTTGTAAAGTGATCGAGAACATGTGAAGGTAAGAGTAATGCAATATAATCATTGTATCACTATTTAGTTTCTTGTAAAGTGATCGAGAATTTGTGAAGGTAAGAGTAATGCAATATAATCATTGTATCACTATTTAGTTGCTTGTAAAGTGATCGAGAACATGTGAAGGTAAGAGTAATGGAATATAATCATTTTATCACTATTTACACTACACGCAAGTGAAGGCGAAATCAATGCAAAATAATCGTGTATCTTTGATTTAAATGTTAAACAAATAGTTATTTATGTAACTAGGCAGCAAAATGGAATTTTTATGGCGAATGATTAAGTTAGCCTCCGAGCCGGAGGCGAGGTCAGGCTTTGGAAATTAACTGCCGAGGCAGGTAATTTATTCGATTGATTGGCAATATATCAATGAGGCAGAAATGTTTCCTTTGCTGCCTTGTTCCATACAATATTTTTCTTACTGGTGGCAGAAAAATGTTTCCTATAAATAATATTGATTACATAATACTTACTTAACATACTATAATTGAACTATTTAAATTAAAAAAAAAAAAAAACAAAAAAAAAAACAAAAAAAAAACAAGAATGCAATATCAAATGTTAAAATTATAAAAAAAATGAATTGACAGAAATTCAGTAAAAACTAAACAAAATGATGATAATTGACGAGCGGCAGTGTTGCCACTAATTTAATTATTTATGATTATTTTAAGACCTACTATTTTCTAAAATATTTTTATTTCTTTTTTTATCTTTTTACTCCATTCTATTTCATGAATATAATCTATTATATAAGTATTTATAAACCTTTTTTTTTTATAAATTCGTAATATGTTTAAGGAAAATTGTTCAAATAATTTAAGTACATATAAGATTAAATAAAACAAAAGGTTGTTTGTTTATTTATTCGTAGCGGGGAATGTGGGCGTGGCTTGGCCTGGAATAATCCTCAGCAAAATAAGATTTTGCCGCCTAGGCAGCAAAATCATATTTTGCTGCGTATTGTAAAGTTTTCTTGAAACCTCAGATAAATTAAATTTCCATGCATAACAGTTCAATTACTACGTTCACACATAGTTTTGAAAGAGTTTCGGATCCAATTCGTTTTCAAAACGATTCCCGTTCACACAACAAAAAATACAGGTGATCAAAATATTTGTTTTCGAAATCTCGTAACGGTGGCGTCAAGAGTAAAACCTTCTTTCTTGTTACCTAATATGTCCACGAATTTTTACATTTTATTTACAAGTTATTAAAAGTTTTTACAGGTTCTTTATTATTTTTTCTTTATTTATTGTATTAACTTTTGTTTAAAAACGTTTTTGCAGTTTAAAAAAAAAGAAACGAAAGCACACGAAAACTTAAAAGCTTCAAGAACTTAAAAAGTGGAAAAGAGTAAAATAACCTGATATCTCAATTCCCTCCACGATCTGTTCATACGAGCGTTTTGAATTTCGATCCCCCGTTCCGATCACGTATTTTTGGTGGAGCGGATTTAACCCGATACGATCCGTCGATCTCCGTTCGTACAGCGTTTTGAACCAGCGGATCGTTTTCAAAACCGTTTCCAAAACGATGTGTGAACGTAGTAAATAATACGTAATTTTGCTGCCGCGCTAGTAGGATTTTTTTTTTTTGAGGTACTAAGTTTTTAATAAAATTGATGAAAGGGTGTTGTCTTTTATTTTAAATAATATAAATATGGATTATTTTCTTCAGATAATTACATTGTTTACTAAGTTGTGATGCTAGGTGTACCCTGATATAATATTTGTATGTAGAATGTGGATCCTTAAAAGGTAAGGAGAAATAAAACACTACTACATTAAACCATGTAGTAGTGTTTTATTTCTTCTTACCTTTTAAGGATCCACATTCTACATACATACATTATTTACTAAGTTGTGATGCTAGGTGTACCCTGATATAATATTTGTATGTAGAATGTGGATCCTTAAAAGGTAAGAAGAAATAAAACACTACTACATTAAACCATGTAGTAGGGTTTTATTTCTTCTTACCTTTTAAGGATCCACATTCTACATACATACATTATTTACTAAGTTGTGATGCTAGGTGTACCCTGATATAATATTTGTATGTAGAATGTGGATCCTTAAAAGGTAAGAAGAAATAAAACACTGCTACATTAAACCAAGTAGTAGTGTTTTATTTCTTCTTACCTTATAAGGATCCACATTCTACATACATACATTATTTTCTTAAGTAAAGTAAAGACAGACAGGACTTGATACTCTTGCATCACCTCGGGCTGCAACAAATTGCACTTACTTATGAAAAGCTACTTTACATTAAAGATGTTTATTATAGCATTAAGTACATACTATTAATATTGTAACTTATTATAATTCTACATGTTATTTTATTTTACTTGACATAACCACTCTTTCTATCCTAGCACCTTTGATTTAATTGAAGTTTTGATTTAATATTTTAACTTATTAAAAAAAAAAAATAAATAAATAATATGCGTGAGACTCTCACGCGTTAGAAGCAAAACTTGTTTGGTTCTAGAAACAGTTAATTTTATGCATTGCGACTGGAGTGGTAGCGAAGAGCGAAAGAGCAAGGCGAATAGCCTGGTACCACAGTAAGGGAATGGTGAAGTCCCTGTCTGAAGGCGAATAGCCTGGTACCACAGTAAGGGAATGGTGAAGTCCCTGTCTGAAGGCGAACAGCCTGGTACCACAGTAAGGGAATGGTGAAGTCCCTGTCTGAAGGCGAACAGCCTGGTACCACAGTAAGGGAATGGTGAAGTCCCTGTCTGAAGGCGAACAGCCTGGTACCACAGTAAGGGAATGGTGAAGTCCCTGTCTGAAGGCGAACAGCCTGGTACCACAGTAAGGGAATGGTGAAGTCCCTGTCTGAAGGCGAACAGCCTGGTACCACAGTAAGGGAATGGTGAAGTCCCTGTCTGAAGGCGAATAGCCTGGTACCACAGTAAGGGAATGGTGAAGTCCCTGTCTGAAGGCGAATAGCCTGGTACCACAGTAAGGGAATGGCGAAGTCCCTGTCTGAAGGCGAACAGCCTGGTACCACAGTAAGGGAATGGTGAAGTCCCTGTCTGAAGGCGAATAGCCTGGTACCACAGTAAGGGAATGGTGAAGTCCCTGTCTGAAGATTCAATTTTGTTTTGATCTAGGCAAATTTGCCCTACCGAGCCTAATGAAGTTTCACTTAAAAAAAGTAATTATTTTATATATTATATATTAACTTATTTATTCACTTTATTAAAGCACTCTCTCTATCTTGAACTGTTAATTTTTTAAAAATAATAAAATGTTCATTAAAGCTTTTTTTCTATTATTAACAAGGTGTTTTTCTTTCTATAAAATCTTCCTCACCCTGTTTCAAGTTATCGATCCAGATTTGAATTTGATAACATATTTCATGCATGGGCGAATCCAGATCAAAACGAAAAGAGGGCAGTTTTTTTAATTATTCTTCAGTCATGGGGGAAGGGTAGTCCGGAAGGGGGGGGGGGGGGTATTATATAATATATTTTTATAGTTTGCGAGGATGAGATGTTAATTTTCTAACTAAAGCTTCCATTAATTGCCCCTTATTAACAAACTTCTATTGTCGTTAAATGCTTAACCCATTAAACTTATTTTAGCAAATAGTGATCTTTTACATGATTTATTACGGTGATGGGAGATAGTGAGCGCTCGACAGAGCTTGTGCAAAGCTATCGAAACAATATCAGCAGAGCCTTTCTAATAGTCGGGAAAAATATTCGCTTTATTTTATACCCTCAATAATATCTGGCGCCTCCTGTACCTCAATCTACATTTTTGACAAAAATTCCCTTTCTTTTTCAATGTCTTCTATATGATAGAAAGATGCTATCATTCCAGTCTTCCAATGGAACACCTCTCATGTTACACGTATGAAATTTGTGAATGAAAATAAAGGCGATAAGTCAGCAGAGCATTTGTCCTCTGTAGATGACATGTTTAAATCCAAGAAAGGAATTAGTGAAAACATTCTCCAAAATTTTCAGAACCTTCTCTAAGGATTTTTGCTATGACCGCTGCAATGCGAGAGCGATACGAGTACAATGGAATCCTAGGTAGCAGTGCTCTGATTTGCACCAGCAAGTCGAGGCTGGAACAGTGTCATGGATATTAATGACCTCACGCCATTGTCCTCTGATTCACATGGCTCATTAATGATCTCACCCACACCATGCTCACATATTTGTACCTGTAAGTCGAGGCTGGAACAGTGTCATGGATATTAATGACCTCACGCCATTATCCTCTGATTCACATGGCTCATTATTGATCTCACCCACACCATGCTCACATATTTGTACCTGTAAGTCGAGGCTGGAACAGTGTCATGGATATTAATGACCTCACGCCATTATCCTCTGATTCACATGGCTCATTATTGATCTCACCCACACCATGCTCACATATTTGTACCTGTAAGTCGAGGCTGGAACAGTGTCATGGATATTAATGACCTCACGCCATTGTCCTCTGATTCACATGGCTCATTAATGATCTCACCCACACCATACTCACATATTTGCACCAGCAAGTCGAGGCTGGAACAGTGTCATGGATATGAATGACCTCACGCCATTGTCCTCTGATTCACATGGCTCATTAATGATCTCACCCACACCATGCTCACATATTTGAACCTGTAAGTCGAGGCTGGAACAGTGTCATGGGTATACGAGCAGACCCCCTGCTATTCTTCAGACACTAACGCGCCAGCATAATATGAAAAGAAAACAATCAAATTTTAATTTTAAAATTGCAGAAAATTCATAGAGCTGTTACTTAATAAGTTGATTTCCTAATAGCTTTTCTACTATTTCTCTATGAAAACTTACGTAAACTATAGACAATGCTATATCGAATTAAAGCTTATAAAATTGCGCAGTTTTTTAAACATTTTAAACTTTACAATAGGTATAAAAATATAGAAGTTATGGAAGCCCCAATTTTTATAAACATTTGATATAATTTCCAATTTTAATGTTTTTCTTGCATTATCACAAAGTTTATAAACGTATTAAGTACTAAAAGAAGTGATTTCTTAAAGAAAATGTAATGCTCTTTACGATGCTGCAAACTGCATCTTTCTATCTTATTTAGATTTTGATTTATAACGTAGTTTATGGCTAAAAACATGACCTAAATAAAAAAATCGATATATCGATATATCTCGAAAACGAAGGTCCGTAGGACCCATGGTTACTTGACATTTTTGGTCAGAAATTTGATGTAGATTCATAGGTTTTTCTCTGTAGGTACTTATGCGGAACACCCTGTATATATATATATATATATATATATATATATATATATATATATATATATATATATATATATATATATATATATATATATATATATATATATATATATATATAGATTTTCCGAGAATTCTAATGGTATGACATTCTTAGGTAAATCTTCCTTATCCGACTAAACTTTTTACTTTCTCATACATTGTTGAGGTCCCCTGAGTCCAAAAAAGTGGTTTTTAAAAAATATCTGTTTGCAGTCAGCGCAGAGCCTATTTTTATGATATGTTCAGACAAATCACATAGTCCAGGAGATAGCGTGCAAAAAAGTGTCTGACTAACATCAAGCTAGAATTTTGTATACAAGTCAATCTTTTAGCGCCTTTTAAGAATATGTGGTCGGCTAAGTTCGTCTGCGGGACATAGCTTGGCAAAAGACGTTTGAAAAAAACAAACCGGTGGAGAGCGGCCATGTCTCACCAATTATGGTGGAAAATGTGATTTTCGTGATCCTGAGTACAGAATTAGTTAGTAGACCGAAAATCAAGTCGATGTTAGTTTGTCCGTTGACAGGTGACCACGTTGATTTTGATTAATATTAGAATAGCTAACCTATTAAGTGTGAAAATAACATCGACTCGATTTTTGGTCTACTAACTAATTCTGTACTCAGGATCATGAAAATCACATTGTCCACCATAAGTGGTGAGACAAGGCCGCGCTCCACCGGTTTGTTTTTTTCAAATGCCTATTGCCAAGCTATGTCCCGCAGACGAACTTAGCCGACCACATATTCTTAAAAGGCGCTAAAAGATTGACTTGTATACAAAATTCTAGCTTGATGTTAGTCAGACACTTTTTTGCACACTATCTTCTGGACTAACACCCCGAGACAAGAAAAATATTTTGGCTCAAAATCGCTGATTGTCGCTATAATAACTTGACCCTTTTAGAGAAATATAATTTGTTTATTCACAGAGATCTGACAATCGCTCGTTCCTTCTCGGTTTCTCGAAAGTGACTCCCGTTTTACTTTTTTCAGTTGTGATTCTAAAATAATTCGGTTGCCGTGGTGCCGGTATTTTTTCACAATAACAAATTAAACTAAATGTAATAATTCAAATACATCCGGCACCTACGGTTCCGAACATCGATCTTACTATATACAATATTTCATCTACAGGCGGCAAAAATATAAATCTGCAAAAATACCATCATATTATATTTATGAACTATGTATATATTAATAAGATAATAATATATTAACTAAAATATTTTTACTTTTCCTCACTACTAATAGTAGGAAAAGTATTGTTTTATATTTAAAATAAGATGCTTGAATAATCAAATAATAAAATTAAAAACATAATAATAAAATATATACATGATATAAATATACAAAATAAATATAAATAACTAGCTGGATACCCGTGCTTCGCTACGGAGTGTGTTATTTTTAATTTGATGGGTTTATAAACTACCATAGAAGCATTTAAATTATTTTACTAAGCAAGAATATCTATATTCTATCCCTTCCCCTTATTTCTATACCCTCTCCCATTTGATAAGGTAATTTGCTAATATCCTAAATTAGTAATTGATTCCGACTACTGAAGAAAAATTCTTAAAAGAAACTTTCCTGGAAAAGCAGCGGTATTTTCCTTCTGTATCTCCCCGTAGCTTTTCACATCCCTTGGTTGATTTTGGATTTATCTTTTATTAATATATGTAGCGAAATTCGCGATTACAGAATTAACAGTTTCCTAAATGTAGTGATTATAGGTGATTTAGTCTTAAAAGTAGGACATAAATGGCCGCCATCTTGAAAATGAGTGAGTATTGGGAATGAAACATTGTCAGTAATTTGCCAGGGAGAAGACAAATATGTGTGTCAAATTTAGTTAAGATATCCCAAAGAATCGAGGAGCCTATAAAGAACAAACGCACACACACACACATACGT
Source organism: Gerris lacustris (assembly GCA_951217055.1). Taxonomy (NCBI): domain Eukaryota; kingdom Metazoa; phylum Arthropoda; class Insecta; order Hemiptera; family Gerridae; genus Gerris; species Gerris lacustris. The sequence continues at coordinate 12,058,719 of OX578286.1, forward strand.
TGACTTTTATATATGAAGGGTTTTCATTAATTTGACTTTTGTACCCCGTACCCCTGTGTACCAAAATTTAAATTTCGAAAATTCATTTAGACAGTGATTTTCCCCTTGCTTTGAAATTTTCATTGAGATCGGACTAAAACTGTAGATTAGTATAAAGAACATACACACACACTTATATACATAGATATAGATATACATTTCCATTTTACCCCCCTCCTAAATGAAAATATGCATATAAGTAATATTTTATCTTTTAAAGAGATTTTCAACGATATGCATCATAAAGGGTATCTATTACTTTCACATTTGTACCCCGAACCCCTGTGTACCAAAATTTTAATTTCGTTATCTCATCGGACTAAAACTGTAGATTTGTATAAAGAAAAGAAACACACACACATACGTTGACTTTTATATATATGTACATATATATATATATATATATATATATATATATATATATATATATATATATATATATATATATATATATATATATATATATATAAAATATGAAATATAATAATAAGAAGCTTCGAAATATTAACAATAAGTCAGAATAGCAATCTAAATCTATCTACAATGAATCAGCAACAAAATACAAAACACGCCTTTATAACAAACAAAGCATCTGAATGAATTAATGCATAAAACAATTAAACAATTTATTTCTGCCTTGCAGCCAATTCTGGGCATAGGGAGGTGAGGACAATAGTCATGTCTCTGCTGAGAACTAACCTATGCCCGTTAGATAGGTGCTTGTTGTTAATGTCATCCCCCGGCAGTCCATCTGATGACAGCCGGTCGTGGTCGTGGCTGCCTCGTTGGCTCTTGGGGTTTTTAGAGGGGTCGCCTCCCTGGGGGTGGGTGCCGGGGTTGAATGTAAACTCGACGGGGGAAGGGTGAGCCGGGTTGAACGGTGCTCTTCTGGGGGGATGGCTGCCTCTGGGGGGCCTCGGGGGGCACGGGGTAGTCGGCGGTCTTGGCCGGTCAACATCCTAAGGTCAGCACCGGCATCACTTTCCAGTGGGCTGAACTCATTTAACAACCTCTCAGCTTCAACTTTTGTTGTAGCCTTTTGAAAATTCTCTTCGTATATTTTCTTCAAACCATCTTTAAAATTTTCATAACCGGAAACCTAATATAACACCAATAAAAATTGCCGCCCCCTAAAGGCTTCCGCTCCAGGGCTATGTCTAAATGATGACCTCCATTTTCTCTGCACTGCTCAAGTCTGTTAGTAATGTAATTCATCACTCTTAACATGGTTGGGCCTGGGATCGCACTCATTTCCCGTTGAATATTCACTCGTAGTTCTTCCACAATTCTAGGCTTATCAATGTACACTTTTCCTTTATGGTAACCCCTCAGATAAAAAACACATGGGGATAAATCTGGAGAAAGTGCTGGCCATGGAATGTCACCTCGGAGTGAGATCAATCAAGGAGTGAGGGCATAGAAGCACGTAAAGTGTGCGCAGTCGCTCCATCCTGTCCTAAGAGGGATCTGACGTTGACGTAACTCAGGAAGGAGCAAGTCAGTGATCATCGTCAGGTAAAGCTCATTTATCCCCGAGTGATTTTTATTTGTAGGGTTACCTTAAGGGAAAAGTGTACATTGATAAGCCTTGAAATTTTGCAGAACTGCGAGTTAATATTCAGCGGGAAATGAGTGCGATCCCAGGCCCAACCTTGTTAAAAGTGATGACTAACTAAGCTAACAGACTTGAGCAGTGCAGAGAAAATGGAGGTCATCATTTAAGTGATGTTATTTTCGCTTCATAATGATTTTTTCGATTTGTTTTTGTTTGTGTAAGAGTCGATCTAAATTCAACAAAACAATGATAAAAATATAATCAATACTGCAATAATTATTATATAGGTAAATACATTATCTCTGAATTCTTAATGTTAATAGCTAATAGAATAATAACGATTTGAGTAGAGAATAGGAACATAGGGGGAATATATAATTAACTACATTTAACTGCTATGTTCTCTCGACGTTGATATAGAATTAATTAATATCGAAGAGTTTAGACACTTTATAAGCAATATTTGTTTCTAGGGATTTGTCAGTTAACATTCTAAGTAATCAACTGTGCAAAATGTTGGAAAATTTCAGGAAACGTTTGTCGAAACGCGTGAGCAAATTTATTAATGTGCACCAGGAAGAACACCCTGAAGACGTGATGTTTAATATCACAGAAACTAAATTAGGTTATTGTTTGTACGCGTCCGGTTCCTTTATTAAAGTCGATCCAGACAACATCTTCATCTTTTTAGCTTACAATTTATATTTATTTGTGACTCCACTTACAATGTATTGTTTGACAGCGTGCACTTTGTTATTTAATCCCGTTGACTTTGTAAATGTGATTAGTATGGTTCATTTAAGCTTAATATTGTTTGTCGGCCTTATCGTTCAAACCCATTCGATATTTCATCGCGAACATGTAAATATATACATAGCCACTATTTCAAGACTTGAAAATAATGGAACACGCCGTAAAAGCGAGAAATCTTCTACCAGAGAAAACATAAGATTATTTATTACCAAGTACTGGCCTCCAGTCGTATGGTTTAGCTGGTTCCTCTATATCAGCAGTCAACCTGTGTACCAATACTTTATCAACTCGAGAGCCTTCGTTCTAACGGTTGAACTGTGGTTCCCGTTCGACACTCACAATATCTTTGGTTTCCTGGCGGCTTTTCTTTACGAAGTGTTGATGGTCAACTGTTTTAGCTCTCAGGCCGTCACTACTACCCCTGGATTCCTGTATCTGTGCAATATGATGATAGACGAGTACTCCATACTAATCGGTTCCCTCAGAACGTTGCACGAAGACACGGTGACTGAGTTCCGGAACACAGAGCAAGGTCGAGACTATAAATCCTCAATATCTTCTTTTGACCTCTACAGAGATACGATGTTTCTCCAATGTTTGAGAAGAAGATATAAACAAATCATCCACCATCATCAAACCATTATCAGGTTAATATTTACTGTTCTGTTCTAGAAGACTTGAATATAATAAGCGACCCCCGGGTGACCCTCTCACGGGGCCGACACTCTGTGTCGTGTCGTTGTAGTAGAATCAAGTATTTCATTTTAGTAAGTCAGTAAGTAAATCAGACGTCATTTAACCCAATCATTCTATATCTTATCATCGGTCAGTTGGCCGAGGTTAAATTCTATTGGAATTCGTTAGAATGTTTTGTCGTATGTAGTCAAGATGAAATGAAATACAGGTGGGCTCATTAGGCTTAAAAACCAGAACCTAGTTGATTTGGCCTCGCCCACATTCTAGGGGGATCGTGACGTCGGCTGGCTACCCATATTCCACCGCCTGTATCTAAATACTATTAATAATTGCGACTAGTTTTGTATAATTTAACCTCATGCCTTTAATTTTGCAGTTAAAGTACAATTTTTTTTTAACGTGTAGTTTAACAAATTCTAAAGATGTTGTTATGTATATTTTATTTTATAAGTGAAAATATTTAATACTACAACAGTTTCAAAATAAGATTTGTGTTTAAAAATCTTAACCTTCACAAATATATCTATATATTATTAATTTATTTATTTATTTTATGCATTTATTACTGTTTATTTTATTTTTATTTGTATATTATCGTTATCAATCTATTTATTTATTTTTTGATTTTTTTTTTTTAAAGTAAATTACGAAGTACGGATCAATTTTAGTCCTAAAATAAATGTAACTAAAGGTGATTTATGTTAATTTTTTTTTAGCTGCTTTTAATCACTTGGTCGAAGAATGTTTAGGAATTTTTTCAGATTTTTTGCAATTCACCTAAGCGAGATAAAGGGGGGGGGGGGACACGTTACACACCCACTTCAAGCCTACGCTCGCCCTATCAAAGTTATAACCAAATAATTATATATTTTTGTAATCAGTTCGACTTACCCTTTCATATGATCCTAGTCCCCAGGCCACCATAAGAAGTGAGTCGCTGATTGATAAAGTTTTCTTACCTTATGGAATCGCTTATTTATGCCTTGTCCACCGATGAATTGGGTATATGGCAACTGGGCGCTGGGCCATTTCTTTTTTGTTGACATGCCAAACTTGCCCTTCTGCGGGAACATTGAAAAGAGATAGATAAAGTTTTGATTTTCACAGGATCGTTTAATTAAATTATTTCAAAAATATTGGTAAGGGTGGCCACCGATACGAGTGGGCCGTTTTCTTTTCAACGTCCCTGCAGAGCGATATGTTTGGGGCGGTGGACACCCCAAACGGCCCACTCTTATCGGTGGCCACGTGTACCACTGTTTTTTAAATAATTTAATTAAACGATCCTGTGAAAATCAAAACTTTATCTATCTCTTTTCAATGTTCCCGCAGAAGGGCAAGTTTGGCATGTCAACAAAAAATAAATGGCCCAGCGCCCAGTTGCCATATACCCAATTCATCGGTGGACACGGCATAAATAAGCGATTCCATAAGGTAAGAAAACTTTATCAATCAGCGACTCACTTCTTATGGTGGCCTGTGGACTATCCCCTCTCGGTGTCGAAAAAAAAATGTATCCCTTAAGTTATCTGCTATCTATCTAGTGATGCAGTCAACTCAATCCTGGATGCCTCTAAGTTGGTTTGGCATAGTTAATGAAAATCTAAACATCGTTTGTTTTATTCAGCACGTATTTCAACTTTTTTTGTTTTTTTTACAAGAGATTGTTTGTGTTGTTAGGAAAGAGAGGTTATTTTTAATACGTGGTTATTAAACCTCTTTAATATGTAGTTTAAATAGAATAATTAGACACTAGTGTGAGATTTTTGCAATCACCTGTTGATGAAGGACATCCATTTGTTTTTGAAAACACCCTTTGGGGTAATATCGGGTTCCAATAGGAAGGGCAAAACCAGGTAGTACCCGAAATTACCCCTACATGACATTTGTATATAGTGAATAACAACTGTTTTGTTTATTATAATACTTTCAAATAGTTTTTTTGACAATCAATAAATGATATCGTTTGTAATGAACTTTATTCTGACTGTGCGTCTGGAGAAGGGTGGATAAGGTGTAACGAGTGCAACATCTGGGCTCATGAGCAATGTAGCGCTTATGAGGGAGAGGGAGGATTTGTTTGTGATTTCTGTGAAAATGTCACTTCAGACTTCAGACTAATGTTTCAACATGATAGATTTTTATAAATAATAAATAAATTAACCATAAATTGGCCATGGCAGTAAAATAGTACATTACGCGTCGAGTGCGGAAAGTAGCATTTTGCATGCGAGTGTGGAGTTTGCACTCGAGCGATAGCGAGGGTGGTAAAACCACACGAGCAATGCAAAATGCCGTTTTCGCACGAGTTGCGTACCGTACTTTATCTACGATTGTTAGATTTAAATAATAAATACAGAAACAAATAAACTTCCAGTATACAAGTTCGTATTTCTCTTTTGATAAAGATAACATTAATTCATTAGTTGTATTTTGTGCCGAATTATTTCGGGAGGCGTATTATTCTCCTCATATTCGTCATAATCATTTAAATCACTCATTGATTTTCACAAAAAACTCGATATAAAAGTTACTTTTATTAAACAAACAGCAAATTAGTCTTGTTAAATGTAAACAAACTCTCTAATCGTGCGTAAAGCTGAAGAATTCCTCTTCTTTACCGCACTAGTGTGGTAAAGAAGAGGAATTCTTCAGAACTATGAGACTCGCATGCGCAATGAATACAGGTACGTAAAGAATCACTTTCTACGCATCTAAACAGAGATATAATGTTTATATTTCGTATCAATCGTAGATAAAATTAGTAACCCATTAGTAAACCATTCATCAAAATTCTGATTTTGACAAATTCCACAAAATTAATTCTCAGGACCTTGTAAGTAAATTTTATTGGCAAAATCGGTTAAATTTTGGTAGTCCAAATGTGTCTAAAGAAAATAATTATTCATTTTTTTTTTCGTTTCCCAGGAGTTCATAAATGGGCACTCATGTATGGCACTCATGTTCAATATATATATATATATATATATATATATATATATATATATATATATATATATATATATATATATTTTTTTTTTTTTTTTTTTAAATATATTAATTTCCTGTGGAATCAATATTAGATATTATTAATTATTTATTGTCTTGCATGTTTCAGTTTGTATGAGCGCTTACAAGTGACTTGTGGCGTTCCTTTGACTGCTATAATGAGTGTAGGTGGAACTATTCTTGCGTTTGGGATTAGTGTTATCATATCTGTGAGCATTCCTTTCTTTCCGATTATTTATTTTTTTAATTTTCATTCTTAACCTTTTACTGAGCATAACTAACTTTGCAATATATATATATATATATATATATATATATATATATATATATATATATATATATATATATATATATATATATATATATATATATATATATATCTGTGTGTGTGTGTGCTTTTCAATTCTTCAGGGTTTTGGTGATTATTTATTCAAAGTTATCTTCACTACTGTAGTTATTATGAATTTCTTTATTGGAGCAAATATATGCTACCTCGGCCAACGACTAACTGATTTGGTAAAATATTTAAATAAATTCTTCTAAAAATTTTTAGTTTGCCAGGAGACTATACAGTTTTGATTAGAAATTATGTACAGTGAAGAAATTAAGTAAGTGTTGCATGGTATCTTATTAATAATATTTATCAGGGAGAGAATGTGAGAGAGGAGCTATACTTCACTAACTGGTACGATTGGCCTGAAGACATGAAGAGATCTCTCAGGATCATGTTGGCCAGGACTCTGCAACCTCCATCACTCACTTCAGCTTTCTTTACGATTAAACCAAACTTCAACACATACGCCACTGTAGGTATCAACCTTACCCTTTAGGGTAAGCGTACGCTGGACGTAAAGGTGTACTACAACCAGATCGTACATATGTATATTGTATATGTTTAATTCGTACGACTAGGGTTCTTAGTTGTAAAACTTTATCCGATGAGATCAGTCTTTCTTCTACTATGAAGTATTTCTTGGGAAGTATGTCGTCTGACCCACTTTATTATTTTGTTTCTAATTTTTTTTTTTTTTTTTTTTAAATTTGTGATTTGGCCACCACCGGAAGAGTCAAGGGAGAAGGAACACAATAATTAACCAAATTATGAAAAATGCCAACCATATAATTAAGTAGTCGAGAAAATAATTAAAGATAAACAGAATATACCACTACACAAACATTTAAACCTTGTAGTTCAAGTTATACTAATCCACTACAATTAAACAATATGAGTCCTAGAATTCCCCAACTCTTACTTGTACATTGTACATCTACTTACTAACTACTCCCCTAGCTATTACATAAGATACAAAATAAAACTGATAAATTTCTAACAATACATAAGATATCCTGCTGACATACTCTCATAGGTATCCTTATACTAGACGTATGACTTTATCATACCAGAAGAGTTTATACATAACCCTATATTTATAAAACACCGAATAATTTTATAATAACCTGCACTAAGACACTAATTAAATTAAAATCTATCCAGTCTCTTTACCTTATACGTAAAAAACATCAAACCTTATAATAATAACTCGCCGGTCTTGGCTGGCCTGCGGCCAGCCTTTGCCCGTCGAGTGGCCAGGCACTTGTATAGTAGTTAGTACTTGTAAGATCTGGTAATGTTTTAGGAGGTGGGTTAATAATACAGTTATAATTATTCGTAATCTAAAAATGACAGTAAACTAACAGTGCAAAGTAAGAAAGCGATTGACTGTGGAGTTATAGAGGGGATTGAGTAATGTGGGATGACAGGAGTGACGGGAGGGGATGGGAAGGTCGGACATAATTTTATAAACAAATAACGCAGCAACCAAATCGTAAAAACCGCTATATAAAAAGTTTTTTCAATTTTACCCCCCTCAAAACGAAAAATAACACAAAATAGAACATAACAAAAATTAATCTGCTATTTAAGAGCTTTTCAACGATATACATATTATAAAAGATTAACTTTAACATTTGTACCCTTGTACTCTAAGGTACCAAAATTATATTTTAACCCTAGAAAGCTAACCTGGAGTCAAAATGACTCCCATTTTTTTTTCAACTACGAATGCACGGTCTCTGTAAAACACAGAACTCCCACATCTTAGCTATGCTATCTCCCACCCTTGAATGACCCTTCTACACTTCTATCAGTTTCACATTCAGATTCTAAAGAGGACATATCGTTTGTTTTTCTGCAGTCACGGAGTCATTTTGACTCCTGTTTAGTCTTACACGTAAATTTTTTGTAGGTCATTTTGACGCAGAATAGTATTTTTTAGAATAGTATGTCGTGTTATTGTTTATTTTGGCATTTTAAATCTTATAAATTAAATATTATATAACTTTTAATTCAATAATTATTTCAAATTAAAGGTAATATAATTGTAATTTATTCATTTATTAGTATAAATTGTTATATTTTTTTTGTCGTTATATGTCTAAATTATATGAAGTTAATAGAATATGAATATAGTCAAATAATGGAGAAAACATACAATGATCTAAACGACATTTATCCTTGATGAAGGAAATGACCGATTCAGATACCGATTATGAAAAAGAGCGTATTCGACAATAATGGTGACGGTTGTGATTTGGACCCTGATTTGAAAATAGAAAATACCTTTTTTGATCTCATCAGCGATGATGAGGAAAATGATAAATTAATTGAAACAATTTACGAAATAGAAAAACCAAAGGAAAGGAAAGAAAAAAGCTACATAAAAAAAAGTAAATAAAACCACTCCGGTAGATAACAATACCAGATATGTAATAGTAGTCCAGATTGAAAAACCGGAATTAAAAGGAAATTTTTTTTTTTTATGGGAAACAAAGCACCCAAGTGTCCCTTCAACTAGCACTAAAACGTGTTAAAAAAATATTGTACATATTAGGCCTTTATATTTTAATAAAACTGGGTATAATAGATTTGGGAGTCAATATGACTCAAGGTTAGTCTTAAGAGGTTAAAAAATATGGTTAGCGTTCTAGGGTTAAAAGAAAACAAACAATACAAAAGGGCATTAATTTAACTACATAATAAATAAATATAAATAAAAAGACCTAATAGCAAATAATTATTTAATTCACCTACAACAAAATTATAAATCGGTACAAAAGTACGTGTACAAAATGTTTAAAAAATAAACAAATATAAAAAAGGTTTAATATACAAATCATGGCCTTTCAAATGATATACGACACAATATTAAAAACCAAAAAAAGTGGTCACGTGATACGGCACAAAAGAACTCTCATGTTCTCAGCAAATAGCACGAACTAATGAAATATAATATACTCAATTTAAAGAGCCTTACTGTGAGATTTAAGCGCCCCAATCAGAAATAAAATCAGTCAACAATTGTAAAAGATTCAAAGTCAAAAATAGAAAAAAATAAAAACAAAAGAAAATCCAAACTTATCAGCATTTAGGGTACAACCGATAGAGATACAAAAAAAGTCATAGAACCAAAGTTGTAGATCTTTTAAAATCAGTTACCGCTGGTGCTATCCGTTTTCCAATACGAATTACCGTTTAGCTGCAATAAGCCCAAAAACAGCTTAAAAATCAAGTCGGCCATTTTTATTTTTTTAGGGGGGGAAGGAGTGGGAAAAGTGAACCTTTTATAATTATTTTGGTTCACAATATGGACATTGTGCGTCGAATGGCGCAAACCTCAAGTCTCTAGCTCTTCTGGAAGTGGGCAAACATTAATGTCAGTGAGTCAGTTAGCCATGCGGCTTTATAGTATAGTGACATGAGCAATCAGTAGATTAATTGAATCAGCCGTCTTCTGGCTCACCCCGTTCCTCCCTGGCCCAATCGGTTTAAGAAAAGAAATTGTTCCATTTTACTTTTTAAGAACTTAGGTAACGTAGATTATTAGGGTAGGGTGTGGAAAAACATATCATCATCCCAAACCCTACCCTAAGAATCCAAAACATGCTGATTGCTGGTTCCTCAACTTAATTTTAATTCCTCTTTTGCTGTCAAATCACCCCTATCAAAGGAATATCATAATTCTGTATAAAAATTTAACTATTGATATTCCTTTGTCTAACATTATTGAACGAGCGCAGTGAGTTCTTCATTTCAGAGACTTGGCATTTGAAAAGTTTGTGTGTTTGTGTGTTTGCGTGTTTGTGTGTTTGTGTGTTTGTTTGTCCAACGATAACTGGCGTAAAAATTGATCGATTTGAACAAAATTTGGCACACAGGTGCTTCTAACAATTTGTCATAGCTGTATAGTTTTTGGAAATTCCACACTAAACATTTCCAAGATGGCGGCCAATATGGCGGACGACTAAAATAAAAATGTTTAGTCAGCATAATGTGTTATACATCGTTTTAAAGGTCTTTAAGAGAAGGAAAAGAATATGTAACGCATTAAATTCCAAACTTCATATTTCCAAGATGGCGGCCAATATGGCGGACGACTAAAATAAAAATATTTAGTCAGCATAATGTGTTATACATCGTTTTAAAGGTCTTCAAAAGAAGGAAAAGGATATGTAACGAATTAAATTCGACACTTCATATTTTCAAGATGGCGGCCAATATGTTTGGACGAAAAAACAAAAAATGTTAGTCCTTATAACATGTTATATATCAATTTAAAGGTCTTGAAATGTAGAAGAGGACTATGTAACTATTAACATTTCACACTTGATATTTTGAAGATGGCGGCCAATATGGTAGACAACTAAAAAAAATATTATAATCAGCATGCCATGTTATACATCGTTTTAAAGGTCTTTAAAAGTAGGAAAAGCGTGAATAAGCTAGAAGGCTATCTGCGCTCGCCTGCTAGACAGCATTTACAAGGCTCGATAAGTTCGCCTGTTTATTCTACAAATTGATGTCTAGATGCATTTATTAAATAGGCTCGCTGTGATAGCCTGTAGAAACTTTAAAATAAAGATGTCTACAAATGCAAGGAAATATGATAAAGCCCAGCTGTCTACTGTCTAGGCAGCGAGCCTGCATATATGTGTTGAATAAAGATCTTCAAAACAGCTGTATAAACAGGCGAGTGTAGCGAGCCTGCAATAACATTTTATAAGAAATTAACCAATAATGCAGTTCAAACAGGCGAGCGTAGCGAGCTTGCAATGACTTTATTTAATAAATATTAACTACCAATGCTGTAACAACAGGCAGGCGTAGCAAGCCTGCAATAATCTTATTAAATAATGTGTTTGTACAAAGGCTGTAAAACCTGGCGAGCGTAGCGAGCCTGCAATTACTTTTTATAAGATATTAATTAATAATGCAGTACAAACAGGCGAGCGTAGCAAGCCTGCAATGACTTTTCATAAGAAATTAACTAATAATGCAGTACAAACAGGCGAGCGTAGCGAGCCTGCAATGACTTTTTTTAATAAATATTAATTAAAATGCAGTACAAACAGGCGAGCGTAGCGAGCCTGCAATAACTTTTTATAAGAAATTAATTAATAATGCAGTACAAACAGGCGAGCGCAGCGAGCCTGCAATTACTTTTTATAAGAAATTAATTAATAATGCAGTACAAACATGCGAGCGCAGCGAGCCTGCAATGACTTTTTTTTAATAAATATTAACTAAATAATGCAGTACAAACAGGCGAGCGCAGCGAGCCTGCAATTACTTTTTATAAGAAATTAATTAATAACGCAGTACAAACATGCGAGCGCAGCGAGCCTCCAATTACTTTATTTAATAAATATTAACTATTAATGCAGTAACAACAGGCGAGCGTAGCGAGCCTGCAATAACCTTATTAAATAAAGATTTGGTACAAAGGCTGTAAAACAGGCGAGCGTAGCGAGCCTGCAATAACCTTATTAAATAAAGATTCGGTACAAAGGCTGTAAAACAGGCGAGCGTAGCGAGCCTGCAATTATTTTATTTAATAAATATTGCTGCAAACAGGTGAGTGTAGCGAGCCTTTAATAACTTCAATAATTAGTGATTATCTACAAATGCAAGGAAAATTTTTCCTATCCAGAACTAGCGAGTTAGTACGAAATTCGTTTCACAACATCTGAGTATTTTTGACACTTTAAATTTAAGATTGCGGTCAATATTACAGACGACTTTAAATAATATGATTGTAGTCTACGACATGTCATACATCGTTTTAAAGGTCTTGAAGAGTAGGAAATGAATATTAAATATGATCAAAAAAGTTTTGCAACAAAATAAGGGTGTTAAGAAGTAAGATCAAACTTATATGGCATATTACATAACATAATTTTAAAGCTATTTTCAGGTTGATTAAGAATATTTAATGTTTTAACCGAAATATTATCGTGGTAGTTATACTGAAAACATAGTACGGCTGATATAAGGACACAATTCTACGCGAGTTCTTTATGCAGCGCATCACTAGTTTAGATACTACTGAAAAATACTTATACTATTTGAAAATTCGACAAGACGATGTCTTCTATAGTTGTACGACCCCACGTTCAGTGTACGCTTACCCTTAGGCCAGATTCACTCGACGCTCGACGCCTATTTGTTTAGATTTTTTTACGTATACGGTTTTATCGAATACGAGGCAGCATTTCACATGGCGACTATTCAATTGGATATTCAATTTTTTCACGTATTCGGTTAATGACCCAAGACGAGGGGCGCTACTCGACATTACCGACCAGTCAGCATAGAGTCGTCATCATCCACAATCTACGCGTTCCACTTCTTTTATATTAGTATAGACGGCTGCACAGGCAACGTTTCAGAAGGTACTGGGTACATCCTCTACTAATGACTGTTCCAACGATAAAAAATATTTGAAAAGTTTTGCCTTAACTTGAGAAATGATGAACGGAAATATTTAATTATTTTCAAGTCAAGCTTGGATTTATTAGCAAGACTGAAAAATTCGACTCTTCCACGTATGGAATGAAGTCTGGATAAATATTTGTTACTATTTTTTTTCCACGCATATTGCGTTATAACCTTATTTTCATAATTGTCCAATGATTTATCCCACAGTTTAGGTTGTTATTCAATTAACTTCATCGTGAATTCGTCTTCCATCTTGACAAGAGTGACAACACGCGGCGCAATCGCATGAATAGATGTAAATATCTTGAATCAATGTTCACTGCCACTACTCTATTCGATAAAATCCTGTATTCGCTACAAAATATCGTCGAGTAAACCTGGCCTTGTAGTTATAATGTATGCATGTTTATTTTATATTATTTTGCACAAGCTAGGTTACAGCAAGCTTCCCTATGAAATTAATAAAATTGAACTTAGTGTCACTTCATTCTGGGCATAAGCAATTAATTTCGGGCTCTTTTGTTTCGCTGCTGATTTGTTCTTTATTTAATTTTTTGAGATGTATACTATAACAGCTTTTAAAATCAAGGTCATACTTCGTTAACTGATAATCGTTACAAGTCGGACATAAACGCAGGGGCGGATGGGGGGGTTCTGTAGGAAACTGTCTATATTCGAGGCTGTAGGGATATTTCCAGTTGGGGCTAAGACTAAAAATACTTATTGAGTGCTCCAGTAGGCAACTCTTTGTTTATTTTTATATTCTCAAAGTTATATCCACTCATATACGTTATTAGGGTCCGTATGTAAAACTGAGAACCCTTATAATCACCAACGTTTGTCAGTTTGTCTGTCTCTCATTACCAGAGACCTTGAAATGCCTTTTTGCCATGACGCCATACTAAAATGTCACATTTTGCCGATTTTCGGTAAAATGCCACACTTTGTGCCACATTTTGCCTTATTTGGGCCAAGTTCTGAGAAAAAATGGAAATATTCTAATATTCTAAGGGGTTCCGCAACAACCCATAAAACCAGGTAAGATTAAGATACGCCCTTGCAGGGCAGGATTCCAAGGTGCTGAGGATTCCTCAAGTGACGTAAGGGATTCCTATCTTAGGGTAGTGACTTCGTCATCCAAGCTACCAATGGGAATAGAATGCAACCTGCCACACTAGGTGGCGCCACCCACCGGGTAGCATTACCCGGTCCACCGCCCCTCTGTCTAGCCGCTACCTGCAGGTAGCGCTACCCGGTCAGCCCATTGTTTTCAATTGAACCCGTCAGACGTTGCCATCCAAGCCACTGCCACTCAGTCCCCACTCCTTCTATCAAATCTATAGGAAATCAAATCAGGGGCTAAGTGCATCCCTCATGTAAGTGTCTTTACTGGTCAAACTGTTCTTCAATATTCTAAGCAATTTGTTGAAAGTTCCACACGACATTCGGCAAAAATTGTTACTGCCTCTTTGATATGAGGTACACTGTATGAAACAAACTAGTATTCTTTTTGTCTGAAATTATTCAATGAACCCAAAAACACCTTTTTTCCTTCTTCTTTCACGAACATAATGATATGCATGCACAGCTCCATTTCTCCACTGCCCGAAAAAAGTAAAAACTCGGGTGGCACAAGACAGGTGTCAGAAGCACGTGGCATCAACAAGGTGGTGCCACCTGGGTGGCGAAGTGTGTCACTACCCTAAGGATTAAGAGCCATTAGCTCTAGCTCATCACTGGTCAATGTGGGTCATTGTAGGGTATTGAAGATACCTGTAAATGGTATTAAAGTAGTTAATATGACTCAAGTTGCACGATTTAATATCCCTTTTACAATGGAAAGGGGGGGGGGGTGGAAAGTTGAAAAATAAATGCTACATTAGCTAAAATAAATTCCACATTTGGCCAAAATAAGTGCCATATTGCCACACTTTTTAGTGCCACATTTCGTAAAAATAAATGCTACATATTGAAGGTCTCTGTTGAGTACTTCAGTGATGCAGGTAAGTAATGAGTCATTACTTACCTGCATCACCGAAGTACTCAACACAAAAATTTGAAATTTTGCTAAAATTTGTATATTTAAAATTTATTTGTCCTTAACATGTCCCCTAAAATATTGGGTTCAAGTTAGGTTTTTGTTTTTTGTACAAATAAGTCTTTCGGCCATATGCCCTTGAAAATTTTGCCCATCCCCCCTCCATTTTCTATAAACAAATCTTAATTAAATCATAGTTATTTTTTATCGAAATGTAAGAAAAAAACTGTTTTTAATGACTAAATATTTGATGTACTGTTTTTTTTTTAGATGATTAAGACTGCGTATTCATTTATGAACGTCTTGTTAGCGTTCCAACACTAACCTGGTCATCTAACTCTGCAATACAGCCGTTACTGTACTTTCAGTAACATAACGTCTTTTATTTCTTGTAATGTTTATAAACGAGTAAATAAATCTTGTCATAGGTAAATTACAGTTCATAAAGTTATGTTTAAACTATTATCTAAGGTTACAGTGCAATATAATATAATTATTTTATCACTGTTTAGTTGCTTGTAAAGTGATTGTTTACATGTCAGAAAGGTAAAAGCAATGCAATGAAATATTTATATTTTTTATTATAAAATAAATTCCATAAATGCCAATTGAAGTTGCCATGGAACGTCAATTGGCATGTATGGTAGGTTCGGCAAAATGCCTATTGGCATAAAGAAATTTAAGCAAACATTGTGTAAAGTTACTTTTACTTTTAAAGTAAGTAAAACTTGTGATTTTAATATTGAAATAAAGAAATATAAAAATATAATAGACACGTGTAGAGTTTGTGAGAAGTATTGTAGGTCAAATGTAACCCCTCCCCCCCCCCCTTATTAATCATGAATTGCTAATCAACCACAGGATTCTCATTTTTCAGACTTAAGACGGCACGTGTCTAAAAGGGGGAGGTGTTCAATAACTTGTTGTTTTTACCTTTATATTCTAACTAATTATTTAAATCGTGAAATTGTGGTTTTAAGAAAAAATACTCTTCTTTAGACTGTTACTCCCTTATTAAAACAGAAGTGGGATATTCCTTTGTCTCAAAGTACAATTGACTATTCCCTTTTTCTTAATAGTAATTTAGTCAATAAGCTACACAACTTGAGTGAGTAAGAGACACCAAGGAATGTGCCACTCAAGAGTGGCACATAGGAATTGTTCCAACATCCGACATTACGTCATGTAAGATATTGGCTCGGCATTACGCCATGTCCTGCACGACTCATCAGGGGCCCGACGATGCCTACCCAACACTGGACCTATACCAGATCAGGAAGATCAGCTATAGGGCTTATCAGAGACGAGGGTGCTCTCATACCGCCTTAATTTCTTGGCTGGCAAAACAATCAGCAATTTAATACCGTGTTTGCACACTGCAATAAGCAATAAGTTATGTGGATATCGACGGGCCCCTGATGAGTCAGACGCGAAGAAACGATGCAGGGCATGGCGTAATGCCGAGCCAACATCTTATCTTATTTATGTAATGTCTGATGTTGGAACAGTTCCTATGTGCCACACTTGCGTGGCACATCCCTTGGTGTCTCACTCACACAAATTGTGTAGCTTATTGCTTATTGGAGTGTGCAAACAGGGAATTACATTGCTGAATTTATTTAGTCAAAGTCTTTTTATTCTAAAACAGCATAGGAGAGTAAAAATCTAAAAAAGTACGATTGAAGCTAGTATAAACATCAATACAGAATTTATTTATTAGTTAACTTATGACTGAGTTGATTTATGTAACAGTGATTACATCACAGTATGTCAGGTTGTGTAGTAGAGAATGTATTTGGGATGGTCTACCTGCCAAATTGTATCCGGTCTCGAACGTCTAGAGGTTGTATGGGTGTGAATAAATGCATTACACCATATGCGCATGTGGAGGAGAAACAAATAGACATAGAATATTGTAACTTATAAGTGACCAACAAAGGGCTAATAATGACCTACCATCCAGGGGTGTCCTGGAGCGTTCCGGTACTGCTTTAGTGGATGAGAAATTTACATTTTTGCGTAAAATATGCTCTCAAAACTAAAGAAATTCTTAAGTATTGTTTTCACCCAAAAAATCCGAAACCGATATTTCAACGGAATTATCCGTTTGGGTGTTTTTAAGACGATTGAGTGGTTTTAGCTGGATGTCAGTCTGTTTGTAACTGCGTCTGTCTGTGTCACGCATAACTCCCACAGTTTGTAAGCTAAAGATTTGATACTTGGTACAAAAATCAGTCTTTACACGTAGTGGTGCTGCCAGGAAAATCAATATTTTCCGCTATCATTGTTAATCCCAGTTTTTTGAGTCAGTAAAACTTGAAAAACAAATGGTAAACAATCGAAAAGTGGTCTGATCGAGTTGAAATTTTGCACAACTGTACCTCTTTCACGTAGTGATTTTCTCCTTGCTTTGAAGATTAAGTGTGCAAATTTTTATCGTGATCGGACTAAAACTGTAGATTTATATAAAGACACACACACACACATACATATATATACACCAATACGTTGACTTTTTAAGTCGATCTAAATTCAACATAACAGAGATAAAATCTCGAATCAATACTGCAACTAATTATATAAATACATTGTTCCTGAATTCTTAATGCTAATAGCTAATAGAATAATAACGATTTGAGTAGTGTATAGAAACATAGGGGGAATATATAATTAACTACATTTAACTGCCATCAGGTTGATGTAGAATTAATTAATATCGAAGAGTTTAGATACTTTATAAGCAATAGTTGTTTCTAGGGGTTTGTCAGTTAACATTCTAAGTGAACTATTGAGTGCGAAATGTTGGAAAACTTCAGGAAACGTTTGTCCAAACGTGTGGGAGAATTTATAAACGTGCACCAGGAAGAACACCCTGAAGAGTTGGTGTATGATTTCTGGGAAACTAAATTAGGTTATTATTTGTACGCGTCCGGATCCTTTATTAAAGTCGATCCAGACAACATCTTCATCTTTTTAGCTTACAATTTTTATTTATTTGTGACTCCACTTACAATGTATTGTTTGACAGCGTGCACTTTATTATTTTACCCCATTGACTTTGCGAATGTGATTAGTTTGGTTCATTTAGGCTTAATATTGTTTCTCGGCCTTATCATTCAAATCCATATGATATTTCATCGCGAACATGGAATTATATTCATAGAAACAGTTTTTAGACTAGAAAGTAGTAGAACACGCCGTAAAAACGAGAAATCTTCTACCAGAGAAAGCATCAGATTATTTATTACCAAGTACTGGCCTCCAGTCATGTGGTTTAGCTGGTTCCTCTATATCAGCAGTCAACCTGTGTACCAATACTTTATCAACTCGAGAGCCTTCGTCCTGACGGTTGAACTGTGGTTCCCGTTCGACACTCTCAATATCTTTGGTTTCCTAGCGGCTTTTCTTTACCAAGTGTTGATGGTCAACTGTTTTATCTCTCAGGCCGTCACTACTATCCCTGCATTACTGTATATGTGCAACATGATTATAGACGAGTACTCCATATTAATCGATTCCCTCAGAACGCTGCACGTAGACACGTTGACTGAGTTCCGGAACACAGAGCAAGGTCGAGACTATAAATCCTCAATATCATCTTTTGATCTCTACAGAGATGCGATGTTTCTCCAATGTTTGAGAAGAAGATATAAACAAATCATCCACCATCATCAAACCATTATCAGGTTAATATTTTCTGTTCTGTTCTATGATACTTGAATAAAATAACTGTCCTGCCGGGTGACATGCCGACACTGCGTCGTGCCGTCATAGTAGACACAAGCATTTCAATTATAATTTTAGTAAGTCAGTAAGTAAATCAGGGGTCACTTGAAGCCCAATCATTCCATACCTTATCATTAACCAGTATGCCGAGGTTAAATTGTAGTTAGTTTGCATTCAACCTCTTCGCACGAACTCGTACGAGTTCACTCGAAGTTGTACGATCGAGTCAGATGCTTTCAAAATCTTTGTCGTATTTTTTATCAGAAGTCGTAAGAAATACTTCTGGCCCTTTGAACTAATTTGAGTGTTGTAGTAACCATGTATGAGTGTTATTTAAGTTATTTTTACGTCCTGATTAACATCATCCAGTCGGCTGAAATTAATCTGGGGCTATCTATGGGTTACTTTCGACGAACCATTAAAATTTCATAAAAATCAGATAAGTAATTCTGAAGATATTGGAGTAAAAAAATGTATGTTTGTGCGTATGGGGAGGAGAAACAAATGGGAGCTGAAAGTAGAAACCTATATGGGACCTAAATAAAGCAAAAAAGCAATACATAATTTACAGATAAATAAATATATAACATAAAACATTATGAATACTTTTTTTCTTTTTCCTTTCCTTTTAATGAAGACACAATAATAATAATAATCTATCCAATTATTTCACACTCATGTTCAACTTTAAAAAAAAAAAAATTAATAATTTCCTGTGGAATCAATACTCGCTTACAATTTAGATATGATCAATGGTTTATTGTCTTGTATGTTTCAGATTGTATGAACACTTACAAGCTGTTTGTGGCATTCCTTTGACTGTGATATCTTGTGAAGGTGGAACTATCGTTGCTTTCGGGATTAGTGTTATAATATCTGTGAGCATTCCTTTCTTTCCGTTTAAATCATTCTTAACCTTTTACTGAGCTTAACTTTGCAATATATTATATATGTATATTTATATCTGGGCGTGTGTGTGTGTGCTTTACTATTCTTCAGGGTTATGGTGATTATTTATTCAAAGTTATCTTCACTACTGTAGTTGTAATGAATTTGTTTATCGGTGCACTCATATGTTACCTTGGCCAAAGACTAACTGATTTGGTAAAATATTTAAATAAATTTCACTATTTTATTGTTACTCTGTATAACATGGTTTGAACTTAGTTTTCCACGAGATTATATAGTTTTAATTAGAAATGATGTACAGTGAAGAAGTACTGTTCCCTGTCTGGATTCTTCTGTTTACTTCATCCAATGTTTTCATGTTTATATACGAAATATTATATGCCAGGGACAAAATGTATTATATTGATTGTATTCTATTAATATTTATCAGGGAGAGAATGTGAGAGAGGAGCTATACTTTACTAACTGGTACGATTGGCCTGAAGACATGAAGAGATCTCTCAGGATCATGTTGGCCAGGACTCTACGACCTCCATCACTCACTTCAGCTTACTTTACTATTAAACCAAACTTCGACACATACGCAACTGTAAGTATCAACCTTACTCTCCATGTAAGCGTACGATGGACGTAAAGGTGTACTACCTCCAGATCGTACATATGTATACGCTTAATTCGTACGACTCGGGTGCTTGGTTGTAAAACTTTTTCAGATGAGATTAGTCTGAAAAAGTTTTACAACCAAGCACCCTCTCTAGGGCAAGCAAGCATCTTCTCTCGGTCTTTCTTCTTCTATGAAGTATTTCTTGGGAAGTATGTGGTCTGATGCACTTTATTTTACTTTGGAACGAAGTTCCTTATGGCACGTTACAGCGTCTGGAGCCCGGGAGTGAATACGAATTAACGACCGTCACGAAATCGACCGTCACGAAATGGACCGATGTCGATAACTTAAAAGATGACTGATTTAGTTGAAATTTGGTACATTTGTAATTTTACCAATGCCCAGGACGAGTTGTTTGGACAGTGTTATCCGACCAAGCGT
Source organism: Gerris lacustris (assembly GCA_951217055.1). Classification (NCBI taxonomy): domain Eukaryota; kingdom Metazoa; phylum Arthropoda; class Insecta; order Hemiptera; family Gerridae; genus Gerris; species Gerris lacustris. The sequence goes on from OX578286.1 coordinate 12,079,264, forward strand.
TCGCGCTCAACGCACGCGTAAACGTAAACTTCAAATGTAAAATTGGAATTTTAGGACGGGAAAAATCTAACTTTATCTAACACAGACACTGCTATGAAGTTTTAAAGGTCGCTATAGTACATTACTCGTCGAGTGCGGAAAGTAGCATTTTGCATGCGAGTGTGGAGTTTGCACCCAGGAGCGACAGCGAGGGTAGTAAAACTACACGAGCAATGCAAAATGCCTTTTTCGCACGAGTTCTGTACCGTACTTTATCTACGATTGTTAGATTTAAATAATAAATAAAGAAAAAAAAATAAACTTGCTGTAAGTAAGTTCGTATCTCTCTCTTGATAAAGATGAAATTAATTCTTGAGTTGTATTTTTTGCCGAATTAATTATTTCTGGAGGAGTATTATTCTCCACATTTTCGTCCAAAGTCAAATTCACTCATTGTTTTTCACTAAAAACTCGATATAAACAGTTACTTTAATAAAGGAACAGCAAATTTGTTTTGTTAAATGTAAACAAACTCGCTAATCGTGCGTAAAGCTGAAGAATTCATCTTCTTTACCGCCCTAGGGTTGTAAAGAAGAGGAATTCTTCAGAATTATGAGACGCGCATGCGCAATGAATACAAGTACGTAAAGAATCACTTTCTACGCATCTAAACAGAGATACAATGTTTATATTTCGTATCAAACGTAGATAAAATTTATTAAAGCGGACCTAAACCTTTAAAATAGAGAAAACAACGTTATGACCGATATCTTACGTTCTAACGTAACAATTTCAATAAAACTTCATTTTTAAATTATGTAAGCCGGTTATGGAGGGAACAGTCCTGTTCCCTATTTACTACATCCATCCTATTTAACTATCAACTCACCATGATTAACTTATTTCATAATATTCAATACATATTCATATACATATACACTCGCTTCAATGATAAAAAATTTGATTTGTAAATCAATTTCTTTTAATATTTCCTTAACTCCGCTAAGTAGAAATAGTTAGTTACTTGTAATTTAGTCTCTTTCCTAATTCCGTCATGTATAAGTAGTTAGCAACGAATACTTAGCAGTGTTATTTTATAATTTATAGTTAACGAATAGCGTAAGAAACTTCGTTCCTACCGGTTGTCCTGCGGCTGTACACAAGTATGACACTTCTGTGCACAGTGCTACATTCCCTTGTACCAAAGTACATTGAATATCCCTTTGTTTCAATAGATAATTAAATTATATCCCATCATTTGTTTATTAATATGAGCCCTTAGGCCCGTTGCACCCGGCTTAATTTTATATTTAGAAAAAAGTAAAACTTAGTAAATTAATTGAGATAACTTATTATGTCTATTTAAAGACCAAGAAATCAAAATAAACAATTACTTTTATTGCAATAAGTGTGGTTGCCTTAACTTGGCAATAACAAATCATTCCAAGGTGAGGCGTCGGGACACTACTCAATCATTATGTAAATTATTACTCTATATACTGAAGAGTATATATCCCTTTTTCTATATAGCTATATTAACACAAAGGGATTTTGTTTCCAATTTACTTTCGGACAATGGAATATCGCACTTCTGTAATTAAAATCAATAAATAAATAAATTATAATTATCATTCTAAGCTTTTTTTTCCCCCTCTTGCCGGTTTTCATTAAACGTGTTACTAACCACTTACTGCGCCCATTTCTTTCTCTTACACATGCGCACAAACATACATTAATTTACACCTACAATATCTTCAAAAGTACTAATTTATTTTTTTATGAAATTTGGATGGTTCGCTGAAAGTAGCCCGCAGATACTCCCAGATTTGTTTCAACCATCTGCGCTCTTTAAATTTTGCAAAATTGATACTTTATTTCATGTAAGAAATCAAAATAATTTTGACTAATTTAAAACGGAAACAGGGGAATGTTAAATAAATTTAACAATAATAAGTTTTAAAAGCATAAAATCATTAAAGAATACAAAATAGGACGTGAGGAATTTGTAAGCTATAAGGGGGGTGCATTTATAAGGTTGCAGGGGGCGCCGGATTTCTTAGTTACGCCACTGCTTATAATTACCATTTTATCTCTCTCTCTCGTTTCTTACCTGTATCATCGAAGTACTCAACACAAAAATTTAAAATTTTGAAAATTTTATCCCCAAAAAAATTGGGTTTTTTGTACAAATTCATCTTTGAGCCATATGCCCTTGATAATTTCGTTTTTCCCATCCCCCCTCTATTTCTTATAAACGAAAATTAATTAAATCATAGTTATTTTTATCAAAATGTAAGAAAAAACTGTTTTTAATAACTAAATATTTGATATATTGTTTTTTTTTTTTGTTCTTTTAGTCGATTAAGACAGCGTATTCATTTATAAACGTCTTGTTAGCGTTCCAACACTAACCTGGTCATCTAACTCTGCAATTCAGTCGTTACTGCACTTTCAGTAACATAACGTCTTTTATTTCTTGTAATGTTTATAAACGAGTAAATAAATCTTGTCATAGATAAATTACAGTTTATAAAGTTATGTTAAAACTATTATCTAAGGTCACAATGCAATATAATCATTGTATCACTATTTAGTTGCTTGTAAAGTGATTGTGCACAATATCAGTAAAGGTAAAAGCAATGCAATATAATCATTTCAATTTTATCACTATTTAGTTGATTGTAAAGTGATTGTGCACAATGAAAGTAAAGGTAAAAGCAATGCAATATAATCATTTCAATTTTATCACTATTTAGTTGCTTGTAAAGTGATTGTGCACAATGTCAGTAAAGGTAAAAGCAATGCAATCTAATCATTTCAATTTCATCACTATTTAGTTGCATGTAAAGTGATTGTTTATACAAATTAAGCCGAAAACAATGCAATATAATTGGAGGATTCTTATTTTAATATTTACTATTTATATTATGCTATCTATTCATATTATCCTATTTTTTATTTATTATGGAACCCAGCAGATATTGGGATAGGTATTTGACTCCAACTGGAGGCTGCCCTGCTATCTAGCGGTAGGGTAGCCTAACCTGTACTTCGCAAAAGGCCCGCAGCGCTGGTGTCGTCTTCGATGCGGCACCGTTTCGTTCGTGGCGTAGTGTTGATTGGTCTGGAGCTGGAATACGCCGCCTTTTTATTGTTTCCGCCATCCCGCCGCCACCGCTTGTTATAAAAGTTCTTTTAATTTAATTTATCATTTATTTTTATTTATCATTTCGCCACTTTTAAGTCCGTTAGACAGTTAGCCGTGTCCGGAATCGGCCCCGCCACATCAATCAAGGAAACCCAGGTGAGCCCAACTATTTTATTCTTATATCTCCTAGGTTTCATGCTATATTAATAATTATTAGTATCTATCTCTTATATGTTATTTCCTACACCTCTTTCACCTACATACAGTCCACCTTCGCACCTACTTCCGCCGAACCACCTCCCGGTTGGGTATTCAGGGGTCATACTGCTTGCCCAAGACCCACCATTTTTTTGGTTCCTTATACGCCGGATATTTTTTTATTATTTTCGTCTGTATTCCGCCCTTATTATTTTATTCCTTTATTTTTTATTGTTTTTTGGGTTTATTTTTGGTCAAAACCGCACGCAGAAATTTTGTTGCGTATTTAATTACGTAAAGTTTAGGTGAATTGATTTTGAAGCTATTCATTTTTGTTAAACCGCCGTTAGCTTCAAAGTTCACTTTTATTCTTTGGTTTATCTCAGCTCAACATATCTCTAGAGGTATAGTTTATGTTTTGTAGGCAACCTTATCTTCTTATAGAATATCTTGACCTTTCGTTTGTCTATATTTTTTATCTACCTTTTGATTACCCCAAATACATACATATTTTTTTCATTATTATTTAATCTTTGTTTTGATTTTTTAAAATTCCGCTAGCTGTCACTTGTCATCTTTGTTTATTTACAGAAAGGGGGTGTGGCACATTCTTCCGTTAACTTTTATTTATTTACTTCTCCGTATTATTTATTTATTTTTTCTTTCGTTTAAAATTCTCACGATGGAGAAAAAGATGGTCAATACGCTTAAAAAACTTAATTCTAAAAAAGAAAGTTTGTTTCGTCGTATACAAACTCTATATGACATGATAGCTAACTTAGACGATGATAGGGTGCAACATCAATTTTTAATTGGTCTCCGATCTATAGATAGATCATCTTTCGAAAATATTGTGGACGAAATAAATGATGTAGAGCTGGAATTAGATTCAGAGTTTACACCAACTTATGAATCTCTTAACGCATACGATACCTTACATGGTGCCGTATTAATAGCTTTTGATAAATTAGAAGCACAAAAATCCCTAGCCAAGCAATCCGCTGAATCTAAATCAACTTCCGCTCAAAGTAACCCGCTTCAGGAATTCGCATTACATCCGTACAAATTCCACAATAATTTACCGCCGCTAGAAATTAAAAAATATTCTGGTAACGTTACTGATTGGCCGCGTTACAGAGATTTATTTTCCAGCCTCGTAATAGGCCACCCCAGATTGACTGGTGTCGAAAAAATGCATTACCTAATTACGACCTTATCTCATCAAGCCGCTGATCTCATAAAAGATTTTTCATTATCTGATTCCAATTTTGATCTTGCTTGGCAAACTTTAAAAGACCGCTACGAATCAGATCGTGTCTTGAGTATGAGTTTCTTCGACTCACTCACTAAACCTATTGTTGTTCCCTCTAAACCTACTCAAGAATCACTTCAAAATTTCATAACTCGCATTACGAGCAGTGTGTCTGGGTTACAAAAAATGAAACTTGTTTCCCTGTCAGATTTTTTATTTTTTAGTATAGCCATCCGCCAACTTGATCCTATAACAAGGAAAGAATTCGAAACTAAACACGGCACAGAAGCAATTCCTAGTTTTGATTCATTAATATTATTTGTTAAAAGTCAATGCCGTCTTTTAGAAATAACCGCCCTGAGTGGAACTTCCACTACCGCTTCAGGTAAAACAGATTGTGCTCCCCGCCAAATTAGTAGACCTACCTTTACAAATGTAAACCGCAAGGTAGTCCTTTCAACTCAGACCAATCAGCCGAATAAACAAATATTTTCTGATTCTAAAAAGCGTTCCGATTATCGTATTCAGTGTGCTCGATGTAAGAGTCCACACCAACTTTATCACTGTCCGTCTTTTTTGGGACTTAGTGTTGCCGACCGCCGTATTTTTGTAAAACAAAATAATCTGTGTTTTAATTGTATGGGCACACATTCCGTTAAATCCTGTAAGTCCACGCGTTCATGTCATTGTTCAGGTCGTCACCATAGCTTGCTACACTATTCTCCTACTTCGCAAGTTGTATTGAGTGCTCCGGTACAGGAAATTCCGCAGCCCACTACCTCTAACGTTTCTGTACCTAAGACAACCGCTTCCGCTTCTGATTCTCCTCCCGCTTTAACTACTTATCCTTGTCAATCTTCTTCTAATTCTAATCGAACCTCTGTCATTTTGTTGGGTACCGCTTGTGCCCTAATTAAAGATAAAACTGGCCGTTTTATTAGTTTCCGTTTGTTATTGGACTGCGCTTCTACCTCGACTTTTATCACCACAAACCTCGTTAAAAAATTAGGATTATCTGTCACAGAATATACACAACAATTTTCAGGACTGTCAAATAACCCTGTAGGTTCAAGTTCTGGCATTGTCAATTGTACTATTAGACCAAAATCTTCAAACCATCCTCTTATTCAGACCCGTGCTCTAGTAGTTGAAAATATTATGAACAATGTACCTCAAGTTAATTTACCCGCTTCTGTAAGAAATTATGTTCAAGGATTACAACTTGCCGATCCCAACTTCTACAAGTCAAGGCCCATCGACATGCTTGTAGGTTGTGACGTCATACCTAAAATGTTGTCCTCTAATGCAGTTCCGCCGCATCATTCGGAGATAGGTGTCTTACCTACCGTGTTCGGTCATGTTCTTATCGGACCTATTTCTTTTGATTTAAATGATTTACAAAAATCTATCACGAGTTTAGTCACTTACCCGCATCAACCGGAAACACCCGCTATCGACGACGAGTTACACAAGTCTGTTGAAAAATTTTGGGAGATTGAAAATATTATTGTACCGCCCGCTACAGATCCTTGTGATGATTATTGTGAGAAACACTTTCTTGAAACACACCGCCGCACATCTGAAGGTCGCTATGTTGTTCAACTTCCGTTCAGCTGTGAGACTACTAGTTTAGTTTTTCCAGAGTCTAAAGACGTAGCTCTTCAACGTTTTTATTCTCTGGAAAATAAGTTTCGTAAAAATCAATCTCTACAAACTGACTGCGTAAAGTTCATGAATGAATATAAATCTATGGGTCATATGATTAAGGCAAATCCCCCCGGAAAATATTTTACACCCTATTTTTGCGTCTTTAACCCTGATTCATTGACTACCCCCACTCGAGTAGTATTCGACGGGTCCGCTAAACGCTCTCGTGTTGCGCTTAATGAAGTTTTATTGCCAGGTCCTAAACTACAAAACGATGTTCCGGATGTTTTGTTAAATTTTAGGTTACATAAATATGTATTTTGTTGTGATGTCTCGAAAATGTATAGGCAAATCCTGGTAGATGATGAACACTGCGCTTTTATGCACATCCTGTTTCGTGAAAACCCTGGCGAACCCTTAGAAGAGTACGAACTTCGCACTGTTACATACGGCCTATCTCCTTCATCTTTTCTGGCTCACCGCGTTCTTAGACAGCTCACCCTCGACGAAGGAGATAAATACCCGCTTGCTTGCTCCGTGATTTTAGATTCCTCTGTAGTTGATGATTATCTTGTAGGTTGTGATACTTTTGAAGAGTTGTTAGAAGTCAAACGCCAACTTTGCTGTCTACTCTCCGCCGGTGGTTTCCCTCTTAATAAGTGGCTCAGTAACTCTCCCGAATTTTTAACTGAGTTGAAATGTTCAGACTCAAGCGGTTCATTGGTTATCAGAAATATCGATGATAATTCCATAAAAGTTTTGGGTATAGGCTGGGACCCTAATTCGGATGAGTTTTTCTTTCATTTGGACCCCCTGTTCAATCAGTCTACACCAAACGCCAAGTTTTAAGTGCTATAGCTAGAGTGTACGATCCTACTGGCATGACAGCGCCTATGATCTTTTTATTTAAATGCCTTTTAAAAGAAATCTGGCTCAGTGGTACAGGGTGGGACGATGCAATACCCCCCACTCTCGCTACTCAGTGGACCCAGTGTTTAACTGAATTGGCTAACTTACGCAAGTTAAGGATTCCGCGTTGTGTTTTTCCCTCTTCTCCTATATCTTGTCACGTTCTCGGATTCGCCGATGGGTCACTTAGGGGCTCCAGTGGAGCCGTGTATCTCAGAGTTCAATTTTCTCAACAAGATGTTCGTATGTTTCTTCTTAAAGCCAAGACAAGAGTCGCTCCGACGAAAATTCAAACAATTCCTCGCCTAGAGTTAATTGGGGCTGTACTATTGGCTAATTTAATTTTATCGCTCAAACCATTTTTTGAAAAACTCCCGATTAGTAACTACCGCACAATGTTATTTTCTGATTCGACTATTGTTCTCTCCTGGATAAACAAACCGCCGCATATTTTAAAATTATTTGTAGCAAACAGAATCGCCGCCATTTTAGAACACTCCTCTCCCTCACAATGGTTTCACGTTCCTACCGAACATAATATTAGTGATGCAGCTTCACGAGGTCTAACGCCCGCCGCTCTCTTATCCTATACTCCTTGGTTTCAGGGACCTTCCTGGGCTCTTGAACCACCGGAAAATTGGCCCATAAAATCTCTGTCCCCTTTATCAAATAATGATTTACCTGAAATTAAAATCGAACAAACACAGGTTTTAGCTACCGCTTTAAATGATAATATTGGTGTACCTACCTGGTTAACGAAATTCTCTAAGTTTTCTAAACTCCAACGAGTCATCGGATATGTGTTAAGATTTTTCCACAATACCCGTTTCCCGCTAAATCGCCGTTCCGGTCCCCTTTCTGTACCTGAACTTCAACTTGCTACCACCGCTTGTATTAGATGTGATCAATCGTTTTATTTTATTAGTGAGCTCCGCTGTCTTCAAGATAAAATCCCTTGCAAAACCAAAGTTCAAAGTTTATCCCCGTTTATTGACAACAACGGCCTCATTAGAGTCGGAGGTCGCCTTGTAAACAGTGATTTACCGTATAATGTTAAACACCCGATATTATTATGCAACACCAGTGCGCTGACCCGCCTTATTATTTCATACTATCACGAAATTTTCTTGCACGCAGGTCCTCGTACTCTTGAATCTCTATTTTTAAGGAAATTTTGGGCTCTTAATAGTCGACGCTTAATCCGTCAAGTTATCTATAAATGTGTGCGTTGCGCTCGATTTCGCGGAGAAACCTTCTCCCCTCCAATGGGTAACCTTCCCTCTACTAGAGTCACCCCAGGTAGACCTTTCCTTGCCTGTGGAGTAGACCTAGCTGGCCCGTATATTTTAAAGGAAAGCCTGCGTCGTAACGTCCGCACTTACAAAGGATATTTCGCTCTTTTTATTTGCTTCGCCGTGAAGGCAGTTCATATCGAGGTACTCACTAGCTTGTCTTCTGAGTGTTTCATCGCCGCCCTCCATAGTTTTGTTTCCCGCCGCGGCTTACCCAGCCATATTTGTTGTGATCAAGCCACAAACTTTCGGGGCGCCGCTCGCCAACTTTCTGAAATTTTATCTTTTTTAAACGATTCTGCCACAAGTCAAATCCTTATAGATTATTTCACTTCCCAGGGCATTTCTTTCCATTTTGCCTGTCCGCGGGCCCCCCACATGTCAGGTCTCGCTGAAAGTAACATTAAAAATGTTAAGTATCACCTGACCCGTGTAGTAGGAAATCAGGTTCTTACTCTGGAAGAATTTTTTACTATTACCGCTCGAGTAGAGGCTATTTTAAACTCTCGCCCTCTATGTGTTGACTCCCACTCTCCTGACGACCTTAAAGCTCTCACTCCCTCTCATTTTTTGACTGGAGGTCCTTTAGTCTCCGTTGCCGACGACGATTTTGAGGACACTCCTATTGCTCGTCTATCTCGCTGGGAACTAGTTTCGCAAATTAACCGCTCTCTTTGGCACCGCTGGGAGCAAGAATATCTCCATACGCTACAGAACCGAGGCAAATGGTTCCAACCGGCCGAAAATATCTCTGTAGATCAGATAGTTTGGCTAAAAGAAGATGGATCTCCCCCCCTGTCTTATCCTCTAGGGCGAATCATACAGGTTCATCCTGGTAAGGATGGAGTTATTCGAACGGCCACGATACGCACCAAATCCGGTGTGTACCGCCGCCCGGTCCGCAAAATCGCCCCTCTACCCATCTCTTAACTTTGTTTTCTTTTGCATAGAAGTTTTTTTTCGCCTTTTATGTTTATTTTATTTATTTATTTATTTTTTTTTTTTAAGTGTCCTCCTTTATTTCCTGTAGAGGCTGTTTTTTCTTTCGCTTTGCTAATCCTTTTATTTTGGATTTTTTGTTATATTTTTCCTTTTTGCTCGCCGCTAGTTTTCCTTTTTTTTTTCGCCTTTGGTTCAAGGTTTTCATTTTATTTCTTCTTACTTAGGAAGTTTTTATTTTTTTTGAATTCTGTTCCTGCGGCACTTCAAGGAGGCGGCTATGGTGGATTCTTATTTTAATATTTACTATTTATATTATGCTATCTATTCATATTATCCTATTTTTTATTTATTATGGAACCCAGCAGATATTGGGATAGGTATTTGACTCCAACTGGAGGCTGCCCTGCTATCTAGCGGTAGGGTAGCCTAACCTGTACTTCGCAAAAGGCCCGCAGCGCTGGTGTCGTCTTCGATGCGGCACCGTTTCGTTCGTGGCGTAGTGTTGATTGGTCTGGAGCTGGAATACGCCGCCTTTTTATTGTTTCCGCCATCCCGCCGCCACCGCTTGTTATAAAAGTTCTTTTAATTTAATTTATCATTTATTTTTATTTATCATTTCGCCACTTTTAAGTCCGTTAGACAGTTAGCCGTGTCCGGAATCGGCCCCGCCACATCAATCAAGGAAACCCAGGTGAGCCCAACTATTTTATTCTTATATCTCCTAGGTTTCATGCTATATTAATAATTATTAGTATCTATCTCTTATATGTTATTTCCTACACCTATTTCATTTACATACAGTCCACCTTCGCACCTACTTCCGCCGAACCACCTCCCGGTTGGGTATTCAGGGGTCATACTGCTTGCCCAAGACCCACCAATAATTTTGTATCTTAGATTTAGCAATCATTGTTTAAGATTGTAGTGTTGTCTGTACAGGACTTAAATTATTTATTTCCACTAAATTAGTAGTCCTGATAATGAATTTAAATCACACTAGTATCAACTTGATTTTCGGTCTTCTAACTAATTTTGTACTGAAAATCACATTGTCCACCATAATTGGTTGGACAATCAAAATAAACATTTACTTTTATTGCAATAAGTGTGGTTGCCTTAACTTGGCAATAACAAATCATTTCAAGGTGAGGCGTCGGAACAATATTCAATTATTATATAAATTATTTTTTTATATACTGAAGAGTATATATCCCTGTGTCTTAATAGGTTTTAAGACAAAGGGATTTTGTTTCCAATACAAAAAAAAGTCCTCTAAAAAATTGGGATCACGTTTGGTTTTTGGGTTTTTTGTACAAATTCATCTTTGCGCCATATGCCCTTGATAATTTCGTTTTTCCCATCTCCCCTCTATTTCTTATAAACAAAACTTAATTAAATCATAGTTATTTTTATCAAAATGTAAGAAAAAACTGTTTTTAATAACTAAATATATGATATATTGTTTTTTTGTTGTTTGTTTTAGACGATTAAGACAGCGTATTCATTTATAAACGTCTTGTTAGCGTTCCGACACTAACCTGGTCATCTAACTCTGCAATACAGCCGTTACTGTACTTACAGTAACATAACGTCTTTTATTTAATTTTATGTTTATAAACGAGTAAATAAATCTTGTCATAGGTAAATTACAGTTCATAAAGTTATGTTAAAACTATTATCTAAGGTGACAATGCAATATAATCATTGCATCACTATTTAGTTGCTACATGTCAACCAATTATGGTGGACATGGCCGCTCTCCACCGGCTTGTAATTTTGCTATTGCCAAGCTATGTCCCGCAGACGAATTTAGCCGACCACATATTCATAAAAGGCACCAAAAGATTAACTTATACTCAAAATTGTAGCTTGATGTTAGTAGGTTTCGCCTTTGGGTACGATTTTGCTAAATATGTATGCCAAATTTTGTCAAAATCGGCCTAGTAGTCTAGGCCCTAGGCACCACTCGTCTGCACAGACGACAGACAAACAACAGACAGACATTTTTTTAAAAAAAAAAACTCTTTTGGACTTAAGGGCCCTCAAAATGTGTAAATCCATCAAAATCAAATGTTCGCGCTATCACCATTCTTTTTCTCTTTATATGAGAAAGTAAAAATGAAATCCTGTGCTGATAAGTCCTTAATAATCAACTATATCTGGTACATAAGTAGGGCTTACCTTGATACTGTGTGATCATTAGTATGTCAGCAGAAGCAGTGAAACAGGCGATTCATTTTGAACTGAACTATGGCTTTTCTTACATCAAACAACGTAAAAACAATCTATCTCACTTAAAATCCAAATAAAAACCAACAAGATGGTGAGCTTTGGTGAAGTTCATACTGAGAGAAGCGCGCGGTGTCAACATCAATTAGATCTAACCAGCGTTACCAACTTAACGAGAAATCATAGTGACCACCTTTACCTCTTGACTACTATTACTCCAGTATCCCCTAATCCTAATGTAATGTAGCGTTAGATACTATTCATATTTTAACTTATTATAATTGTAGATGTTATTTTATTTTACTTGACATAACCACTATTTCTATTATAGCACCAAACTTTAATTTAATTAAAGTTTTGAGTTAATATGTTTACTTATTAAACAAAAATATGTGTAGGTTCTGGAAACAGTTGAATTTATGCATTGCTCTCTATTCATTATTTCTTTATTTTTTATTGTTTTCGGAAGGCTCTCACTAATTCTTTACTTGTCCTTTTTATCTTTTTCATTTGTCACACAAAGGAAATTCTTAACTAATAAATACATATTAAAACGTGTTCAGCTAATATACAGTATAATACGCAAGTGTCTTAATGTACAATATAAAAATAAAAAGAAAAGAAAAACTAAACATAGAACTAATGTTGGACTTATTGTGATACCCACTGCGCATGACGCATTTGAAAGAGAGTAGAAACGATTCTGCTACTCCCTCCTTTTAAAGTCCGAGCCAGGCCAATTTTCCCTACTACGCTTAATAAAAGAAAATTAACAAAAGTTGAAGTAAGGGGTTCCACGAAGGCGGTGAAAGGGGAGGGGGAGTGACTGGAGTGGTAGCGAAGATCTAAAGCAGGATGAATAGCCTGGAACTACAGCAAGGCATTGGTGAATGCAATGGAATGGTCCCAGAATAGGATGAAAATCGTTTTACATTTTAGTCTAACGTTTCAATTTTGGTCTGATCAAGTACAATTTTCCTTACCGCGCATAAAGAAGTTTCACTTTAAGAAAAATAATTATTTTATATTTCACCTTATTTATTCACTCTTTTACTATTTTACCTTATTTATTCACTCTATTAAAGCACTCTCTCTATCTTGAATTGTTATTTTTAAAAAATAATATAATGTTTAATTAAAACTTTTTTCAATTATTAACAAGGTGTTTAGTGTTTTTTCTCTCACCCTGCTTTAAGTTATCAGTCCGGATTAGAATTTAATAACATATTTCATGGGGGGTATCCATCTCATACGGAAGGGGGCAGTATTCTGAATTTTACTTCTTTCATTGGAGAAGGGTAGTCCAGAGGTGGGGTGCTATATAATATTTTTTAATACGAGATGCTAATTTTCTAACTGCTGGGTCCATTAATTGCTCCTTATTAATGGAATTCCATTGTCGGAGAATGCTTAACATATATAGCTAACCCATTAAACCTATTTTTACCATTTGTGATCTTTTCCAAGATTTATTTAATAAAGGGAGGTAAATGAGCGCTCGACAGATATGGAAACAATATCAGCAGAGCCTTTCTAATAGTCGGGAAAAAATATTCGCTTTATTTTATACCCTCAATAATGTCTGGCGTTTCCTGTACCTCATTCTACATTTTGGACCCAAATTCCCTTTCTTTTTTAATGTGTTCTATATGGTAGAAAGTTTCATTCCATTCCTCCAATAAAACACACCTGTCACGTTACTCGGATGGAATTGGAATAAAAAATAAAGGTGTTTAGTCTACAGAAAATCTGGCTTTTGTAGATGTCATGATGCAATCCAAGTAAGGAATTATTAAAGACCTTCTCCAAATTTCGGATGGATTTTTGGTTTGGCCAGCAGTACGAATACAAAGGTACCCCAGGTAGTAGTGCTCTGATTTGTTTGTACCTGTAAGTCGAGGCTGTTACAGTGTCCTGGGTATGACCTCGCGCAATGGATCTCTGATTCACATGGCTGATGGAGAGCAATGTCACGGGGTGGTGGTGGTCCTGCAAAGTACAGTATAGACGGTAATGCCTGGTAAGTCGGGTCTTGAGAAGGCCCGTTTGAAGTGTCGATGAGGGTCAGGGTCTCAAGTCAAGAACAACACAGATCAAGCTTAAAGTATGGATGACTTGAGTGGCAGGGCAATGGCAGGTGGCAAGCGAGTGATTGATAACTGGTGACAGATGGCAGGGTGTCAGTTCCGACTGATGTCTGGAGACTGACTGAATAGGGACTTGCTGGGCCGGGTATATATACACATTTAATAGGCGGGAATAGAGGAGGAGGACCCATGCGAGAGCTTGGTTTGGAAAGCTCGCTTCTCATTGGCCCGGCTTATTGAATGGGTGATTTTATAAAGGAGGGTGTTTTCTGGCTCAGGGAAGGCGGTATCACACCCACACCATGCTCACATATGTGTACCTGTAAGTCGAGGCTGGTACAGTGTCATGGGTATGACCTCACGCCATGGTCCTCTGATTCACATGGCTCATTAATGATCTCACCCACACCATGCTCAAATATTTGTACCTGTAAGTCTAGGCTGGTACAGTGTCATGGCTATGACCTCACGCCATGGTCCTCTGATTCACATGGCTCATTAATGATCTCATCCACACCATGCTCACATATTTGTACCTGTAAGTCCAGGCTGGTACAGTGTTATGGGTATGACTTCACGCCATGGTCCTCTCATTTACATGGCTCATTAATGATCTCATCCACACCATGCTCACATATTTTGTCTTTGTTCAGTTTACGAATGGAAAAGTTCTTTCGCACCACAAACGAAGATTTTATTATATTCTTTTCAGAATGATAATTTCGCTAAGCTCGGAACTTAAAATCAAACCCTTCTTATCCATAGATGACATATAGGAGTGGCCACTCATTTATAAAAATGTTCAATTTGAATCACATCAATTTCACGTTCATGAATTCTCGATTTAATTTTGATTAACGCTATTCACAAAGGCACACCATGCTCACAAATTTTATCTTTGATCAGTTTACGAAAGGAAATGTTTTTTCGCACCACAAACGAAGATTAATTATAATTATCATTAACTACGGGAGACATACAGTGAAAAATAGACCCCAGCACCGGGACTTGAACCATGGGCCTCCTATATATATTCGATACAGGCGCTCTTACGAACTGAGCTATACTGGAGAATGATATTTCTCTGTCGTTATCGATATGTATGTCTCCCGTAGTTATTCAGATTATAATTATCATTAACTACGGGAGTCATACATATCGATAACGTTTACGAAAAATCATTCTCCAGTATACATCAGTTGGTGAGAGCGCCTGTAACGGATTCGGTCCTCCCACGGGTCCTCCCATGTGGTTTTTTTAACTGTGTAAGAAAACGGGTTTACCGTCGTGGTTTTTTAACTGCTAAAGACCAAGGGTCCACCCTCATGGTATTTTAACTGTCCAAGACAACGGGTCCTCGTGGGTTTTTAACTGTCTAAGAAAACGGGTCCAGGGTGTGGTTTTTTTTTAACTCCTTAAAACAACGGTTCCTCCGTCGTAGTATTTTAACTGCTTAAAACCACGGGTCCTCCCATGTAGATTTTTAACTGTATAAGACAACGGGTCAACCCTTGTAGTTTTTAAACTGCTCAAACCAACGGGTCCTTCCTCGTTGTTTTTTAACTGCTAAAAAATCAACGGGTCACCCTTGAGCTTTCTTTAACTCCTCAAAACAACGCGTCCACCCTCGTATTTTTTTAACTGCTCAAAACAACGGGTCATCCCTTGAAGTTTTTTAGCTGTCTAAGAAAACGGGTCCACCGTCGTGGTTTTTTTAACTGCTTAAAACAACGGGTTCTCCCTTGTAGTATTTAAACTGCTTAAAACAACAGTTCCACCCTCGTAGTATTTTAACTGCTTTAAACCGCGGGTCCTTCCTTATTGTTTTTGAACTGCTTATAACAACGGGCCTACCTTCGTGCTATTTTTTACTGCTCAAAACCACGGGTCCTCCCTCGTAGTTTTTTAACTGTCTAAGAAAACAGGTCCACCGTCGTGGTTTTTTTAACTGCTTAAAACAACAGTTCCACCCTCGTAGAATTTTAACTGCTTAAAACCGCGGCTCCTCCCTCGTTATTTTTGAACTGCTTAAAACAACAGGTCATCCATTGAGGTTTTGTTAACTGATCAAATAAACGGGTCACCCTTGTGTTTCTTTTTACTGCTTAAAACCACGGGTCCACCCTCGTGTTTTTTTAACTGCTCAAATTAACGGGTCACCTTTGTGCTTTTTTTAACTCCTTAAAACAACGGGTCCACCCTCCTGCGTTTTTTAACTCCTCAAAACAACGGGTCCACCCATGTTGTTTTTTAACTCCTAAAGCAACGGGTCCACCCTCGTGCTATTTTTTACTGCTCAAAACCACGGGTCCTCCCTTGTGGTTTTTTAACTGTCTAAGAAAACGGGTCCACCGTCGTAGTATTTTAACTGCTTAAAACCGCGGGTCCTCCCTCGTTGTTTTTGAACTGCTTAAAACAACGGGTCTAACCTTATTGTTTTTGAACTGCTTATAACAACGGGCCTACCTTCGTGATAATTTTTACTGCTCAAAACCACGGGTCCTCCCAAGTAGTTTTTTAACTGTTTAAGACAACGGGTCAACCCTTGTAGTTTTTAAACTGCTTAATTCAATGGGCCCTCCCTCTTTGTTTTTTAACTGCTTAAAACCACGGTACCTCCCTTGTAGTTTTTTAACTGTCTAAGAAAACGGGTCCACCGTCGTCGTTTTTTTAACTGCTTAAAACAACGGTTCCACCCTCGTAGTATTTTAACTGCTTAAAACCGCGGCTCCTCCCTAGTTGTTTTTGAACTGCTTAAAACAACAGGTCATCCATTGAGGTTTTTTAACTGTCTATGACAACGTGGTTTTATGACTGCTCAAATCAACGGGTCACCCTTGTGTTTTTTTACCTCCTCAAAACAACGGGTCCGGGTCCACCCTCGTTGTTTATTTAACTGCTTATAACAACGGTTCCACCCTCGTAGAATTTTACCTCCTCAAAACAACGGGTCCACCCTCGTTGTTTTTTTAACTGCTTATAACAACGGTTCCACCCTCGTAGTATTTTAACTGCTTAAAACAAGGGGTCATCCCTTGTAGTTTTAAACTATTTAACAATTGGCGACTAGCGAATTGGAAATTTTGCAATCTTTTACGTATCGATATTTTGCGGACCGGTTTTCGGTGAATGGATGTTGATAGTGCTATCTTTTTGGACTTTTTTGACGAAAGTTTACAAACAAATATGGCTCAAATCGGCAAAATATCACCTTTTCATCCTTAAACTGGAAATTGGGATGATTACATGGAAAGGTTCGAGTTTTATTTAGAAGCCAATAACATAACTTCAAACGATAAGAAACGTTGTACCTTGTGCACGATTGTCGGTGATGAAACTTACTCAATAATTAAATCCTTGTGCGCTCCTGAGTCACCTAAAAATGTAGAATATCCTACTATGGGGAGTAAATGCAAAGCTCAATTTACAAGAACAGAAAATGAACTTTTAGGACGAGTTCATTTTCACAAACGGGATCAACTCCAAGGAGAATCGATTCTTGATTACGTCCGCGAAATGCGGATGGCAGCCCAAAAATGTAAATTTAATGCGTCGGGTGGATCTCTACCTCTTGATATTATCCTACGAGACAGATTTCTTGCGGGACTTCGTGATAAAGAAATGCAGAGATACTTGTGTCGTAGACATGAAGAAGCCGTAACAAAAAGCAACCCAACTGGTTTGTCCTTTGATAAAGAAGTGGAGCTAGCAGTAAGTATTGAATCCACAGAAAACCAGCAACGTCAGCTGACTAATGCTTCACCGATTTTTTAACTGCTTAAGAAAACGGGTCTACCCTCGTGGCTCTTAAATGCTTAAAACTACGGGTTCTCCCTCGTGGTTCCTTATCTGTCCAAAACAACGGGTCCTCCCTCGTGGTATTTTATCTGTCCAAAACAACGGGTTTTCTCTCGTTGTTTTTTTCTGTCCAAATATACGGGTCCTTCCTCGAGGTTTTTTATCTGTCCAAAACAATGGGTCCTTCCTCGTGCTTGTTTAATTGCTTAAGAAAACAGGTCCACCCTTGAGGGTTTTAACTGATTAAAACAACGGGTTCTCCCTCGTGGTTTTTTAACTCCTTAAAACAACGGGTTCTCCATCGTTGTTTTTTCCCTGCTTAAAAACAACGGATTCTCTCTCGTGGTTTCTTATCTGTCCAAAACAACGGGTCCTCCCTCGTGTTTTTTTAACTGCTTAAGAAAACAAGTCCACCCTCGTGGCTCTTAACTTCTTAAAACAACGTGTTCTCTCTCGTGGTTTTTTATCTGTCTAAAACAATGGGTCTTCCCTCGTGCTTGTTTAACTGTTTAAGAAAGCGGGTCCACCCTCGAGGGTTTTAACTGCATTAAATAACGGGTTCTCTCTCGAGGTTTTTTATCTGTCCAAAACAAGGGGTCCTCCCTCATGGTTTTTTAACTGATGAAAACAACGGGTTCTCCCTCGTGGTTTCTTATCTGTCCAAAACAACGGGTCCTCCCTCGTGTTTTTTTAACTGCATAAAAAAACGGGTCCACCCTCGTGGCTCTTAACTGCATAAAACAACGGGTTTTCTCTCGTTGTTTTTTTTCTGTCCAAATATACGGGTCCTTCCTCGTGGTTTTTTATCTGTCCAAAACAACGGGTCCTCCCTTGTGCTTGTTTAACTGCTTAAGAAAACGGGTCCACCCTCGTTGGTTGTAACTGCTTTAAACAACGGGTTCTCTCTCGTGGTTTTTTATCCGTCCAAAACAACGGGTCCTCCCTCATGGTTTTTTAACTGATTAAAACAACGGGTTCTCCCTCGTGGTTTTTTAACTCCTTAAAACAACAGGTTCTCCATCGTTGTTTTTTCTCTGCTTAAAAACAACGGGTTTTCCCTCGTGGTTTCTTATCTGTCCAAAACAACGGGTCCTCCCTCGTGTTTTTTTAACTGTTTAAGAAAACAAGTCCACCCTCGTGGCTCTTAACTTCTTAAAACAACGTGTTCTCTCTCGTGGTTTTTTATCTGTCCAAAACAATGGGTCTTCCCTCGTGTTTTTTTAACTGCATAAGAAAACGGGTCCACCCTCGTGGTTATTCCCAGCTTAAATCAACGGGTTCTCCCTCATGGTTTTTTATCTATACATAACAACGGGTCCTCCCTCATGGTTTTTTAACTGCTTTAAACAACGGGTTCTCCCTCGTGGTTTTTTATCGGTCTAAAACAACGGATCCTCCATCGTGTTATAACTGCTTAAGAAAACGGGTTGACCCTCGTTGGTTTTAACTGCTTTAAACAACGGGTTCTCCCTCGTGGTTTTTTATCTGTCCAAAACAATGGGTCTTCCCTCGTGTTTTTTTAACTGCATAAGAAAACGGGTCCACCCTCGTGGTTATTCCCAGCTTAAATCAACGGGTTCTCCCTCATGGTTTTTTATCTATACATAACAACGGGTCCTCCCTCATGGTTTTTTAACTGCTTTAAACAACGGGTTCTCCCTCGTGGTTTTTTATCGGTCTAAAACAACGGATCCTCCATCGTGTTATAACTGCTTAAGAAACGGGTTGACCCTCGTTGGTTTTAACTGCTTTAAACAACGGGTTCTCCCTCGTGGTTTTTTATTTGTCCAAAACAACGGGTCCTCCCTCGTGTTTTTTTAACTGCTTAAGAAAACGGTTCCATCATCATGGTTTTTAACTGCTTGAAACAACGGGTTCTCCCTCGTGGTTTTTTATCGGTCTAAAACAACGGATCCTCCATCGTGTTATAACTGCTTAAGAAAACGGGTTGACCCTCGTTGGTTTTAACTGCTTTAAACAACGGGTTCTCCCTCGTGGTTTTTTATTTGTCCAAAACAACGGGTCCTCCCTCGTGTTTTTTTAACTGCTTAAGAAAACGGTTCCATCATCATGGTTTTTAACTGCTTGAAACAACGGGTTCTCCCTCGTGGTTTTTTATCAGTTCAAAACAACAGGTCCTCCCTCATGGTTTTTTAACTGCTTAAATCAACATATTCTCTCTCGTTGTTTTTTATCTGTCCAACAGAGCGGGTCCTTCCTCGTGCTTTCTTAAGTGCTCAAGAAAACGGGTCCATCCTCGAGGCTCTTAACTGCTTAAAACAACGAGTTCTTTCTTCTGGTTTTTTATCTTTCCAAAACAACAGGTCCTCCCTAATGGTTTTTTAACTGCTTAAACACCTCCCCTTTTGAGACAAGGGCCGTCCTAGGTCTGATGAAATGAGAATCCCATAGTTGATTGGCAATACATGATTATTAAGGGGGGGGGGGGGGTACATTTGACCTTCGATATTTTTAAACACTACACGAGTCTATTATATTTTTATATACCTTTAACACATATTAAAATTTTATTGGTTTTACTTTCTTTAAAAGTAGTAACTTTACACAATGTTTGTTTTAATTTTTTTATGTAAATCGGTATTTCACCGAGGCTACTATAAATGGCAATTAAAGTTGCTATGTTCTTATGGAATTTATTTTATAATAAATAATAGAAATATTTCTGCTAATATTAAGTAGCTTACACTTACACAATTTATAAATTAATTTTACATACTTAAATCAATTTATAAAATTATTTGCCTCGGCATCGCTTCGGCAGTTAATTTTCATAGCTTGTCCTCGCCTCCGGCTCGGAGGCTAACTTATTATCTCGTCAGTAAAATTCCATTTTGCTGCCTAGTTACATAAATAACTATTCTCTACTTGTGGCATCAAAATGGGGCATTATTGAACTGATTTTGGGCAGGGAAATGTAATTTTACTGCCAAGACAGTAAAATCAGACAAATTTGACCGCTTAGGCAGAAAAATGTTTACTATTTTATAACATTTCACCCACAATGCCAACATTTTGCCTGTCATTGCCAACATTATTGTTGGCAATAACAGTTATTTATATTATTTTTATCCCCTATAATATTATATTCTAGTATTACATATTACAGTTTAATAACTAAACTTAAATTAATAACCTTTTTATTTACATAACAATTTGTTTGTATTTATTAATCCTGTTTAATAAGTTAAATGAATAGTAGGTCTTCAATTAAAATGAAAAAAAAGAAGAAAAAAAAAAAAAAAAAAAAAAAAAATCTGAGGAGTAACTGGCAACCCTTTAGTTTCAAGAGATCCTTCATATTATTCTTGCATATTATTGAATTAGATAAGACCATCAGCTTTTCTTGATTATCCTAATTACTTCTTTAAAGATATAATTTGCAAGGTATATCCTTTGTAAAGAAATAAATTGTTTAATTTTTTTTATTAATTAATTCATTCAGAAGTTTTGTTTGTTATAAAGGCGTGTTTTGTATTTTGTTGTTAATTTATTGTAGATAGATTCTGATTGTTGTTCTTTCGTAGCTTCTTATTATTTGATTTCATATTTTATTATTTACATTCATTATGTACATTTATTACATGTATTAGATATTTTATTATTGTGATTTTATATCTGATTATTTGATTATTCAAGTATCTTATTTGATTTCTTATTTTAATAAAACAATTATTTTAGTTAATGTTATCTTATTAATATTATTGGTACATAATTCATAAATATAATAAGATGGTATATTTTGCAAATTAATTTTTCTGCCGCCTTTATTTGGATAATAGTTTTAATTTGTACTTAAAAAAAGAAATATTTTTAATTCTCCGAGACATAAAAAAATCATATCCGTGGACCTTTACACAATCGGACCTTTCTTGCAGACATTTAAATAATATTTTATTTCACATATAATGATATTTTAGGTGAACATATATACCTGTGAAAAATATATAATTTGGACCCTATATATAACATTAGGCTATAACTTCTCCGAAAACTTTCAGGACTGTTGAATTTTCAACCATCAATGAACAGTTGTTCAATTATAAAAACTTTCGATTTAGTTCCCCAATTTTTCTTTCATAAACTGAAAAAGATTGAACATTTGTACTTTAAAACAAATAACATTTAGGATTATATCATTAAAAATCCGTCATTACTTAAATACGGTTTACACTTTAGTTTACACAGTGTGTCGGCACACGTCTTGGTAGTTCAGTGTGCCTTTGTGAATAGCGTTAATCAAAATTAAATCGAAAATTCATGTACGTGAAGTTGAACATGTGATTGAAACATCATTCGTTCGTGTGATTCAAATTGTCCTCTTTGGATAAGAAGAGTTTGATTTCAAGTTCCGAGCTTAGCGTAGTTATCATTCTAAAAAAAATATAATAAAATCTTCGTTTGTGGAGCGAAAGAAATTTTCCTTTCGGACCATGGCGTGAGGTCATGAGGACACTGTACAAGCCTCGACTTACAGGTACAAATATTTGAGCATGGTGTGGGTGAGATCATTAATGAGCCATGTGAATCAGAGGACCATGGCGTGATGTCATTAATATCCATGACACCGTACCAGCCTCGACTTACAGGTACAAATCAGAGCACTGCTACCTGGGATCCCTTTGTACTCGTACTGCTGGCCGATCCAAATTTTGGAGGTCTTTAATAATTCCTTCCTTGGATTTCATCACGCTATCTACAGAAGCCAGATTTTCTGCAGACTTATCAACTTTATTATCATTCAAAAATGTCATCCGAGTAACATGAGAGGTGTTTTATTGGAGGAATGGAATGAAAGCAACTTTCAACCATACAGAAAACATTAAAAAAGAAAGGGAATTTCGGTCCAAAATATAGAATGAGGTACAGGAAGCGCCAGGCATTATTAAGGGTATAAAATATAACGAATATTTTTTCCCGACTTTTAGAAAGACACTGCTGATATTGATGGAAAATATCACTATTGGTAAAAATAGGTTTAATGGGTTAACTATATGTTAAGCATTCACTTTCAATGTAATTTCGTTAATTAGGAGCAATAATTTGCATCTCATACCAAAAAAATTATATAGCTCTCCACTCTCCACCTGCGGACAAGAATCACCTGTAGTTAGAAAATTTGAATCTCATATTAAAAAATATTATATAGCTCCCCACCTGCGGACTAGAATCACCTGTAGTTAGAAAATTTGCATCTCATATTAAAAAATATTATATAGCACCCCACCTGCGGACTAGAATCACCTGTAGTTAGAAAATTTGAATCTCATATTAAAAAATATTATATAGCGCCCCACCTGCGGACTAGAATCACCTGTAGTTAGAAAATTTGAATCTCATATTAAAAAATATTATATAGCGCCCCACCTGCGGACTAGAATCACCTGTAGTTAGAAAATTTGCATCTCATATTAAAAAATATTATATAGCTCCCCACCTCCGGACCACCCTTCTCCCCTGATAGAAGTAAAATTCAGAATACTGCCCCCTTCGTATGAGCTGGATAACCCCCATGAAATATGTTATCAAATTCTAATCTGCACTGATAACTTAAAGCAGGGTGAGAGAAAAAGCACCTTCTTAATAATTGAAAAAAGCTTTAATTAAACATTAAAATATTTTTATTTAAAAAAAAAATAACAGTTCAAGATAGAGAGAGAGTGCTTTAATAGAGTGAATAAATAAGGTAAACTAGTAAAACAGTGAATAAGTAAGGTGAAATATAAAATAATTATTTTTCTGAAAGTGAAACTTCTTTATGCTCTCCCCCCCCCCCCCCTTTCCCCCGCCTTCGTGGAACCCCTTACTTCAACTTTTGATCTGACGTTACTTTTCTTAAATTTCTTTTACTAAGAGTAGTAGGGCAAATTAGCCTGGCTCAGACTTAAAAAGGAGGGAGTGGCAGAATCGTTTCTACTCTCTTTAAAATGTGTCATGCGCACTCTACACGCATGCGCAGTGCGTATCACAGTAGGTCTAACTTTTGTGCTATGTTTAGTTTTTATTTTCTTTTGATTTTTATTTTGCACATTAAGACACTTGCGTATTATACTGTATATTAGCTGAACACGAACACGTTTTAATATGTATTTATTAGTTAACAATTTCCATTGTGTGACTAATGAAAAAGGTAAATAGAGCAAGTACAGAAAATGTGAGAGCCTTCAGAGAACATTAGTAAAAAAAAAAAACAAAAAAAAAAAAAAAACAAAGAGAGCAATGCATAAAGCCAACTGTTTCCAGAACCTAAAAAGTTTCACTTCTAACGCGTTGAGACTCACGCATATTTATGTTTAATAAGTTAAAATATTAACTCAAAACTTTGTGTCTATACAGACGAGTAGAGCCTAAACTACAAGGCCGATTTAGACAAAATTTGGCATACATATTTAGAAAAATCATACCCAAAGGCGAAATTGAGAAATGAATTTTAACTCAAATTGGGGGGTGCAAACTAGCCCCCCCCCCCCCCCCCGAGATAGCGTGCAAAAAAGTGTGTGACTAACATCAAGCTAGAGTTATGTGTATAAGTAAATCTTTTGGTTCCTTTTAAAAATATGTGGCCGGCTAAGTTCGTCTGCGGGACATAGCTTGGCAATAGGCATTTGAAAATTACAAACCGGTGGAGAGCCATGTCCCACCAATTATGGTGGACAATGTGATTTTCATTATCCTAACTGGGTACAAAATTAGTTAGTAGACCCAAAATTAAGTTGGTATTAGTTTGACTTAAATTTGTTATCAGGTCTACTCATTTAGTAGAAAAATATGATCTTTCTAAGTTTCAGGTTAGTTATAAAAATTTAAAGTTATTTTTAAGTTTTATGTAGTATGTTTCAGCTTTCTCGGTTGTCAAAAAGTTGGTTAAATTAGATTTAAACTTAGTAAGATACAAGATTATATTGCATTGCATTCGCCTTAAATTGCATATAAACAATCACTATAAAAGCAACTAAATAGTGATAAAATTATTATATTGCATTGCTTTTACCTTTCTGACATGTAAACAATCACTTTACAAGCGACTAAATAGTTATAAAATGATTATATTGCATTGCTTTCGCCTTAAATTGCATATAAACAATCACTATGCCAGCAACTAAATAGTGATAAAATTATTATATTGCATTGCTTTTACCTTTACTGACATTGTGCAAAATCACTTTACAAGCAACTAAATAGTGATAAAATTATTATATTGCATTGCTTTTACCTTTACTGACATTGTGCAAAATCACTTTACAAGCAACTAAATAGTGATAAAATTATTATATTGCATTGCTTTTACCTTTACTGACATTGTGCAAAATCACTTTACAAGCAACTAAATAGTGATAAAATTATTATATTGCATTGCTTTTACCTTTACTGACATTGTGCAAAATCACTTTACAAGCAACTAAATAGTGATAAAATTATTATATTGCATTGCTTTTACCTTTACTGACATTGTGCAAAATCACTTTACAAGCAACTAAATAGTGATACAATGATTATATTGCATTGCTTTTACCTTTACTGACATTGTGCAAAATCACTTTACAAGCAACTAAATAGTGATACAATGATTATATTGCATTGCTTTTACCTTTACTGACATTGTGCAAAATCACTTTACAAGCAACTAAATAGTGATAAAATTATTATATTGCATTGCTTTTACCTTTACTGACATTGTGCAAAATCACTTTACAAGCAACTAAATAGTGATACAATGATTATATTGCATTGTGACCTTAGATAATAGTTTTAACATAACTTTATGAACCGTAATTTACCTATGACAAGATTTATTTACTCGTTTATAAACATAAAATTAAATAAAAGACGTTATGTTACTGAAAGTACAGTAACGGCTGTATTGCAGAGTTAGATGACCAGGTTAGTGTCGGAACGCTAACACGACGTTAATAATTGAATACGCTGTCTTAATCGTCTAAAACAAACAACAAAAAAACAAGTTAGTTTTTTATTTAGTAATTAAAAACAGTTTTTTCTTACATTTCGATAAAAAATAACTATATTTTAATTAAGTTTTGTTCAAAAGAAATAGAGAGGGGATGGGAAAAACGAAATTATCAAGGGCATATGGCGCAAAGATGAATTTGTTAAAAAAAAACCCAAATACCAATGTGAACCCAATTTTTAGGGGACTTATTGGGGACAAATAAATTTTAAATAAACAAATGTTTCCAAAATTTCAAATTTTTGTGTTGCGTACTTCGGTGATACAGGTAAGTAACGAGAGACAGACAATCATGGGTAATTATAAGGCTCCATACTTTTACATACGGACCCTAATAACGTATAGGGGTTCTACGGGTGGGGAAATACTAACGATATAAAACAGTTATTGATCCACGCAAATTTATGTAATTAGTTATTTAAAAAGAATAAATAAATAAATAAGTGGTTAGTAACACGTATAATGAAAACACCGGCAAGCGGGAGAAAAAGAAGCTTAGAATGATAATTATAATTTATTTATTTATTTAAAATACAGAAGTGTGATATTCCATTGTCCGAAAGTAAATTGGAAACAAAATCCCTTTGTGTTAATATAGCTAATGGGAAAAAGGGATATATACTCTTCAGTATATAGAGTAATAATTTATATAATGATTGAGTAGTGTCCCGACGCCTCACCTTGAAATGATTTGTTATTGCCAAGTTAAGGCATCCACACTTATTGCAATAAAAGTAAATGTTTATATTGATTTCTTGGTCTTTAAATAGACATAATAAATTATCAACATTAATTTACTAAGTTTTACTTTTTTTTCTAAATATAAAATTAGCCGGGTGCAACGGGCTCATATTAATAAACAAATGATGGGATATAATTTAATTATCGATTTAAACAAAGGGATAATCATGGTGAGTTGATAGTTAAATAGGATGGATGTAGTAAATAGGGAACAGGACTGTTCCCTACATACCCAGCTTACATAATTTGAAATATGAAGTTTTATTGAAATTGTTACGTTAGAACGTAAGATATCGGTCATAACGTTGTTTTCGCTATGTTAAAGGTTAGGTCCGCTTTATTAAATTTAATGACCTTTAACACTTCATAGTAGAGGTGGGTAATAACTGTTATTTGATGGTAACTGGATATGACGTTTCCGTTCTCGATCGGTAACACGTTACTGGAATAGGTTATTTGGGTAATAGGTTCCATTAGTGCCTATATGAGCAAAAAAAAAAAAAAAAAAAAAAATTGAAATTATATACCTTTGATGAAATTCTACTTATTTAATAGTGAAGATATTCCACGCAGCTTGTAGATTCTACAAACATTGGCGTTTATCTATGATACAAATATTTATACTTTGAAATCCGATGAGTGGGATCGCTGTAAAGATCTAATCTTTTTAAACATTTTAGCTCTTTTAACATATTTATAAAGCAAAATAAACCAAAAAAAAAATTAATAATTTAAAAAAATAAAACAAATTATTATTATTTTTTTTTTTTTAAATAATTATTTTTTTAATAGAAAAAAAAAAAAAAAAAAAAAAAACTTATGTAATACTAGCCAAAGTAAATTTTTAGTAAACTCTCTCTTCACAACACAGAACTCTAGTTCTATTGGTGAAGAGATAACCTTGTTAAGTTTTCTGGAAAGTTACATTATAATTTGTAATATTATATTATGTTGTATTGTATATTATATATTATCAATAAAGGTATTTAATAATAAAAAAGGTACTTCTTTAGATTGTTACTCCCCTAAGTGTTTTAGAATGTAAATGACTTTGACTAAATAATTATTAAGACCAAGGGATGTTTAGTCCAATGTACTTTGGGACAAAGGAATATCACACTTCTGTTTTTATAAGGGGAGTAACAGTCTAAAGAAGAACACTCCGTACACCTTCTTCAGATTGTTACTCCCCTCTGGTTTTTTCATAAGGGGAGTAACTATCTAAAGAAGTGCCATAAAAAAAAGAAAAAAAAAAAAAAAAAGGGGGGGCCCTTTCTAAGGCCGATAATAGCATGTAATAAGTTTGAGTCTAAAATAGTTGCAACGATGAAGTCCTAAAGAGTCGTATAATATAATTATAATAAAAGTTGTTTCACAAAAATCGGTCCAGTATAACCGGAGATAAAACGTTAGTTAAAGTTAAAACTTAACTTTAGTTAGATAAAATGTTAGTTACGTATGATAAGTGGGGGCGGGGCCGGAGTGCAAACCTGGATCTGGGCAGGGCCTATTTAACAAATGGGCCCGGTGGGCCCCGGCCCAGGGGCGCAGAGGTTTTGGGGCGCACGAGGTTAGGCCCAACAAAATCTATTTTATCAGGAACTAAATAATTATTCCCGGGAAAACCGCTTATATCGTCAGATTTGTTTTGACTACATTTTAGCATTTTCTAATCAAAATCGTCGGAACCGTTTTCGAGAAATAATTTTTTTTCATGTTTTTTCAGAGTTTTTGGGGGTAACGCCCCCAAATCCAAATTTGAAGCTAAAATTAATTTCTTGCCTCTGGGTATGATTCTTCTGAACATGTATGCCAAATTTCGTCAAAGTCGGCCTAGTAGTTTAGGCTCCAGGCGTCTGCATAGATAGACGACAACCAAATATTTTTTAAAAACCACTTTTTTGGACTAAGGGGACCTCAAAACGTGTAAAGCCATCAAACTAAAATTTTCTCTTTATATGAGACAATAATAAACTAAACAATTTTATGATTCTTTTCATTGGGCAGATTTTGAAGATATAATTATTGAATTTGCTATGAAAAAATCGGTCTGAGAAAACTCAGACAAACTTTCTGATATACGAGTTCATAACACTTAGCCCAGTATTTTCCAATTTCCAATTGCTAGTTTTGGTAGTTACATTTAATTATTATTGAACATTTCATGAAAATTTATCATAAACATAACTTCTCCTCGGCGCGGGAATCCGTCCGCGTTTTAAGCTATTTTCTGAGGAACTAGATTTTTCCCGGGAAAAATTATGTCGTTAGATTCGAATTTAAACGTACTAATACATTTTAGAAGTTTTTTATAAAAATCGTCGGAACCGTTTTTCAGGGCTAAAATGCATTTCTCGATTTAGCCTCGGGGTATGATTTTTCTGAACATGTATGCCAAATATCGTCAAAATCGGGGGGAGGGGGGGGGGGCAAGGGCGCGGGTGTCTCTTGGGAGCGCATCACATGCTTACCGTGGGCCTGGATCTGGGTTCTAAGCTGAGGTATTGCCGTCAGTCCGCCGCAGGGCCCTCGGCAGAGACACTCACACTAGGAGCGAAACTACTAATTAGACAGAGGAAAGGATGAGGACTCCAAGTAGGGTTCTACCCCTTCTACTAGTACCTCTCCCCTACCCAACCGACAACTTGCAAATCTTTGCCTGTATTTTAATTTTATGTATTTTAATAACATTATTTAAATGGAAATAACATAACTTAACAGTATAGATAACGGAAACGGAATCTGAGAACGGTAACGGAAATAAAGACCAGAACTGAATTGATAACATAACGTAATGAAGAGTTATCTTTATAATATAATTATAATACCTCAGGAGTTATTAATACCGTTAAAGTTATAATATAACGCTTCAAGGAAACCTAATACCTCAGGGGTTATTAATGCCGTTCCCGTTAAGTTAGAGTTATAATATAACGCATCGTATCATAGGAGCAGAGAACGAGTACAGTGCCGCCGCTTGGCGGAATATTATGAATTAGGCTTAGGCTAGAGCTGTACCAACTGCAGTACCCTTAAGCATTAGAGTAAGGAAGGAACCCCTTCCTTTCCGCCACCGCGCCAGTCGAAATATTTATGAATTAGACAAGAGTTACTCGATAACAGGTATTTTTCAATATTAGGTTACCTAAGGAACGGTTGCCTTACAATTTCAGGTTATTTTTAACTAATACGTTATTTCCGACCCACCTCTACTTCATAGCAGTGTCTGTGTTAGATTAAGTTGGAATTTTTTCCCGTCCTAAATTTCCAATTTTACATAAGTTTACGTTTACGCGAGCGTTGAGCGCGAACGCTTGGGCGGATAACACTGTCCAAACAACTCGTCCTGGGCATTGGTAAAATTAACAAATGTACCAACTTTCAACTAAATCAGTCATCTTTTAAGTTATCGTCATCGGTTGATTTCGTGACGGTTGATTTTGTGACGGTCGTTTTTTTCGGATTCACTCCGGGCCTCCAGACGCTGTAACGTGCCATAAGGAACTTCGTTCCAAAGTAAAATAAAGTGCATCAGACGACAAACTTCCCAAGAAATACTTCATAGAAGAAGAAAGACTGATCTCATCGGATAAAGTTTTACAACTAAGCACCCTAGTCGTACGAATTAAACATATACAATATACATATTATGTACGATCTGGATGTAGTACACGGTACTTCGTACACCTTTACGTCCATCGCACGCTTACCCTGAAGGGTAAAGTTGATACCTACAGTTGCGTATGTGTTGAAGTTTGGTTTAATAGTAAAGAAAGCTGAAGTGAGTGATGGAGGTCGTAGAGTCCTGGCCAACATGATCCTGAGAGATCTCTTCATGTCTTCAGGCCAATCGTACCAGTTAGTGAAGTATAGCTCCTCTCTCACATTCTCTCCCTGATAAATATTAATAACATACAATCAAATACATTTTGTTGCTGGCATATATTTCGTATATAAACATGAAAACATTGGATGAAGTAAACAGAAGAATCCAGACAGGGAACAGTACTTCTTCACTGTACATCATTTCTAATCAAAACTATATAATCTCCTGGCAAACTAACATCAAACCAGGTAATACAGAGGAACAATAAAATAGTGAAATTTATTTAAATATTTTACCAAATTAGTTAGTCGTTGGCCAAGGTAACATATGAGTGCACCGATAAACAAATTCATTACAACTACAGTCGTGAAGATAACTTTGAATAAATAATCACCATAACCCTGAAGAATAGTAAAGCACACACACATATATATATTTCAAAGTTACAAAGCTCAGTAGAAGCTTAAGAATGAAAAATTAACCGGAAAGAAAGGAATGCTCACAGATATGATAACACTAATCCCGATAGCAAGAATAGTTCCACCTTCACCACTTAACAAAGTCAAAGGAACACCACTAGTCGCTTGTAAGCACTCATACAAACTGAAACATACAAGACAATAAACCATTAATAATATCTAAAAATATAAGCGAGTATTGATTCCACAGGAAATTATTATTTTTTATTTTTTTTTGCTTCCGAGCTTACCGAAGGTAACGGAAGCTATGTGATCGTTCTGAAGAACGAAAATATTTTATATCTCCGATTTCAAAAATTCCAAGACAGAAATCCGTTTCAGACATCAGGGAACATTTTTGATCCCGTGTCTGTCTGTCGGTCTGTCGTTCAATTTTTGCGAACCACCATATCTTAAAAACTACACGTCCAATTTTAATGAAATTTGGGGGGGGGGGGGGTAGGTCATAATTAGCCCATTGTTGGTCCCATATAAGTTTCAAACTTTTGCTCTTATTTGTTTATCTTCCACATGCTCACAAACATACATTTATTTACTGCCATATCCTTAAAAGTAATCATCTGATTTGTATGAAATTTGTATGGTTTGTCGAAAGTAGCCTGCAGATAACACCTGCCTAATTTCAACTTTCTGCGCACTTTAAATCGTGGTAAATTAATATGTCTTATACTATAAAGCCGCATGGCTAACTGACTCACTGACTTACATTAATGTTTACCCACTTCCAGAAGAGCTAGAGACTTGCGGTTTGCGCCATTCGACGCGCAACGTCCATATTGTGAACAAAAATAGCTATAAAAAGTTCACTTTTCCCCCTTCTTCCCCCCTTAAAAAAATAATAATGGGCGACTTGATTTTTAAGCTGGTTTGGGGGCTTATTGCGGCTAAAAGGTAAGTCGTATTAGAAAATGGATAGCACAAGTGGTAACTGATTTTAAAAGATGTACAACTTTAGTCCTATGAGTTTTTGTCGTATCATCATCGGTTGTACCTTAGATGGTGATAATTTTGTTATTTTTTTCCATTTTTGTCTTTGAATGGCCATAGTTTCTATAATAGTTGGCCGATTTTATTTCTGATTGCGGCGTTTGAATCTCACACTAATGCTCTTTAAATTGAATATATTTTATTTCATTAGTTCATCCTACTTGGTGAGAACATGAGAGTAAACTTTTTCCCATGTGCCGTGTCAGGGTGACCACTTTTTTTGGTTTTTAATATTGTGTCGTATATCATTTTAAAGGCCTTGATATGTACATTAAAGCTATTTTATTTGTTGATTTTTTAAAAATGTTGTACATGTACTTTAGTACCAATTTATAATTTTGATGTAGGTTAAAGGGTTTAAATACTTTTTATCTACGATTGATAAGAAATATAAACATTATATCTCTGTTTAGATGCGTTGAAAGTAATTATTTACGTACTTGTATTTATTGCGCTTGCGCGTCTCATAGTTCTGAAGAATTCCTCTTCTTTACCACACTAGTGCGGTAAAGAAGAGGAATTCTTCAGCTTTACGCACGATTAGCTAGTTTGTTTACATTTAACAAAACTAATTTGCTGTTCTTTTATTAAAGTAGCTGTTTATATCGAGTTTTTAGTGAAAAACAATGAGTGAATCAAGTGACTTTGACGAAAATGTGGAGAATAATACTCCTCCAGGAATAATTAATTCGGCAAAAAATACAACTCAAGAATTAATGCCATCTTTATTAAGAGAGAGATACGAACTTACGTACAGCAAGTTTATTTTTTTCTGTATTTATAATTAAATCTAACAATCGTAGATAAAGTACGGTACGCAACTCGAGCGAATACGGCATTTTGCATTGCTCGTGTGGTTTTACAACCCTCGCTGTCGCTCGGGTGCAAACTCCACACTCGCATGCAAAATGCTACTTCCCGCACTCGACGCGTAATGTACTATTTTGATATTAGGTTTTTTATTTATATGTATTTATTAGTTTAATGAATGCCCTTTTGTATTGTTTGTTTTTTAAAAATATAATTTTGGTACCTCAGAGTACAGGGGTACAAATGTTAAAGTTAATCTTTTATAATTGATGTATATCGTTGAAAAGCTCTTGCATAGTAGATTAATTTTTGTTATATTCTATTTTGTGTTATTTTTAGTTTTGAGGGGGGTAAAATAAAAAAAAAAACTTTTTATACAGTGATTTCTACGATTTGGTTGCAGTTTTATATTTGTTTATTAAATTAATTATATGTGCGCTAACTTTGTGTGGTAGGATTCTGGGGTGATGCGTTTATCACCTTGCAGCTAATTCATAAGCAGCCGGTAGAAATAAAGGAAAGAAGGCGGCAAAGATGGACTGTACTTTAATGTATAATATAATATGTATAAGTTAGATAGAAAGCCCCTAAAAATAAATCATAAGTTCAGCAAGAAAAGTTCATACCCAGGTAGAGGAGTCCAGCCTGCTTTTCGTCGGAAAACGGAGAAACGGAGATACTTCTTGACAGCAACGAAGACCCCGGCCGGGGTGTTGACGTAGCTATTAATTGGCGTTTTTAAAATATTTTATAAAGTAGATATTACACTAAAAGCGGTGTGGCGGTGAATCTATGTGGCGGTTCCCTTCCGTTCCAACGTCCTGGCGAGCTGCGACTGACGATGGAGGGGGGGGAGCGCCTTTACCTAGCCGGACCTGGCAACATTGGCCGCTAGGAGGGGGGGGGGGGCCGAGGCAGACCCAAAGCTAAACGAAGATTTAATTACTGGGGGCTATAGAAATAGAAAATTTTTAAACATGAAATATAGATAAAGATAAAAAATAAAAGTAGAATCCATCATGCACGCCCCTTTGAAGTTCCATAGGACTTCAACAGAGCAAAAAGAAATAAAAGAAAAATCCTGACCTATTCCTAAGCCCTGCAGCAGAAAGGATCGAAACATCAAAAAAGAAACACAAATTCTTAAAAAGGCGGGATGCTGATACTTCAGCGCAAAAAAAATAAATTTAAAACTTTATATAAACAAAATAAAAAGGTCTGGAGAAAAAATAAAAAAGGGACGCTTTATGGAAGTGGCAGGGGAGCTAGTTAGAGGTGGTTAGAGTTACACGGTAGGTTACACGGCCGAGAGGGTATGATAACGGAGGAGAGCCGTCCTCTTTAAGCCAAACAAGCTGCCCTTCTACGATGTTGGTGGCGGGATTAAACCATTTGGCTTTTTGCTGAAGTGTATGTAAATACTCTCTTTCCCAACGCCACCAAAGACATTGGTTGATTTGGGATATCATCTCCCAGCGACGTAGGCGACCAATCATATATGACGACATGACTATATGAACAACGACAATGACAACATGATGACGAAATGACGACATTATGACGACACTTTGACGACACTATGACGACACTATGGCTACACTATGACGACACAATGACGCCCCTCTAACGACATTATGACGACATTATGCCGACATTATGCCGACATTATGACGACATTAGACGACACTATGACGACACGATGATGACACGATAATAACACGATGATGACGATGACGACACGACGAGGACAGTATGACGACATGACGAC
Source organism: Gerris lacustris (assembly GCA_951217055.1). Taxonomy (NCBI): domain Eukaryota; kingdom Metazoa; phylum Arthropoda; class Insecta; order Hemiptera; family Gerridae; genus Gerris; species Gerris lacustris. Next base: position 12,113,340 of record OX578286.1, read on the forward strand.
ATTATGACGACATTATAACGACACTATGACGACATTATGCCGACATGACTATATGAATGACGACATAATGACAACATGATGACGACATGACCATATGAACGACGATATTGTGACGACGCCATGATGACGTCAACGACAAAAAGACGACATTATGCCGACATTATGACGACATTATGACATTATGACGACACTATGACAAACTATGACTACACTATGACAAACTATGACTACACTATGACGCCACTATAACGACATTATGACGACATGACTATATGAACAATGACATTATGACGACACTATGACGACATTATGACGACATGACTTTATGAACAACGACAAAGACAACATGATGACGAAATGACGACATTATGACGACACTTTGACGACACTATGACGACACTATGGCTACACTATGACGACACAATGACGCCACTCTAACGACATTATGACGACATTATGCCGACATTATGACGACACTATGACGACACGATGAAGACACGATAATATCACGATGATGACGATGACGACACGACGAGGACAGTATGACGACATGACGACATTATGACGACATTATAACGACACTATGACGACATTATGCCGACATGACTATATGAATGACGACATAATGACAACATGATGACGACATGACCATATGAACGACGATATTATGACGACGCCATGATGACGTCGACGACTGAAAGACGACATTATGCCGACATTATGACGACACTATGACGAACTATGACTACACTATGACGCCACTATAACGACATTATGACGACATGACTATATGAACGATGACATTATGACGACACTATGACGACATTATGACGACATGACTATATGAACGACGACACTATGACGACATTATGACGACATTATGACGACAGTATGCCGACACTATGACGACATGACTATATGAACGACGACACTATGACGACACTATGACGACACTGTGACTACATTATGACGACACTATGACGACATGACTATATGAACGATGACATTATGACGACACTATGACGACATTATGACGACATGACTATATGAATGACGACATTATGACGACATTATGACGACAATGACGACATTATGACGACAGTATGACGACACTATGACGACATTATGACGACACTATGACGGCACGATGAAGACACGATAATATCACGATGATGACGATGACGACACGACGAGGACAGTATGACGACATGACGACATTATGACGACATTATAACGACACTATACGACATTATGCCGACATGACTATATGAATGACGACATAATGACAACATGATGACGACATGACCACATTATGACGACAGTATGACGACACTATGACGACATTATGACGACACTATGACGACACGATGAAGACACTATGACGACACGATGAAGACACGATAATATCACGATGATGACAATGACGACACGACGAGGACAGTATGACGACATGACTACACTATGACGCCACTATAACGACATTATGACGACATGACTATATGAACGATGACATTATGATGACAATATGACGACACTATGACGACATTATGACGACATGACTATATGAACGACGACACTATGACGACAATGACGACATTATGACGACATTATGACGACAGTATGCCGACACTATGAAGACATTATGACGACATGACTATATGAACGACGACACTATGACGACACTATGACGACACTGTGACTACATTATGACGACATTATGACGACATGACTATATGAACTACGACACTATGACGACAATGACGACATTATGACGACATTATGACGACAGTATGCCGACACTATGACGACATTATGACGACATGACTATATGAACAACGACACTATGACGACAATGACGACATTATGACGACATTATGACGACAGTATGCCGACACTATGACGACATTATGACGACATGACTATATGAACGACGACACTATGACGACACTATGACGGCACTATGACGACACTGTGACTACATTATGACGACACTATGACGACATGACTATATGAACAACGACATTATGACGACACTATGACGACAATGACGACATTATGACGACAGTATGCCGACACAATGACGACATTATGACGACATTATGACGACATTATGACGACACTATGACGACACGATGATGACGATAACGACACGACGAGGACAGTATGACGACATTATAACGACACTATGACAACATTATGACGACATTATGCCGTCATTATGACGACACTATGACGACACGATGAAGACACGATAATATCACGATGATGACGATGACGACACGACGAGGACAGTATGACGACATGACGACACTATGACGTCACTATGACGACAGTAAGACGACACTATGACGACATGACTATATGAACGACGACACTATGACGACATTATGACGACACTATGACGACACTATGACGACACGATGATGACACGATGATGACGATAACGACACGACGAGGACAGTATGACGACATTATAACGACACTATGACTACATTATGACGACATTATGCCGTCATTATGACGACACTATGACGACACGATGAAGACACGATAATACACGATGATGACGATGACGACACGACGAGGACAGTATGACGACATGCCGACATTATGACGACACTATAACGACACTATGACTACACTATGACGCCACTATAACGACATTATGACGACATGACTATATGAACAATGACATTATGACGACACTATGACGACATTATGACGACATGACTATATGAACGACGACACTATGACGACAATGACGACATTATGACGACAGTATGCCGACACTATGACGACATTATGACGACAGTATGCCGACACTATGACGACATTATGACGACAGTATGCCGACACTATGACGACATTATGACGACAGTATGCCGACACTATGACGACATTATGACGACTTGACTATATGAACGACGACACTATGACGACACTGTGACGACACTATGACGACATGACTATATGAACGACGACACTATGACGACATTATGACGACACTATGACGACACTATGACGACTCTATGACGACTCTATGACGACTTTATGACGACACTATGACGACACTATGACGACACTATGACGACACAATGACCACACTACACTATGACGACACTATGACGACATTATGCCGACATTATGACGACACTATAACGACACTATGACGACATTTTGACGACCCTAGTCGTCATAGTGTCGTCATAGTGTCGTCATAGTGTCGTTGTTCATATAGTCATGTCGTCAAAGTGTCGTCATAATGTCGTCATAGTGTCGTCATAGTGTCGTCTTAGTGTCGTCATTGTTTCGTCGGCCATATATTTATGTCGTCATAGTGTCGTCATAATGTCGTCATAATGTCCTCATAATGTCGTCATAATGTCGTCATAGTGTCGTCGTTCATATAGTCATGTCGTCAAAGTGTCGTCATAGTGTCGTCGTTCATATAGTCATGTCGTCAAAGTGTCGTCATAATGTCGTCATAGTGTCGTCATAGTTTCGTCGATTATATATTCATGTCGTCATAGTGTCGTCATAGTGTCGTCACAGTGTCGTCGTCTATATAGTCGTTTTATAGTCGTTTATATAGTCATGTCGTCAAAGTGTCGTCATAATGTCGTCATAGTGTCGTCTTAGTGTCGTCATTGTTTCGTCGTTCATATATTTATGTCGTCATAGTGTCGTCATTGTCGTCATAATGTCGTTATTGTCGTCATAGTGTCGTCATAGTGTCGTCATAATGTCGTCGTTCATATAGTCATGTCGTCATAGTGTCGGCATAGTGTCGTCATAGTGTCGTCGTTCATATAGTCATGTCGTCATAGTGTCGTCTTAGTGTCGTGATAGTGTCGTCGTTAATAGTCATGTCCTCATAATGTCGTCATAATGTCCTCATAATGTCGTCATAATGTCGTCATAATGTCGTGATAAATTTGTCATAATGTCGTCATAGTGTCGTTATTGTCGTCATAGTTTCGTCATAGTGTCATATAATGTCGTCAAATGTCGTTATTGTCGTCAAAGTGTCGTCATAGTGTCGTCATAATGTCGTCGTTCATATAGTCATGTCGTCATAGTGTCGGCATAGTGTCGTCATAGTGTCGTCGTTCATATAGTCATGTCGTCATAGTGTCGTCATAATGTCGTCATAGTGTCGACATAGTGTCGTCATAGTGTCGTCATTGTTTCGTTCATATATTTATGTCGTCATAGTGTCGTAATAATGTCGTTATTGTCGTCATAGTGTCGTAATAATGTCGTTATTGTCGTTATAATGTCGTCATAGTGGTCGGCATAGTGTCGTCATTGTCGTCATAGTGTCGTTATTGTCGTCATAGTTTCGTCATAGTGTCGTCATAATGTCGTCGTTTATATATTTATGTCGTCATAGTGTCTTCATAATGTCGTCATTGTCGTCATAGTGTCATTATAATGTCGTCAAATGTCGTTATTGTCGTCAAAGTGTCGTCATAGTGTCGTCATAATGTCGTCGTTTATATAGTCATGTCGTCATAATGTCGTCATAGTGTCGTCATTGTCGTCATAGTGTCGTCATAGTATCGTCATAGTGTCGTCATAATAACGTCGTTCTTATAGTCATGTCGTCATAGTGTCGTCATAATGTCATCGTTTATATAGTCATGCCGTAATAATGTCGTTATAGTGGCGTCATTGTGTCGTCATAGTATCGTCATAGTGTCGTCATAATAACGTCGTTCATAATCATGTCGTCATAATGTCGTCATAGTGTCGTCATAATGTCATCGTTTATATAGTCTTGTCGTCATAATGTCGTTATAGTGGCGTCATTGTGTCGTCATTGTGTCGTCATAGTATCGTCATAGTGTCGTCATAATAAAGTCGTTTATATAGTCATGTCGTCATAATGTCGTCATAGTGTCGTCATAATGTCATCGTTCATATAGTCTTGTCGTCATAATGTCGTTATAGTGGCGTCATTGTGTCGTCATAGTTTCGTCAAAATGTCATCATAATGTCGTCATAGTGTCGTCATAGTGTCGTCATAGTGTCGTCATAGTGTCGTCATAGTGTCGTCATAGTGTCGTCATAGTGTCGTCATAGTGTCGTCATAGTGTCGTTATTGTGTCGTTATTGTGTCGTTATTGTCGTTAAAGTGTCGTCATAGTGTCGGCATAGTGCCGTCATAATGTCCTTATAATGTCGTCATAATGTCGTCATAAATTCGTCATAATGTCGTCATTGTCGTCATAGTGTCGTCATAATGTCGTTATTGTCGTTATTGTCGTCATAGTGTCGTCATAGTGTCGTCATTGTGTCTTCATTGTCGTCATTTTGTCGTCATAGTGTCGTCATAATGTCGTCATAGTGTCGTCATAGTGTCGTCATTGTCGTCATAGTATCGTCATAGTGTCGTCATAGTGTCGTCATTGTCGTCAAAGTGTTGTCATAGTGTCGTCATAATGTCGTCATACTGTCGTCATACTGTCGTCATTGTCGTCATAGTATCGTCATAGTGTCGTCATAGTGTCGTCATTGTCGTCAAAGTGTTGTCATAGTGTCGTCATAATGTCGTCGTTCATATAGTCATGTCGTCATAATGTCGTTATAGTGGCGTCATTGTGTCGTCATAGTATCGTCAAAATGTCGTCATTATGTCGTCATAGTGTCGTCATAATGTCGTTATTGTCCTCATAGTGTCGTCATAGTGTCGTCATTGTCGTCAAAGTGTTGTCATAGTGTCGTCATAATGTCGTCGTTCATATAGTCATGTCGTCATAATGTCGTCATAGTGTCGGCATAGTGTCTTCATAAACTCGTCAATGTCGTCATAGTAAAGTCATAGTTCGTCATAGTGTCGTCATAATGTCATAATGTCGGCATAATGTCGTCTTTTTGTCGTTGACGTCATCATGGTGTCGTCATAATAACGTCGTTCATATAGTCATGTCATAATGTCGTCATAGTGTCGTCATAATGTCATCGTTCATATAGTCATGTCGTCATAATGTCGTTATAGTGGCGTCATTGTGTCGTAATAGTATCGTCATAGTGTCGTCATAATAACGTCGTTCATATAGTCATGTCGTCATAATAACGTTGTTCATATAGTCATGTCGTCATAATAACGTCGTTCATATAGTCATGTCGTTTTATGTCGTCATAGTGTCGTCATAATGTCATCGTTCATATAGTCATAATGTCGTTATAGTGGCGTCATTGTGTCGTCATAGTGTAGTCATAGTGTCGTCATAATGTCGTTATAGTGTCGGAATAGTGTCGGAATAGTGTCGTCATAGTGTCGTCATAGTGTCGTCATTATGTCGTTATAGTGTCGTCATAATGTTATCATCATATAGTCATGTCGTCATAATGTCGTTATAGTGGCGTCATTGTGTCGTCATAGTGTAGTCATAATGTCATCATCGTGTCGTCATAGTGTCGTCATAGTGTTGTCATAATGTCGTCATGTCGTCATCATGTTGTCATTATGTCGTCGTTCATATAGGATACTGACGGATACTACGGGATACTGATACGGATACTAATACGGGAAACTGATACGGATACTGATACAGAACATGATACGGATATTGATAATGATACGGATACTGATACGGATACGGATACTAATACTGATACGGATACTAATTCGGATACTACCGGATACGGATACTGATACGGATACAGTTGCGGATACTGATGCGGATACTGATACGGATACTGATACGGATTCGGATACTGATACGGAACATGATACGGATACTGATACGGATACTAATACGGATACTGATACGGATACGGATACTGATTCGGATACTACGGGATACTGAACTACGGGATACTGATACGGATACTAATTCGGATACTACGGGATACGGATACTGATACGGATACGGAGACTGATACGGAACATGATACGGATACTGATACGGATACTAATACGGATACTGATACGGATACGGATACTGATTCAGATACTACGGGATACTGAACTACGGGATACTGATACGGATACTAATTCGGATACTACGTGATACGGATACTGATACGGATACGGGATACTGATACGGATACTGATACGGCTACTGATACGGATACTGATACGGATACGGATACCGATACGGAACATGATACGGATAGTGATACTTATACGGAACATGATACGATACTGATTCGGAATATTACGTGATACTGATACTGATACTGATACGGGATACTGATACGGGATACTGATACTGATACGGATACTGATACGGATTCTGATTCGGATACTGATACTGATACTGGATACTGATACGGATACTATCCGTATCAGTATCCGTATTAGTATCCGCATCAGTGTCCGTATCAGTATCCGTATTTGAATTCCGTAGTATCCGTATCAGTATCCCGTTGTATCCGTATCAGTATCCGTATCATTATTCGTATCATTATCCCGTATCAGTATCCCGTAGTATCCGTATCATTATCCCGTATCAGTATTCGTATTAGTATTCTGTAGTATCAGTATCTTGTATCAGTCTTCCGTATCAGTATTTCGTAGTATCCGTATCAGTATCCGTATTAGTATCCCGTAGTATCAGTATCCGTATCAGTATCTCGTAGTATCCTTATCAGTATCCGTATAAGTATCTGGATCAGTATCCGGATCAGTATTCGTATAAGTTTCCCTATTAGTATCCGTATCAGTATCCCTATCAGTTTCCTGTAGTATCCGTATCATTATCTCGTATCAGTATCCGTATTAGTATCCCGTAGTATCAGTATCCGTATCAGTTTCTTGTGTCAGTCTTCCGTATCAGTATCCGTATCAGTATTTCGTAGTATCCGTATTAGCACCCGTAGTATAAGTATCCGTATCAGTATCCCGTAGTATCCTTATCAGTATCCGGATCAGTATCCGTATTAGTATCCCTATTAGTATCGAATACTACGGATACGGATACTGATATGGTTACTGATACGGATACTTATTCGGATACTACGGGATCCGGATACTGATACGGATACTGATACGGTTACTGATACGGATACTGATTCGGATACTACGGGATACTGAACTACGGGATACTGATACGGATACTAATTCGGATACTACGGGATACGGATACTGATACGGTTACTGATACGGTTACTGATACGGATACAGATACTGATACGGATACTGATCGGATACTGATACGGATACTGATCGGATACTGATACGGATACTGATTCGGATACTACGGGATACGGATACAGTTACGGATACGGATACTGATTCGGATACTGATTTTGATACTACGGGATACTGATACTGATACGGAACATGATACGGATACTGATTCGGATACTACGGGATACTGATACTGATACGGGATACTGATACGGGATACGGGATACTGATACTGATACGGATACTGATACGGATTCTGATTCGGATACTGATACTGATACCGGATACTGATACGGATACTATCCGTATCAGTATCCGTATTAGTATCCGCATCAGTGTCCGTATCAGTATCCGTATTTGAATTCCGTAGTATCCGTATCAGTATCCCGTAGTATCCGTATCAGTATCCGTATCAGTATTCTCTATCAGTATCCGTATCATTATTCGTATCATTATCCCGTATCAGTATCCCGTAGTATCCGTATCATTATCCCGTATCAGTATTTGTATTAGTATTCTGTAGTATCAGTATCTTGTATCAGTCTTCCGTATCAGTATTTCGTAGTATCCGTATCAGTATCCGTATTAGTATCCCGTAGTATCAGTATCCGTATCAGTATCTCGTAGTATCCTTATCAGTATCCGTATCAGTATCTGGATCAGTATCCGGATCAGTATTCGTATAAGTTTCCCTATTAGTATCCGTATCAGTATCCCTATCAGTATCCTGTAGTATCCGTATCATTATCTCGTATCAGTATCCGTATTAGTATCCCGTAGTATCAGTATCCGTATCAGTTTCTTGTATCAGTCTTCCGTATCAGTATCCGTATCTGTATTTCGTAGTATCCGTATTAGCACCCGTAGTATAAGTATCCGTATCAGTATCCTGTAGTATCCTTATCAGTATCCGTATTAGTATTCCTATTAGTATCGAATACTACGGATACGGATACTGATATGGATACTGCTACGGATACTTATTCGGATACTACGGGATACGGATACTGATACGGATACAGATATTGATTCGGATACTACGGGAGACTGATACTGATACAGATACAGATACTGATACGGATACGGATACTGATACGGAACATGATACGGATACTGATAATGATACGTATACGGGATACTGATACGGGATACGGATACTGATACAGAACTTTATACGGATACTGATAATAATACGAATACTGATACGTATACGGGATACTGATACGGGATACGGATACTGATACAGAACTTTATACGGATACTGATAATAATACGAATACTGACACGGATACAGATGATACTTGTAAGTGCGGGCGTTGCGGCGATTACTTTCTTTCAGTGTATACGGATTTCCAATGGGAAGATTTCCCATTGGAGGTGATGCGGGTGTACTTCTTAGCTTAGCACAGGTGATACACTTGCGGAGGATTTGGCGGATAATGCTGCGGCAATTGACGATCCAATATTTCTGGGTAAGTAAATTTTGAAGAGTTTTTGGGCCAACATGATAATAAACAACGTGGTAGTAGGTAATGATTAAATTGGTTAAGAAACTTTTATTGAATAATAAAATAGGATGCCTAGCCTCAAAGGGTAGATTACTATTTTTTAAACGACCTCCTACTCTTATAAGACCTACATGGTCGAGAAATGGTGATAGGCTTTGGATGGGAGACGAGCAAGGTTTATTAGATATGAGACAGGAAAGTTCTGCTGGGAAGTTATATTTCTGGTCATTTCTAATGCAAAAGTTTAAAGATTGATTTAATTCATTAATAGAAAGCGGACCTATTAGAGGTTGGTTTGAATGGCGACAATTATGAGCAAATCTTAAGATGTAAGCGGTAACACGTTGAAGAGTATGTAGATAATTTAGAAAATTTATTTATCCAAAGAGGGGTAGGTTCTTCAACAGTGGTGTTTAGAACCGTTTGATTGTCTACCTTCATCTCAGGTAATTCATCGGCAGACATTGAACCAAAATCATTAATAGGCCAATCACATGGTGGATTTAAGGCCCATGAGGGTCCTTCAAACCAAGATGAAAGAGTTAACAATTCTTTAGGCGTAAGGCCTCTTGAAGCGGGGTCACTAATATTATTCTCAGATGAAATGTGGTGCCATTGGTTTATTTTGGTATGCTCTAAAATTGCGGTAATGCGGTTTGAAACAAATAATTTTAAAAGATGTGGGGGTTTTTTAATCCAGGATAACACTATGGTGGAGTCAGAAAATAACATGGTTGTGTAATTAGAAATAGGTAAGTTTTCCATAAAAGGTTGAACGGATTTTATAAGGTTAGACAAAAGCAAGGCCCGAGTGAGCTCAAGGCGAGGTATGGTTTGACCTTTTGAGGGAGCGACTTAAGTTTTGGAGCGAAGAAGAAAGATTTTTACGGTTTGATCTAAGTATTGTACACGGAGATATAATACGGCTCCACTCCCCCGGAGCGAACCGTCGCTGAAGCCCAACAAATGGCAGGAGTTGGGCGTAGAAGCAAATAAACAACGAGGAATTCTTAAATTTTTTAAAGCGGGTAATTCTGCAATACATTGATGCCATGCGGTATGAATACCAGAAGGAATTTCCTGGTCCCATTCAACGTTAGACAACCAAATATCTTTTAAGATACATTTAAATAAAAATATAGTAGGACCGGTAAAACCTAGCGGATCATATATTCCAGCTATCGCACTGAGCACTTTACGTTTGGTATAGTTACAATCTGTTGGCGGAGGATCAAGAGAAAAGAAAAATTCGTCAGAGTTGGGGTCCCAACCTAAACCCAATACTTTAATATTATGATCTTCTGAGTTACGAATTATTAAAGAGCCTGAGGTATCTGAAGTTTGCAACGAGGCTAAAAACTCTGGGGAATTGCTTAACCACTTGTTCAACGGAAAAGATCCAGCGGCTAACAGACTTGATAACTGACGCTTAACTTCTAATAATAACTCTAGGGTGTAGATTCCTACGAGGTAATCATCAACAACTGAAGAGTGTAATATAACAAAACAGACAAGCGGATATTGGTTGCCCTCGTCTTTAGCAAGTTGTCTTAAAACCCTGTGAGCTAAGTAGGATGAAGGTGATTGCCCATATGTTACAGTTTTTAATTCGTATTCAGCAAAAGGATCTTTAGAGTGTTCCCTAAAAAAGATATGTGTAAATAGAGTATGATCATTATGTAAATGCGTTTGTCGGTACATCTTGGAAATGTCGCAACAGAAAACCAATTTGCGGATACGAAAAATTGATAAAACGACAAGCACATCATTTTGCAGCTTAGAGCCAGGGAGTAACACATCATTTAAAGATTTATCAGAGGTTTTGGCGGAAGCATCAAATACAACTCTATGCGGGGTGGTCAAAGAATTTGGATTGTGAACACAAAAATAAGGAAACAAATATTTTCCGGGGTGGGTGGCTTCTTGCATGTGACCTAACTGAATATACTCCTTCATGAATTCCACACAATATTGTTATAGAGTCTGATTTTTGTGGAACCTAGATTCTAGGGAATAAAACCTTCGAAGTGCGACATCCCTTGATTGCGGAAAATTCAATGAGTCAGGATCGCATCTGAAAGGCAGTTCAACCACGTACCGGCCTTCAGGAGTACGCCGGTGCAAAGATAAAAAATGTTTTTCACAATATTCTTTCAAAGGATCGACGGCAGGGGCTGATGACACACTTTTAACTTCCCAGAACTGCTCGACTAATCTTTGTAAAACATTATCAGAATTTAGAGAGGTATTGTTAGGCGGATAGGTAACTAATGAAGTAATATTGGATGGTGAAGGAGTGACATTACTTAGTTCAACGGGAAGTGTTCCAATAATAACATGCCCAAAACAGTAGAGATCACACCTATCTCACTGCAATAGGGGTGGAACGGCATTAGAAGATAAAATTTGTGGTAAGATGTCACATCCGATTAACATATCAATGTTTTTAGCTTTGTAGAACTCAGGGTCAGCTAATTGAAGACCACTAACGAAGCGCTTAACGGATATAGGTAAATCAACATGTGGAACTTTAGGTAAAATATTATCAATAACAAGAGCGTGTGCCTTAACTTAAGGATGATTCAAATGCAATGGTCGTAGAATACACTCAACCGTGCCGGTGCTTGAGCCGACAGGGTTGTTAGATAACCCAGAAAATTGTTGAGAACAAGCGTTAATAGGTAACCTAAGTTTTGCGACTAAGCTACTGGTAATAAAACTGGCAGTGGAAGCACAATCTATTAAAAGTCGAACGTTAATGTAAGAATTTGATTGGGTTTTAATTAAAGCCCTGGCGGTACCTAATAAAACAATATTGTGGCGGGTAGACTTGGCGGGACAGGTAGCTAAAGTTGTGGTGGTAATATTAGGTTTTGCGGCGACAGAGGCTTCCTGATTGGTTGAAGCTTGAGAAGTGGAGTTGGTTGAAATAGCATTTTTAGATGGGTCTGAGTAATGTAAAAGTTTATGATGTCGACTTGAGCAATGGCAAGACAGCTGAGATTTACACATTCGAACCGAGTGTCTGCCCATACAATTAAAACAAAGATGGTGTTGCTTAACAAACTCACGACGCTCGATGACACTCATCAACAGAAACTTAGGACAATGGTATAATTGGTGCGGGTTTTCACATAGAGTACAACGGAGGCGGTTAAATGAATTTGGTTTACTACCATCATTTGAAGGCGGGTTGGAATTTACTGTGTTGGTTTTCGACGAAGGCTCCACCTGAGTGGATAAAACTACTTTGCGGTTGAAACTAGGTTTGGTTGAAGATTTGCGGAAACTACTTTCATCTCGACTGGGGGAAATCAGTGTGGAGGTTCCAGTAGTAGCGGTTAACTCCAGTAAACGGCATTGGTGTTTGGTAAATTTAATGAGTTGATCAAGAGTGGGTATGGTATCTGTCTCTTGCTTGTTCTCAAAGGCTTTGCGCGTGATAGGGTCTAATTGTTTAATGCGGGTCTAATTGTTTAATGCGTTGCTAAAAATACACGAAACTAATTGTTCATTATATAATTTAACATCACTGAGTACTTTTACAAACTCCGACACAGATACTAACACCGACACTGGCTCCTGTAACTGTAATTCAATTGACCAAGTTAACAAAATAAAATATTTAGGTGTCATTGTTGACAATCATTTAAAATGGAAAGAACACATTGTTTGGATTACATCCAGAATAAGAAAAACCTTGTACACATTTATTCGAATCCGAGAGTTTGCGAATAAAACTGTTCTGAAACTGCTTTACCACGCATTTACAGAGTCCATCCTAAACTATTGTATATTAGCCTGGGGAAGTGCCTCACAGACATACTTAGAACAAGTAAGAGTAATACAGAAAACTATCATCAAAATATCACTTAAAAAACCTAAACGTTACGCCACTAATCTCACTTTTTCCGACTTTAACGTTCTGACTTTAGACTTAATATTTAAAAAAGCAGTTTTACTCAATTTTTTTCAGAACGATACAAGACTTACTGTTAATCATGGGTACATAACGCGCGCTCAAACACTTAACACAGTACTGACTCCCTATTGTAACACAGAAAGAAAACAAAAACATGCTTCATACCTTGGTCCTGTTTATTTTAATCAACTTCCGTCATCAATTCAATCTATAAAGACATATAATTCATTTAAAACTAAAATCTCTAGTTACCTCTTGGACTCAATGAAACAACAATAATTTAAATGATTTCTTCTTAGCATTCCTTGGTAATTGTATGTTCACTATATATATTAATTTTTATTTCATTATTTTTTTATTATTATTATTTATTTTTATTTTTTCTCTCTCTCTCTCTCTCTCTTTTATAAGTACACGCTTATGGGGGAAAAAAAAAAAAAAAAAGATTAAATAAATATACAATAATACTCAACGCATTTTATTTAAACTGTATAACACTAGATTTATGGAAAAAAATTATAATTAAAAAAAAAATGTATTTTATGTTTAAAGGTTATTATGGTACAATATTTACAATTCATATTAAATAAGTCGAGACAGGGTCCTCTCTCTAGGTAAAAATGTACACCTACTGAGGGCCCTCACCATGTAATTTATTTTTTTATTTTTTATAATTGTTCTGTCTTTTTGGTGGAAATAAATATTATTATTATTATTATTATTATAATGGCGGTACTAAAAAATAAAAAATCAGTTAAATTCGGGAGGTTCATATTTTCTAACCCGGAAACGTTATTTGATATGCGAGTGATAAAATTTTGGAGGTATTCTAATGAAGGTTTGGAAGGTATAACGGGAGTTTTATTCAGAGCTTCATAGTAACTAAAAGCTAGAATTCTATGTGAGTCAAATCTTTCTTTTAGTGCTGCCCAGGCTAGTGCGAAATTGGCATCAAACAAGGAGAAGTCTTTGACAATGTCCAAGGCTGCCCCTGATAAAGTAGTCTTTAAATAGTGAAGTTTCTCCACTTCCGCTAAGCGCGGGTTTTGTGTTATAATGCTCTGGAACAGACTGCGATAAGGTACCCAGGTGGTGACGTTTCCATTAAATTTAGGGATTTCAAGAGGCGGTAAATTTTGATGCAGTCTAGGCGGATGCAAGTCAGAATGTTTCCGAAAGGGAGGATCGCAAGACTCTACACTGGTCGAGGGTTTTTCTTTGGCTTCAATTTTATCCATAGCCACTTGGATGGCACCTTGAAGTGTGTCAAAGGCGTTAAGAGCCTCATAATTAGGAGAAAATTCAGGGTCTAACTCTAATTCAACATCGTTAATCTCATTTATAGTTTCAAACATTTTCCGATCTACGGACCTAGTCCCATTTACAAATTGTGTCTTCACCTGGTCTTGGTCTAAACTAGGAATAAAGTCGTATAAAGTTTGAACACGCCTAAAGAGGCTTTCTTTTTTGGCATTAAGTCGTTTTAAACGCTTTTCTGTTTTGTCCGACATAATAAAAAAATCAAGAAATTTCGACAAAAGAAAAAATTAAAATAAAACGAAAAGAAAAAATAGGCAATAAAGAAAAAATGAAAAATACGTAATGAGAAAAGAACGTAAAAAAGGAAGAATAAAAAGAACTGATAAAAGAACGTAATAAAATACGTAATGAAAGAAGTGATAAAAATTTCGAGCTTTAGCGTCTTCTGAATAAGCTACTAGGATATATTCAGATGATCGAGGAGCTAGTTTTTGTTTACCCGGTTTCTTATTTAAAACGAAAGCTTTAGAACCTATAACCCTTAAGTGGACAATGGTTGGTTTTGTATTTGTCCATATTTCTTCGGGGGGTTTTATCGACATCGATTACGAATGTAGGCTGCTGCCGATACTATTTCAGCCCACAGACCATTTGGTAATTTAGCATGTAACATGATACAACGTGTCATTTCCACTAGAGTTCGATTAACTCTCTCTGCTAACCCATTTTGCTGAGGAGTGTACTCAACCGACAGTTGATGCATAATTCAATGCTTTTTAAGGTAACTATTAAAATTTTTGTTGCAGTATTCCAATCCGTTATGACTTCTTAATATTTTTATTTTTTTATTAGTTTGATTTTCTACAAGGTTTTTGAAATTTTTAAAGTGATTGATTACTTCAATTTTGTTTTTCATAAAATATACAAATATTTTCCTTGAGAAATCATCTATAAAAGTAAGGAAATATTTATTTCCTCCAAGTGGAGGTATGTTAATAGAACATACATCATAATTTTAAAATAAATAAGTTCTTTAGCTACAAGAGAGGACGTCAATATGCTGGTCGGCAAGATAAATACATTAGAGGTTGAAAATATGTCTTTAAAAAATAAACTGGAAAGATTAGAAAACGAATGTAAGAATCACTTCAAAAAAAGATAAATGGATGATAATAGATCACGACAAAATAACCTAATATTTACCGGTATTTCCCCAGCAGATAAAGGAGACTTAATCACTTTAATAAAGAACTTCATTAAAG
Source organism: Gerris lacustris (assembly GCA_951217055.1). Classification (NCBI taxonomy): domain Eukaryota; kingdom Metazoa; phylum Arthropoda; class Insecta; order Hemiptera; family Gerridae; genus Gerris; species Gerris lacustris. The sequence continues at coordinate 12,129,432 of OX578286.1, forward strand.
ACGTGCTACGCATAGAGAAAGAAGTCTTTGTGAACAGAGCTCATTTCATAGGAAATAAGAAAACATCCATTATAGCACACATCCCCTCTGACAGCGATGTTATATTAATCCTTAAAAATTCATACAAGCTGAAAGGTACGCAGATGTACATTCAAAGAGACATTTCTCCAGCTTTCACATACAGACGGGGAAAATTATTCACTGTGAAGAAGGAAATTATAAAAGTAAACAGTGAAATGAGAGTAAAAATCATTCATGATTTTATGCTCGTAAACGGGGTAAAATTTGAATGGTCAGAGAAAAATTTGTTACTAAGCCGAGGTGAAGATGGGCTAGAGCTGTTAGAGAAGATGACGGGAGTGGACCTGAGAAGAGCAGCCGAGGAGTGGGGGAGAGTAGACGAGCAGTCGACGGGCACGGAGCAGAGGAAGGTACAAGGCGTTCATAACACTGCTGAAACTACATTCAGCAGAGAATCTTCTTCTTCAGCAATATCAGAGAGCAGCAGGAGGCTAAAAGTACAGCAACAGTGACTAGAACAACATGCCCACCAACAGTACAGTTATCGGAACGTCAAGATAATATCGTATAATGTGTGTGGAAAAAAAAGAATAAGCTGTATAATATCGATGAGTTTATCAGACTGATACAAGTAAACGATAAACGATATATTTATACTGATAGAAACCTTTATAGAGGAGAGTGGAGCAGCCGATGTAAGTAAATTTTTTCCCAACTATAACTTAATCTGGAAGTATGAAAAAAAGATAATAATTTGGCAGAGTAAGTGGGGGTAAAAGAAATTTTATACTTATGTTAGTGTAATTTTTTTGTTAGGTATAAGCATATATATAAGCATGTGCATGAACTTTTTATGTTAGGGATCTTTTTTTGTTAGGTGTTAGCATGTGCATGTATTGTATATGTTAGAGAGCTTTATTTGTTAATAGGTATAAGCATGGATAGGTATTTAGATAGTAGAACACGGGTATGAAGGTGTATCAACATAAAGTATACAAACAAGAAAAATATTAAAAAATATATGTTAAACTTAAGGTAGCTAAGACTAAATATAAATACAAAGAATATAGAACTATAGTTGGATGTATATGTATATTTCTTATTTATTTTATATTGTAAAAGGATCGGTAGAGATTGTTATCATTGTATAGTTGTTTGTTTTTAAGCTAGCCATTTATTTAAGAAATTGTTATTATTTTTTGTTTATTATTGTTAGTTTATTTTTATTTGATTAATTTGATTGTAGCTAGTATAACACTGTATTTAATCAGATGCATTAAATGAGTCAAATATCTTTTGTAGGCCAACTCCAACCCCGATGCTAAAAGCAGTGGGTTGACACAGGCATTCTGGATTAAGATAAATATGTATGTTCTGTTTAGTAATTTTATAATAAATGCTTTTTCTTCTTCTTCTTCTTGATTATTTTTGGTTAGCTCACAATTTAATCTAGTCTTCTCCTTGTAATTCGGTTTATACACTTTTGGTATATATTAACAGAAAGTACATGATATTCCATCTGGATTTTAGTTAGTTCTCAATTAAATTTAGTCATCTCAAGGTGTTGTCACCTTGTATTTTTTGTTTGATCAGTAGACTTGGTCTATGGGACGTGTAATTTATTTATTAATTTTTACAAAGAGTATGTGATTTTCCGATCTCGATTCTTTTTGGTTAGCTCACAATTTAATCTTTTAAACTGAAGGTGCTAACTCTTGTAATTAGATTTAGTCATTTTTAAATCAATCCCTTGTACATTTGTGCAGAGTGTACTATCAATTTGGTAGAGAATCTGTAATTTATGTACACATTTTATCTAATGCTTTTAACTTTTACCACAACAGTTGTAAATGCCTTCTTTAAACGTTTTGCCTACTTTAAAAGGTTATACTTTTATTTGACAGAGGATAAAAAAAATAATATGGCTACCAGCCTAAGCTCATCATGTTACAAAACAAGTTGTTATAAATATTTTAACCCTCTAGTGTAATTTGTCTATGTTATTGCTTTAATGTATATAAAATGTTAGTTTATTGAATGTTATCTTGGTGCGTAGGCTTCCGCGGTAAGTTTCATAATGAAATTCTAGGTCTTCCGGTGGTGACCGCGTCTTAGTGGATGATACTTCCGACGCTTCGCCTCTTATGCTAGAGGCATCTTCAGGGTAGAGCATGTTGTACTAATGACAGAAACAACGAGAACTGGAGGAGATTGACGAGAGCAGGGGGTTATATCCTTGTCCGAGGCCTCAAGTAATACCTGCTGTTTGTTGCATCAGGTATTACATCATCTGACCTGGGTGTTCGGCAATACCTGCTGTTTGTTGCATCAGGTGTTGCATCATCCGACCTGGGTGTTTGGTAGGTCTGGGTAGAGGGATTGTCTCCCAGGTGTTGACCCTTGGTTCTACCCGTGGTTAAGCTGGAAATGACAGGTTTCCAAGTTTTTGATAGCTTGAAACCATCTTCCCTATTATAATTTTCCGGGGTCTTTTCAATTTCTATAGCCTCACGTATGATTCGGTTATAATAGCCAGGAACCGAGGCCAAAACTTTGGTATCTTCGAATTTAATGAGGTGACCAGTATTCGAGGAATGGACTGCAACTGCGGATTTCCAATCGTTATTTTTGACGGCCCTGATATGCTCTTGCAGCCTGGTAGATATCAGTCTGCCCGTCTGTCCAATGTAGGACTTTCCACAGCAGCACGGTATTTCATAAACTCCGTTAGTCTTGAGGGGCAGTGGGTCTTTGACTGTTCCCAGTTTATTGAATGTTGTCAAATATTAGATAGTTTCAATTATTAGATTGTGCTAATTATTAAATGGTGTTAAATATTAGACAGGGTGTCACAGGGTGCCAATTATTGGTATGGCAACTATTAGGCAGGCCAATTATTGGTATGTCAACTATTAGGCAGGCCAATTATTGGTATGTCAACTATTAGATAGGCCAATTATTGGTATGTCAACTATTACACAGGCCAATTATTGGTATGTCAACTATTAGACTCTGTTTATTGTTCATTCGTATGACAACTATTAGTGTGTTCATGTGTTAGAGGTGTCCCATCACTGGGTCTATATGTGTTAGAGGAGTAACATCACTGGACCTGTATGTGTTAGAGGTGTTCCATCACTGCACCTGTGTGATCATGGCAAAAAATGCACAGAACACTAGACTCTAAACCCTGTGTATAGAGTTATGTATTTACTAGAGTTATGGGTTATTGTTAAAACAGTATTTTGCATCAATGTTTTAATTATTAATTATTTTGTGTATTTGTATTTAGCTTTCTGCTGTATGAGTAAGAGTTGTACCATCACTGGATCTTTATATGTTAAAGGTGTACCATTACTTCGTCTTTATGTGTTAGAGGTGTACCATCACTGTACTTGTATGCGTTAGAGTTGTACCATCACTGGATCTCAAAAGGTCACATTTTTCAGTTTTCGGCGTTTATCTCAAAAACGCTACATCGCACAGAAAATGTTATTCCATTCAACATTAAAGCTGATAAAATTCTTTTTTAAAAAAAGTGGCAGTGGTTCAGGTATCTGGTCAATCTTTCTCTTCTCACTCTTTGCCCTTCCATTTTATCGAAAACTCGTGGGAAAGAAAGTTGTTAAGCGACAAATTTCCTTATAAAATGAATCGAGTTATGCTAATTTATCTTCACCCGGTAAATAGCTAGAGCGTATTGAAATTTAGGGGCACTTTTCAACATTTTACTAGTAAAATGCTGCTTGTGACTAATATTTTGTTTCCTATGTCTGTAACGCTATGTAAACAGTCTCTCACGCGTTTGCGCCAAGTTATGATCGAGTACAACATTTTTATTACAATAACTGGTCGTTCAAAATGAGTGAAAAGTGTTTAATTTGTAATGAAACAGCTGAAGAAGGTGCAAGCCAAGTGAGTGATAAAGGGATAAAAACGTTAATAAGTGCTAGTCTTACACGAAGAGATGAAAGACCTGATTTTTTGAAGACATGATGATCTGTTCCGAAGATTGAAAGGTCGTGTCGTCCATGTGGAGTGCAGAAAACGATATACCAAGCCATAGTACAATGTTTCCAGCGGTATGGCAATGAAACAGCAAACATCGCAAAAGTTTTTTATAATCCTAAATCTTCACCAGGAGACATTGCTGAAGCTGGGGAATGAATGTTCCTGCTCATGTTCCAGTCCCCGTTAAAGTATGATCTCAACCACTACAGGTACCTTTAATTTTCCTCAGACCGTACTGACCCCATTAGGTAAATTTAATAATTAATTAATTCAACAAATTAATTTTTAATAATACGTTATATTATTATTAATACAATAATTATTGAATACCACTATCTACAATTCTAATCTATTTTTATTCTATTTTGTTCACTGATACATATGCTTCGTGATTCGTGAAATCCACAGCAAGAATGAAAGCTAACCTGCGCGCTTTGCCGCCCACAATAGATGCTGCAATACAACATTCATACAGAGTGTTTCTGGAGGTGCAGCAATGGTTGGGGAACGAATCCCTCCTACCTGAATGTTGGGGATGGATGAGAAAAGATGTGGACACCTTACTCCTATCACGACAAAAGCCCCTTTGGCACCAGACAGTGTCCTCAACACACTCTTCTGCCGTTGTACTACTGGCTGCGGAACGAGGTGTGGTTGTCGGAGAGCCGGGAATGTGGGAATCAACTGTTCCCCGGTGTGCAGTAACTGTCTAGGCTCGTGTACAAACAATGTTCCAATCCAAGAAGACTTTGAGCAATTTGATAGTGAAGAGCATGACTTTTTTTAAAACTTTTTCCGAAGTATAATATTGACGGCATTTAATAAATAAAAAATAAGTTGATGAAATGAATTGTATATATAGTCAATGTTAGTATTTGTCGTTTGAACCTATTTTTGATACCCAATTTTTGATTTTTTTGAACACATTTTATACATCTTGGTTTGATTTATTACTTCCTCCTCTCTAATACAAGTGTCCTTCTAAATATTGCGAGATATAGATTTACGTACATGTATACATAATTTATTATTTATACGGGTTATAAATACTATAGTTATCTAATTAAACAGCATACTAAGTGATCAAGAGTGTCACAGACATTGGAAACAAAACATGAGTCCCGGCATTCCCGGCTCTCCGACAACCACCTTCTTCAGTTGTTTCATTACAAATTAAACACTTTTCACTCATTTTGAACGACCAGTTATTGTAATAAAAATGTTGTACTCGATCATAACTTGGGGCAAACGCGTGAGAGACTGTTTACATAGCGTTACAGACATAGGAAACAAAATATTAGTCACAAGCAGCATTTTACTAGTAAAATGTTGAAAAGTGCCCCTAAATTTCAATACGCTCTAGCTATTTACCGGGTGAAGATAAATTAGCATAACTCGATTCATTTTATAAGGAAATTTGTCGCTTAACAACTTTCTTTCCCACGAGTTTTCGATAAAATGGAAGGGCAAAGAGTGAGAAGAGAAAGATTGACCAGATACCTGAACCACTGCCACTTTTTTTAAATTTTTTTCATATTCAACGACTCATATCTCAAAAACGGTAACACTTATGTTCAAATAGGATATATCATTTGAAAAAGTATTTTATCAGCTTTAATGTTGAATAGAATAACATTTTCTCTGCGACGAACCGTTTTCGAGATAAACGCCGAAAACTGAAAAATGTGACCTTTTGATAGTAGCGTACTTAATACATTTTTATGTTTCTAAAAAACCACCCACATCCAAACTAAGTTAGATATACTGTTATAATATTAATTGGGTAAAACAACACTGGATTTAAGTTATGTACAAATAAATCGAGGGTTAGGTACACTATACACACTGGCTTAAACAATTATCACAGACACAATTTTTAGGTAAATTATATGTATGTAATACATGTACTTGTTGCTAACACCAGATAAAAAAAAAAAAAAATATATATATAACATATTATAGGCGAATAATACTAATAATTAACCATGTGGCTGTTTCTTTAATAAGAATACATGGATGTGCACTGTGGTATGTGTATGGTGGATTTATATTACACATGGTGGATGGTGGATTTATATTACACATGGTAGCTGGTGGATTTATATTACATGCATACATTTAATTGTAGACAAAAACTTTTAGGTGTATTATATATGTATGCAAAAATAAGTATGTATTATTAACCTGTTGTGCAAGAACCAACAAAAAACAAATTATAAATATATATTATAAGATCGGTCGTCTGTATAATATTATATGAGGGTTTTTATCTAATTCCTTTACATTTTGCAAAACTACATTTTTGTTAAGTAGATGACAAGTAAGAGAGAAATGTACACAACATGTGTAAACACATATCTAGGTATATATGTTTATAATTCATGTAATATTAAAAAGTCTGTAAATTCGTTTGTAAATCATGTGTGTGGATGTATAGACTAATTAAGTAGGGTATTAATAATTATTCTTATATTTATTTATACTTTTTCTTTTTTTTATGTAAGACTCTTACATATGACTACACTATATACGCTGTAAAATGTTCAAATTTAAAATTTAAAAAAAAAAAAACAATTATTAAAATATATTAACTCTAATTCTAAAATGTCAATTTATATCTGTATATTAGATATAAATATGCTGGAAAATGGTTTGAATTCAAATTATTAAGTTAAAAATAAAATAACTATAATAATAATTTGTAAATTATTATTATAGGTTATTATAACAACAATTAATGAACAGAGATTATTAATTAATTAATAATTATAACAATTACAAGCCGACTGAATGATGTTGATCAGGACGTAAAAATAACTTAAATAACACTCATGTTCACCACAACACTCAAATTAGTTCAAAGGGCCAGAAGTATTTCTTACGACTTCTGATAAAAAATACGACAAAGATTTTGAACGCATCCGACTCGATCGTACAACTTCGAGTGAACTCGTATGAGTTCGTACGAAGAGGTTGAAAGCAAACTAATCCGGCAGTTGAGTGCGTTTAGTTAACAGTTAATGCAGTTATAATTATGACAAAACATTCTTAAAAATTCCGATACAATTCAACCTCGGCCTACTGGTTAATGATAAGAATGATAAGGTATGGAATGATTAGGTTTGAAGTGATCCTGATTTACTTACTGGCTTACTAAAATTATAATTGTGTCTACTATGATGGCACAACACAAAATGTCGGTATGTCACCCGGCAGGTTAGTTATTTTATTCAAGTCTCCTAGAAAAGAACAGAAAATATTAACCTGATAATGGTTTGATGATGGTGGATGATTTGTTTATATCTTCTTCTCAAACATTGGAGAAACATCGCATCTCTGTAGAGGTCAAAAGAAGATATTGAGGATTTATAGTTTCGACCTTGCTCTGTGTTCCGGAACTCAGCCACCGTGTCTTCGTGCAGCGTTCTGAGGGAATCGATTAATATGGAGTACTCGTCTATAATCACGTTGCACATATACAGGAATGCAGGGATATTAGTAACGGCCTGAGAAGTAAAACAGTTGACCGTCAACAATTGGTAAAGAAAAGCCGCTAGGAAACCCAAGATATTGTGAGTGTCGAACGGGAACCACAGTTCGACCGTCAGAACGAAGGCTCTCGAGTTGATAAAGTATTGGTATACAGGTTGACTGCTGATATAGAGGAACCAGCTAAACCATATGACTGGAGGCAGGTACTGGGTAATAAATAATCTGATGCTCTCTCTGGTAGAAGATTTCTCGTTTTTACGGCGTGTTCTATTACTTTCTAGTCTAAAAACTGTTTCTATGAATATAATTCCATGTTCGCGATGAAATATCATATGGATTTGAATGATAAGGCCGAGAAACAATATTAAGCCTAAATGAACCAAACTAATCACCTTCGCAAAGTCAACGGGGTAAAATAATAAAGTGCACGCTGCCAAACAATACATTGTAAGTGGAGTCACGAATAAATAAAAATTGTAAGCTAAAAAGATGAAGATGTTGTCTGGATCGACTTTAATAAATGATCCGGAAGCGTACAAATAATAACCTAATTTAGTTTCCCAGAAATCAAACACCAAGTCTTCAGGGTGTTCTTCCTGGTGCACGTTTATAAATTCGCCCACACGTTTGGACAAACGTTTCCTGAAATTTTCCAACATTTCGCACTCAATAGTTTACTTAGAATGTTAACCGACAAACCCCTAGAAACAACTATTGCTTATAAAGTATCTAAACTCTTCGATATTAATTAATTCTACATCAACTTCATGGCAGTTAAATGTACTTAATTATATATTCCCCCTATGTTTTTATACACTTCTCAGTCGTTATTATTCTATTAGCTATTAACATTAAAAATTCAGAAACAATTTATTTATATAATTAGTTCAGTATTGATTCGATTTTTATCTCTGCTTTGTTGAATTTAGATCGACTTAAAAAGTCAACGTATTGGTGTATATATAATATATATGTATGAGTGTGTGTATGTTCTTTATACAAATCTACAGTTTTAGCCCGATCTCGATGAAAATTTGCACACTTGACCTTCAAAGCGAGGGGAAAATCACAGTCTACATGAATTCTCGTATAAGTGAGAATGACGTGTAACACACACCTAAGAGACACTTTTTATGATTAAACGAGTAAATAGAAAATTATAATTTGACGTTTTCATTAATTCAGGAATTTATGATAAGTTGGATTATGATCCAAGGAGGGGCTGACCTATCACCAGAAATATAAAGTAATGAGAGCTTAAAGGTTTTTATTGCATAAAATAAAGTTTATTATTTTGCTTCCGAGCTTACCGAAGGTAACGGAAGCAATGTGTTCACTTTTGAGAACGAAAAACTTTGATGTCTCCGATTTTAAAAATTCCAAGACAGAAATCCGTTTCAGACATCAGGGAACATTTTTGGTCTCGTGTCTGTCTGTCTTTCTGTCAGTCTGTCTGTCGGTCTGTGTGTCCGCGAATTATGAAACGTGTGACGATAACTTGAGTAAATGACGACAGATTTTGATGAAATTCGGTAGACATGTTCATTTTACCAATGCCCAGGACGAGTTCGTTGGACAACGTTATCCGTCCAAGCGTTCACGAGCAACGCTCGCGTAAACGTGAACTTCAAATTTAAAATTAGAATTTTAGGTCGGGGAGAAAATCTAACTTCATCTATTCAATGAGACAAACCAATACAATTTTTTAGTAGAACCAACAGCGACACCGCTATGTAGTGTTAAAGATAGCTAAAACTATTAATAGTTTTTACCCAATAAACAACATAACAATAAAGTAATATAACTATAATTTTAATGTTAATATAACAATTAAGTACATGATAGGATGCGAGGAAGCTGTGTGCCACACTAATTGGCAGTCTATTTAAATATGTACTGATTTATAAATGAGTATTAATTTTTAGAGAACTTCTAAATCTATATGTATTAAATTGAACGTATATGTGTATGTTCTTTATATAAATCTACAGTTTTAGTCCGTTCTCGATGAAAATTTGCACACCTGATCTTCAAAGCAAGGGAAAAATATCTACGTAAAAGAGGTACATTTGTGCCAAATTTCAACTCGATTGGACCACTTTTCGATTGTTTACAATTTTTTTCAAGTTTTGCTGACTCAACAAACTCGGATCAACAAAGATGGCGGAAAATGTTGATTTTCCTGGCAGCACAACTACGTGTAAAGACTGATTTTTGTACCAAGCTTCAAATCTTTAGCTTAAAAACTGTGGGAGTTATGCGTGACACAGACAGACAAACAGACAAACAGACTGACATCCATTGTCTTAAAACAATCGTCTTAAAAACGCCCAAATGGATAATTCCGTTGAAATCTCGGTTTCGGATTTTTTGGGTAAAAACAATACTTTTCCTATATACCTTCGGAGAAGGTGAGGAAAATTATAAAAGTCCAGTCATGCACCATGACTTAATGAGCGAATTTTCAAAGAAATACGCGTATTATTGGCTTATGATAATATAGGATAATTTTGGTATAGAATTTGGATGGGTGAAAAAAAAATAAATTGGTACACACGGGTACGGGGTACAAACAAGTCAAAATAGTATAAACCCTTCAAGATGCATGTCGTTGGAATTTTTGTTATATTTTCATATTAGAGGGGAGTAAAATGGAAAAAAAACATGTTTTTATGCTATTTCTGACCCTAAATTGTCAAAATTTGACCCCTAAATGGACTCCAAAATTTCTGGCCAATTAACTCATCCTTTCTTTTGCCATTATTGACATTTTAAAATCTGATTGGTTTTTTTTATATATATATATATATATATATATATATATATATATATATATATATATATATATATATATATATATATATATATATATATATATATATATATATATATATATATATATATATATATATATATATATATATATATATACATACATACATCAAAAGTGTTAAATTTCAGGAATCGATCCAGAATGGTCTAAAACGGATTTCAATGGAGAAAATTTTCAAAAATTCGCATTACAAAAATTTTAAAGCCATTGCAATAGCTTAATTTTCTTCGAAAATTCGCTAAAAGAATTATGGTGTAATGCATTTCATCACACCCATACAACCTCTAGACGTTCGAGACAGGATAACATTTGGCAGGTAGACCATCCCAAATACATTCTCTACTACACTGTACTCTCCCAATACCAATAAAACCTAACATACTGTGATACAGTAACATAAGAAAACTCAGTTATAAGTTAACTCATAAATAAATTCTGTATTGATGTTTATATTAGCTTCAATCGTACTTCTTTAGATTGTTACTCCCCTATGTTGTTTTAGAATAAAAATGACTTTGACTAAATAACTTCAGCAATGTAATACCGTGTTTGCACACTCCAATATGCAATAAGCTACACAGCATGTGTGAGTGAGAGACACCAAGGAATGTGCCACGCAAGTGTGGCGCATAGGAACTGTTTCAACATCAGACATACAACATCAACATAAGATGTTTGCTCGGCATTACGCCATGCCCTGCATCGTTTCTTCGCGTTCGACTCATCAGGGGCCCGACGATGCCCATGCCCACCCAACTTATTGCTTATCGCAGTGTGCAAACACGGTATTACATTGCTGATTCTTTTGCCAGCCAAGCAATTAAGAAGGTATGAGAGCACGCTCGTCTCTGATAAGCCCTATAGCGGATCTTCCTGATCTGGTCTGGTATAGTTCGAGTGTTGGGTAGGCATCGTCGGGCCCCTGATGAGTTGAACGAAACGGTGCAGGACATGGCGTAATGCCAATATCTTACTGACGTAATGTCTGATGTTGGAACAATTCCTATGTGCCACTCTGGCGTGGCACATTCCTTGGTGTCTCCCATTCACACAAGTTGTGTAGCTTATTGAATAAATCACTATTAAGAAAAAGGGAATCGTCCAATGTACTTTGAGACAAAGGAATATCCCACTTCTGTTTTAATAAGGGAGTAACAGTCTAAAGAAGAGAACGGTTTGTGTTTTTGTCTTGGGGAGACAAACACACAAACCTTTGAGACTTTTGTGGGCAGACCAGGGATGTCCACGGGGGGGGGGGATTGTTGGTGAAAGCTGTGCCATCAGAACATTTGGGGGGGGGGGGGAATTTAATTTTGGGGTATTTTTCAGAGGTTGGGAGGGCGTTTTTATAAATATTTCAAGTGGGGGTGGGGGGGGGGGGGGTGAAGGCAGTTTTTGGGAGGATGGGTATCTCTGGGGCAGACTATTGTTTAGAACTAAGGGGGGAGCTAAAGTAAAATAGTACCGCATAATTATATTAAATATGAATTTCTACAGCAGAAGATTGTGAGAATAAAACTACTCTGAAAAAGCTCTTTCAACATTACTTGTTTATGAAAATAAAAAAGTAGATACGAATACATTTTCCATTTTATTACTACATAAATCAATTGAGGCATACGCTAGTAAAAACATTATCTTTATGGAATACAGAAAAATTCCTCTACAGTCATTCATAAACCCTCTGCCCGGAACATGATTTGCTCCCCAAGTTTCGAAACATCAGTATTTTTTACCGACACCATATTTTTTCCACATTCTTAGGTTATAATTTCATTTGACGTTTGGTATACGACACATACTTAGTAGAAAACATAATTAAAGACTGTGAAAATTAAAGAGAATGTGGAAATTTTGTACTTTGTACAATGTAATTATTAAGCTGTGATAATTTGTGTTCCCTTTTTATTTTAAATTTTACTAGTCATTTTAATTAAATTAGTCAAGAATTGTTTAGATTGTTATTGTTATTAGTGTAGCTGTCTGTGTTGGTGATGAAGTTATTGTTTTAAAGCAAATTTTCTTTAAAATTAAGATGATTGTAAGTAAGACACATGTTAGTTTGATTCACATGATTTTTATGAAACAAATATATTTTAATTAAGTATGACAATTGCATTTTTAGGTGAAGATTGGGGGTTTCCTACTTAGGAAAGGTCAAATGACCGATAAATTTGCAATTTTTTATTAAAAAATGACGATTTTGCATAGCAAAAGACCAAAGTTCACAACTCAATAGGGTAAGAATTGTTTTTCTCCAATTAACTTTTTTCACTATTACTATGTATGAAAGAACATTAATGTTTATGTTTAATATTTATAAGGAAAAAGATTTTGATTGTTTTTTTGTAATGAATTGCTTCTAGATGCTTGAAAATGACTCAAGGTTGGAGTCGAAATATAGCCAGATGACGTAGAAGAGTATGTTTATTAAATCCCTAAGGACCCATTTATACATCATTACTGAATAATTAAAGACCTTTGTAGCTATCCATTTATAGAATTCATTGAAATGGTGGTACAAATTATCATCAGAGTGCTAGAACAACGGTAAAAATTACGGGTTTTGTGATAGAAATCGGTAAAAATGACGGGATTTGTAGTAGAACATCAGTAAAAATGACGGGATTTGTAGTAGAACATCAGTAAAAATGACGGGATTTGTAGTAGAACATCAGTAAAAATTACGGGATTTGTAGTAGAATAACGGTAAAAATTTCAGGTTTGTAACATCACGGGTAGGGGGAAAAATTACGGGTTTAGGGATAGAACATCGTTGACAGGAAAAAAATGGAAACCAAGTTACTATCATTTTCCCAAAAATAGAAATTTTAAGTATTCCACTCGCTTCGGGCCGAATATCAGAATAAAACCTATCACCTACGAGAAAGTCATACGAAAAGAAGTTGTAGTAAATTTAATTGGCTTTCATGCAAGTAAAAAATGAAGCCTGTAGACAAAACAGTTCTGTTGCAATCGTAAAAAGATTGACGGGGCAGCTCTCTGCTGTGAACTTTAAGGAATATATATTCTAAACCAGAATATATGCTGAACTCTATGTGCCAAAACAAGTTAGAAAATGGTTTTCCTAATTTGATCACAGCATTTACTATCTTTTTGACATTATCGATATCAGTGGCAATTGCGGAAAGGAGTTTCTCAAAACTCAAATTAATATAAACTTATCTGCGCAGTTCAATGAGCCAAGAGAGACTCGTGGGACTCGCCACCATTTCAATAGAAAAGGACATAGCTTACCAACTTGACATTAAAGATCTGATTAAAGACTTTGCTAAAATAAAGCCGTGAAAGGTTTTAAAAGAAAGGCAAGAAAGATACATCATCCAGCCATCTTGATGTGGGTCGTCCTCTACTTCTTCTACTGGTACTACTAGTACCTTTGGATTAGAGAAAGAACCAAAAAATAATTGATATTAAAAGAGAGAAATTTGAAAATGAAATAAAATATTATGAACAGAGCTTATTTAATTTTTGATTTGATTTACTGTTTATTGTTATATACAAGTTCTTTAATATCTAATGCATTAATTCTTCAAGCAAGGAAAATAGGGAGTGGGGGGGGGGGCGGTATTTTTAATTCTTGCCTAGGGCGGCAAAACACCTAGAAACGGCCCTGCAAGTTATTAAACACCTCCCCCTTTTAGACACGTGCCGTCTTAAGACTGATAAAATAGGAATCCTGTGGTTGATTAGCAATTCATGATAATTAAGGGGGGTTACATTTGATCTTCGATACTTCTCACAAACTCTACACGAGTCTATTATATTTTTATATACCTATACTACAATATTAAAATCACAGGTTTTACTTACTGCATTAATTTCTTTATGTCAATAGGCATTTTGCCGAAGCTACCATAAATGCCAATTAAAGTTGCCATGGTCTTATGGAATTTATTTTATAATAAATAATATAAATATTTCTGCAAATATTAGGTAGCTTACACTTACACATTTTATAAATAATTTATAATTATTTATAGTTAGACTCCGGCTCGGAGGCTTACTTAACGGTATTACATTGCTGATGTGTTTTGCCAGCCAAGCAATGATTATAAATGATGATTAAGGCCCGTTTCACACGAGGCAACTTAAGCAATCCATACACGATCAAGCCGCTTGATCAAAACATCGCGTCAAGCTGATTGACACGACCTTCAAGCCACCTTGGGGCGCATCAAGCATCCCATCAATCTTTTCATCATCACTCATTTGTAGCGGAGTTTTCGACTAGTGAACTGCTCCTCCTGGAGTGTAGTGAATCAGTATTGTGTAGATTCCATGGTTTCGAATCAGGATTTAGGGTGTAGAGCAGGTGATTGACAGAATGCTTGATCAAAATTGCTCTAGACTATCAAGCGCTCCGTCAAGCCGCTTGGCTCATTCAAACTTTCCATCAATCTCCGTCAAGGCTTGACTCAAGCATCAAACGGGTTCCTAGACTATCAATCATGCTCGACACCATTGCGTGACGCGTAGTTTTGATCAAGCGCTTGATCGTGTAGGGGCTGCTTTAGTTGATTCAACTATTTGACCGGCGGTTGAAAAGGAGTGTAGCCGGGTAGCAAGTGTTAAGGAATCGCCCGAACCCCAAACCGAAGTTTGGTTCCTACAAAAAATGTAGAGTTGGGGGCTTCGGATCTGAACTGACCGCGAAAATCCTCCAATTCAAATGAAAAGGGGAAAAAAGATAGTGCCCAGTAGAGGTATAAATAATTGTAAAAATAAAACTAATAATAAATGAACACAAAGAAAGCCCAAGTACTTTAAATTATAAAAGAGGGTTTATAAATAGTTAAAATAATAATGCTAACATATAATATTGGCCTGGTGTATGGTGTGCGGTGCCTTGAAGAGTTCGAGTCTGCAAACTGGATCAGGCGTTCAGATGGAGACAGACTCTGGAAACGAATATAATATGTCCGGGCAGACATCAGACATACAAGGAAGAACTGGAAATATGTGGTGGCTTGGTGAACTGGATAGGTATATAAGTGTCCGGGCGGACAAAGAAGGAAGGGTTCAAACTGAGATGAAAGAAAATAATTTATCCGGGCAGATATATCACTTCCACATACTCACATCCATTTCATGTGACTGGCAAAAAGGATGTGAACTGTTCTGGCAAGGTTGGCCAATAGAAAATAAATATAATAATAAATTATACAAAGATCTGTTAGAAATATGAAGGTTCTAAACAAAGATTACCTCACATAGGGGGACACACTCAGCTGTGCCCCGGAACAAATAAAAATATTTAATATAAAATCAAAAAATATACTTTTCCTTAACATAATAAAATAAAATATACATATAAATAATAGTACATTCGAGTGCAAAATGCCGTTTTCGCACGAGTTGCGTACCGTACTTTATCTACGATTGTTAGATTTAAATAATAAATACAGAAAAAAATAAACTTCCTGTATACAAGTTCGTATTTCTCTTTTGATAAAGATAACATTAATTCATTAGTTGTATTTTGTGCCGAATTATTTCGGGAGGCGTATTATTCTCCTCATATTCGTCATAATCATTTAAATCACTCATTGATATTCACAAAAAACTCGATATAAAAGTTACTTTTATTAAACAAACAGCAAATTAGTTTTGTTTAATGTAAACAAACTCGCTAATAGTGCGTAAAGCTGAAGAATTCCTCTTCTTTAACGCGCTAGCGTGGTAAAGAAGAGGAAATCTTCAGAACTATGAGACGCGCATGCGCAATGAATACAAGTACGTAAATAATCACTTTCTACGCATCTAAACAGAGATATAATGTTTATATTTCGTATCAATCGTAGATAAAACAGGCCCGTTTTAGGCGATCGCTGCGCCCTGGGCACCCCGTCACGATGCCCCCCCCCCCCCCCCCCCCCTCTATCCCCTCTGATCATCTTGCCTTGTCTTAAGGCGGATCCACACTTTACACAAGTTACTTTAATGTTAGAATCATGCTTGACTCTATGAAAACACCTAATATGTTTGGTATATTATTGAAGCGAGCGTAGCGAGCTTCCTACATTCAACGAAATATGCTCCGTGTCTGTCTGTCTGTCTGTCTGTCTGTCTGTCTGTCTGTCTGTCAGTAACGTTAACGCGTGTGACGATAACTTGAGTAAAAGTTGACCGATTTAGTTGAAATTTGGTATACATGATCCTCTTACTAATACTCAGGCTAAGTTCGTTGGACAGCGTGATCCGTCCAAGAGTTCGCGCGCAACGCTCGCGTAAACGAGAGGTACAAAAATTAAATTGGAATTTCAGGACGGGAAAAGATTCTATCATCATCTATTCGATGAGACGAACATTTTTTTCAAATAACATTTTTTAGTAAAACCAACAGCGACACCGCTATGAATTAATAAAGATCGCTAAAACTATTAAAGCGGGCCTAAACGTTTAAAATAGAGAAAACAACCTTTTTACCGATATCTTACGTTCTAACGTAACGATTTTAATAAAACTTCATAGACACCATCTGATGCACAATTGAAACAGGCATGCAAAATTTCAATTTGATACATGCAGTAGTTTGTTTGTAGCAAAGAGATACAAATTATAAATATTGAAATAGAGATGTGTGGTTAGTGGAATAGTAAGAATGCGGGGTGGTTCCCTTACTACTAGCCGCTGCACTACTACCAGACCCATTATCTATCAACTCATCATGATTCACAATAATCTTTTTTTTCAATATTCAATACATATTTATTACTATACGCTCGCTTCAATGATAGAGCCACGCGATGCCTAGTCTAATTAAAGTTTTGTCTGTACATTGGTAAGAATTGAAAAATTGTTGGATACTTTCTCATTTCATACAATCCGAAAACCGAATTCGGCCTTAACTATTTTCGTGTATGTATGTCGTATAATGTGTTTTATGTCTGTCACCACCATTCCGACTTAATAGGAGCAAAAGTGGCTAAAAAGGAAATTGATTTTTTTCAGAGGTGAGCGCAAACATGTTGCGTATGTTGTAGGCTTGGTTTCATCGAAAAATATTGAGTAGAACCAAAGTTATTAACAATTTTATAAAAAAATAATGTATAAAAATAATAACCTAGGTTAAAAAGAAATTAGGTTGGCCCACCATCACCAAAACCCACAGACTCGCTAATCAAAACGTTAGGGACTAGGGTACATCTTGATCACCTAGAGACTCGCGGTTTTTTTTGTGTTTGATCGGAAATTGGCTCAAACTGGATAATCCAAAAAATAATATTTTACCCACCTTAAAAAATAAAGATGGCGGACGCAACTTTAAGACGCCTCTATTAGTTTTTATAGAGGCTTATTGCGGTTAAACGGTATGTCGTATCAAAAAGCAGATTGCACCAGCAGTAACTGATTTTAAAAGATCTACAACTTTTGTCCTACGACTTTTTGTCGTAACTCCATCGTTTCTACCTTAAATAGAGCTAAATTTGATTTTTGATTTTCACTTTTTTTCCGCTAAGCAGTAGGTTACTTGGAGAGATAGGTATATGCTAAGGTTATGTATAAGGGATATTTGGTTTACTGTAAACATATTCCCATTTATATTTTTTGCCCTTGCATAGTTTAGCCGTGCCACCCCCCCCCCCCCCCTCTAACATTTGAGTTGCGCCCCGAACCTCTTGCGCCCCTGGGCACGTGCCCATCGTGCCCCTATAGTTAAATCGGCCCTGGATAAAATCAATTTACAAGCAACTAAATAGTGATAAAACTATTTTATCTACGATTGATACGAAATATAAACATTATATCTTTGTTTAGATGCGTAGAAAGTGATTCTTTACGTACTTGTATTCATTGCCCATGCGCGTCTCATAGTTCTGAATAATTCCTCTTCTTTACCACACTAGTGCGGTAAAGAAGAGGAATTCTTCAGCTTTACGCACGATTAGCAAGTTTGTTTACATTTAACAAAACTAATTTGCTGTTCTTTTATTAAAGTAACTGTTTATATCGAGTTTTTAGTGAAAAACAATGAGTGAATCAAGTGACTTTGACGAAAATGTGGAGAATAATACTCCTCCAGAAATAATTAATTCGGCAAAAAATACAACTAATGAATTAATGCCATCTTTATCAAGAGAGAGATACGAACTTACATACAGCAAGTTTATTTTTTTCTGTATTTATTATTTAAATCTAACAATCGTAGATAAAGTACGGTACGCAACTCGTGCGAAAACGGCATTTTGCATTGCTCGTGTGGTTTTACAAACTCCACACTCGCATGCAAAATGCTACTTTCCGCACTCGACGCGTAATGTACTATTATTGCATTGCTTTTACCTTCAAAGAGATCTTCACAATAACTTTACAAGTGACTAAATAGTGATAAAATGATTACTATTGCATTGCTTTTACCTTTACTAACATGCACACAATCGCTTTACAAGCAACTAAATAGTGATACAATGATTATATTGCATTGTGACCTTAGATAATAGTTTTAATATAACTTTATGAACTGTAATTTACCTATGACAAGATTTATTTACTCGCTTAATAACATTACAAGAAATAAAAGATGTTATTTTACTGAAAGTACAGTAACAGCTGTATTGCAGAGTTAGATGACCAGGTTATTGTTGGAACGCTAACACGACGTTTATAAATGAATACGCTGTGTTAATCATCTAAAAAAACAAAAAAAACAATATATCAAGCATTTATTCATTAAGAACAGTTTTTTTTCTTATATTTTGACAAAGAATAACTCAGATTTAATTAAGTTTTGTCCATAAAAAATAGAGGGGGGATGGGCACAAAAACAAGATTTTCAAGGGCATATGGCGCAAAGATGAATTTGTACAAAAAAAACGAAAGCAAATATATATAATTTGTACTCAGAGGGTTATGACTTTTCATTTAACTCCCTATAGATGAAGCATTTCCGTAAAAAAACAAATTTAAAAACCGGATTTCATCCTAATTTTTGAACGAGCGTAGTGTGTTCTTCATTTCAGAGACTATAGCGCTTTGAAAATTTTGTGTGTTAGTTTGTCTAACGATAACTGGAGTAACAATTGATCAATTACAACGACATTTGGCTCATATATGCATCTCAGGATTTGTGACAACTGTTCAGTTTTTGGAAATTAAACACTAAATATTTTCAAGATGGCGGCCAATATGGTGGACGACTAAAATAAAAAGATTTAGTCATCATATCGTGTTAGACATTGTTAAAAGTAGGAAAAGTAAAATTTCACATTTAATATTACAACAAGATGGCGGCCAATTAGAAGGACGACTAAAAAAAAAGGTTTTAATCGACATCGTTATACATCGTTTAAAAGGTCTTTAAGAATTAGAAAATAATTCGTAACTATTAAAATATTTATACTTAATATTTTTTAAAATGGTGGCTTATATGATGGACGACTAAAGAAAAAGTTTTAGTCAGAATGTTTTATACATCGTTTAAAGGTACTTAATAATTGAAGTATTTAATAATGACCTTATCGTATTTAATTTGCCTGTTTTTTTGATATCCTTTATTTAAAAGTTTCTGCAAGCAAAACAAGTTTATTTACACAGAATTTGTAGATAATTATTATTTATTTTTTCTTTCTCTTTTTTACTGTCCCCTTTATGTTTTATATAAAAATGTTTTTAAATAAAAAATCTTTATGGGGTATACCCCTGAAGACACATCTAAAAATGTTATACTAGGCATCGCGTGGCTCTATCATTAAAGCGAGCGTATTGCAATGAAATACTGAATATTGAAATTTATTAATCATGATGAATGTCATAGTTGAAGGTAAGTGGAAGAGGGTAGTGTAGGGAAGAGTGGGGGTACTCGGTACAAAGCTTATCCTAAACAAACCATACACTATACGACTATAACAATCTTCACCACCCGCGGTAGCTTTTAAACAATTATTATAAATGTATCTCGTCACTACGCAAAGAATTTTGCTTGTATCAAGTTGAAATTTTGCATACCTGTTTCAATTGTGCATTAGATGGTGTATATGAAGTTTTATTAAAATCGTTTCGTTAGAACGTAAGATATCGGTAAAAAGGTTGTTTCCTCTAATATAAACGTTTAGGTCCGCTTTAATAGTTTTAGCGATCTTTATTAAGTCATAGCGGTGTCGCTGTTGGTTTTAGTAAAAAATGTTATTTGAAAAAAATGTTCGTCTCATCGAGTAGATGATGATAGAATCTTTTCCCGTCCTGAAATTCCAATTTAATTTTTGTACCTCTCGTTTACGCGAGCGTTGCGCGCGAACTCATGGACGGATCACGCTGTCCAACAAACTTAGCCTGAGTATTAGTAAGAGGAACATGTATACCAAATTTCAACTAAATCGGTCAACTTTTACTCAAGTTATCGTCACACGCGTAAACGTTACTGACAGACAGACAGACAGACAGACAGACAGACAGACAGACACGGAGCATATTTCGTTGAATGTAGGAAGCTCGCTACGCTCGCTTCAATTATTATTTAGTTTGGCTAATATTAGAGCACAATATGAGTTCTTTATGCACCACATCACTAGTGTAGGGGAATTGTTGGGTTAATTTGTTGGGGAATTCCTATATTTTAGCAAAATATCAAATTTTTTGTGTTGGGTACTTCGGTGATGCGCAGGTAAGTAACGAGTTAATAACTAGGTGTGCAATGCAGTTGTCTGCTTGCAATATTGAGCTGAGCGTGCATTTTAATGTTAAACAATAAACTTTTTTTTATAAACAGCTAATATCTGATCAAAAATAGTAATATTTCTAATTTTTAATCAAACAGATTTTTTTTTGCTATTTTTCTATGTTCAGGAGGACACTATTGTACCTGTGTACCAATGACCGTGCCGAATTTCGTGCGGATCGGTTCAGCAGGAAACCCCGTACCCCTGTGTACCAATTTGGACCATTTCAGATTTGTACCTTCCTGTGGTTGGTCACTATGACCGTGCCGAATTTCGTGTGAATCGGTCCAGCCGTTCAGGAGGAAACGTTTGTTCCCTGTACCCCATACCCCTGTGTACCAATTTAGACCATTTCAGTTTTATATACCTTCCTTTGGTTGGTCACTATGACCGTGCCGAATTTCGTGCGAATCGGTTTAGCCGTTCAGGAGAAAACTTTTGTACTCCGTACCCCTGTGTACCAATTTGGAGTATTTTAGATTTATACTTTCCTGTGGATGGTCACTATGACCGTGCCGAATTTCGTGCGAATCGCTTCAGCCGTTCGGGAGGAAACTTTTGTACCCCGTAACTCTGTGTACCAATTTGGAGTATTTTAGATTTATACTTTCCTGCGGTTGGTCACTATGAACGTGCCGAATTTCGTGTGAATCGGTCCAGCCGTTCAGGAGGAAACGTTTGTACCCTGTACCCCATACCCCTGTGTACCAATTTAGACCATTTCAGTTTTATATACCTTCCTTTGGTTGGTCACTATGACCGTGCCGAATTTCGTGCGAATCGGTTTAGCCGTTCAGGAGGAAACTTTTGTACTCCGTACCCCTGTGTACCAATTTGGAGTATTTTAGATTTATACTTTCCTGTGGATGGTCACTATGACCGTGCCGAATTTCGTACGAATAGGTTCAGCCGTTCAGAAGGAAACTTTTGTACCCCGTACCCCATACCTCTATGTACCAATTTGGACCATTTCAGATTTATACCTTCCTGTGTTTGGTCACTATGACCGTGCCGAATTTCGTGCGAATCGGTTCAGCCGTTCAGGAGGAAACTTTTGTACCCCGTACCTCTGTGTACCAATTTGGAGTATTTTAGATTTATACTTTCCTGCGGTTGGTCACTATGAACGTGCCGAATTTCGTACGAATAGGTTCAGCCGTTCAGAAGGAAACTTTTGTACCCCGTACCCCATACCTCTATGTACCAATTTGGACCATTTCAGATTTATACCTTCCTGTGTTTGGTCACTATGACCGTGCCGAATTTCGTGCGAATCGGTTCAGCCGTTCAGGAGGAAACTTTTGTACCCCGTACCTTTGTGTATCAATTTGGACCATTTCAGATTTATACCTTCCTGTGGTTAGTCACTATGACCGTGCCAAATTTTGTCCAGATCGGTTCAGCCGTTCAGGAGGAGTATGCGTCAGAAAAAATGCAAAGTGTAGTATAAGAGCTTCGCTCAATAATTTTATGATAGTATAACAAAATAATAGTATAACAAAAATAAAAAATAATAAAGTAAAAAATAAATCAATTCGTTGATTTCGATTCATGGTGAGATTGATGTAAATAATTAAATATATTTCAACATATTATAAAGCGCACCAAAGAACCAGGCTTAGGGCTTAGGCAGACACAGTAATGTTGCCGTTTGCAATAGGAATTCAACTGGTTAACGAAATGAGTTGACACTGATAAAAGAAGCTGAACACTATTCAAAATGAACTAATCAACACAAATATTATGGAGTTGAAAAAAGTTAAGATAATATTACTTTTAAACTAAATCTTTAAAAAATAAAAATATAGAAATTACATCCCAGACTGATAATATTATTCTGAACAAAATCTTAGTTAAAATAAAACAAATAAAATTAAATAACAATTCAGTTAACCGGAATAGGTTGATAAAGTCTGAGAAGGCGTTGGTTTGAGGTTTAGGATTTAAATTATAAGTCGGGGATAAAAGAATAAATAAAATATATGAATCTATATTTAAATAAGAATTTATAGAAGGAAGATAATAATATTTATTATTATAAATATGATAATTAACTAATTTTGGAATAAATAGTTGATATTAAATATATGAAAGATAAAATATCAGGCCTGATAGTTTTGAGCTGGGAAGAGATGGAAGTGTTAAAGTTCTGAAGATGGTCGTCGTCACTCTTTTCTATCTCAAGCAACACTGAGGGGTATTATTAGCTATGCTAGCAGTTTCTTCGAAACTTAAGTGTAACCATGTGTTCAACTTATGTTTAGGGTCAAACAGCACAATAAATTACTAAATCTTAGGTCTATTAAAATTGATCTCAACATAGACATTTCCCCTAACAAAACACCATTCTTAAAAGACCAAAGCTTGATAAAAAAAAATAAAGGCAATAAGATAGCCGGGATCCCATGATGTAAATTTTATTAGGACAACACTTGCTTAGGAGCCGATTTAAGATCACTAATGTACTGCCTTTCTTTAACTAGTTAGTAGTTAGTTGTGTAAACAGTAGACCTCGCTCCAGTCGGATTGACCAATTTACAAGGATTCTTTCTAAAACTAACTAGTTAGTTGTGTAAACAGTAGACCTCGCTCCAGTCGGATTGACCAATTAACAAGGATTATTTCTAAAACTAACTAGTTAGTTGTGTAAACAGTAGACCTCGCTCCAGTCGGATTGACCAATTTACAAGGATTCTTTCTAAAACTAACTAGTTAGTTGTGTAAACAGTTGACCTCGCTCCAGTCGGATCGACCAATTAACAAGGATTATTTCTAAAACTAACTAGTTAGTTGTGTAAACAGTTGACCTCGCTCCAGTCGGATCGACCAATTAACAAGGATTATTTCTAAAACTAACTAGTTAGTTGTGTTAACAGTAGACCTCACTCCGATCACATCGACCAATTTACAAGGATTCTTTCTAAAACTAACTAGTTAGTTGTGTAAACAGTAGACCTCGCTCCAGTCGGATTGACCAATTTACAAGGATTCTTTCTAAAACTAACTAGTTAGTTGTGTAAACAGTTGACCTCGCTCCAGTCGGATCGACCAATTAACAAGGATTATTTCTAAAACTAACTAGTTAGTTGTGTAAACAGTTGACCTCGCTCCAGTCGGATCGACCAATTAACAAGGATTATTTCTAAAACTAACTAGTTAGTTGTGTTAACAGTAGACCTCACTCCGATCACATCGACCAATTTACAAGGATTCTTACATACTAAACACCAAACTACTGCTATGAAATTTGTGTACCCAGGTATATAAGCAACATAAAAAGTTTACAGCTAAATTTTTTAAATAAGTTTTTCGATGGGCGCAGTCCATCCACCCCTTCAAAGGCACAATTGTGTTTTTCGCAATAACTTCTCAAAAGTTGATCCTACGAAAAAACATGTTGAGTAAAACAGTAAAACTTAAAGGAGACAAATTAACGACATTTTTCAACATGAGAGGAGTTTTATTAGAGAAATGGAATGAAAGCATATTTCTACTATACAGAAGACATTGATGAAGAAAGGGAATTTGGGTCCAAAATGTAGAATGAGGTACAGGAAGCGCCAGACATTATTGAGGGTATAAAATAAAGCGAATATTTTTCCCGACGCTCATTTAGCTGCCTTCACCAAATTAAATCTTGGAAATGATCACTATTGGTAAAAATAGGTTTAATAAGTAGCTTATTTGTTAAGCATTGAATTTCGTTAACAAGGAGCAATTAATGACAGCTGTAACTAGGTGTGCAATGCAGTCGTCTGCTTGCAATATTGAGCTGAGCGTGCATTTTAATCTTAACCAATAAACATTTGTATTTATAAACAGTTGAAATCAGATCAAAAATAGTAAAATCTCTATTTTTAATTAAAAAGCATTTTTTCCTGTTTTTCTATTTTACCCCCTCTTAAATGAAAATATGACAAAAGTGAACTTAACAACAATAACTGTACTTGTAAAGAGCTTTCCAACGACAAGCATCATGAAGGGCATATACTATTTTCACTTTTGTACCCCGTACCCCTATGTACGAATTTGGACCATGGTTGGTCATTATGACCGTGCCGAATTTCGTGCGAATCGGTTCAGCCGTTCAGGAGGAAACTTTTGTACCCCGTACCCCTGTGTACCAATTTGGACCATTTTAGATTTATACCTTCCTGTGGTTGGTCACTATGACCGTGACGAATTTTGTGCA
The DNA here is from genome assembly GCA_951217055.1 of Gerris lacustris. Taxonomy (NCBI): domain Eukaryota; kingdom Metazoa; phylum Arthropoda; class Insecta; order Hemiptera; family Gerridae; genus Gerris; species Gerris lacustris. Next base: position 12,154,660 of record OX578286.1, read on the forward strand.
GATCGGTTCAGCCGAGCTTCGCTAACAGAGCTTCACTTCGCTCAGCTCAATTAGAATAATTACAAGATAAAAAGAACTTTTTATAACTACGTGGTGGATTCTTATTTTAATATTTACTATTTATATTATGCTATCTATTCATATTATCCTATTTTTTATTTATTATGGAACCCAGCAGATATTGGGATAGGTATTTGACTCCAACTGGAGGCTGCCCTGCTATCTAGCGGTAGGGTAGCCTAACCTGTACTTCGCAAAAGGCCCGCAGCGCTGGTGTCGTCTTCGATGCGGCACCGTTTCGTTCGTGGCGTAGTGTTGGTTGGTCTGGAGCTGGAATACGCCGCCTTTTTATTGTTTCCGCCATCCCGCCGCCACCGCTTGTTATAAAAGTTCTTTTAATTTAATTTATCATTTATTTTATTTATCATTTCGCCACATTTAAGTCCGTTAGACAGTTAGCCGTTTCTGGAATCGGCCCCGCCACATCAATCAAGGAAACCCAGGTGAGCCCAACTATTTTATTCTTATATCTCCTAGGTTTCATGCTATATTAATAATTATTAGTATCTATCTCTTATATGTTATTTCCTACACCTATTTCGCCTATATACAGTCCACCTTCGCACCTACTTCCGCCGAACCACCTCCCGGTTGGGTATTCAGGGGTCATACTGCTTGCCCAAGACCCACCATTTTTTTGGTTCCTTATACTCCGGATATTTTTTTAATATTTTCGTCTGTATTCCGCCCTTTTTATTTTATTCCTTTATTTTTGATTGTTTTTTGGGTTTATTTTTGGTCAAAACCGCACGCAGAAATTTTGTTGCGTATTTAATTACGTAAAGTTTAGGTGAATTGATTTTGAAGCTATTAATTTTTGTTAAACCGCCGTTAGCTTCAAAGTTCACTTTTATTCTTTGGTTTATCTCAGCTCAACATATCTCTAGAGGTATATTTCATGTTTTGTAGGCAACCTTATCTTCTTATAGAATATCTTGACCTTTCGTTTGTCTATATTTTTTATCTACCTTTTGATTACCCCAAATACATACATATTTTTTTTCATTATTATTTAATCTTTGTTTTGATTTTTTAAAATCCCGCTAGCTGTCACTTGTCATCTTTGTTTATTTACAGAAAGGGGGTGTGGCACATTCTTCCGTTAACTTTTATTTATTTACTTCTCCGTATTATTTATTTATTTTTCTTTCGTTTAAAATTCTCACGATGGAGAAAAAGATGGTCAATACGCTTAAAAAACTTAATTCTAAAAAAGAAAGTTTGTTTCGTCGTATACAAACTCTATATGACATGATAGCTAACTTAGACGATGATAGGGTGCAACATCAATTTTTAATTGGTCTCCGATCTATAGATAGATCATCTTTCGAAAATATTGTGGACGAAATAAATGATGTAGAGCTGGAATTAGATTCAGAGTTTACACCAACTTATGAATCTCTTAACGCATACGATACCTTACATGGTGCCGTATTAATAGCTTTTGATAAATTAGAAGCACAAAAATCCCTAGCCAAGCAATCCGCTGAATCTAAATCAACTTCCGCTCAAAGTAACCCGCTTCAGGAATTCGCATTACATCCGTACAAATTCCACAATAATTTACCGCCGCTAGAAATTAAAAAATATTCTGGTAACGTTACTGATTGGCCGCGTTACAGAGATTTATTTTCCAGCCTCGTAATAGGCCACCCCAGATTGACCGGTGTCGAAAAAATGCATTACCTAATTACGACCTTATCTTATCAAGCCGCTGATCTCATAAAAGATTTTTCATTATCTGATTCCAATTTTGATCTTGCTTGGCAAACTTTAAAAGACCGCTACGAATCAGATCGTGTCTTGAGTATGAGTTTCTTCGACTCACTCATTAAACCTATTGTTGTTCCCTCTAAACCTACTCAAGAATCACTTCAAAATTTCATAACTCGCATTACGAGCAGTGTGTCTGGGTTACAAAAAATGAAACTTGTTTCCCTGTCAGATTTTTTATTTTTTAGTATAGCCATCCGCCAACTTGATCCTATAACAAGGAAAGAATTCGAAACTAAACACGGCACAGAAGCAATTCCTAGTTTTGATTCATTAATATTATTTGTTAAAAGTCAATGCCGTCTTTTAGAAATAACCGCCCTGAGTGGAACTTCCACTACCGCTTCAGGTAAAACAGATAGTGCTCCCCGCCAAATTAGTAGACCTACCTTTACAAATGTAAACCGCAAGGTAGTCCTTTCAACTCAGACCAATCAGCCGAATAAACAAATATTTTCTGATTCTAAAAATCGTTCCGATTATCGTATTCAGTGTGCTCGATGTAAGAGTCCACACCAACTTTATCACTGTCCGTCTTTTTTGGGACTTAGTGTTGCCGACCGCCGTATTTTAGTAAAACAAAATAATCTGTGTTTTAATTGTATGGGCACACATTCCGTTAAATCCTGTAAGTCCACGCGTTCATGTCATTGTTCAGGTCGTCACCATAGCTTGCTACACTATTCTCCTACTTCGCAAGTTGTATTGAGTGCTCCGGTACAGGAAATTCCGCAACCCACTACCTCTAACGTTTCTGTACCTAAGACAACCGCTTCCGCTTCTGATTCTCCTCCCGCTTTAACTACTTATCCTTGTCAATCTTCTTCTAATTCTAATCGAACCTCTGTCATTTTGTTGGGTACCGCTTGTGCCCTAATTAAAGATAAAACTGGCCGTTTTATTAGTTTCCGTTTGTTATTGGACTGCGCTTCTACCTCGACTTTTATCACCACAAACCTCGTTAAAAAATTAGGATTATCTGTCACAGAATATACACAACAATTTTCAGGACTGTCAAATAACCCTGTAGGTTCAAGTTCTGGCATTGTCAATTGTACTATTAGACCAAAATCTTCAAACCATCCTCTTATTCAGACCCGTGCTCTAGTAGTTGAAAATATTATGAACAATGTACCTCAAGTTAATTTACCCGCTTCTGTAAGAAATTATGTTCAAGGATTACAACTTGCCGATCCCAACTTCTACAAGTCAAGGCCCGTCGACATGCTTGTAGGTTGTGACGTCATACCTAAAATGTTGTCCTCTAATGCAGTTCCGCCGCATCATTCGGAGATAGGTGTTTTACCTACCGTGTTCGGTCACGTTCTTATCGGACCTATTTCTTTTGATTTAAATGATTTACAAAAATCTATCACGAGTTTAGTCACTTACCCGCATCAACCGGAAACACCCGCTATCGACGACGAGTTACACAAGTCTGTTGAAAAATTTTGGGAGATTGAAAATATTATTGTACCGCCCGCTACAGATCCTTGTGATGATTATTGTGAGAAACATTTTCTTGAAACACACCGCCGCACATCTGAAGGTCGCTATGTTGTTCAACTTCCGTTCAGCTGTGAGACTACTTGTTTAGTTTTTCCAGAGTCTAAAGACGTAGCTCTTCAACGTTTTTATTCTCTGGAAAATAAGTTTCGTAAAAATCAATCTCTACAAACTGACTGCGTAAAGTTCATGAATGAATATAAATCTATGGGTCATATGATTAAGGCCAATCGCCCCGGAAAATATTTTATACCCTATTTTTGCGTCTTTAACCCTGATTCATTGACTACCCCCACTCGAGTAGTATTCGACGGGTCCGCTAAACGCTCTCGTGTTGCGCTTAATGAAGTTTTATTGCCAGGTCCTAAACTACAAAACGATGTTCCGGATGTTTTGTTAAATTTTAGGTTACATAAATATGTATTTTGTTGTGATGTCTCGAAAATGTATAGGCAAATCCTGGTAGATGATGAACACTGCGCTTTTATGCACATCCTGTTTCGTGAAAACCCTGGCGAACCCTTAGAAGAGTACGAACTTCGCACTGTTACATACGGCCTATCTCCTTCATCTTTTCTGGCTCACCGCGTTCTTAGACAGCTCACCCTCGACGAAGGAGACAAATACCCGCTTGCTTGCTCCGTGATTTTAGATTCCTCTGTAGTTGATGATTATCTTGTAGGTTGTGATACTTTTGAAGAGTTGTTAGAAGTCAAACGCCAACTTTGCTGTCTACTCTCCGCCGGTGGTTTCCCTCTTAATAAGTGGCTCAGTAACTCTCCCGAATTTTTAACTGAGTTGAAATGTTCAGACTCAAGCGGTTCATTGGTTATCAGAAATATCGATGATAATTCCATAAAAGTTTTGGGTATAGGCTGGGACCCTAATTCGGATGAGTTTTTCTTTCATTTGGACCCCCCTCCTGTTCAATCAGTCTACACCAAACGCCAAGTTTTAAGTGCTATAGCTAGAGTGTACGATCCTACTGGCATGACAGCGCCTATGATCTTTTTATTTAAATGCCTTTTAAAAGAAATTTGGCTCAGTGGTACAGGGTGGGACGATGCAATACCCCCCACTCTCGCTACTCAGTGGACCCAGTGTTTAACTGAATTGGCTAACTTACGCAAGTTAAGGATTCCGCGTTGTGTTTTTCCCTCTTCTCCTATATCTTGTCACGTTCTCGGATTCGCCGATGGGTCACTTAGGGGCTCCAGTGGAGCCGTGTATCTCAGAGTTCAATTTTCTCAACAAGATGTTCGTATGTTTCTTCTTAAAGCCAAGACAAGAGTCGCTCCGACGAAAATTCAAACAATTCCTCGCCTAGAGTTAATTGGGGCTGTACTATTGGCTAATTTAATTTTATCGCTCAAACCATTTTTTGAAAAACTCCCGATTAGTAACTACCGCACAATGTTATTTTCTGATTCGACTATTGTTCTCTCCTGGATAAACAAACCGCCGCATATTTTAAAATTATTTGTATCAAACAGAATCGCCGCCATTTTAGAACACTCCTCTCCCTCACAATGGTTTCACGTTCCTACCGAACATAATATTAGTGATGCAGCTTCACGAGGTCTAACGCCCGCCGCTCTCTTATCCTTTACTCCTTGGTTTCAGGGGACCTTCCTGGGCTCTTGAACCACCGGAAAATTGGCCCATAAAATCTCTGTCCCCTTTATCAAATAATGATTTACCTGAAATTAAAATCGAACAAACACAGGTTTTAGCTACCGCTTTAAATGATAATATTGGTGTACCTACCTGGTTAACGAAATTCTCTAAGTTTTCTAAACTCCAACGAGTCATCGGATATGTGTTAAGATTTTTCCACAATACCCGTTTCCCGCTAAATCGCCGTTCCGGTCCCCTTTCTGTACCTGAACTTCAACTTGCTACCACCGCTTGTATTAGATGTGATCAATCGTTTTATTTTATTAGTGAGCTCCACTGTCTTCAAGATAAAATCCCTTGCAAAACCAAAGTTCAAAGTTTATCCCCGTTTATTGACAACAACGGCCTCATTAGAGTCGGAGGTCGCCTTGTAAACAGTGATTTACCGTATAATGTTAAACACCCGATATTATTATGCAACACCAGTGCGCTGACCCGCCTTATTATTTCATACTATCACGAAATTTTCTTGCACGCAGGTCCTCGTACTCTTGAATCTCTATTTTTAAGGAAATTTTGGACTCTTAACAGTCGACGCTTAATCCGTCAAGTTATCTATAAATGTGTGCGTTGCGCTCGATTTCGCGGAGAAACCTTCTCCCCTCCAATGGGTAACCTTCCCTCTTCTAGAGTCACCCCAGGTAGACCTTTCCTTGCCTGTGGAGTAGACCTAGCTGGCCCGTATATTTTAAAGGAAAGCCTGCGTCGTAACGCCCGCACTTACAAAGGATATTTCGCTCTTTTTATTTGCTTCGCCGTGAAGGCAGTTCATATCGAGGTACTCACTAGCTTGTCTTCTGAGTGTTTCATCGCCGCCCTCCATCGTTTTGCTTCCCGCCGCGGCTTACCCAGCCATATTTATTGTGATCAAGCCACAAACTTTCGGGGCGCCGCTCGCCAACTTTCTGAAATTTTATCTTTTTTAAACGATTCTGCCACAAGTCAAATCCTTATAGATTATTTCACTTCCCAGGGCATTTCTTTCCATTTTGCCTGTCCGCGGGCCCCCCACATGTCAGGTCTCGCTGAAAGTAACATTAAAAATGTTAAGTATCACCTGACCCGTGTAGTAGGAAATCAGGTTCTTACTCTGGAAGAATTTTTTACTATTACCGCTCGAGTAGAGGCTATTTTAAACTCTCGCCCTCTATGTGTTGACTCCCACTCTCCTGACGACCTTAAAGCTCTCACTCCCTCTCATTTTTTGACTGGAGGTCCTTTAGTCTCCGTTGCCGACGACGATTTTGAGGACACTCCTATTGCTCGTCTATCTCGCTGGGAACTAGTTTCGCAAATTAACCGCTCTCTTTGGCACCGCTGGGAGCAAGAATATCTCCATACGCTACAGAACCGAGGCAAATGGTTCCAACCGGCCGAAAATATCTCTGTAGATCAGATAGTTTGGCTAAAAGAAGATGGATCTCCCCCCCTGTCTTATCCTCTAGGGCGAATCATACAGGTTCATCCTGGTAAGGATGGAGTTATTCGAACGGCCACGATACGCACCAAATCCGGTGTGTACCGCCGCCCGGTCCGCAAAATCGCCCCTCTACCCATCTCTTAACTTTGTTTTCTTTTGCATAGAAGTTTTTTTTCGCCTTTTATGTTTATTTTATTTATTTTTATTTTTTTTTTGAAGTTTCCTCCTTTATTTCCTGTAGAGGCTGTTTTTTCTTTCGCTTTGCTAATCCTTTTATTTTGGATTTTTTGTTATATTTTTCCTTTTTGCTCGCCGCTAGTTTTCCTTTTTTTTTTCGCCTTTGGTTCAAGGTTTTCATTTTATTTCTTCTTACTTAGGAAGTTTTTATTTTTTTTGAATTCTGTTTTGAAGTCCTGCGGCACTTCAAGGAGGCGGCTATGGTGGATTCTTATTTTAATATTTACTATTTATATTATGCTATCTATTCATATTATCCTATTTTTTATTTATTATGGAACCCAGCAGATATTGGGATAGGTATTTGACTCCAACTGGAGGCTGCCCTGCTATCTAGCGGTAGGGTAGCCTAACCTGTACTTCGCAAAAGGCCCGCAGCGCTGGTGTCGTCTTCGATGCGGCACCGTTTCGTTCGTGGCGTAGTGTTGGTTGGTCTGGAGCTGGAATACGCCGCCTTTTTATTGTTTCCGCCATCCCGCCGCCACCGCTTGTTATAAAAGTTCTTTTAATTTAATTTATCATTTATTTTATTTATCATTTCGCCACATTTAAGTCCGTTAGACAGTTAGCCGTTTCTGGAATCGGCCCCGCCACATCAATCAAGGAAACCCAGGTGAGCCCAACTATTTTATTCTTATATCTCCTAGGTTTCATGCTATATTAATAATTATTAGTATCTATCTCTTATATGTTATTTCCTACACCTATTTCGCCTATATACAGTCCACCTTCGCACCTACTTCCGCCGAACCACCTCCCGGTTGGGTATTCAGGGGTCATACTGCTTGCCCAAGACCCACCAAAGAACTTTTTATAACTACGTTTTTTAATTTTATTTTGAATCATAATATGAAATGTTTATAATATCATTTTTATTGTTTTATAAAATGTTAATAACAAGAGATAACAAACAACCCACTAGAGAGCTGATCTTAAACCTATAAAAGGACAAATCTTTGAACAACGGATCTCACCAACACCGAATCTAAACCGTGGCCATCGATAAGCCCTGTGTAGGGGAGGGTAAGAGAAGAAAAATAAGTACAGATGTAGAAAATATAAACCGATATCTAGTACATAAGTGTAGACAAACCTGGTTGTCATACGTCAATTAATTTATTTATTTGCTTAGAATAATACTATTTATAGAAGGAGCATAGAATCGGAATCCTAAGCAATTACTGATAAGAGGCTGAAGCCAACTTTTGCCGAGAGGTTGTGTCCTTAAGACCAGGCTGCCAACATAACAACACTCATTTTTTTCATTATACTGGAGAAGGTTGGACATACTTTTGTAACTATTCAAAGCCCGCTCACAAACAATCAAGAAGACAAACCCTGCCATTGGTTATTGTTTACGTTTCACTCTGACGTCATTTTTTTTCACCTCGCACAGCATGATTTATAAACATTATTTGCAGTATATTTCAAGCTAAAAATAAGATAAAACACAATAAAAATATTACAATATACGAAACTAAATATCAATTAATTAAAATTTACTAAAAATTAAATTAAAAAACCGAAGGCAAATAATTTTAGAGTTATGACGTCACAAATTTCAAAAATGAATTTTTAGAACGCGGATTAAGGGACACAACCAAAGTTGGCTTCAATGTTATCAGTGATCCTCCTTCTATTTATTGTATTATTCTAAGTTTCTTTGTTTACTTATTCTTTTTAGCTGTCATTCAATGTTTACCTCTTAATAAAAAATCACAAATTTGAAACCCGTCATAATGAAGATCGTAAAAATATGGGAGCAAAATTTGCTGAAAACGAATTAAATTCTGCTGAAAGATGGGTATAAGTATTCAAATAATGCATTGTAATCGTGTTCTGAGATATTCTAAAAGTTTCAAGTGCCTAGCTATTCGGGAAGTTAGTCAAAAATCGTTTGCAAGATTTGTACCGGACAAACAAACAAACAAGAAAGCAAGCTAATAAAAACGTAGTAAAATTTACATCTCATCCTCGAAAACTATACATTTTTTTGATATTATCCCCCTCCTCTATAACCCCATGAACCCCCATAAAAGAAGAAAATTCAGAAATTCCCTCCCCCTTCCGTTCTGTGCTGGATATATGCATAAAAAATATGATCAAATTCTAATCAGGACTGATCATTTAAGGCAGGGTGTAGGTCAGGGTAGATTTATAGAAATAAAAACTCCTTGCTAATAATTGGAAAAAAAATTTAATGAACATTTTAATATTTAAAAAAAAAAAAAAAAAAACAGTTCGCGATGGAGAGAGTGCTTCAATAAAGTAAATAAATCAAGTAACATATAATAATTACTTTTTTTAAGTGAGACTTAAAAAATAACACGGCTCAGACGTTAAAAGGAGAGCGTGGCAGAATCATATCTACTCTCTCTTTCAAATTCGTCATGCGCACTCTACACGCAAGCGCATTGCGTATTAGAGCAAGTCCAACTTGAGTAGTTCTATGTTTAGTTTTCTCCTTCCTGATTTTTGTACTTTACATTAGTGATACGTAGGATAGAGAACTAGAAGACACTTTCGTATTATACTGTATATTCGCTGAACACGTTTTAATATTTATTTATTATTTAACAATTATTTCCATTATGTGACAAATGAAATGCAATAAAAACAAATAAATCAAAGAGAACTAAGGTTAATAGCTAGCGGATACGTAATTGCGGAGGGCTATTATAAATAACAATATATCTTCGGGGAGCTCCGAGACGGAGTCGCTCTTTCCCTCCTACGCTATAAACGTATATCACTTATAAGATTATATATTAAGGCTTTTATTACATATAAATAAGAAATTGGTATATAATAAAAATAGTGTAGGAACAGATACAGATATATTATAATAAAACAATTTAAACATTATAAAAAAAATCAAAAGGGAAAAAAGAAGAGGACTAAGTGAAGGTTTCATACAGGTTCTAAAGCAGTGCCGCAAAAGCGTTGCCATAGAAGAATCCCTTCGGGCCTCCGCAATTACGTATCCGCTAGCTGTGAGCCACCTTAAGACATTTCACATATAACATGGTAAAAGTCTCACGCATATTTTTAACTCAAAACTTTAATGAAATCAAAGGTGGGTGATAGATTAGAGGCAATGATTATGTCAAGTAAAATTAAATATAATTTACAATTATAATAAGTTAAAATATAAATAATAGATACTTAACGCTTTATTAAAGAGCTTTAATATGTAAAGTAGCGTTTCGCTTGCATTAGAACAATCACTTTACAAGCAACTAACTAGTGATACAATGATTATATTGCATTGCTTTTACCTTTACTAACATGCATACAATCACTTTACAAGCTACTAAATAGTGATATAATGATTATATTGCATTGCTTTTACCTTTACTAACATGCACACAATCGCTTTACAAGCAACTAAATAGTGATACAATGATTTTATTGCATTGCTTTTACCCTTACTAACATGCACACAATCGCTTTACAAGCAACTAAATAGTGATAAAATTATTATATTGCGGTGCTTTTACCTTCACTTACATGTACACAATCGCTTTACAAGCAACTAAATAGTGATAAAATTATTATATTGCCGTGCTTTTACCTTTACTAACATGCACACAATCGCTTTACAAGCAACTAAATAGTGATAAAATTATTATATTGCGGTGCTTTTACCTTCACTTACATGTACACAATCGCTTTACAAGCAACTAAATAGTGATAAAATTATTATATTGCCGTGCTTTTACCTTTACTAACATGCACACAATCGCTTTACAAGCAACTAAATAGTGATAAAATTATTATATTGCATTGCTTTTACCTTTACTAACATGCACACAATCGCTTTACAAGCAACTAAATAGTGATAAAATTATTATATTGCCGTGCTTTTACCTTTACTAACATGCACACAATCGCTTTACAAGCAACTAAATAGTGATACAATGATTATATTGCATTGTGACCTTAAATAATAGTTTTAACATCATTTTATAAACTATATTACTTGTTTATAAACATTACAAGAAATAAAATACGTTATATTGTTACTGAAAGTACAGTAACGGCTGTATTACAGAGTTAGATGATCTGGTTATTGTTGGAACGCTAACAAGACGTTTATAAATGAATATGCTGTGTTTATCATCTAAAAAAACAAAAACAATATATCAAATATTTATTTATAAAGAACAGTTTTTCCGAATATTTTTGTCAAAGAATAACTATGATTTAATCATGTTTTTTAAAAGAAAATAGAGTGGGGATGGGCACAAATACGACATTTTCAAGGGCATATGGCGCAAAGATGAGTTTGTACAAAAGAAACAAAAGCAAATATATTTTTTGCCTCAGAGCGTCCTGCTCTTTTATTTAATACCCAAGATGAAGCATTTCCGTAAAAATAGTACATTACGCGTCTAGTGCGGAAAGTAGCATTTTGCATGCGAGCGTGGAGTATGCACCCGAGCGACAGCGAGGGTAGTAAAACCACACGAGCAAAGCAAAATGCCGTTGTAACTAAATATAAAGATTTTACTTTAGCTTTTTAAAGAAGAGGTGGTAATTACAGTAATTGGGTATGGTTGCAAATACTTACTTATATTGCCACCATCATTAATCAAAATGGCCTATCGTAATATCTTTTAACGAAAGTTGTTAATCTCATAAACTCATAAGAGGAAGTTAACTTCCAAATTTTAGGTTCTTGTACGATTGGTCGCGGAGATAACGTAATTTAAAATTTTATATATAACACCATCTTATAGCAAGATGGTGGATTGTAAAAATATTTCTTACTAAGCACCTAGGGGGTAAAAGGAACCTACCTACAAAATTTCATGGTCATAGGGCTAGCGGTCCCAGAGATATCGGGATGTATCAGTGAGTGGTGTTTGAATTTTTTATACGAGCTGTATAAAATATTAACTGATGCACAAGGAGTCAATTTTAAAAAAAATAGAGGTTCTACGGGTAGGGAAAAACACTAAAGATATAAAACAGTTATTGATCAGTGTAAATTTATATTGTAAGTTATTTTTGTTAAAAATTAAGTGGTTAGTTACACTATAATGAAAACACTGGAAAACGGAAAAAAGATTAGAGTAATAATTTATTTATTAATAGATGTTATATACAAAAGTATGATGTTCAATTGTCCCAAAGTATATTGGAAACAAAATAATTGGATAAAATACTAAGATTATAAAACAGTTATTGATCCACGCAAATTTATATAAGTTATTTTAAAAAAAAAAAATAATTGTGGTTAGTAACACGTATAATGAAAACACCGGTAAGCGGGAGAAAAAGAAGCTTAGAATGATAATTATATATAATTTATTTATTGATTGATTTTAAATACAGAAATGTGATATTCCATTGTCCGAATGTAAATTGGAAACAAAATCCCTTTGTGTTGTATAGATATATAGAAAATGGGATATATACTCTTTAGTATATAGAGTAATCATGTATATATAATTGAGTAGTGTCCCTGACCTTGAAATGATTTGTTTTTGCCAAGCAAAGGCAACCACATGTATTCCAATAAAAATAAATGTTTTTTTTTATTTGTTGGTCTTTAAATAGATATAATAACTTATCTAAATTAATTTACTTAGTTTTACTTTTTTTTCTAAATATTAAATTAAGCCCGTTGCAACGGCTCATATTAATAAATAAATGATGGGATATAATTTAATTATATGTTTGGACAAAGGGATATTCATTATACTTTGGTACAAGGGAATGTACTTTTGTACACAGATGTGTGATATTTCATTCTCGCAAAGTACATTGGAATTGGAATAAATATACCTTTGTCTTAAATGATTGCAAAGGAATATAAATGATTATATTTACAAACAGAATTAAGATATTCCTTTGATAGGAGATGGTGGGCGGTACTTGGCGGCAAAAGAGGAATTAACATTAAAAATTATTAATTATCTATTAATTAAAAAATACGTGTGGTGTAAAAAATAATAATGTAAAAATGTGGTGTAAAAAAATACATGGGACACCCGGTAGAAACGAAGTCCCTTACTCTTTTCATTAATTATAAATGATAAAATCACACTGCTAAGTATACGATGCTAACTACTACTACTTATACATGGCGGAGTTACAAAAGAGACAAAATTAAGGTACTTATTTACTTGGGTACATACAAATAAATATGTACCCAAGTAAATAAGGTGCCATAGGGAAGGAGTTTACCTGGGTACAGACCAATTGTATATTGAAAAATATGTGGAAATTAACTAAAATTAATTAATAGACAAACTTAATGGGGATGTTGAAAAGCAACATAAGAAGGGGGAAGAAAGGAAAGAAACAAAGGATGTACCCAAGTAAATAAGGCGTAATAGTGGTAGAAGTTTAGTTGGGTACATGCCCAAGGTATATACCCAAGTAAATAAGGCGATATAGAGGCAGGAGTTTAGTTGGGTACATGCCCAGGACAAGTATTTTTTTTTTTTTTTTTTTTAATGTGAATTCTCTATTTTAAAGGTTTAGGCCAGCTTTAATAAATTTAGCGACCTCTAACACTCCATAGCAGTGTCAATTTTATTTTTACCAAATGAAATTATTTATAAAAATTGTTTATCTCATTGGTAAGAATATGTAATATGGAATGGATAGGTGAAGAAGTTGGAATTTTTTCCCGTCCTAAAATTCCTAAAATTTTTACATTTTAAGTTAACGTTTACACGAGCGTTGCGCGTGAACGCTTGGGCAGATGTTGTTGTCCAACCTTCTTGTCCTGGGCATTAGTAAAATGAACATGTGCAACAATTTTCAACCAAATCGGTCATCTTTTACTCAAGTTATCGTCCTCGGACCATTTCGTGACGGTCCGGTGGTTTTTGTTTGGATTCACTCCCGGGCTCCAAACGCCAAAATTATTTTCGTTCCAAAAATAAAATAAAGTGGGTCAGACGACATAATTTCCCAAGAAACACTTAAAATAAAAATAAGATTGATCTCATTTGATAAAGTTTTACAACTAAGCACCCAAGTCGTACGAATTAAGCTTATTCAGATGTACCATCTGGAGGTAGTACACCTTTACGTCCAGCGTACGCTTACCCTGAAGGGTAAGGTTGATACTAGACGTTAGCAACAGAATATTTGTATCGCCGTCTATATGTTTGTGTTGTTATTATTAAGGCGGAAATACACATGCTAGTTACTCGCACAAAAACTACGAGTAGCTCGCAGAGGAGAGCTACTGGCATGTGTATACATCAAATAGCATGCGAGTAAAAAGCATGCGAATAAATCGCACGAGGTTTGATTTTTTGTCTTGCCAGTGGCAAGAGTCGAGGGGAGGGGGAACTGATAAGGCACGCGTAAACAGGCCTGCCAGCGGAAGGTTGCTAGTAGCTAGCACGAGTCTCCTTCAGCCCTTCAGTCTTCAGTTGCGTTCCTTCCTTTCGCGGGTATGTTACAACAACTCATCTACTTTCTCCGGAAGCATTCGCAATTGATTCCAAAAACCATTGACGTCCCCGAACCACATTTCATTTAGTAGCCACTGACTTGCTCCATGTACCTAATTCCCTTCTAGCTGTCCAATCTTTTCCCACACTCTTCGTGTCTTTTTATTATTTTGCATATGTTATAAACACAGTTTTTGCAAGTAAAAGAACAATCTGGTTTATTTCATTCCGCACCTATACATTTATAAGGTACACTGAAACAATTAATAAAACTATCAAAATTAATTAAATAAAATACAATTATTTAATCATTTATTCCGGCTAATAGAAGGCAAGAAACGATTACCTGTTTCAAAACTAGAACTGTGACTGGAATGTGTATTGTCATGTGCTAGTAGCTCGCACAAGACCGATCATCCGGATGATACTAGCATGCTGTTTCACTGGCAAATGTACACAGCGTCGGCAGCATGCCAGCTATTGACGTGCTAGTAACTCGCCACTGGTATGCTTATTTACTAGCATGTGTAATGTGTATTTCCGCCTTTATGAATAGTCACAGTGGTTAAGACCTTGAGAGAAGCATAGGTAAAAGAGGGTTGACTATAGAGTGTTGAAAGTAGAGGTGGGACAAGGCCCGATCGTACCCGACTCTACTCTTTGCTTCGGCCTTCTTCGGCGAGACAAATATTCTGTCGCTAACGTCAAGTTAAGGTTGATACCTACAGTTGCGTATGTGTCGAAGTTTGGTTTAATTGTAAAGTAAGCTGAAGTTAGTGCTGGAGGTTGTAGAGTCCTGGCTAACATGATCCTGAGAGATCTCTTCATGTCTTCAGGCCAATCGTACCAGTTAGTGAAGTATAGCTCCTCTCTTACAATCTCTCCCTGATAAATATTAATAAGATACAATCAATATAATACATTTTGTTGCTTGATTACTTGATTTAAAGGTTATCTCTAAATGTATTTATGTTGTTTACTTTTCAAATATTTTTGATTTAATTATTGTTTAAGTCAGCTCTCCCGTAAACATATAGTGTTGCGATGCGAGTGACAGAACCTGGATTTATTAGTTTTGATGTTTATGTTTACGTTGTCAAGTCGAAAAGAGAGTTGAGTTTGATTATAATAATTCGAGTGTATAAATATAGAGTTTTTCAAGATATGTTCTCTAAAGTGTTTGAGTTTTAGTATTGAGTTTTTAGCCTTCTAGGGAACATATTTAGTGGCGACCGTGACAATAAAATTCGAATTATTTTGTGACAACCTTGGAAAACCTTTTGACAGAAAAATAATCGAGAGACATTCGTAAGTGTGTAGAAATACTTTTTAAAAGTTATTATCTGTTTCTTTATTTTTTATAATGGAAAAAATAGGGAAGCACAGAGAAGGAGTTAGAACCACTTTTACCAAAGCAGCTACTCGGCTGAAGGCTGAGTTGGCAAAGCCAGAAGTAGAGATTACGGTCATAAGTGGTTACATGGCAACTCTGTCAAAATATAGCAATCAACTTGATAGGATGGATTTGGAGATGCAGGCTCTATTACTTGAAGCAGAAGATGGTAGGTTGGAGAAGGATATGGAGTCAGCGATGTCGTACACCATCCAGTTTGAGTGTTTGAAAAGTCAAGTAACGGCTTTAGAAAATGATAAAACATATTTAATGAAAGAAAAAAATATGAATGAAAGTAAAATATTGTCACACGATGAAAACGTTATCTATAGTGAAGTACCTTCTATTCCAGCTGGGCCGTGGACTGACGAATTAGCTAATGAAGGCGTTCAGGTAACAGATTTCCAGAAAGGAATCAGGCCAATAGAAGTGTTAATTGGAGCAGATGTCGCAGGTAAACTTCTAACTGGAGAAAAAGATGTGCTGGATAGAGGTTTGGTTGCAGTAGAAACCAGGTTGGGTAAGGTGCCAGGCAAAGGAAGGGGTGAGGAGGCTGTAGATGATTTGGGTATAGAAGATTCTGTTGAAAGAAACTTAAAAGATGAACACGATCGAGCTTCGTTGAAGCATTCAGAGGACACTGTAAGGTTCACTGAGGAAAAAAGATATGAGACCCACTTACCTTGGAAAGAGGATCATCCACCACTTGGGAGTCAGCGAGAGGATGGTTTTAAGAGACTTCATATAATAACTAAGAAGCTTAAGGAGGAAGGACTGTATGATGGTTATGATCAGGGTTTCAAAGAAGGGCTCGAGAAAAAATTTATTGAGAAGGTACCAGAGGAAGAATTAAAAAACTTCAAAGGCCTGAGAAATGAGCTGTCAAAAGTAAAGTGGGAGCAGATTGATGGATTCTGCACAAGTGAACGAGTAAAATGGAAATTCAGTCCTCCTAGCGGAGCTTGGTGGGGAGGATGGTTGGAGCGGCTAAATGGGCTAGTAGAAAATCTGCTGCGGCGAGTGCTGGGGCGGGCAGTGCTTGATTACAAAGAACTACTAACCCTGTTATGTGATATCGAGTCAGTTATTAATAAACGTCCCTTAACGTATCTATTCCAAAAGGTGGAAGACTTAGCACCTTTAAGTTTTTTAGGTTTTTTGCAAGATATCCGGGAAAGTGGTGTACCTGATCTATACCACATTGAACGGGTGGATCTAGGACGACAATTCAAGCATAGAGTCCGGCTGGTGGAAGATTTAAGGAAACGGTTCAGGACTGAGTATTTGGGACAGCTCAGAGAGCGAAAAGCTAGACCGGATACTCCCCCCATTCAAGTTGGGGACATGGTCCTGGTAGGGGATGACAACGTTAAGAGGAGCAGCTGGCCTTTAGCAAGAGTTACAGAGACGTTGCCAGGGCGTGATGGCCGAGTACGAGTTGTTAAACTGAAAATGTTAACTGGGGAGCTTATACGACCAGTAAGAAGGTTTGTGAAGCTTGAGGTCGACGGAGAGGAGCAAGAAATCCTTAGAGAGAAGTCAGGTATTGTCATATTATCATAGTCTCCACCGGAGACCAGATTTCGCCTGGTGGAGGATGTTGCGATGCGAGTGACAGAACCTGGATTTATTAGTTTTGATGTTTATGTTTACGTTGTCAAGTCGAAAAGAGAGTTGAGTTTGATTATAATAATTCGAGTGTATAAATATAGAGTTTTTCAAGATATGTTCTCTAAAGTGTTTGAGTTTTAGTATTGAGTTTTTAGCCTTCTAGGGAACATATAGTCTCCTGGCAAACTTAGATCAAACCATGTAAAACAGAGTAACAATAAACGATACAATAGTAAAATTTATTTAAATATTTTACCAAATCAGTTAATCGTTGCCCGAGGTAGCATATTACTGCTCCAATAAACAAATTCATTATAACTACAATAGCGAAGATAGCTTTGAATAAATAATCACCAAAACCCTGAAGAATAGTAAAGCACACACACACACACAGATTATGTATACTATAAATATAAATATATATATAGATATATGATATATATATATATATATATATATATATATATATATATATATATATATATATATATATATATATATATATACACAATTTGTGTTAGTGAGAGACACCAAGGGATGTGCCACGCAAGCGTGACACATAGGAACTGTTCCAACATTAGACTATACGTCACAAAGCTGTTGGCTCGGCATTATGCCATGTCCTGCATCGTTTCGTCGCGTCGGACTCATCAGGGGCCCGACGATGCCCACCCAACTCTGGACCTATACCAAATCAAGAAGATCAGATATAGGGCTTTACCAGAGACGAGTGTGCTCTCACACCGCCATTCTTGCTTGGCTGGCAAAACAAATCAGTAATGTAATACCGTGTTTTTGCACACTGCAATAAGGAACACAATTTGTGTTAGTGAGAGACACCAAGGGATGTGCCACGCAAGCGTGACACATAGGAACTGTTCCAACATTAGACTATACGTCACAAAGCTGTTGGCTCGGCATTATGCCATGTCCTGCATCGTTTCGTCGCGTCCGACGCATCAGGGGCCCGACGTGGCACATCCCTTGGTGTCTCTCACTAACACAAATTGTGTACCTTATTGCAGTGTGCAAAAACACGGTATTACATTACTGATATATATATATATATATATATATATATATATATATATATATATATATATATATATATATATATATATATATATATATATATATATATAAAGCTCAGTAAGAGGTTAAGAATGAGATTTAAAAAAAAAATTATAACGGAAAGAAAGAAATGCTCACAGACAGTATAACACTAATCCCGAAAGCAACGACAGTTCCACCTACGCCCAATATCACAGTCAAAGGAACGCCACTAACAGCTTGTAAGCGCTCATACAAACTGAAACATACAAGACAATAAAACATTAAAAATATCTAAATATAAGCGAGTATTGTTGCACAGATAATTAATGAATTTTAAAAATAGAAGAAATATTGAACATGAGTGCCATAATAAATATGATTAAATTTTTATTTTATTTTAAGGTTTTAGTTTGTGAATGTCTGCTGAAATAACTGAAAAGCGGACTGCATGTTTAGTTGTATATTTGGTGAGATTCAAAATTCCGCAGGAGTCCCTCAAAAATACCGCAACTAATTAGAGCACTGTTAGGCCCCTTTCACGTTGAAAGTATCATCATGAATCTGACTCACCAATATTGGTTTATATTCAATTATAAACAAACACTATTCCCACTTTCACACCGGCAGGGTTGCCAAGTGTCCTAGTTTTGGACTTCAAAAAATTTCCCAGTGTTCCGAAGAAACTATTCGGGACGCTGATATGTCCCGGTTTTCAACAAAACATCAGAAAATAGTATATTACGCGAGTGCGGAAATTAGCATTAAATAGTGCATGCGAGTGTGGAGTTTGCACCCAAGCGACAGCAAGGGTAGTAAAACCACACGAGCAAAGCAAAATGCAGTTTTCGCACGAGTTGCGTACCGTACTTTATCTACTATTGTATTATCTACGTATAATTCTCCTCATTTTCTTCATAATCACTTAACTCTATCACTAAGCTCATTGTTTCTCTAAAAACTCGATATAAACAGTTACTTTAATTAAACAATCAGCAAATTAGAATGTAAACAAACTCGCTAATCGTGCGTAAAGGTGAGGAATTCTTCAATTCTTTACCTTAAGCCTCGTGAAAGGGCTGTAGTTCAATAACGAAACAACGTCTTCACACAAAAAACTATAATTGATCAATTTGACAGGTTTTGGCTATTCTAAAGCCTTAAAATAAAAAACTACAAGTAAAAGTGAGAGTTTACTTGTACTTTCCAAGTCGATCCAGTAACCTTTAGATTCATTATCTGAAGAAGGCAGCTTTAGAACACCTGAAACCAGTCAGTTGCTTCACTTTTCGGATTTTCGGTGTAAAGACGTTGTTTGGTTATTGAACTGCACCTCTTTTAGGATGAGATTTTCACAATCCATAGTTCAAAATTACACTGACTCAACATTCTTACGAATTCCGATGTAATTTTACCTCGGCCTACTGGTTGATAATAAGAGATGGAAAGATTGGATGAAAGTGACGCCTTACATTTACACTTGCATTTACTTACGGATTAACTAAAATTATAATTGAAATACTTGATTCTATACTACGACATCACGAAATGTCATCCGGTAGGTCAGTTATTTGGGTAAATATCGGCAATAGCGCGCCCCTTCTCACTCCAACGTATTTTTTGACAAAGGGATATCAACTATCCTATGAACAAACCATACATATATAATTATTATATACATATATTATTATATAGGAATGGAAGGGATGAATTGATATATCGAAGCCAACTGTACGACTTCGATTACACGGAAGGGGTACACTATTGCCGAGTTTAGCCGTTATTTGGTACAGATCTCTTAGAACAGAACAGAAAATATTAACCTGATAATGGTTTGATGATGGTGGATGATTTGTTTATATCTTCTTCTCAAACATTGGAGAAACATCGCATCTCTGTAGAGGTCAAAAGAAGATATTGAGGATTTATAGTCTCGACCTTCCTCTGTGTTCCGGAACTCAGTCAACGTGTCTTCGTGCAGCGTTCTAAGGGAATCAATGAATATGGAGTACTCGTCTATCATCATGTTACATAGATACAGGAATGCAGGGATATTAGTAACGGCCTGAGCGGAAAAACAGTTGACCATCAACAATTGGTAAAGAAAAGCCGCTAGGAAACCTAAGATATTGTGTGTGTCGAACGGGAACCACAGTTCGACCGTCAGAACGAAGGCTCTCGAGTTGATAAAGTATTGGTACACAGGTTGACTGCTGATATAGATGAACCAGCTAAACCACATGACTGGAGGAAAGTACTGGGTAAAAAATAATCTTAAGTTTTCTCTGGTAGAAGATTTCTCGTTTTTACGGCGTGTTCTATTACTTTCTAGTCTTAAAATAGTTTCTATGTATATATTTCCATGTTCACGATTAAATATCATATGGGTTTGAACGATAAGGCCGACAAACAATAGTACGCCTAAATGAATCAAATTAATGACATTCGCAAAGTCAACGGGATTAAATAATAAAGTGCACGCTGTCAAACAATACATTGTAAGTGGAGTCACACATAAATAAAAATTGTAAGCTAAAAAAATGAAGATGTTGTCTGGATCGATTCTCATAAAGGAGCCGGACGCGTAGAAATAATAACCTAATTTAGTTTCCCAGAAATCAAACACCAAGTCTTCAGGGTGTTCTTCCTGGTGCACGTTTATAAATTCGCCCACACGTTTGGACAAACGTTTTCTGAAATTACCCAACATTTCGCACTCAATAGTTCACTTAGAATGTTAACTGACAAATCCCTAGAAACAACTATTGCTTATGAAGTATCTAAACTCTTCGATATTAATTAATTCTACATCAACCTCGAGAGAACATGACTGCTAAATATACTTCATTATATATTGTCACTAAATTTCTACACGCTACCTAAATTATTAATTATAATTATAGAAAAGCAAACAGAAGTACATTCGATCACTTGGTGACGGGTTTGCACGCAACTTACAGGGTGAATGCAAACCCGTAATATTTACTATGTAAATATAGTATTTTCGTGATATTTACAGTATTTACATAGAATGAGATTTAACGTATTATGGAATTTTAAGAAGTATTAATATTTAGAAAATCCATCATGTTTCTTTTCGAAAAAAAAAAATTTATTAGCAACGCTATCTAGTAGTTCTATGAACAGTAAACCTCGCTTCGATCGGATCGACCAATTAACAAGGAATCTTTCTAAAACTAGCTAGTTAGTTCTGCAAAGAGTTGACCTCGCTCTGATCAGATCGACCAATTTTTTTTTTTTTTTTTTTTTTTTTTTTTTTTTTTTTTTTTTTCCCAGCCGGGGGGAAATAAATCCCAGAGACATAGACCACCAGATGGATCCTTTGAGCAAACCCGGGTTGTAGAAGGTTTCCCTCTATTAATTCATAGACCCTCTACTCCTTCAACATTCTGATGCCTTGGCAAAATGCCACTATCTTGTTGATGGATATTTTTCTCAACTTCCTGATTGGAACGGTTGCCTCACCGAAGATCAGCCATCTATGATTTAGCAGCCCAGGGCAGCGGCTAATTAGATGTAAGGGAGTTTCTTCGTCCTCCCCGCACAGCCTACCGATTGATTCGTCAGCCAATCCTAGTAGCTGTAGGTGCCTGTTTAATCGACAGTGACCCGTTAGGAACCCTGTCACAGTATGGCAAGATTTCTTATTTAGACTCAACATGCTTTTGGCGAGTCTTGAAGAGGGTCCACTTATAAATAATTTGGATTGTCTCATCCTGGGTGACTTATCCCAGGTTTCTTGAAATTCTCTGACCAAGGAGAGTTTCAGTGCTGTCTTAATGTTGCACCGAGAAATGCCCACACTGGGTTCAGGTGTCAAGGGAGTTGAGCCGGAACCTTGTCTTGCTAGATGATCTGCCTTTTCATTTCCCTCGATTCCTTTATGACCCGGAACCCAAAGTACTTGTACCTTGTTTCTGCAAGAAATAGCCTCTAGTGCTTTTTTGCAGTCGAAGACTAATTTGGAAGTGCATTTGGGTGCAGCCAGCGCCTTTATCGCTGCCTGGCTGTCGGAACAGATATATATCTGTTTATCTGGTTCATGTGTGTTACTCGTAATAGTCTGAGCGCATACAAGGATAGCATATATTTCTGCCTGAAACACTGTGGCATATTTTCCTAGACTTTTGCTCTCCTCATAGCTTGGGTCTTTACAGTAGATCCCAGCTCCTGACAACTTCTCTATTCGTGATCCGTCCGTGTACCACACGTCTTCTCCCGTGATAGAAATGTTCGTCCTGTTTTCCTCCCAATCCTGTATCGAGGGGAAGTAAGAACTCCAAGAGTTCCTAAATTGCCATCTAGCAATGCAATAATCTTGAATCATTAATGCCATAGGACACCTGTCTATCAGAAGATCCCATGCCTTTTCATGGCCTCTGTGACTATTGTAGCCGCACCACAGGCCAATGCAGTGAAGCCGATATGAGGACATCATGGCCTCGAATCGGATATATAGGTCTAGTGGGGGAAGTCCCACCAGTACCTCCAGAGCTAGGGTCGGTGCTGTTCTCATCGCTCCTAGTATTCCAAGACACACTGTCCTCTGAAGATGCTCTAGTTGCTTATTTGTAGTGGTCAGTAGTACTCTTGGCCACCAGACGACACAGGCATATGATAAAATTGGTCTGACCATGGCCGTGTAAATCCAGTGTATCACTTTAGGCTTAAGACCCCATGAGGGGCCTATAGCTCTTCTACACACCCAGAAAGCTGCCATTGCTTTGTTGAGTTTGCTTTCCAGGTGATTAGACCAGGTAAGTTTCTTATCTAAAATAACTCCAAGATACTTACCTGAATCAGACAGCTCTAGACTCTTTCCTCCCAGATACAGTGCCCTAGCGCCGTCTAACCTTCTCTTCCAATTTACTAGGATGCTTTCTAAAACTAACTAGTTAGTTCTGCGAAGAGTTGACCTAGCTCTGATCAGATCTACCAATTTACTAGGATGCTTTCTAAAACTAACTAGTTAGTTCTGCGAACAGATGACCTCGCTCTGATCAGATCGACCAATTAACAAGGATGCTTTCTAAAACTAACTTGTTAGTTCTGCGAACACTTGACCTCGCTCTGATCAGATCGACCAATTAACAAGGATGCTTTCTAAAACTAACTTGTTAGTTCTGCGAACACTTGACCTCGCTCTGATCAGATCGACCAATTAACAAGGATGATTTCTAAAACTAACTTGTTAGTTCTGCGAACACTTGACCTCGCTCTGATCAGATCGATCAATTAACAAGGATGATTTCTAAAACTAACTTGTTAGTTCTGCGAACACTTGACCTCGCTCTGATCAGATCGACCAATTAACAAGGATGATTTCTAAAATTAACTAGTTAATTCTGCGAACAGTTGACCTCGCTCTGATCAGATCGACTAATTAACAAGGATTCTTTCTGCAACCAATTAGTTAGTTCTGCGAACAGTTGACCTCGCTCTGATCAGATCGACTAATTAACAAGGATTCTTTCTGCAACCAATTAGTTAGTTCTGCGAACAGTTGACCTCGCTCTGATCAGATCGACTAATTAACAAGGATTCTTTCTGCAACCAATTAGTTAGTTCTGCGAACAGTTGACCTCGCTCTGATCAGATCGACTAATTAACAAGGATTCTTTCTGCAACCAATTAGTTAGTTCTGCGAACAGTTGACCTCGCTCTGATCAGATCGACTAATTAACAAGGATTCTTTCTGCAACCAATTAGTTAGTTCTGCGAACAGTTGACCTCGCTCTGATCAGATCGACTAATTAACAAGGATTCTTTCTGCAACCAATTAGTTAGTTCTGCGAACAGTTGACCTCGCTCTGATCAGATCGACTAATTAACAAGGATTCTTTCTGCAACCAATTAGTTAGTTCTGCGAACAGTTGACCTCGCTCTGATCAGATCGACTAATTAACAAGGATTCTTTCTGCAACCAATTAGTTAGTTCTGCGAACAGTTGACCTCGCTCTGATCAGATCGACCAATTAACAAGGATGCTTTCTGAAATTAAAAATAAAAAAATATTTTCTTTAGTCGACCGAACAATCTGAGTCCTATAATCCCCAACTTCTACAATATAAATGACCAAAGACTTAATTATATCTTTATCAAAGACTTAATTATATCTTTATCAAAGACTTAATTATATCTTTATCAAAGACTTAATCCACACATCAAATTACCAACATATGCCTAAAACATTGCATAAAATACCTACCTATTCTCGTAAGTAAACTAACTTTCTTGACGTTCAAGTGATTCTGAGCCATAAACCTTATACAAATGTACTTATAATATAACAAACAATGCATAAAATAATAAAAGGCAGAAGGAAAAATCTCTCCCCGAAAAATATTTATACTGCACTAAAATATTTGACACGTCCACTAAAATATTTTATCTACTTGCGGCAGCAAAATGAAGCATTATTGAACTGATTTCGGGCAGAGAAATGTGATTTTACTGCCTAGGCGGTAAAATAAGGAACATTTTTGGTGCCTAGGCAGCAAAATTTTTATTGTTTTAATGTTGGCAATAACAGTTTACTATTATCTCTATCTTATAACATTATATATTATATTTTAATAAGTAAAATTTAATAAATAAACGTTTTAATATTTAAATAGTTTGTTTATATTTGTTAATTCCTTTAAGTAAGTTCAATGAATAGTAGATCTTTAATTAAAAAAAAATAGCGGAGTCACTGGCCACACTGCAGTTTCATGTAAACATCCAACAACCATATTATTATTATTATTAAGAAAGTCATTGTAGATTAGACTAGCTACTTTTCTTGATTTATCCTAGTTATTCTTTTCTTTTAAGCAGTAAAAGATATCTTTAATACTTTTAGTAATTTGTTAGTAAAAATTTAAATAAAAATTTTATACTGCGTGCATTATTCATTCAGAAGTTATTTATGTTATAAACCTGTGTTTTGTATTTTGTTGCTTCAGTTTGCTATTCACAATTGTTGTTATTCCCAAGCTTCATATTTGATTTCTTTATCAACATTAATTTTAGTTAATACTTATGTTATTATCTTATTAATATGACACATAGTAATTAACTATGTTATATTAATAAAGATAGTATTTTAGCAGTGTCATTTTTCTGTCACCCGTAGATAAAATATTGTATGCAACAAGGCAGCAAAGAAAACATTTCTGCATCGCTTATTTATTGTATGCCTCGGCTTCTCCTCGGCAGTCAAATTGGTAAATTACCTGCCTCGGCAGTTAATTACCATAGCCTGTCCTCACCTTCGGCTCGGAGGCAAATCTAATCACTCGTCATTAAAATTCCATTTTGCTGCCTAGTTACATAAATAACTATAGTTGCACAAAATAATGTTGTAGTAGGTAGCAGAATATTTGAGCCAAAGAATACTCATGAACAAACTCAGGATTTTCAGTCAAATGAGAGTACCTAAGATCGATTACACCATGCTAAAATACAAAAATATAAACTGCATTCTCGATGGCAGTAGAAAATGTATAATTTGCAATTTAAATGCGGAAGAGTCGCTCAATCACTTGTTGTTTAGATGTCTACAGTTAAGGTCATCTACAAATAAACAAACATCTAAGATCTCATTGGATTCCTAATCTATCAACTAGATTTTAAGATTGTTATTGTTGTATACTTTAATTTGATTTTTATCGAAGTTTACTTTATTATATAAATTATATTAAATAGTCTTAGTTATATTAAAATATCTGAAATAAATAACATAATAGCATTCTTAAACCTTCCAAGTAAGCTTATACTGTAATATTACATAAAATATAAACAAATGATTAATTCAATGAAGTGAATTAAAACTTTAGAAGACAATATAATGTTTTCAATTACATAATGTAATATAAATGTTGGGCTAACGTTATCGCATAATCTTGTGCCAAATTTCGTTTAAGTCGATTGCATTTTTTTCTTACGTTATCATTGGACTTGTATCGCCCAAAAAAAGACATAGAGACGGATGCACAAAAATGTATTTGTTCTTTAACCTTAAAAAGGTAAAACGAAGAAAACGGAGACTATGTGATCGTCTGGGCCGGACCGTGAATCCTGCGAACTACGCGGCTGCAGGGGGCGCCAAATATCTGATGAGGGCACCAAAACTGACGAGGGCGCCAAATAGGGAGAAAGGTATTAGGGATAGAAAATGAAGTAGACATTGCAGTTCACTACATCAATGAGGTCGTCTGATTGGTTGATACACCCCCTTCCCCACTATAAATACTCATCTGGCGGTTTCCATTTATCATTTATTATATTTAGGGCACGACTAATCTTGTTATAAACGATGCTGCCCTGTCCTACACCCTTGCAGTAGACTTTTTAATAACATTAAAGAACTGTATAACTTCTTTGCTGCTTCAACTTACCGCTGGAGCATTTTAAAGAAGGACTCACCCACACTGACAAGACAGTAAAACCACTCAGCTGCACTTGTTGGGAAATAGAATTGAGGCCATATTGCCATTAAGGTACTATCCTGAGGAAATTTATGATGCTGTGTATGAAGCCTCCCAAGGCGAAAAAATGAAGCAGAATCACAGCTTTAGGAATTGCTAGAAAACTGCAGAGTTTCAAGTTTACTTGCTGTGTTGTCACCTGGCATGAGATACTGTACAAAATAAACACGGTGAGTAAAATGTTACAGAAAGTCAACTCTGATTTACAACAAGAGAGAGGAACGTGACATTAATGGAAATGATCTCTTCGACTTCAACGAGCTCCAAATATTTGTACCTATGTTGACCTCCGGTACCTCTCCAGCCAAAGCCTTGTCTTTCATCTTAAAACATGGCTATGTGGACTCCTAACGTGTTTGTAAGCCTAAAAATAAGTAGCTAGTGGTGAACAAAATTATGAGTTTTTCAAAATTATATTTAAAAATTTATATTTTACTATTTTGGTAGTATTCATAACGTCAGAGAAAGTCATTCTCTAGCTTAGTTGGTAGAGCGCTATACTGGAAATATAGAGGCCCGTGGTTCAAATCCCGGAGCTGGAGTGTATTTTTTTCGATTTTTCTTTTACGCTGAAATATGGTTCGCATTCACTTAAAAAATGTCTAGATCCGGCCCTGGTGATCGTTCTGAAGAACCAAACATTTGTTAACTCTCCGATTTCGAAAATTCCCAGAAAACATTTTCGGTCTTCTGCCGCTTAATTTTTGTAATCCAACATAAAATTTTGATGTAATTTAGATGGTAGATCATAATTAGCCCATTGTTGGTTCCATGTAAAATTCTACCTTCCACATGCGCACAAAGTTACATTTATTTACAACCATATAACCGTCTTGCAGGGGCTTTCCTCGCCACCGCCTAGGCCTAGGCTCTGTATCTAGTGAAGGCCCCGTCGTCCCTCCTCCAATATACTGTGGCTCGCCCGTTAAAAGTAGCGGAGTGCAGGTCGGTAGTTTTTGGAACGAAGTTCCTTATGGCAAGTTACAGCGTCTGGAGCCCGACAGTGAAACCGAAAAAAACTACCGTCACAAAACCGACACTCACGAAATCTACCGATGACGATAACTTGAGTAAATGATGACCGATTTAGTTGAAATTTGTTACACATATTCATTTTACCAATACCCAGGTCGAGTTCATTGTAAAACGTTATCCGCCCAAGCGTTCGCGCTCAACGCTCGCCTAAATGTAAAATAGCTTCAATGTTTTGTTTTTTTCCTACGCCGGATTCGGAGGAAATCTTATTAATTTCATTCCTGGCAGCCCTATATATTGCAGCCTTGCTGAACTAACTGTTGCTTCAATGTAAAATTGGAATTTTAGGACGGTAGAAACAGACTTATATAAATAATTTTTTTTTAGTAAAACCAACACCGACACCGCTGTGAAGTGTTAAAGATCGCTAAATTTATTAAAGCGGACCTAAACGTTTAAAATAGAACGTTTAACCGATATCTTACATTCTAACGTAACGATTTTAATGAAATTCCAAACACATCGTCTAAAGTACAATTGAAACAGGCAAGTAAAATTTCAACCAGATATAAGCAGAAGTTTTTGTGTAGTGAAGTGATATATATTAAATGGAGTAGGCCATTCAATGGAGATGTATAAATGGGTTAACCACATACTTCAATATTTGTGATAAGGTGGTAAAGGATGTAAACCACATAACCTTATGATGTTATATCATTTTTTCAAGGTCATCTGAATTACACATTCCTAATTTATTAATGGCAACTCTTACAAATCACATAAAAACATTGATTTTCATTTATAGGGGGGTGGGGTATATAACCCCCCTTATTAATCATGAATTGCCAATCAACTACGGGATTCTCATTTCATCAGACCTAGGACGGCACGTGTCTCAAAGGGGGAGGTGTTTAATAACGTGTTGTGTCCATGACCTCCAAGAGGCATGACGGGGCCTGCACTTCTAGTCGCGTATACTCTTGCTACTTTTTAAGTCCAAAAACCAGTAAATCTTAGAAAAGTTCCGCCGGACCGGCGTGGTCCCCTAAGGGTTGTAACACTGTAACAATATGAGAGATACAATATAGGGAGAGAGACAACTTAATTGTTCTAGTTCCTATCTATATGATGTTACCAAATAACTTTTTCCAACATTAATGATATTTATTTTGGTGAAGAAATACATTTTTTAGGTGTTAAGTACTCTTACAACAAAAATTATAAACTTTAAGGGGTTAAAATTACAGGACTAGCCTCAAATTCTCTCTTAAATAACCTCAGTAAGAAAGAGACTTTAGGAGTAATTTTGTAGCCCTATTTCCAGTTATACCTCCACATCTATATGGTGTTACATAAATTTATCTAATGAGAATCCCCCCCCCCCCCCAAATCAGGGGGCCCCTCCCTGAAAATTCATTCTGTATTGACACCTATATTATAAAATGTTCAAGTTTTAGTATAATGATGGTAAAAATATCACAATTTTTATTTATTGAAGTGCAACTTCTTTAGCGGCGGTAGAGTGAATTTGTTTTGAAGTGAAATTTCTTTAGCGATGGACAGTGAATTTGTTTTGAAGTGAAATTTCTTTAGCGGCGGTAGAGTGAATTTGTTTTGAAGTGAAATTTCTTTAACGGCGGTAGAGTGAATTTGTTTTGAAGTGAAATTTTTTCATATTTTACGATTTTGGTAGTATTCATACTACGGAACGATTAAATTTTAATTTAAATCAAATTATAATTATTATTAATTACAACCAGACAGGCTTCAGAAGAAACTTCTCAACACTGGACAACATTCTCACTATAAAACAGCTAATTAGAAATGCCAAAGAGTACGATATGCCACTCGTCTTAATATTCATCGATTTTGAGAAGGCGTTTGACTGTCTATCAAGAAGAGAAGTAATAAGGGCTCTAGAAGTTTGCCAAATCGAGAAAGAGTACATCGAAATATTCCAGTACATTTTCGATAATACAAGCCTGGAAATAAAAGTAGGACAAGATTGTCGAAGATTAAAAACAGAGCGGGGAGTTAGACAGGGGGATGTGCCTTCAGCAAAATTTTTCATAGCCACACTAGAAAGAGCTTGTAAATATCTAATGTGGAACGGGCTCGGAATAAATGTCAACGGTGAGTGGCTAAATAAAATAGATTTTGCTGATGATATCTGTCTAATATCGAAGAATGAAGACGAGGCGAAGAGGATGCTATCTGAACTGAACGAGAGAACAAAACAGGTTGGTCTAAAGCTAAACATAGGAAAATCCAAAGTAATGTCGTTTAATGAGACAAGAATTGTGAACATAAAGCTTGATGAAGGGAAATTGGAAAATGTCGACGAGTTCATATTTCTCGGACAGATGATTTCCGAAAGAGGGAGACATGAGAGAAGTCAGACGAAGAATCAGCTTGGGTTGGCACTGCTTCAGGAAATACATTCATTTATTCAGGTCTGACGTAGAAATAAGCCTTAAGAAGAAACTATGGACCACTTGCGTACTCCCAGTTATGTTGTACGGTTCCGAAACATGGGTGTTGAGCAGAGATATAATAAATAAATTGAGAGTAGCACAAAGGGGAATGGAAAGATGCATGCTCAGAATATCAAGAAGGGACAGGAAAACAAATAACTGGGTAAGAAGAGAAACATTATTGCAAGACATAGGAGAGGTGATATTAGAAAGGAAGTGGAACTGGGCTGGTCACATTACATTGCAAGAACTGAGGACGGGAGATGGTCTAAGAAGTTAATAGGATGGTACCCCTGGGGGAGAGTGAGGAAGAGAGGCAGACCACCGACTCAATGGGAAGAAGAGTTTAAGAAGAGCTGTGGAGGAGAGACGTGGCAGAGAGTGGCAGAGAGTGGCAGAGAGTGGCAAGGCAACGTACGGAATGGCAACGTATGAAATATGTTTACAAGGGTATTTACTTATACAAGCAATAAGAAAATAAAATAAAATATTAATAATAACAAAATAATAGTAATAAATAATGAGGAAATAAGATGAAATAATTAATTTAATAATAAAATAAATGTATGTATGGGTGTTTAAGTATATATATGTTTATAAAAATAAAAAAGGAGTGAAAAAGGGGGTGTCATGCAAGACAAAATATTAAATAAAAATAAGTGAATAAATAGCTATTAATGAATTAATTAAAAGTTGAAGTTTTAAAATAATTATAGTGTTAATGAGGAGATATTTTGTTAATCAAATTGGTAGATAGAAAGTAGGGTATATATATTTATATGTCATATATTTTTATTTATTTTTGTTGTTATTGTAAAGTTAATTCTTTGTTGTCGCTATTTGTATTTTGTTATTGTTTTGGTTATAGAATAATTTATTCACACATTATATTATACTAGCTGAATACCCGTGCTTCGCTACGGGGTGTTTTATTTTCAATTTAATGGATTTATAAACTACTATCAAGAAACATTCAAATTATTTTACAAAGCGAGAATATCTAGATTCTTTCCCTCCCCCTTATTTCTATACCCCCACCCCTTTGATAAGATAATTTGGGATATTAGCATAATTAATTAATTGATAATTTGGGATTTATGTATTAATATGTTTTATTCAATAAAGGTATTTTTAAAAAAAAAATAATAATAATAATAAATAAATAAATAAATGAATAAATACAAAATTTTAGCCCAATTGGATAAATGTACAGACACAACAATTATTAGCTTTTTATACATAGATATAGATATATTTTTCATTTTACCCCCCTAAATGTACATAACAATAATTGTACAGCACTCTACGTTGACATTTCCTTTTTACCCCTCTCCTAAATAAAAATAATGACAAAAACGTACATTACAATTACTTTTCTCTTAAAGAGCCAGTCAACGATATGCATCATAAAGGGTACCTATCAATTACTTTGACATTTGTACCCCGTACTCCTGTGTACCAACATTTTAACTTTATAATCTCATGTAAGCAGTACACTCATAGACACTCTTCATTTATATAAGATGTAGTTATACACATTTTTCTATTTTACCCCCTCCTAAATGAAAATATGACAAAACTGTACATAACAACAATTACTGTACTTTTAAAGAGCTTTTCAACGATATGCATCATTAAAAGTATTCATTACTTTGACATTTGTACCCCGTACCCCTGGGTACAAAAATAAAAAAATCCCAAAATCCTTTCTTAGTGGATGCCTATGATATGAACCGAGTATATCCTCAAAATTTCAAGTCTCTCGGTTAAGCAGATTTTGCTGTGCGTTGATTCTATGTCAGTCAGTCAGTCAATCAGGACATTGCCACTTATATTATAGATAGTTAGATTATTGATAAGTTAATGTTTATAACAACTATATTTATTCATATCTAATCTCAAAGAGAGAAGAAACAAAAACAAATGATAATAATAATAAAATAAAACCGACTCAATTGGATGTACAAGGCCTGTAAGCCTTCACCAAACCACGGCGTAAGCCGAGTTGCCGAAAGGAAAAAGGGAAAAAAATAAAAATTTAAATTTAATTTAAAGTGTGAAGAATGTATTTATTATGTATAAAATTTATATATATATATATATCTGTTTGTATGGCAATAAATGGTAATCTAATCTAATCTAATCTAACATGTAAACAATCGCTTTACAAGCAACTAAATAGTTATACAATGATTATATATCGTATTGTGACCTTAAATAATAGTTTTAACATCATTTTATGAACTTTATTACTTGTTTATAAACACTACAAGGAATAAAAGACGTTATATTAGTACTGAAAGTACAGTAACGGCTGTATTGAGTAAGATGACCAGGTTATTGTTGGAACGCTAACAAGACGTTTATAAATGAATACGCCGTGTTAATCATCTAAAAAAAAAAAAAAACAATATATCAAATATTTATTCATTAAGAACAGTTTTTTCCTTATATTTTATCAAAGAATAACTATGATTTATTAATTTTTTAAAAAAAAAATAGAGGGGGATAGGCACAAAAACGAAATTTTCAAGTGCATATAGCGTAAAGATGAGTTTGTACAAAAGAAACAAAAGCAAATATATTTTATCTCCAGTAGGAGGAAAAAGTTATGATTTTGAATTAGTTTAGAGCGACTAAAACAGGTATTTTCATCCCTGAACTCAAAAAGTAGGGAGAAAAAGTAAAAGTAGGGCGAAAAAAGTTAAGTAGGGCAAAAAAGAGAAGTTTGCAACTTAATTATTTTATAAATAGTAGAAAATGAATGGCTAATGCAATGAAGTTGTTGAAATCAGGTTGGCGGCACTGCGCTTTTTTGACCATGTTTATCTTTGTTTATAAACCTACATCTAAATGACCTTCTATTTCAGTTTAATTCCAATTCTTATTTGTTTTTAATATTGAATCTCTTATATCTGCTATTAAAAGTGATTAAAATTATTGTTATTTATTAAAATAATAAATCAAAACTGTGCAATGGACGAAAATGTGTATTTTCTTCCTACTGGAGATAAAATATTGTATGTACCTCGTGAGTAAAGTGCCATTATTCCCCTCGCGATAATTATCTCCCTCGGCTGCGCCTCGGGAGCTAATTAGAGTTATTCCCTCGGCTGCACCTCGGGAATTAAAGAGTCTAATTCCCTTGGCTTTACCTCGGGATTTAGGGACCATGGTCCAACTTCTTCGCTCATGGAATAATGGCTTACTCTATTCCCTAGGTGCATAAATATCTATTTTGTACTCAGAGCGTCCTGCTCTTTTATTTGACACCCTAGATGAAGCATTTCCGTAAAAATAGTACATTACACAGTCTAGTGCGGAAAGTAGCATTTTGAATGCGAGTGTGGAGTTTACACCCGAGTGACACTGAGGGTAGTAAAACAACCCGAGCCAAGCAAATTGCCGTTGTAAATAAAATATAAAGATTTTACTTTAGCGTTTTAAAGAAGTGGTGGTAATTACAGTAATTGGGCATGGTTCCAAATACTTACTTATATGGCCACCATCATTAAATCAAAATGGCCGATTGTAATATCCTTGAACGAAAGTTGTTAATCTCATAAACTCATAAGAGGAAGTTAACTTCCAAATTTTAAGGTTCTAGTACGATTGGTCGCGGAGATAACGTATTTTCGAATTTTATATATATCACCATCTTATAGCAAGATGGTGGATTGTAAAAATATTTCTTACTAAGCACCTAGGGGGTAAAAGGAACCTACCTACAAAATTTCATGGTTATAGGTCTAGCGGTCCCAGAGATATCGTGATGTATCAGTGAGTGGTGTTTGAATTTTTTATACAAGCTGTATAAAATATTAACTGATGCACAAGGAGTCAATTTGAAAAACAAAATAGGGGTTCTACGGGTGGGGAAAAACACTAAAGATATAAAACAGTTTTTGATCAGTGTATATTTATATAGTAAGTAATTTTTTGTTAAAAAAAATTAAGTAGTTAGTAACACGTCTAATGAAAACACCGGAAAACGGGAGAAGAAGGAGCTTAGAATAATAATTTATTTATAAATTGATTATATATACAAAAGTGTGATATTCCATTGTTCCAAAGCATATTGAAAACAAAATCCCTTTGTCCTAATAGCTATTTAGACACAGGGATATAAATTCTTCTGTATATAGCAGTAATCATTTGTATAATTGAGTAGTGTCCCTGACCTTGAAATTATTTGTTTTTGCCAAGCTAAGGCAACCACATTTATTCCAATAAAAAATAAATGTGTGTTTTGATTTGTTGGTCTTTAAATAGATATAATAACTTATCAAAATTAATTTACTTAGTTTTACTTTTTTAATAACTATAAAATTAAGCCGGTTTCAACGGGCCTAAGGGCTCATATTAGTAAATAAATTATGGGATATAATTTAATTATCTATTTAGGATTTTAGGACAAAGTAATATTCATTTTACTTTGGTACAAAGGATTGTCACACTTTTGTGCACAAGTGTGATATTTCTTTCTTGCAAAGTACGTAGCAATAAATATCCCTTTGTTCTTTTTTTTTTTTTTTTTTTTTATGGCAGGGAGTAGGAAGTCATTTACGACCTTACCCACATACGTATTTTACCGTATGTGGAGTGTCGGACTCGCTGGTGTTTGCAATGCAGCCCTACCGACTAAACCCGTCTCCCTTCCCCCAAAGGCGCGTCAGCCAATTATTCATCGGCCATTGGCGCCGGGACAGTATGTCGGTCCTCCACTATTGCTACTCCACTAAGAATGTTTTAGTTTCTGTAGGGGAGGACCCTTTTCCATCACCCCCCTTAGTCCTCCTGGCTCCTTAGCACCTGTCTAAGGGAGGAGGGTTGCAGTTCATCGATGCCGGTGCCGACCTTTGGTTATTCGACCGGCCGAGACCGACGACCACCCCGCGCCCCCCAAGGCTCCCCAGAAACAGACCTCCCCTCAGATGAGCACCGTTCGACCCGGCTCCCCTGCCTCCGTCAAGTTCACCTTCGCTCCCGGCACCCACCCTCAGGGAGGCGTGTCCCCAAAAAAACCCCAAGAGACAACGAAGCAGCCACGTCCCCGACCGGCTGTCAGCAGATGGACTGCCGGGGGGTGCTACATTGTCGACAAGCACCTGTCAAACGGACGAAGGTTAGCTCTCAACAAAGACTTCTGCACTGTCCTCACCTCCCTGTGCCCAATATTAGCTACAAGGGAACCCATCTACCCCGTGAGCAAATAATAAGCAAGGGGCCTTTGTTCTTAATAAGGAATATTAAAGATTACATTTATAAACAGAATTATGATATTCCTTTGATAGAAGATGGTGGGCGGTATTTGACGGCAAAAGAGGAAGTAAAATTAAGTTGAGGAACAAGTATGTTTTGGATTATAAGGTAGGGTTTGGGATGATGACATATTTTTCCTCCCTTCCCTAATTATCTACGTTACCTAGGAATAATTTGTTTTTAAGAAAAAAAAAATAACTATTAAAATTAGAATAATTACAAGATAAAAATAACTTTTTATATACTACGTTTTTAAATTTTCTGTTGACTAAATAAAAAATCAGTCCGAGACAACTCAGACAAACATTCTCATATACCAGTTTATAATTACTTAGCCCAGTGTTTCCATTTATTAGTTTTCAAATGTACATTTAAAATTATTGAACATTTTATCAAAATGTATCAAAAAAATAACTTCTCCTGGGCGGAAAAATGAACCCGGGATCTCTCCGTCCGTAATTGACGTATTAAAATGAAACTTGCACCGGAAAATCAAGCTCGTTAAGATGAGGATCCCTATTGAAAATGGGATATTTATGACGTCACTAACCCCTCCTGATGAGTCAGCAACGATTAAAAATAATCCTGCCGTGGGGTTCCGCAAGCCGAGCGAATTTCCATTAAAATTTGCAGTTCAATGTTATGCAGTCTAACCTTTTTTCAAACTACTACGATTATTTAGGAACGCGGCAGCGTTCCGCCCCTCCAAGTCAAAAAGTCAAAATTTCACAAAAGCTGCCAGTGTATATATACTGTAGGTGACAAACTAGGGTTTTTGAGGGTCTGCAGCGTGGAATTCATACAAGCTACCGAAAAATTTTTTAATATCTTTGAAGGCCGTGTCCTGTAGATCAAAATAAAATAAAAATGTCGAAATCGGTCAAGTAGAAGTAGAGAAAAATAGGTTTGAAAATGGTAGTTTTGATGACTTCTTATTCTTATTCTTCCTTCATTTTACGTTGACGCACCTACAGCCAAAACAACTGAACCGATTTTAATAAATGAGGGCTTTTTGGATTCGTCTAAAGCCCTAGTGCATTCCTAGATAAAACAAAATTAGATAACTCATCCCTACGCTGAACGCGGAGCGAGAAACCAAGCTAGCGAACAGTCACTTTAACGTTGACGCACCTACAGCCTATATATATAAGGACATACATATATATAAGGATATACATATATACAGTGCTCGATTTTTGGAAATTGAGGTGCCGGAACTCTCTCTAGATATTTCTTCTATTCGGAAAAAAAAAATATTTGCCCCCAAAAAAATACAATGGTGTCAGTTTAATACATGATGTCCTTAATCAAATTTGTAGTCACTCACTGACAAACAAAATTTTAAGTAAGTATTTAAAAAAAATCTAAGTGCCGATCATTTTATTTTTTATTTATCAGAGAGAGAGGTCCCGGAACGCCGTTCCGCCCCGTTCCGCCCCGTTCCGCCTGAAATCGAGCCCTGCATATATATAAGAATATACTACATATATATAGTATATGCTGCTACTATAAGAATGTTAAGTTCTTTCAATGTCATAGGTCTCGTAGTTCTCCAATCTCCATAGACCTTGTCCAGCTCTTAACTTCACTTTTATTTGACTAATGTGTGGGAATAAACAGTTTAGAGAATCCTTCCTTAGGGACCGTACAAAAAGTCATGAAATCTGACCAAAAACCACTTGTGTGGTAAAAAAACACCCCGGCAAGTCTATGGTCCAAAAAAGTTGTGAAATCGACTTTCTATCCCGCCAAGTGATGTTGGCACTTTCTCCTGGCCCAACACTGTCAACTTAGATATTTATCAGCTTCTTCTCCTTGGCTGTGGTGGTGTGAGGAAAGCCTTTTAACAGTGTTGTTGAAGGGTCTTCTCGATGCCACAATGATCATTGCTGTAAATCTTTCACAGCAGCATTAAAATGCAAATAAAATAGAAATAAGTAATATACAAATTAAGCTTTCAAGGAATGACCCCATGCAACTACTACTTTATTTGCTGAGGATTCGTGGAATACAACCAATTAACTTTGAATAGTACTGCAGGCACACCGCCAAGGAGAAGAAGCTGATAAATATCTAAGTTGACAGTGTTGGGCCAGGAGAAAGTGCCAACATCACTTGGCGGGACAGAAAGTTGATTTCACAACTTTTTTGGACCACAGACTTGCCGGGGTGTTTTTTTTACCACACAAGTGGTTTTTGGTCAGATAATATTTATCTAAGCAATATTCTAAAAACCCTAATTCAACTAACATATTCCTTTTAAATGATCTTAACTTAAAATAGCACACACAATGGTTGTAGTTATGAAGAAAGTTTAAACTGCTCAACATTGAACTAATAATTTCCAATGGAAATTCGCTCGGCTTACGGAAGCGGAACCCCGTGGTAGGATTTTTTTTGTATTAGTAAATTAATAAAAATTTATATATTTGTGTTATTATTAGAAGCATAGGTAAAAGAGGGTTGACTGTAGAGTATTGAAAGTAGAGGTGGGGCAAGGCCCGATCGTACCCGACTCTACTCTTTGCTTCGGCCTCCTTCGGTGAGACAAATATTCTGTCGCTAACGTCTAGTTAAGGTTGATACCTACAGTTGCGTATGTGTTGAAGTTTGGTTTAAAATTAAAGTAAGCTGAAGTGAGTGATGGAGGTTGTAGAGTCCTGGCCAACATAATCCTGAGAGATCTCTTCATGTCTTCAGGCCAATCGTACCAGTTAGTGAAGTATAGCTCCTCTCTCACATTCTCTCCCT
Source organism: Gerris lacustris (assembly GCA_951217055.1). NCBI lineage: Eukaryota > Metazoa > Arthropoda > Insecta > Hemiptera > Gerridae > Gerris > Gerris lacustris. The sequence continues at coordinate 12,192,762 of OX578286.1, forward strand.
GATGAATATTAATTAAGATACAATCAATATAATACATTTTGTTGCTTGCATTACTTGGTTTAAAGGTTATCTCTAAATGTATTTATGTTGTTTACAACATAAATACAAAGGCAAACTAAGATCAAACTATGTAAAACAGAGTAGCAAGAAAGGATAAAATAGTGAAATTTATTTAAATATTTTACCAAATCAGTAAGTCGTTGCCCGAGATAGCATATTATTGCTGCAATAAACAAATTCATTATAACTATAATAGCGAAGATAGCTTTGAATAAATAATCACCAAAACCCTGAAAAATAGTAAAGCACACACACACTCACAGATTATATAATATATATATTATTAGATATTAAGGGAAACCTGATGTCGTCTTGAGTCTTCCGCGGAGCAGGAAAGCAGGAAAAGCAGAACTCCTTCGAAAGATGGCCGCTGTCGCAACTCCCACGCTGTCCCAAACCAAAACTGTCTCTCGAGGACCTCACCGCGATCCTCCCGCCGCCGCGCGCATGTCTCGTATTCCAGTGTCTTGACTACGACTTTCAACCAGCGTTTTCATTGGGAGAGGACAGACGCCATTAATCGTCGTACTTATTTAAATAAGTACGACCCGTATCCAAACAATAAACACATATATTAAATAATAAAATAGACCATCTAACACGGCCTTCCTGACGTTAGCTTCGCTCTCGAAGCTGGTGTCTCACATATAATAAGTAATAATAACAAACAATCCAACACGGCCATCCTGATGTAAGCTTCGCTCTCGAAGCTAGTGGCTCAGACAAAAGTAATGTTACGTCCAACCTGTAACATCGTACAACTGAAGTTTGTGATTAAGGTACGCATAAGTAAAAAATGCAATTTTTTTTTTTTTCTTTGTAAATGCAGTCTACACAACAGGCAGTTCCATACATTACAATTCTTTTTTTTTTGTAAATGCAGTCGACACAAAAGGTCTGTTCCATACATTTAAGACTTCTTTTTTTTTTTTTTTGTTATAAATGCAGTCGACACAAAAGGTCTGTTCCATACATTTAAGACTTCTTTTTTTTTTTATAAATGCAGTCGACACAAAAGGTCTGTTCCATACATTTAAACTTTTTTTTTTTATAAATGCAGTCGACACAAAAGGTCTGCTCCATACATTTAATCTTTTTTATAAATGCAGTCGACACAAAAGGTCTGCTCCATACATTTAAACTTTTTTTTTTTTTATAAATGCAGTCGACACAAAAGGTCTGTTCCATACATTTAAACTTTTTTTTTTTATAAATGCAGTCGACACAAAAGGTCTGCTCCATACATTTAATCTTTTTTATAAATGCAGTCGACACAAAAGGTCTGCTCCATACATTTAAACTTTTTTTTTTTTTATAAATGCAGTCGACACAAAAGGTCTGCTCCATACATTTAGACTTTTTTTTTTTTTATAAATGCAGTCGACACAAAAGGTCTGTTCCATACATTTAGATTTCTTTTTTTTTTATAAATGCAGTCGACACAAAAGGTCTGCTCCATACATTTAAACTTTTTTTTATAAATGCAGTCGACACAAAAGGTCTGCTCCATACATTTAAACTTTTTTTTTTTTTATAAATGCAGTCGACACAAAAGGTCTGCTCCATACATTTAAACTTTTTTTTTTTATAAATGCAGTCGACACAAAAGGTCTGCTCCATACATTTAAACTTTTTTTTTTTTATAAATGCAGTCGACACAAAAGGTCTGCTCCATACATTTAAACTTTTTTTTTTTTTTATAAATGCAGTCGACACAAAAGGTCTGCTCCATACATTTAAACTGATTTTTTTTTTATAAATGCAGTCGACACAAAAGGTCTGCTCCATACATTTAAACTTTTTTTTTTTTTATAAATGCAGTCGACACAAAAGGTCTGCTCCATACATTTAAACTTTTTTTTTTTTATAAATGCAGTCGACACAAAAGGTCTGCTCCATACATTTAAACTTTTTTTTTTTTATTGCAATCTAATATTATAAATCAAGAGAGAATATCATTAATAATAAAAAATGATGTTTTATAGTTAGGCCACACTCAATCGTAAGACAATAAATATTTATTTATGACAACAATAACAAAAATAGCTTCAAAAAGTGAATTAGCAAATATGCTTCAAAACCAGTTCTACTGTTTTTGAAGTCAGACACATTAATGTTTTTTTTTTTTTTTTTTTTTTTGTAATGCTTGCAAGTTCGTCAACATAATAACTTCAACCTATCTGAAAGCGGACAATCATCCAGATCCTCGTCAACATACTTATTGTAGTCTTCATATTCATTATTCTCGATGGTATTCAGAAGCGCCTCCATGTCCTGACAGACGAACCATTCTTTAGGCCAAGGTCTTAGTTGTTCTACAGCGGCTTTACTATGTTTACCACTATTGACATTCTTCACCTCGTAACGTCCCTTGGGTAGGCTGGAAATAATTTCGTAGGGACCAAGGAGTTCATAATTAGATTTACTTGCATGTAAGGTTGAGCCTCTGTGAATCAATACGAAGTCTCCTTCGGTGTAAACCGCGTTATTACGTCTGCTTGCATTTATTTTACTTGTGTCTGCAGAGTTGTCGAGCAAAAGGGCAACCCTTTCCCGATCGGTATCTCTGTTTCGTAAGGGTGAAAGGTCAGATGAGATATCATTAAGTAATGCCCTTACTAGTGGTGTGTTTCTGTTAATGCCCAACAACAATGTCAGTGGTGTTGTTTTAGTACTTTTTTGGACGGTCGAGTTTAGAACCAGCTGAATTTTCCATATACCGCTCGACCAATCTGACTTTACAGAAGATTCGATTCGCAGCAGGTTCATAATGGTTCTCATGTACCTTTCAACTTGACCGTTACTTCGGTGAAGATCAGGTGTAACAAAATGACATTTGATATTTAGCTGCCCCAGATACTTTGGTAGGGTGGTGTTTTTGAAGTTGGTTCCTGAATCCATTACAATTAATCCTGGTGTACCGAACAGTGAAATAACTGTATTAATGCTGTCCTTTGTTTCGTCCGCCCGAACTGTTCTTAGGGGTATTAACAAGCAATACTTTGTAAAACTGTCAACCACTACAAGCAGATATTTAAACCCAGATTCGGTGGTAGGCAGAGGACCCAGACAATCAAGATGTAGCGTATGGAAAGGTTCTTTAGGCTTCTCTATAGGTTCAATAAAACCTTGTAATGGCCCAGTCCTTGTTTTCTTGACTGCGCATACTAAGCAATGGCGCAGATAGTTTTTAACAAACTGTCGCATTCTTGGAAACCAGAAATGTTCTGATATTGAGTTGAGAGTTTTTTCTGGCCCGACGTGGCATTGTTCATCGTGGAAAATGCGTAACAATCCCAAGCGACTTAGCCTCGGCACGTACCACTGGAAATTTATGGATCTGTCATCGTTTAAGTGTTTATGTACTAGGAGCCCGCCTTTGATAGCATACTGGTTGGTGTCCAACTTGCCTTCCTCCAAATCCGTTATAATTTTTTTCACCTCATCGCTACTTCTTTGTTCTACTTGTAGCCAAGATGCATGTCTAACCCGTCGCACACCAATTGGATTTCGGCTGAGGAAGTCAGCGTGACGTAGGGAGTTTCCTTTGCGATAAATGATTTCGAAATCGAAGTCTTGAAGATAGGTCCACCATCTTCCAACTCTAGGAGATATATCTCTTTTCAATTTAGTTGCCTTGATGGCGTTGCAATCTGTTATCAATTTAAACTTGATACCAAGTAAGTAAACACGGAAATTTTGTAAGGCTCTTACTATTGCGAGTGTCTCTAGCTCATAAGATGGATATTTCTCCTCGCATTGTGTGGTACGCTTACTAAAATACCCAATAACCTTGTCCATGCCGTTATCTTTTTGAATTAGAACTGCTCCGTAGCCTTTACTACTCGCGTCAGTGTGTAGTTCAGTTGGGAGTTCTGGATTGAAAACTGTTAATAATGGTTCCGATGTAAGGCATGATATGACGTACTGGCGAGCAAGTTCCTGAACTTTACCCCAGGTGAACGGTGTGTTTTGTTTAGTAAGCTCAGTGATACAAATGGTCTTACTAGCAAAAGAAGGTATAAATTTGCGGAAATAGCTGGCCAAGCCCATAAACTGTCTCACTTCCCTTATCGAAGAGGGAGTCGGTAGTTTCACTAGAGCATCAATCTTCCTTGGACTTGGCTGGATACCATTCACAGATATGATCCGCCCAAGATATTCGATGCTTTTCTTGAGGAAACGGCACTTGAGCTGATTCAAAGAAAATCCGGCAGCCTTGAGGGCGTCTAAAACAATTTTTAGGTGGGATAACCCTTCTTCGATTGAGCTAGAAGGTATTAGAAGGTCGTCCATATACACTAACACAATTGTATCCTTTAGCTTGCCTAGAGCTTTGTGAACGGACCTTTGAAACACAGCAGGAGCGTTGGCCAACCCAAACGGTACTCTCAGGTATTCATAATGCCCGTCGGGAGTCACAAAAGCGGTTTTAGGTATTGCCGCATCGTCCAATGCAATTTGATTGAATCCTGATACCATATCCAGTGATGTAAAAAACGTAGCTTTGCCTAGTCTGTCTAACTGGTCTTCGATAAGGGGTAGGGGATACCTATCTTTCACGGTTATGCTATTTAGTTCCCTGTAATCAACGCACATTCTCCAGGTTCCTTCTTTCTTTTTCACCAGTAGGATAGGACTTGCATATGGACTCTCACTTTCTCTTATGATGCCATTACTCATTAGGTCAGCCACAATACCGCGTACAACCTCCCGCTCAGCTGCCGACAACCTATAAGGAGCTCTATTAATGACTCTTTTCTTTTCCAGATTAATAGACATTTTGGTTCCCTCCACTAGACCCACATTACCGAACATATTCTCATATTGTGCTAATAAGTTAAGCAGTGTATCCTTGTCTTCTCTGATCAAATCGGTGTCAACATCTGTGCCGCTTTGGCAAGGAAGGTCTGAAGATATACGGTTCACGGTCTGTGGTTTTCGTAACACTCTAGAGCCGGAAAAATCTGTTATTGCAACTAACGAGGTTTCGTTCAATACGTCTTGGCCTAGATACATGTCATAATCCAATATGCAGTCGGGTACAAGAAAAAATGTTACGTTGCGGACCTGGGTCCCAGTCACCTCTATATCGGTAGTAAAACATTTATGCGAAACTATCGGTCCGGGACTGATCCCCTTCAACGGTACTTCGCACAATTGAATTTTGTCTTCGAACAGTTTTTCATATTTATTGGACATAAGAGAACAATCAGCTCCAGTATCAATTAGCGCTTGAAACTCTTTGCCGCAGATTCGCACGACTGAACCCTTAAGCTCTAGTCCCGAGCTGCAGACATTGATGTTCTTTCGTTTTTCTATGGCTGTCTTGGTAAAGCAGTTTGACACACTATGACCTCGTTTGCCGCAAAACGAACAGGTTTCCTCCCTAGAAGGTCCAGGGTTCGATTTTATATGACTTGCCACGTATCTCTTACAGTCAGATCGCATGTGGCCCAAAGCACCGCATGAGTAGCACCGTTTCTCAGCCAAAGGACGCCTCTCCACATGAACCAATGACCTTTTCTTATCACCAACAAATTTACTGGGTGAATGGTGATAATCTTCTCGAGGGTGAGGTCTCTTTATACCACGCCGCAAAAAGCGGGGTTCATCGAATCTCTGATTTCTCTGAGGCTCCGGACGGAGCGTTTTCTTAAACGAGGTAAGGTACGATATTAGCTCCCTAACATTGGCACAATTTCGATTTATCGCCGCTGACTTAACATCCAGTTCACAAATATCATGAACGATCAGCTCGACAAGGTCTGCTTCTTTCCACGCTACCCGTAAGCACTTGAGCCTTGCTAATTTTTCGTGCACGTATCGTTCGTAAGAGTTGACTTGCGAACTGTTGAAGTCAGCGGCATCTTTGAACAGGTGTCCTAAGTTTCTTCGAAGGGGAAAAGCTTCCAGAAAGTCGTTTTTAAAGGTGATCCAGTCCCTAAGGTCGGGGTCCCACTTCTCGAACCAGTGTCTAGCATTGTCTCTTAAAAACCCGGTTATTCTTGTTACTGCCTCTATATCATTCCAGGAGAACTGATTTTTTATTGTTTCAACGTGACATATCCACTTATTGGAATCATGTAATTCCGGACGGAACACAGGGATGTTGTAAGCATCGTTATTGTTCGTACGCTGCAATAATACCATCTGCCGGGTAAACTCCGTGATAGCCGACGCAAGACAAGATTGATCATTAGGGACGCTGGGACCAGTAACAGGGTCGCTTCCTCCGGGTTGGTCCTCATCAGAAACTATGAAATTACTCATGTTATTGCTTTTTTTTTTTTTTTTAATATCGCCGGTAATGTCCAAATGTATGCAAACCCGCACTAAAAAAAAAATCACATTCCTCAAAAAAATGTGAAAATAAAAGCCGTTGTCTAATAATAAAAAAAACTAAGAAAGAGAAAGATAAAGGAAAGGAAAAGAGAACTGTTCTTTAAAACCGTTCTCCTGAATCGTTCCTTTGAATCGTTCCGTAGAATCGTTCCGTAGAATCGTTCTTTTGAATCGTTCCGTAGAATCGTTCTTTTGAATCGTTCCGTAGAACCGTTCCGAAGAGCCTATAACGTCAAAAAAAAGAACCGACTCTCGAAAAGAACTATTACGTCGTTCAAGCACAGAAGGAACACATTTTATAGTTTCTTGAGGAAGTATTAATAGAGTTGAATTTTGAACAGAGTAACAGGAGGCTCTGTGCAAGTGTTAGTACTACCACTAAATAATATGCGTGAATATGAGGCAGCTTGTATCAAAAACAACAACAAAAAAAAAAATCACGTAAAAAAATAAGAAAACATTAAATTACGTAATACTTCATACAAGAACAAAAAAAAAATATAGTCAAAGAAAATTAAACCACTTATCTAGTGCAGTTCCTTGGAGAGAAAAACCTCGAAAATATTTATGAGTGACACTGAACGACACAAGTGAAGAGAATTACTTTAACAATTGTTTTGTTTTTCGTCTCAAAAAAGTCACTGTTAGAATGACCCTCTCGCACTTTAAAAACAATAGTTTTAAACTACTTCTTTGAAACAAACACAGATGTGTCAGGAAAGGGGGATTCTCTAACCACTTCTGATATTAGATATTAAGGGAAACCTGATGTCGTCTTGAGTCTTCCGCGGAGCAGGAAAGCAGGAAAAGCAGAACTCCTTCGAAAGATGGCCGCTGTCGCAACTCCCACGCTGTCCCAAACCAAAACTGTCTCTCGAGGACCTCACCGCGATCCTCCCGCCGCCGCGCGCATGTCTCGTATTCCAGTGTCTTGACTACGACTTTCAACCAGCGTTTTCATTGGGAGAGGACAGACGCCATTAATCGTCGTACTTATTTAAATAAGTACGACCCGTATCCAAACAATAAACACATATATTAAATAATAAAATAGACCATCTAACAATATATATATATATATATATATATATATATATATATATATATATATATATATATATATATATATATATATATATTATATATATATATATATATATATATAAAACCCTGAAAAATAGTAAAGCACACACACACTCACAGATTATATAATATATATATATATATATATATATATATATATATATATATATATATATATATATATATATATATATATATATATATATATATATATATATATATATATATATATATTAAACTCAGTAACAGGTTAAAAAAAAATAAATTATAACGGAAAGAAAGGAATGCTCACAGATATAACAACACTAATCCCGAAAGCAATGATAGTTCCACCTGCACCCAATATCGCAGTCAAAGGAACGCCACTAACAGCTTGCAAGCGCTTATACAAACTGAAACATGCAAGACAATAAACCATTACCAAATAATATCTAAATATAAGCGAGTATTGTTGCACAGAAAATTAATGAATTTAAAAAAAAAAGAAATATTGAATATGAGTGCCATAATAAATGTGATTAAATTATTATTTTATTTTAAGGTTTTAGTCTGTGAAAGTCTGCTGAATGAATATAACTGAAAAGCGGACTGCTTAAGGCTGGTCGTCCACTGGAAGCGTGTACGAGAGGCGACGAGCTTCGCGCTACACGGGCGGCTTCAGGGGACAACGAGACAAGCAGCAACACGCGACAAGGCTCTTCCTCTGTAGGCGACTAGGCGCTTCACGCAGCTCAGTTTATTTCTAACTTTGAGTGAGAATGGATGAAGAGGACCTTTATTTTTTAGACAATCTTTACCTTTTGAGGCGTCGGGTTGCAGTCCAAAAGAGAAGATCCTGTTGGGTACATCCAATTTTTGCAAAAAGAAAATTTCTGGGTGAATTCATTCACTTTTATCAAGAATTAGAGAGGAATGATTATAATTTTGTTCATACGACGTTTTGTTCGTATGAACAAAACGTCGTAAAGTTCAAATATATTTTGAATGCCATAATTCTACTCATCACTCAAGTTTTTTTTAATGTAATGTTAGCGGAATCCCCGGATGTGCCACGAAAGCGTGACACATCCCTTGGTGTCTCTCACTACACAAATTGTGTACCTTATTGCAGTGTGGAAGATAATTTTAATGGAATGGAAGATAATTTTTATTTATAATCTCTTTTGTGTCCAAAGGGGTAATAAATAAAAAAACTTCTTTATAAGGTAATATTTCGTTCCTTAATTTTGGAACATCTTCAAACCTTGAAAGTAGTATCAGTAGAATAAAATCATTATAAAGTTAATTCGTCAGAAAAAATTAAAAGGTGAGTCATACGAGGTTGCCTGATTGACACCTAGTCACTGACTGAAGGTCAGTGACTAGGTGTTTCTGACGAATTAACTTTATAATGATTATTATTATTATTATTATTATCTCTAACATATATACAACCCCCTGTGAAACTCACTGACTGACTGACTGACTGATGTATACTAATGTTTACCCACTTCCGCTATAGCTAGAGAGTTGGGGTTTTCGCCATTCGATGCGCAATGTCCGCATTGTGAACCCGAAAAATTGCCAAAAGTTTACTTTTCCTTCGTCTTCCCCCCCTAAGATGAGAAAAACCGTCGTAGCTGTGTTGGAATTTTTTAAAAATTAACGGTTAATTGTAGCGAAAAACTGATTTAACAAACATGTACTAATTTTGCAAGACCTACAATTTTGTTCATAGGTCATTTTGTCGTAGCTTTATTGTTTGTAGTCTAAATGGGGCTATTTTGGTTTTGTGTTTTTCAATTTTTGTCTTTGAGGTCTCATATCTTTGGTAATAATTGACCGATTTTAATTCTGACTTTTAGGTTCGAATCTCACACTAATGCCCTTTAAAACAAGACCTTGATATGTTTACAATTCTTCCTATTTGCTGAGAAATTGAGGGTAAACTTTTTCCCGACTGTGCCGTGGTTACGTGACGTCACGAGACAACTTTTTTTCGATTAAAATATTCGTTCGCATATCATTTGAAAGCTCTTGACTTGTACATTAAAGCTCTTTTATTTGTTTATTTTTTAAAAAATTGGTACACGTACTTTTGTACCAATTTGTATAATTGTCAATTGTGTCATTTTTATTTTTTATCGAGATAAATTGAAAAAAAATATTTCTTTAGTGTTTTCTCGGATTTGGTAGATTAGTTTATGGTTTAAATGAATAAACAACCCCCCCCCCCCCCCCCCCCTCTGAACACCCTCTCTTGGTATGTACTTAATTGTTTTAATAATATTTTTTCTTGAAATAAATTGAAAAAACTGTTTTCTTTAGGGTTTATGGTTTTTTTTCTGTTAGTTTATGGTTTCAAATAAATGACCCGGTTAAAGTATTATATCGTACCCACCCGGGGAAAAAATAATAAAATTTCCCTACAAAAATAAACAAATGTCATTGTCATTATTTAAAAAATTAATAGGTGGTTTGATATCATACTTTATACAATGGGGTTGAAGTATTATATTAAACCCACCCAAAATAAAAAAAAATAAGAAATCAAAAAATTTCCCTCCTTGAGTGTGTAAAAAAGGAGTCTGGTACAACAATGCATACAATTATTTGCATACGCTCTTATTCGGGAATGTTGAAAGGCATGGGGCTTTGTGTAGGGCAAAATAAAGGGGGAAATGAGGGTGGGTATGATATCATACTATATACCATGGCGTAAGAGTATCATATTGAACCCACCCAAGATTCATATTTGCACTTTTTTGGGTAGGTCTGATAAAATACTATATTCCATGGCGTAAGAGTATTATATTGAACCCACCCAAAACTTCATTACATAAGCTCTTATTCGGGAATGTTGAAAGGCATGGGGCTATGTGTAGGGCCAAATAAAGGGGGAAATGAGGGTGGGTATGATATAATACTATATACCATGGCGTAAGAGTATTATATTGAACCCACCCAAACTTCATTGCATTAGCTCTTATTTGGGAAATGAGGGTGGGTATGATATAATACTATATACCATGGCCTAAGAGTATCATATTGAACCCACCCAAGATTCATATTCGCACTCTTTTGGGTAGGTCTGATATAATACTATATACCATGGCGTAAGAGTATTATATTGAACCCACCCAAGATTCATATTCGCACTCTTTTGGGTAGGTCTGATATAATACTATTTACCATGGCGTAAGAGTATTACATTGAACCCACCCAAACTTTATTACATACGCTTTTATTCGGGAATGTGGAAAGGCATGGGGCTTTGTGTAGGGCAAAATAAGGGGGGAAATGAGGGTGGGTATGATATAATACTATATACCATGGCGTAAGAATATCATATTGAACCCACCCAAGATTCATATTCGCACTCTTTTGGGTAGGTCTGATATAATACTATATTCCATGGCGTAAGAGTATTATATTGAACCCACCCAAAACTTTATTACATACGCTCTTATTCGGGAATGTTGAAAGGCATGGGGCTTTGTGTAGGGCAGAATTAAGGGAAAAATGAGGGTGGGTATGATATAATAGTATATACCATGGTGTAAGAGTATTATATTGAACCCACCCAACCTTTTGTGACACCTTGTGAAAATAAATCAAATTTATTTCTTTAAAATTTGACATTATTATAGTATATTTGTGCAAATTAGTAAGTAACGTAGTGTTTCTTTAAACTTGTCTCCAACATGGAAGAAATGCCTGAAGAATTAAAAACTCATCCATGTTTGGCTTCCTGGACGTCTTGCGAGATGAAGACAGATGCATATCTTTAAGCAAGAAATGGGGATTGTTACCAGGCATTGTGGTAAATATGTCGTATCTAACCCACTTTGTATAAATAACAACTACGATAAAGGAATATTTAGTCTAGTGTCTAGTGTACATTGGGACAAAGGAATATCACACTTTTATATACGAAAGTGTGATATTCCTTTGTCTCAATGTACATTAGATTATATATCCCTTTTTCCTAATAGTTATGTATTTAGTCAAAGTGGGCCAAATTCGACATATTTACCTTAATATCATAATGTATAATATAGTATTATATCAAATCCACCCGATTTTTAAATCTTTTTACAATATTGACATTGACATGTCTTGATTTGTGGGATTTTTTTTGATGTGTGGGAATTTTTTTGTTTTGATGTAGGGAAATTTTTTTGTTTTGATTTTGTAGGGAAATTTTTTTGTTTTGATTTTGTGGGTAGGTTTAATATAATACTTTAACCAATGACCCCCCCCTCCTGCCAATATAACTAGACACTCTCCCCCCCTTCATTGGAATCGTGAACTCACATATCAATTATAATTTTCTTAAACCCTATACCAAGTGACCACTTTTATCCGATTTAAATATTGGTTCGTATATCATTTGAAAGCCCTTGATTTGTACATTAAAACTATATTATTAATTTATTTTTTAAAAAATTGGTACACGTACTTTTGTACCGATTTGTATGTTTGTTGTTATATAATTTTTTTTAAATTTTAAAAGTGGTTTATTATTCTTTATTTGGTTATTTATAGCCTTTTTGCATTGTTTGTTTATTGAAATATAATTTTGGTACCCCCGGGTACAGGGGTACAAATGCCAAAATTAATATTTTAAATAATGATGTACATCGTTGAAAAGCTCTTGATAAGTGTAGTAAATATTGTTATGTACTGAATTGTGTTAGTTCTTTTTTCTTGAGATAAATTGAAAAAACTGTTTTCTTTAGTGTTTTTTCGGATTTCTTTGATTAGGTTATGGTTTAAATGGATGAACACCCCCCCCCCCCCTTTCCTCTGAACACCCCCTCTCTAGCAATCCAGCTCATATTCCTAGACACACTCCCCCCCCCCCCCCGCTTCATTGGAATTAGTAAACTCCCATATCTATTATGATTTTCTTTAACCCTAAACCAACAATTATAAGTAGTACCACATTGTTAGCTCAATTCTCTCCCCCCCCCCCCCCCTCTTCTATCATTTCTTATTACACCATCACTAGGAAACCCATATTTCTTACATATAAGTTGTAACATATTGTTAGCTCTATTCCCTCTCCTTCTCCTATAATTTCTTATTACACCATCACTAGGAAACCCCTTTGTACTCCCTATTTCTTACATATAAGTAGTAACATATTGTTAGCTATATTCCCCCCCCCCCCCCCCCCCCTCTCCTATAATTTCTTATTACACCATCACTAGGAAACCCCTTTGTACTCCCTATTTCTATTGATCTCCGTTGTTGAAATTTCCATAATTTCATAATTACTACCCCCAGTGTTTTCCATTTACTACTTTTGGTGGATACATTCAATTACTATTGATTATTTGATTAAAATATATCATAAAATTGACTTCTCCTCGGCGGGGAATCGAACCCGGCCTTTCTCCATCCGCAATAAAAAATATTTTCCTTTTTTTTTAAAGCAATCTATACTCTCTATTTCTATTGAACTCCGTTGTTGAAATTTCCATAATTTCATAATTACTAAGCCCAGTGTTTTACCATTTACTACTTTTGGAGGATACATTCAATTCCTTTTGATTATTTGATTAAAATATATCATTATATTGACTTCTCCTCGGCGGGGAATCGAACCCGGCCTTTCTCCATCCGCAAAAAGAAATATTTTCCTTTTTTTTTAAAGCAATCTATAACATCTTAGAATGTCGTAGGACCTTCACTTAAGATCATTTAATTTTCTCCCTAGCAAAAATACAGATTCAATACATATTTTTAATTGCTAAATCCTACTCAGCCATAGATCTTCTTAGCTTTCCCGTACACCACACCTCAGAGCATATTTCTAGAAGGTAAAGCTATGTAACCCCCCCCCCCCCCCCCCCCTTCTAATCAATATGAATTATTCAAGTTCTTTTTAAGAGTGCACTTATTATATTATATCATATCATATCATATTATGTCATATCATATTATATCATATCATATTATATTGTACCAGCTCCTATACAAAAACCAAACCCTATACAAGTACCAACTCTTATAAGTACCAGACCTATACAAGTACCTGGCCACTCGTCGGGCGGAGTTCGGCCGTAGGCCGAACGATGACCCGGCGAGTTATTATTATACTTTCAAGGTTTGAAGATGTTCCGAAATTAAGGAACGAAATATTACCTTATAAAGAAGTTTTTTTATTTTTTACCCCTTTGGACACAAAAGAGATTATAAATATTCAAAAATAAGGGGACAGCATATATTTATATTATATAATATATATATAAAATTGATCATTTTTATTCTTATCTCCACACCGGCACTGCCGTGGCTTGATTACAAACGACTAAATTCAAAGATGCCAGCCCGCCTTCTAAGAATTGTTAATATGCCTTTATACTAGGTAGGCCAAGAGGGCTGAGAGTTGATGGCAACCTCCTGTACTTTCCCAACTCCCTGTCACACGTATAAATCTTTTCGACTCTCTTGGACCCTATGACGTGCGGTGGAGGGAGGCCCAACAGCTGGAGACTGGATTACACACCTCCTATAGCTCTTTAACTCCCTGTTATACTTTTCTGAGTTTTTAAGCTAAAAGTAACGTAATGTTATTGACTTATGTTCCATAGCCTAAACATAAAAATGTCAAAAAGGTTAAAAACACGTTTATAAAAAGAGTGCTAGTAGATACAGGCATGTACAGTACAAGCGGCGACGCGCGACGGATCCCACACCGCGTGTCGCGCATCCCTACTCGTAGCTGCCCGCTCAAGGTCGCCCGCAGTGGACGAGGGTATATTGGTTTTATATAAGTGACAGGATAGCAAAATGCAGTTTTCACACGAGTTGCGTACCGTACTTTATCAACTATTGTTGGATTTTAATTATAAATACTGAAAAAAAAATTTTTTAATAAACTTCCTGATGTAAGTACATATTTCTCTTTCGATTAAGATGAAATTAATTCATTAGTTGTATTTTGTGCCGAATTAATTATTTCGGAAGGCGTATAATTCTCTTCATTATCTTCATAATCACTGATATCACTCATTGTTTCTCTAAAAACTCGATATAAACAGTTACTTTCACTGGTTGTTATAACAAACTTGGAATAAATTATAGTAAGTTTTTTGAATTTACGAGTACTCGGATGACAAAAGCTACATTTGACTACATTTTAAAGGCTGTTCAAGCAAAACTTCTCAAATATTCGAATTTTGCATATGCATGGAAAAAATTAGTGTCATATTGAGGTCTTTCAATTCATTCTTTTCTCGTGAAAGGGCTGTAGTTCAATAACGAAACAACGTCTTCACACAAAAAACTATAATTGAACAATTTGACAGGTTTTGGATATTCTAAAACCTTCTTCAAATAATCTAAAGGTTACTGGATCGATTTCTAAACTACAAAGGTAGAAGTAAGAGTTTACTTGTACTTTCCAAGTCGATTCCTAAACTACAAGTAGAATTAAGAGTTTACTTGTACTTTCCGAGTCGATTTCTAAACTACAAGTAGAAGTAAAAGTTTACTTGTACTTTCCGAGTCGATTTCTAAACTATAAGTAGAAGTAAGAGTTTACTTGTACTTTGCAAGTCGATTTCTAAACTATAAGTAGAAGTGAGAGTTTACTTGTACTTTCCATGTCAAGAGTTGCCAGTCTTTATTCTAAACTGTTCAATATAGATTATAATAAATGTAAATCTATGGACGATTATATCGAAAAAATTATGACGATATCTGAGCAATTATAGAGTGATGGTCAACCATTCCATGACCATGTATTTGGTGGTATAATTCTTGGAGGCCTTCCTGATGAATTCAGGCCTTTAATTCTTGGTATTCAAGGGTCTAATCAGAAAACTACTACTGAATTTGTTAAAAATATGTTGCTGCAGGAAAATATAAGAGATATGAAGAAGTCTACTTCAAGGTATATGGAGGTAGCATTCCATGGAAAGCATGAAAATGGTGACAAGAAGGTTATACGCTGCTATAAATGTAAAGGTTATAATCATACTGCTGATGTCTGCAAAAAAGGTAATAAGCCTAATTATAAACCTAAATTTAATAAAGGCAATAGTTCAAAACACACAACGAGTTTAGCTGAGAACTGTACTGTTATTCAAACTAACCAGACTAATTGGTACATAGATTCTGGTGCAACTAAACATCTCACAACGAGGAAAGATTGGATGCATGATGTCATAGATGAAAAAGATGGAGATATTAGTATCGCTGATGGATCTATTATGAAAAGTGTAAGTAAAGAAAAAGTTACCATACCACTGTCAGATGGTAATACCACTGTCAGATGGTAATACCACTGTCAGATGGTAATACCACTGTCAGATGGTAATACCACTGTCAGATGGTAATACCACTGTCAGATGGTAACAAACTTACTACAACTAACACTCTTTATGTTCCTAACTTAAAATTAAACCTAATCTCGGTTAGTAAACTAACTTCTCAAGGAAGATCAGTTATATTTGACGAAGAAGGAGCTAAATTAGTTAATTAATTTTTTTCTTCAACAAACGTTGTTAAACTTGAACACCTTTTTAAATTGTATATTTTATTAAATTATTTTGATGGATTTTTTAGGTGTATTTAAAAAATCAAAAAAACTAGTTGATTTCCATTTCTTTTATTTGTGAGACGTTTCGACCCTTTAAGGTCATCTTCCCATCACATAATTTTCATAAATTTGTGTAGTCGCATTGAAATTTTAATAATTAGTATTTTCGTTAATATTAAATTTTTTATTCTCCATAGGATTCGTCAAATAAAGTGTTGTGTTGATCATTGAAAATTGAATTTAGTTAATTAATTGTATAATGTATTTATTTGACGAATCCTATGGAGAATAAAAATTTTAATATTACAAAAATACTAATTATTAAAATTTCAATGCGACTACACAAATTTATGAAAATTATGTGATGGGAAGATGGCCTTAAAGGGTCGAAACGTCTCACAAATAAAAGAAATGGAAATCAACTAGTTTTTTTGATTTTTTAAATACACCAAAAAAATTTAATAAAATATAAATTAGTTAATAGAAAAATGAATGTAAATCCTAACCATATTCTAGGAACAGCGACAAACGTCAATGGACTATATCGATTAGACACCGAGCAAGTAGAAGAAAAAGCTATTGTGACTAACAAGATTCCCAACCTTTTCCATCGTAGAATGGGACATTTAAATAGAGTTTATAACGAAAGTTAGCAAACTATTTGAGAAATAGATGACCTACAAAAGCAGTTAAAAATATGACTCCAGAAGAAAAATGTTCTAAAACAAAACCAGATCTATCTCATATCAGAATATTTGGATGTAAAGTCATGGTCCATATTCCCAAACAACTGAGGAAGAAGTGGGATAGTAAATCTAAACCATCTAATACATCTTGACAGGATATTTTGAAGATAATTCTAGAGCGTATAGAGTTGTTGATCCAAAAACAGGTAAATTACAAAAAGTAAAAGACTGCATTTTTTTGGAAAACGAATTTCTAGGCCAAAATGAAACAAAAGAAAACTTAATCCTAATTCATGAAAATTCAAAATGTCAACAAGAGATAGTCAAGAAAATGGTAGAAGATAAGAAGATTGAAGACAAACCAGATTTAGAGATAGAAGAAACTGAAGTCGTAGAAATATCAGAAAAAAGGAAAAGAATTCCGAACAAACATATTTATAACCCAGATTATATAATATATCAAACACAACAATGTCAAATTCCTACTGATCCTAGAAATGAAAAAGAAACACTCCAAAGTGAAAATGGAGATAAATGGAAGAAAGCTATGGAGGAAGAGCTTAATTCATTAGAAATTAATAAAACATGGGTAGTCTCCACAGTACCACCAGGTAGAAAACCTGTAAAAAGTAAATGGTGTTTCAAAACCAAGCTTAATTCCTATGGAGGTGTCGATAGATACAGAGCGAGATTAGTCGCAAAAGGATACAGTCAAAAAGAAGGGATTGACTATGATGAGACGTATGCGCCGGTGACTAGACAAAGTTCAATCCGGTTACTCCTTGCTTTAGCAGTGAAACATGATCTCGACGTAGATCAAATGGATGTCGTGACAGCATTTTTACATCCGAAGCTAGATGAATAAATATATATGCAGCTTCCGGATGGAACTACTGTTAAACTACTTAAATCGATATATGGTCTAAAGCAAGCGAGTCGCTCTTGGAATTTACTATTTGATAAAGTTCTCATTGAATATGGACTTAAAAGAAGTAGCTTCGATTTAGATAGATGGAAAGAAAGTTTTATATGTCTGTGTGTACATAGATGATTTGTTAATATTTTCAAATGACCAAGATGAAAAGCAAAATCTGAAAGAAGGACTGAACAAAAAGGTATAAATAAAAGATCTAGGAGAAGTACATTACTATTTAGGCATAAAAATAACTAGAGACAGGGAGAAAGGAATTATTAGACTCAGTAAGAAAAGATACATTGAAGAAATTTTAGAGCGATTCAATATGACAGATTGCCATGGAGCACTATTACCATTGGATAGAAATCAAGATCTGATACAAGATCCAGGACCAATGACACTTGAAGAAAAGGAGTTCATGAAGAATGTTCCATATCGTGAAGCAGTGGGGAGCTTGATGTACGCTTCACAAGGAACTAGACCAGACATTGCTTATGCTGTTAGCTTAGTAAGCAGGTTCAGCTCAAACCCTAGGAAATTACACTGGATGGTCATAAAGCGAATATTTCGATACCTGAAACGTACAGTGCAGTGGGGACTAGAGTATAGAAGATCAAATCAAGAAGAAATCTATTGCCACTATGATTCTGACTGGGCTGGTGACAAATCAGATATGAAATCCACTACAGGATACGTCTTCGTATTGAGTGGTGGAGCGATTTCATGGAATTCGAGGAAGCAGCAGACGGTCGCTGCCTCTACCACCGAAGCTGAATATATGGCTTTATTTATGGCCACCCAGGAGGCTATTTGGCTTAGAGGGCTGTTTAACGAGTTGTCCGAAACAGCGCCTAAGACCATATCTATCTACTGCGACAATAAAGGAGCAGTTGACCTCACAAAACAATTTGGATATAAACCGAGAAGTAAACATATCCATAAAGCATCACTTCGTCCGTGAGAGAGTCAGCATGGGAGAAGTAGAAGTAAAAAATATATCTACCAAGGAAATGCTAGCTGACTGCCTTACGCAAGCCGTGCCTCAAGAAAAAAATAATGGTGCTGCTATCAAGTTGGGCATTGCTGATGTCACCCATTAAGTGGGGATGTTTGAGTTTAATGTGTGACATTGTCTTTATGTCAATCATGTGACTTGACATATAATTTTATAATTTATATTTTGTGAAAGTAGCATTTAATTTTGTATTAATAATATACTCGAGTCCGAATAAGATTCTAAAAATTGTCTTATTACATCAAGTTTCAATCCATAATAACTCGGAAAGTATCAACTTTAAAAAAAAAAACTTTTTAGATCAAAAGTTCCTTAGAATTAGTCATTCTATCGATCTCCTAGTTTATTTTAATTAAAAAATGTTTCAACTCCTAGAAGGGGGGACTTTCACCCCCAGGGTAAAAGCCCGCTTCTGCACAGGGTAGATTTTGAAGAAGAATACAAATGTTCAAGAAACTCGATGTTGATTCCTAAAATAAAGAGCAAAAACGGCTGGTGACTGGACTATAGTTAGTTCTGTAAACAGAAGACCTCGCTCCGATAGGCTAAAATGAGTTGACACTGATAAAAGAAGCTGAACACTATTCAAAATGAACTAATCAATACAAATATTATGGAGTTAGAAAAGTTAAGATAATATTACTTTTAAACTAAATCGTTAAAAAAAAAATATATAGAAATTACATCCCAGACTGATAATATTATTCTGACCAAAATCTTAGTTAATATAAAACAAATAAAATTCAGTCTAAAATGTTAACCGGAACAGGTTGATAAAGTCTGAGAAGGCGTTGGTTGAAGGTTTAGGATTTAACTTATAAGTCGGGGGGGGGGGGGGAATTACACCTCTTTTATGATGAGATTTTCACGATCAATAGTTCAAAATTACACTGACTCAACATTCTTACAAATTCCGATGTAATTTACTACTGGTTGATGACAAGAGAAGGAAAGATTGGATGAAAGTGTCGCCTCATTTACTCACGGACTAACTAAAATTATAATTGAAATACTTGATTCTACACTACGACATCACGGCATGTCACCCGGCATGTCAGTTATTTTGTACAAGTCTCTTAGAACTGAACAGAAAATATTAACCTGATAATGGTTTGATGATGGTGGATGATTTGTTTATATCTTCTTCTCAAACATTGGAGAAACATTGCATCTCTGTAGAGGTCAAAAGAAGATATTGAGGATTTATAGTCTCGACCTTGCTCTGTGTTCCGGAACTCAGTCACCGTGTCTTCGTGCAGCGTTCTCAGGGAATCGATTAATATGGAGTTCTCGTCTATAATCATGTTGCACAGATACAGGAATCCAGGGATATTAGTAACGGCCTGAGCGGAAAAACAGTTGACCATCAACACTTGGTAAAGAAAAGCCGCTAGGAAACCAAAGATATTGTGAGTGTCGAACGGGAACCACAGTTCAACCGTCAGAACGAAGGCTCTCGAGTTGACAAAGTATTGGTACACAGGTTGACTGCTAATATAGAGGAACCAGCTTAACCATATGACTGGAGGAAAGTACTTGGTAAAAAATAATCTTAAGTTTTCTCTGGTTGAAGCTTTCTCGTTTTTACGGCGTGTTCTATTACTTTCTAGTCTTAAAATAGTTTCTATGAATATATTTCCATGTTCACGATGAAATATCATATGGGTTTGAACGATAAGGCCGACAAACAATAGTACGCCTAAATGAACCAAACTAATCACACTCGCAAAGTCAACGGGATTAAATAATAAAGTGCACGCTATCAAACAATACATTGTAAGTGGAGTCACAAATATATAAAAATTGTAAGCTAAAAAGATGAAGATGTTGTCTGGATCGATTCTAATAAAGGAACCGGACGCGTAGAAATAATAACCTAATTTAGTTTCCCAGAAATCAAACACCAAGTCTTCAGGGTGTTCTTCCTGGTGCACGTTTATAAATTCGCCCACACGTTTGGACAAACGTTTCCTGAAATTTTTCAACATTTCGCACTCAATAGTTTACTTAGAATGTTAACTGACAAATCCCTAGAAACAACTACAGCTTATAAAGTATCTAAACTCTTCGATATTAATTAATTCTACATCAACCTCATGGCAGTTAAATGTAGTTAATTATATATTCCCCCTATGTTTCTATTCTCTACTCAAATCGTTATTATTCTATTAGCTATTAACATTAAGAATTCAGAAACAATGTATTTATATAATTAGTTGCAGTATTGATTATATTTTTATATTGGAGGGATTATGAATTTATGAATGATCTACGTACTCTAAAGCCGCGTTTACACCGGACGCGCATTCGCAAACATGGTTTGCAAACACGACGTGACGTCCACACCGGCCCCGCATTCTTGACAAACAGGTGTTTGCAAACGTTTGTCCCTGTTTCCAGTTATTTTTAATTATTTTCTTACACACTACTTCATCAAGTACTAAATAAAACTATATAGCACTTGCATTAACTTGGTAATTTGGTTCTATCAAAACGCGGTGTAAGCGCCGTTTTATTTATTATCACTGGTGAGTTAGTAAAAAATGGCAATAGTAAAAGATGACGAAGAGTCTGGATGTCAAAAAAAAATTTTTCCTCGATCATCCCTGATTTTAGATAATTATTTCTACAAAAATACAACGCCAAAACATATAGAAATTTTATACAAATAGAAATCTATTCTTTTGGTGGAAAAAAGATAAATATCAATGTAATAATTCGTCTTATGAGGGCCCATAGGAGGCTCGGGCCCATAGGCCTGTGCTATAAGTAATAAACTTGGATCAATATCATTATTTTGTGGCGGACCTGGAATAGCCTTGCTCCCTTAACCTGGGTTATGTTTTGTTTACATTTTATTTATATTTAGTTTATTCTGTTTTCTTATTGACTCAGTCGTTCGTGTCAACCCAAAAATAAATATATTCTTAATTTATCGACAGTTTAATTTGTTTCTAATTTATCATTATTTATATATATATATATATTTGGGTGTACCCTATAACGGACACAAAAAATAGAAAGACGCATTTTTGGACTTTTATGTCATTTATGAATGAATGAATGAATACCATTTTATTTATCATTTTTCGTACAATATGTTTAACAAAATATTCAATTAATGTTATTGATTATTTGATTATTATTATAATTATTACTAATTGTAGAGAAGAGTGTACCCTGATGTAATTCTTAGTTAATTTGGTAGATCCTTTAAGAGTAAGCGAAGGAAGAAGAAAAACTACTTCATTTTTAAATTTGGCGACGTTTCGGCTTTCCCAGCCATCATCAAGCCTAAAAAAACAATAATTTATTGTAAGCATGACATTGTGTTACATTGTGCCTCATTTTAGAAATTGAGTGTGAATTACGTATAATTTAAATATTACCTATAAACATCTGATTAGCCCTTAAGCTAAAGAGTTAAAAAACGAGTCAGTCAAGTATACAAAAGAATCAGGGAACTAGTTGTTCACCAACGTCAGAATCCTAAAACCGTAACATACACTAGTTAGCAAGATAGCAGATCAAACAGGAGGTTTAATAATTTCGTGAATTTTGCTGTTCTTCCCAATAAGTCTGTTTTAATTCAGTTTTTTGTAATTCCCACAGTGGGGTAACCTAACCCCTACCCGGCACTCTAAAAGTACAAAAGGGTACTAAAGTACCAACCAAGTTGTAATATAGTGCTTGAGAGGTTTTGATATTATTGTTGTTGACATGTTTGTCTTGTTCTCAAAATATAATCTTATTAACATTATATCCGTTATACTTTCACATTACATTATATCCGTTATACTTTCACATTACATTATATCCGTTATACTTTCACATTACATTATATCCGTTATACTTTCACATTACATTATATCCGTTATACTTTCACATTACATTATATCCGTTATACTTTCACATTACATTATATCCGTTATACTTTCACATTACATTATATCCGTTATACTTTCACATTACATTATATCCGTTATACTTTCACATTACATTATATCCGTTATACTTTCACATTACATTATATCCGTTATACTTTCACAGTACATTATATCCGTTATACTTTCACATTACATTATATCCGTTATTCTACATGGTGTCAGATTCGGACTGCAGGAAGGTGAAAAACGTCGTTAATTATTTGTTTATTTGTTTCAGGATTTAGTGTTTAGTTTTCCTGCATAAGGAGTAAACTCGGTGGTCTTCTAAAAAAGGTAGAAAGAGGGGTTACAGAGAAGAGTCAGATCCGGATCTGGATATTGAAACTATGGCGGAGCAAGTAAGAATACTTGAGGAACAGCTTGCACGAAACCGAAATAATGAAGACACAACACCCAGACGTTTTCACAAGGCCGCGTATACCGGTCCATTGCCGAAAAAATTCTCATTTGTCCCGCACGATTGGTCGGATTGGCTTCTACGGTATGAACGGCACCGCGTCTTGACAGAAATGGTGGAACAGCCACAGAATATGCAGGTGCAGGTATGTCATTTATTGCAATGTATGGGTGGCTGAGCAGACCAGATTTTACAGTTTTTAGATTTTGACATTGCTGAATTAACTGGCTATGATCAGGTAATTCATATATTTAGGGAATACTTTCAAGGGCAAATCAACGTTATATTTGAAAGAAGTAAATTTAATCTTTGGTGTCCAGCGCCTTGAAGAGACAAGTAAGAATTTTATCAACGCAGTAAAAAAGTTGGCAAAACATTGTAAATATACGGTTTATTAACCAATGAGTTGATAAGGGATAGATTAGTTGTTGGGGTAAGAGATAGGAAGCTTTCGCAGGACCTGTGGCTAGATCCTGATCTTACTCTATCCAAAGCATGCACAAGAATACTGCAATACTAGAAGTATTATTGAAGAATATTTCAATACTAGAGAAAATACTTGAGGGACAAAAGAAAATTCAGTAAAATTCGACGTCATTGAACTCAGACGCCGTGACTAGTTCTTCAAGGGTGGGCCCTTCTGTCTCTCGTAATGTGGGAGGTAAGTAGGAAGGAAAAGCTTAAGACAGCTTGTAAAAATTGTGGGTTTTTGTCACATAAGTTCGGCACGTGCCCGGCACGAAAGGTACAGTGCTCTTCTTGCAAAATGTTCGTTGCAAAATGACATTATAAGCGTATGTGTCCTGGTTCAAAATTGAATAAACGGCCTCTTAGAAGTATTCGAGAAGCTGAAGTAAGGAATGAGTCGGGTGATAAAGATTATTTGGATTATGTAAAAATTAGTGAAGTGGAAAAAAAATCGGTGTAAACATTGCTACATAGAAGCTAAGGGTTACATAGAACTAAGCTACATAGGGGGGGGGGGGGCTGAAGCTGCGATCGCAGCGTTCAGAATTATTAAATGGCCGGAGGTTGATAGTTTAGACATTTACAAAAAATTTGAAAGTTTATTTTCGGAAAACATTGGTTCTATATTTGGAGAAAACCGAATCAGATTAAGAGCTGATGCTATACCTTATGCCATCAGATGTCCACGGTGAGTACCAATCCACCTGCAGAGGAAGGTAAAGTCAGAAATTTATAAAATGGTATTAGAAGGTGTTATAATGCCCGTAAATGTGTGTGGTGTTATTATGCCGTGGTGCTTCCAGCAAAGGAAGCAACTGAATGGGTTGCAGGAATGGTTGTGGTACCGACAAAGAATGGAGATGTAAGAATCTGTGTCGATTTTCAGAGTTGAACAAATGGATTCTTAGAGAAAAACAGATTCTGCCATCGGTCAAGTTGTTATGGACAGATAAAAAACCATAAGAGAGAACCTGTTGTTTTAAGCAGTTAAAAACCATGAGAGAGGACCTGTTGTTTTGAGCAGTTTCAGAACCATGAGGGAGGACCCGTTGTTTTCTACTGATAAAAAACAACGAGGGAGAACCTGTTGTTTTAAGCAGTTAAAAAACCATGAGGGAGGACACCTTGTTATGGACCGATAAAAAACCATAAGGGAGAGCCTGTTGTTTTAAGCAGTTAAAAAACCATTAGCGGGGGACCTGTTATTTTGGAATGTCAATATATTTGATTGAAGGAGTGGGGGCTGAGTGGCAGGGATTTGGGTGGCACCGTCTGACAGGCTCAATTAAGAACAATGGGCTGACCGGGTGGCACCACCTGTAGGCCGCGGCTAGACCGTGGGACGGTAGTGTCACCTGGGGGTGGCGCCACCTCATGTGGCAGGTTGCATTCTATTCTCATTGCTGACCGGGGAGTGCCACTTGGGTGGCGAAGTGTGTCACTACCCTAAGCAAGCAAAAGTAAAACACCCACAGTCTAAGGAATGCTAACTTAATGGAAGAACTAAGTTTAATTTAAATATTTATCCTTGTGATTTAATAGTTAGTCATGTCAGCATCTCACGACTTCTTTTTCTATTTAGTCGAATTGTCATATCAGTACTATCGGACTAGGAGAACAATATTTACATTTAGCATCCAACATTGAGAAGCTTAGAATTTTCAGCCAGATCGATACGTAAAAGATCGCGAAATTTCCAATTTGCTAGTCGCCAATTGTTAAATAGTTTAAAACTACAAGGGGTGACCCCTTGTTTTAAGCAGTTAAAATACTACGCGGGTGGAACCGTTGTTATAAGCAGTTAAAAAAACAACGAGGGTGGACCCGTTGTTTTGAGGAGGTAAAATTCTACGAGGGTGGAAATGTTGTTTTAAGCAGTTAAAAAAACCACGACGGTGGACCTGTTTTCTTAGACAGTTAAAAAACTACGAGGGAGGACCCGTGGTTTTAAGCGTAAAATTCTAATGGGTGGACCCGTTGTTTTAAGCAGTTTAAACACTACAAGGGAGGACCCGTGGTTTTGAGCAGTAAAAAATAGCACGAGGGTAGACCCATTGTTTTAAGCAGTTTGTTTAGGCTCCACCTAATCTCGCATGTTTTAGCTATTAATCTTTGTATGTATGTCTTTTAATTTATTAAACTTATTTATTACTATACCTTAATTTGTTCTTAAAACTAATTTGGAATATTCACTACACTTATCCACGATCTTCAATCCAAGGAAACAAATTTAGCATGAGCATGACGCACTTGGCGTATTTATTTACAATAACAATAATATGGAAGGTTGCAAACAGGTTTACTAGAGCCTCCTTCCCCTTTCCAGCACGCTCCCCATCCTCGATCCATCGGGTGTAACCTCCAACCAAGGATCTTATATATAAGGGGATAGAGGGTTGAGGCAAAAAAGTGACCCCATGAAGATATGTAAAATATTAGCTCCAATGGGACAAATTACCTTCCTCTTGGTTATAGGTTACCAAGAATTTGTTTATAAGTGTCAGGTTATAACCTGTTAAAAAAGGTAATTTGCCCCAGTTCAAAGGTCGTGGAGCATGCGCAGTATGATTTTTTCTCCAATTTCTCTTACCTTCATGGGGTCACTTTTTTGCCTTAAACCCCTTCTTAACATTACATCCGCTTTATATAAGATCTTTGCCTCCAACACACCACGTCAATCTGGGACTCAACTACCACTAGCAGTTTCAAAAACAAGCACCTTCAGTGCTGATTTGGGTAATCTAGGTCTAGGTCTTCGGAAACCTACCGAAAGTGGTTACCATTATGTGTCGGGCGACGTGAGTACGTGTTTATACTTCTTTAGTGACCGGCACCCTTCTAACTTACTTCTTTAGACGTAATACTTCTGTATTAACACCTTTCTATGCGTCTGAGTAGCGTTTGGAGGTTTAGTGTCTCAGCACTGTGACAGTAAACGAGTTCGATACAGTGGATATCCCGACGTCTTCGCCGCTCATCACTACGGCTCAGGCAGTGTCAACGTACCATAGCTACCATTTAGATTATATTAGTAGTAGAGTGACCTGGCCCGTCACTCATTTATAATATGTATTTGGTAATTTAGTTACCATCTTTTTCTTACTCTGTTTCTTTGTGTGTTTGTCGCTAATCTAATTCATTAGACTAACTTTATGTTTCCAATTTTTACATCTAATATTATTGCTATTAACTAATGCTTGCTACTTGCCTAATATATAATTATTGCATTGTGTACTTATTATAATTTTATTTAATTTATATCAGCCATATTTTCTCCCGGCTTTAGCTGTCTGCAGGGATTCTCTCCTCTGGAGTGTTTGGTTCCCTATTCGGTACCCATATCCGAGTCCACCTCCTATGGGCCGAAACACAGTTCAAAAACAACGAGGGAGGACCCGCGGTTTTAAGCAGTTAAAATACTACCAGGATTAAGATGGGAAGAAGAAATGTGGAAGTGTTGTGGAGAAGCAACGTGGCAACGAGTGGCGATGGACAGAAAAGAGTGGCAGCGAATGAAAAAGGTTAATACTGATGTATGGTTCTATAAAAGTTAAATAAATATTAGATAAAAAAATGAATTTAGAATGGAATGAATGAAAAGACTTGCATGCATGAATTGTCTATGCATGTTTGAAAAATTATAAATAAATGTAGGTAATAGATACATAAGTATTGTTTGTGTGTGTGTACGTATGCATGTATGTATGTGTGTATATGTATATATAGGCGTATAAATTATTATGTTGATTTATTGTTTTGTTTATTTATAATTTATTAATTTATGAATAAATATTTATAGATATTTAGATATTTATAGAAAATAATTTTAATTATTTGTTGTTAGTTATTCAATGTAGATTAATATAAATTATAGGTATGTTAAGTTGTTTAATAGTTGGTCTGGTATAAAGTTTTTATTTAAATGTTAATTGTTACATTGTTACTTACAAATAAATCATGTTGAAGCAGGGAAAAACATAGGTAAATAGGAAATTTATTGATAATGTATTCGATTGAAAATTATAAATAATAAAAATACTTTTAATACTGATTATATGTTAGGTTTTAAATTAGTAATAATATTGGTAAATCAAGACAACTCCAAACCCTATCTGGGTGTCACGGCCAAAGGCCGATTTGAAGAAAGTGTCACAATATATGAAATGTAATTGTTATATTGATAAAATTATTATGATTGTATCAAGATAATATATGCATGTAGTAACTTATGTTATTTTATATGTTTTTTCAATAAATGGCGATTGATTGAAAATACTACGAGGGTGAAACTGTTGTTTTAAGCAGTTAAAAAAACCACGACGGTGGACCCGTTTTCTTAGACAGTTAAAAAACTACAAGGGAGGACCCGTGGTTCTAAGCAGTTAAAATACTAATGGGTGGACCCGATGTTTTAAAGAGGTTTAAATACTACAAGGGAGAACCTGTGGTTTTGAGCAGTTAAAAAAACCACTAGGGTGGACTCGTTGTTTTAAGCAGTTAAAAAAACCACGACGGTGGACCCGTTTTCTTTGACAGTTAAAACACTTCAAGGGGAGACCCGTTGTTTTGAGCAGTTTAAAAACTACAAGGGAGAACCCGTGGTGTTGAGGAGTTAAAAAAAGCACGAGGGTGGACCCGTTGTTTTAAGAGTTAAAAAAATACGAGTGGACTCGTTGGTTTGAGCAGTTTAACAACTACAAGGGTTGACCCGTTGTCTTAAACAGTTAAAAAACTACATGGGAGGACCCGTGGTTTTAAGCAATTAAAATACTACGAGGGTGGAACCGTTGTTTTAAGGAGTTAAAAAACAACGAGGGTGGACCCGTTGTTTTGAGGAGTTAAAAAATGCACGAGGGTGGACCCGTTGTTTTGAGGAGTTAAAAAAAGCACAAAGGTGACCCGTTGATTTGAGCAGTTAAAAAACACGAGAAAACACGTTTTCTTACACAGTTAAAAAACCAAAAGGGAGGACCCATGGTTTTGAGCAGTAAAAAAAACACAAGGGTGACCCGTTGTTTTAAGCAGTTAAGAAAACGACGACGGTGGACCCGTTTTCTTAGACAGTTAAAAAACTACAAGGGAGGTACCGTGGTTTTAAGCAGTTAAAAAACAACGAGGGAGGACCCGTTAGTTTAAGCAGTAAAAAATAGCACGAGGTTAGACCCGTTGTTTTAAGCAGTTCAAAAACAACGAGGGAGGACCCGCGGTTTTAAGCAGTAAAAATACTACGACAGCGGACCCGTTTTCTTAGACAGTTAAAAAAATTCAAGGGATGGCCCGTTCTTTGGAGCAGTTTAAAAACTACAAGGGAGAACCCGTGGTTATGAGGAGTTAAAAAACAACGAGGAAGGACCCGTTGGTTTGAGCAGTTTAAAAACTACAAGGGTTGACCCGTTGTCTTATACAGTTAAAACTACATGGGAGGACCCGTGGTTTTAAGCAGTAAAAATACTACGACGGAGGAACCGTTGTTTTAAGGAGTTAAAAAAAACCACACCGGGGACCCGTTTGTTTAGACAGTTAAAAACCCACGAGGACCCGTTGTCTTGGACAGTTAAAATACCATGAGGGTGGACCCTTGGTCTTTAGCAGTTAAAAAACCACGACGGTAAACCCGTTTTCTTACACAGTTAAAAAAACCACAAGGGAGGACCCGTTGGAGGACCGAATCCGTTACAGGCGCTCTCACCAACTGATGTATACTGGAGAATGATTTTTCGTAAACGTTATCGATATGTATGACTCCCGTAGTTAATGATAATTATAATCTGAATAACTACGGGAGACATACATATCGATAACGACAGAGAAATATCATTCTCCAGTATAGCTCAGTTCGTAAGAGCGCCTGTATCGAATATATATAGGAGGCCCATGGTTCAAGTCCCGGTGCTGGGGTCTATTTTTCACTGTATGTCTCCCGTAGTTAATGATAATTATAATTAATCTTCGTTTGTGGTGCGAAAAAACATTTCCTTTCGTAAACTGATCAAAGATAAAATTTGTGAGCATGGTGTGCCTTTGTGAATAGCGTTAATCAAAATTAAATCGAGAATTCATGAACGTGAAATTGATGTGATTCAAATTGAACATTTTTATAAATGAGTGGCCACTCCTATATGTCATCTATGGATAAGAAGGGTTTGATTTTAAGTTCCGAGCTTAGCGAAATTATCATTCTAAAAAGAATATAATAAAATCTTCGTTTGTGGTGCGAAAGAACTTTTCCATTCGTAAACTGAACAAAGACAAAATATGTGAGCATGGTGTGGATGAGATCATTAATGAGCCATGTGAATCAGAGGACCATGGCGTGAGGTCATAGCCATGACACTGTACCAGCCTAGACTTACAGATACAAATATTTGAGCATGGTGTGGCTGAGATCATTAATGAGCCATGTGAATCAGAGGACCATGGCGTGAGGTCATAGCCATGACACTGTACCAGCCTCGACTTACAGGTACACATATGTGAGCATGGTGTGGGTGTGATACCGCCTTCCCTGAGCCAGAAAACACCCTCCTTTATAAAATCACCCATTCAATAAGCCGGGCCAATGAGAAGCGAGCTTTCCAAACCAAGCTCTCGCATGGGTCCTCCTCCTCTATTCCCGCCTATTAAATGTGTATATATACCCGGCCCAGCAAGTCCCTATTCAGTCAGTCTCCAGACATCAGTGGGAACTGACACCCTGCCATCTGTCACCAGTTATCAATCACTCGCTTGCCACCTGCCATTGCCCTGCCACTCAAGTCATCCATACCTTAAGCTTGATCTGTGTTGTTCTTGACTTGAGACCCTGACCCTCATCGACACTTCAAACGGGCCTTCTCAGGACCCGACTTACCAGGCATTACCGTCTATACTGTACTTTGCAGGACCACCACCACCCCGTGACACGGCTCTCCATCAGCCATGTGAATCAGAGATCCATTGCGCGAGGTCATACCCAGGACACTGTAACAGCCTCGACTTACAGGTACAAACAAATCAGAGCACTACTACCTGGGGTCCCTTTGTATTCGTACTGCTGGCCGAACCAAAAATCCATCCGAAATTTGGAGAAGGTCTTTAATAATTCC
The DNA here is from genome assembly GCA_951217055.1 of Gerris lacustris. Lineage (NCBI taxonomy): Eukaryota > Metazoa > Arthropoda > Insecta > Hemiptera > Gerridae > Gerris > Gerris lacustris. The sequence goes on from OX578286.1 coordinate 12,223,297, forward strand.
TTACTTGGATTGCATCATGTCATCTACAGAAGCCAGATTTTCTGTAGACTAAACACCTTTATTTTCATTCCAATTCCATCCGAGTAACGTGAGAGGTGTTTTATTGGAGGAATGGAATGAAACTTTCTACCATATAGAACACATTAAAAAAGAAAGGGAATTTGGGTCCAAAATGTAGAATGAGGTACAGGAAGCGCCAGACATATTGAGGGTAAATAAAAAATAAAGCGAATATTTTTTCCCGACTATTAGAAAGGCTCTGCTAATATTGTTTCCATATCTGTCGAGCGCTCATTTACCATACTCATCGAATAAATCTTGGAAAGATCACAAATGGTAAAAATAGGTTAAACAATTTAGCTATATGTTAAGCATTCACCGACAATAGAATTTCGTTAACAAGGAGCAACTAATGGAAGCTGTAGTTAGAGAATTTGCATATCATATTAAAAAAATATTATATAGCACCCCACCTCCGGATTACCCTTCTCCAATGAAAGAAGCCCCCCTCCATAATACGTGCTGGATAACCCATGCATGAAATATGTTATCAAATTCTAATCTGGACTGATAACTTAAAGCAGGGTAAGAGGAATACACCTTGTTAATAATTGTAAAAAGCTTTAATTAAACATTACATTTTTTATTTTTTTTTTTTTTTAAATAACAGTTCACGATAGAGAGAGTGCTTTAATAAAGTGAATAAATAAGGTAAAATAGTAAAAGAGTGAATAAATAGGGTGAAATATAAAATAATTATTTTTCTGAAAGTGAAACTTCTTTATGCGCGGTAAGGAAAATTGGCCTGGATCAGACCAAAATTGACACTAAAATGTACAACGATTTTCATCCTATTCAGAGACTTCGCCATTGCCTTGCTGTGGTACCAGGCTATTCGTCCTGCTTTCGCTTTTCGCTACCACTCCAGTCACCCCCCCCCCCCCCCCCCCCCTTTCCCCGCCTTCGTGGAACCCCTTACTTCAACTTTTGTTCTGACGTTACTTTTGTTAAATTTCTTTTATTGCGAAGTAGGGCAAATTGGCCTGGCTCAGACATTTAAAGGAGGGATGTTTCTACTCGCTTTCAAATGCGTCATACGCATCCTACACGCATGCGCAGAGCGGATCACAGTAAGTCTAACTTTAGTTCTATGTTTAGATTTTCTTTTCATTTGATTTTTATATTGTACATTAAGACACAGGGCCGTCCCTAGGGGTTTAGGCGCCCGGGTCAAAAGCACATGTGGCGCCCCCCTTTATTACCAAATTCACCTATAGTATTTTAAGACGGGGGCCTGGCGACGCCCCCCTAGACGTGGCGCCCGGGTCAGCTTGACCCGGTTGACCCCCCCTAGGGACGGCCCTGTTAAGACACTTGCGTATTATACTGTATATATTAGCTGAACACTTTTTAATATGCATTTATTTGTTAACAATTTTCATTGAGTGACAAATGAAAAAGATAAAAAGGACAAGTACTGAAAAAGTGTGAGCCTTCAGAGAACAATACAAAAAACCCAAAGAGAGCAATGCGTAAAGTCAACTGTTTCCAGAACCTAAAAAAGTTTCACTTTAACGCGTTGAGACTCACGCATATTTTTGTTTAATAAGTTAAAATATTAACTCAAAACTTTAATTACATCAAAGTTGGGTGCTAGTATAAAAATAGTGGTTATGTCAAGTAAAATAAAATAACATCTACAATTATAATAAGTTAAAATATGAATAGTATCTAACGCTACATTAGATGAGGGGATACTGTGGTAATGGTAGTCAAGGGGTAAAGGTGGTCACTATGATTTCTCGTTAAGTTAATGTTGACACCGCGCGCTTCTCTCAGTATGAACTTCACCAAAGCTCACCATCTTGTTGGTTTTTATTTGGATGTTAAGCGAGATAGATTGTTTTTACGTTGTTTGATGTAAGAAAAGCCATAGTTCAGTTCAAAATGAATCGCCTGTTTCACTGCTTCTGCTGACATACTAATGATCACACAGTATCAAGGTAAGCCCTACTTATGTACCAGATATAGTTGTTTATTAAGGACTTATCAGCACAGGATTTCATTTTTACTTTCTCATATAAAGAGAAAATATTGTGATAGCGTAAAAATTCGATTTTTTATGGATTTACAAGGTTCCACATTATTTAAAAAAATGTGATTTTAAAAAAATGTCTGTCTGTTGTTTATCTGTCGTCTGTCGTCTGTGCAGCCACGTGGAGCCAAAACTACTAGGCCGATTTTGACAAAATTTGGCATACATATTTAGAAAAATCATCATACCCTGAGACGAAATCGAGAAATCTATTTTATCTTCAATTATGGGGGCGCTATCTCCCCAAAAACTCGGATATACGTGAAAAAAATATTTCTCGAAATAGTCCAGGGGATAGCGTGCAAAAAAGTGTCTGACTAACATCAAGCTAGAATTTTGTGTATAAGTAAATCTTTTGGTTCCTTTTAAGAATATGTGGTCGGCTAAGTTCGTCTGAGGGACATAGCTTGGCAATAGGCATTTGAAAATTACAAACCGGTGGAGAGCGGCCATGTCCCACCAATTATGGTGGACAATGTGTTTTTCATGATCCTAACTTTTAAATTTTGTACCCACAAAATTAGTTAGTAGACCCAAAATTAAGTTGGTATTAGTTTGAATTAAATTTATTATCAGGATCAGGACTTCTCATTTTCTCATTTAGTAGAAAAAAATATGATCTTTCTAAGTTTCAAGTTAGTTATAAAAATTTAAAGTTATTTTTAAGTTTTAAGTAGTATGTTTCGGCTTTCTCGGTTGTCAAAAAGTTGGTTAAATTAGATTTAAACTTAGTACCTAAAAAACAGTTAATGCTAAATCTAAGATACAAGATTATATTGCATTGCTTTCGCCTTAAATTGCATATAAACAATCACTTTACAAGCGACTAAATAGTGATAAAATGATTATATTGCATTGCTTTTACCTTTCCTGACATGTAAACAATCACTTTACAAGCAACTAAATAGTGATAAAATGATTATATTGCATTGCTTTTACCTTTCCTGACATGTAAACAATCACTTTACAAGCAACTAAATAGTGATAAAATGATTATATTATAGTGCACTATGACCTTAGATAATAGTTTAAACATAACTTTATGAACTGTAATTTACCTATGACAAGATTTATTTACTAGTTTATAAACATTACAAGAAATAAAAGACGTTATGTTACTGAAAGTACAGTAACGGCTGTATTGCAGAGTTAGATGACCAGGTTAGTGTTGGAACGCTAACAAGACGTTTATAAATGAATACACTGTCTTAATCATCTAAAAAAAAACAAAAAACAAAAAAACAGTACATCAAATATTTATTCATTAAAAACAGTTTTTTTCTTACATTTTGACAAAAAATAACTATGATTTAATTAAGTTTTGTTTATAATAAATAGAGGGGAAAAATAAATAAACAAAGGGTTGCCAACTGTATAGCACTTAATAAGTAGTGCCTTTAGATGTATCTTAAGTATTATTAAATAGTATCTAAATATAAATAGTTATTTAGACGAAGGAATATAAGTTATTAAAATATACAGAATTATGATATTCCTTTGATAGGGTGGTATTTGACGGCAATAGAGGAAGTAACATTAAATTGAGGAACCAGCATGTTTTGGATTATTAGGGTAGAGTTTGGCAGGATGATATGTTTTTCCACACCCTACCCTAATAATCTACGTTACCTACGTTCTTAAAAAGTAAAATGGAACAATTTTATTTTGAAGTGAAACTTCTTTGGCGGCGGTAGAGTGAATTTTTTTATATAGTGAAATCGTGTAACGAAGTATGCGATTCGAGACTCGTCCAAGTGTAACATTTTTACATATTAATTGTATTATATCTATTTAAAGACCAGCAAATCAAAACAAACATTTATTTTATTGGAATAAATGTGGTTGCCTTAGCATATCAATATTTTTTTTTTTTTTTTTTTTTCAATTAAATTTCCCATAACCATTTCTTAATCCTGAAATAATAAATTCGTCAAAAAATGAAAGAGAGCAATGCATTCTAGAACCTAAGTTTCACTTCTAATGCGTGAGAGCCTCACACATATATATATATTTTTTTTTTAAACTATCAAAATTAGAAAACAATAAAATAAAGTGGGTCAGACGACAGGCTGTTCACCTAGTGCGCCGGGAAAGGTAGGGTCATGGGGGAAGTGCGCCAGCCCCTTTTTGAAGGGTACGGTCGAAGTGCGCCGGGTTAATCCTACCTCTCGACCCAGGTAGTCCACCCACCTCGGACTAAAGATAATCTCTAATCTAAAGAACTAATCGTTGTCAATATTCGCATATACTCAATATAAAGCGATTTGAAGTTGCTTTGAACAAACTGCTCAGAGTGATATGGCGATCATTAGCAAATCTCAGTGCATAGGAGAATCTGTAGAATGTTCTCGTAAGAACAAAATCCAAATTTAGTCAGAAGATACACTTTAATTTGTGAATATTCAAAATTTTAAACAAAAAACTAACTTACAAAATCAAAATTAATTATCATTAAACATAGGAAATTTAAGAAAATAATCAAAAAATACTAGAGAAAAATCAATTTATTTTGTTAATAATAAAAATTAAAGAAATGTTTCTTATATAAATTACACTTACTTATAAGTAAGTGCTAATATTTATTAGAAGGGCTTAGATTAACTTAAGTTTAAACGTACTCATGAAAACTAAAATCTTCTGCATATGTAATATACATTATAATTTTGAGTCTATATTCAATAGATATAATACAAAGTACATATTGAAAGGTGTAATTTATTTATGTACATACTCCTAAATAAATTAAAAATGACTTTCACATTTCAAATCTAGATACTTTATTATTATAAACAACCAACGCTAGGCGGCTTGAATCCCACATTGGTATTGGGAATTTAGCCGTGGACAGATCAATAAATCATGATACGAGCACAAGAAGACAGAAGAAACCAAAGGAACGAGACACAAGTCGGAGTCGGTTAAAAAGAAAATGAAGTATACAAGTTTTCGTTTTCCGTTAGCTGTCACATTAGTTCCACTTTTAGCTGTAGTATGAGGTGCGGTACCATCGGGCCAACTTGGGCAAACCCCCACCCTAGGGAGTCGGACAGGGCTGAAGAGGCTGGCGCACTTCGACCGTAACCTTTTTCTAATCCGAAGGAGGCCTGGCGCACTTCGATACCAGCCAGACGACATATAGGCCAGTCACCGTAGACACAAAAATCCTGTTAGGTCGCAAAAAATTGGAGAGTTCTGATTTTTTGGCATGTTGTTAGGATAGACACCAATAGTGTGAAACCAAGTTTGCAGCTTCGAAAGACCTGTGCTAACTGCGTGGTGCTCGAAAAACCTTCTACTTTTCGGACTTTCTTCCGTTTTTGGCTTATAACTTCTAAAAAGTGCATCCTACGGAAAAAGTTAATCTGTACACTTTTAAAGAAGACAATATTTTTTACAATTTGAGCACAACCGCAGCCCTGTAGGTCTAATAGCTTTTGAGATATAGCACTTCGAAAATTGGCAATTTTTCCCAAAAAGTTCGAAATTGTCGTTTTAGCCGTCTTCCGAGCAGAATATCGACTAAAAATACTCATCCTACAAGGAAAGCATAAGGAATGAAGTTGTAGAACAGTTAATTAGCTTTAATTTAAGCACAAGCAAAATCCTATAGAACCAATAGTTCCTCTGTTATCAGAAAAAAACGAAAAATGAAGATATTGGATTTTTCAGGAAATGGAGCCTGACGAATTGCAGTACTTTTGTAAAGGATACGAAAGACATAACTCAGTGGAAAATGGTTAATATAGTGCAAAATAAAATTGAGTACAATTATTATAAGGTATAAATTAGGTCCCGAGATACAGCACTTTATAAATTGATATCAATATTGTAAAACCAAGTGCGTAGCTTCGAAAGACCTGTGCTAGCAGCAGGTTGTAGAAGCGAGGTTGAAGAGGTGAGGTACCCAACGCTCGAGTCCCTCCGGCCCGCACTCGGCCCTTCTCGTGAATTCCCCCTCCCCTCCCCGGCCGCTATATCTAGAATCTAGTACACAATTATTCAGTGTCAGTGTAATTTAAATTAAAACGGCCGTGTCATAATCTAATTGTTTCAACTGTGACCTGACTATTCTTTTCTTAAGAGTGAACAGATTGAGCGCGAAAATAAAAAACTGAGAGTGGACTGAGCGCAGACCTTACAAACTGCTGAGTCAACTGAGCGTAAGTACTTCTTTAGATTTACTATTTATTTAAGACAGTATTGATTGAGCGCGAAAGTAAAATTTTTGTGTTGGACTAGCGTAACCTGGGCCACATATTATATAGAAATGGAAAAACTGGCAAATATAATGTATACCTACACCCATATTATAATTCAAGTATTTATTTATATTAATAAAAATTGCAATAATTATGGAAACTTTTTCATTTTATAGTCTTTCTAAAAAAAAGCTATATAAGCTTAGAGTTGCCAGATTTCTGAATGTAAAAACTGGGACACCCCCCTTCCGGGGGGTCCGGGGGAAAATTTTGAAAAAATTACCTCTCAAACAGCGGCTTTTATGCATTTCTGAGGTTACATTTGATTTTAATACTTTGACATTTGTCATAAAAGTAAACTTATGGTGTAGTTCGTTGGCAAAAAAGTATTAACACAAGTACACATTTTTCTTTTAATACAAAATTAAACCTAATCATTGTAGATTAAATAGATCAGTCAATAGCCATTATGAAATATTATTTAAAATCTATAATAAACTGTCATTCTATGATAATAGTTTTTCGTTGTTGTCCCAATCCAAACATGGGGGGGGGGGGCGTCTCTGTGGCGACGACGCCCGTGCTGTAAGTAACTTATCATACAATATATGAACAGTACAATATCGGTATCATATAAAAAAAATCTTTGATTTATAAAATACTTCTTATCTATAAAACTATTGTACCTTTGCTTTCTAAAACTACGCATTTATGAATTATTTTATAGCATAAATTATCAGCTTTTTCTTGCACCTAAATATCATTATATTACTTTATATTTATTATATTATATTACTTCTTCAGTAAAAACCGGGACATTTTGGCGTCCCGAAAAGTGTCTTCGGGACACCGGGACTTTGAGTCAAAAACCAGGACAATCCCGGAAAACCGGGACGTCTGGCAACCCTATATAAGCTACATCAAGCCCAGTTACTCTACACCAGTGGTTCTTAACCGGGGGGCCGCGGCCCCCCAGGGGGCCTCGAAAGGTATTTAGGTACTATATATATTATATGTAGAGATTTTAAGGGGGCCGTGGCTACCAAAAGGTTAAGAACCACTGCTCTACACCATGTACATACGCCATATCGACCTGTATTCAGTGAATCCCATGATAAAGGACGGAAGATGGAAAATTTATTTTAAAAAAATTATGCATTTATTATTAATATACAGAAAATCTTTAATTATAAATATCGGATATTTGCTAGTTTTCCATTTCTATACATTTGGCCCAGGATACGCTACTTCACCCACCAAACATTCTTTATTTGTTAATTTTTTTTTTTTTTTTTTTTTTTTTTTTTTTTTTTTAATACTAACCAAATTTTTTTAAATGTCGTTTATTAATAAAAAAAAATCGTCTCCTTTACTTGTTCTTAAATTAAGTTTGTCTAAAGTGGTATGAGTTTCGCTTCCGTATTTGGAAGGGCGGACAACAAAGAACAGGTGGTTGCGACACCACCTCTGCCCTTTTCTGGCAAGGGAAAACGAAAATGTTGAGCGTCCTTTCAAAACACCCAGACCTTCTTGACGCGGCTGCCACGTTTCTTAACCATGACGCCACCCATGAGGAGATAGCCTGTGCTGGCAACAAATTTCTCGTGGCGATGTATGGTGGGGGAAAAGACGCCTCTCTCCACGACCTGCGTTATGGGATATTTGTCCGATCTGCTGTCAACGCCAGAGTCCACCTTGCTCGTCTGCCCCCAACCGAAGAGGCTGCTGCCCAACATTCCTTCAGAACCTACCATCAGGTGCAAAAGTGGTTGGGAGTAGAGAAAGAGCCCATCAACTGGGGCTGGTCAAGAAGCCAGCAGGGGCTGATACCGGTGACCTCAACCAAGGAACCAGCGCCGCTAACCCTGTCGAAATTCCTGTCATGCAGGTGCCAGAAAGGGTGCGGAGGAGGGAGCTGCTCCTGCCGGAGGGCAGGGCTGAAATGCTCTGCTCTTTGTAAAGTTTGTCAGGGGAAGACTTGCCTAAATACTCCTTACTTAGCCATGGATGAGTCGGATGAAGAAGATGACGTCGACGACCCTTCACCAGTAGTTTCTGGAAGTAGATCTAATCCGAAAACAGAGGAGCTTTCTTACGAACCTGGGCCTTCCAAAAGAACACGACTGCATCTCTAAGTGCGTCAAGGTAACCCTAATATTACATACCTACCCCAATGTTGTAATTTATTATAAAATTGATAACGCATTTAACAAATGCTAATTTACATTTTGTTGTGTATTTCTGGTACAGGATTCAGCTGAGGTCCTGCCATAATTTATCGTTTAACATTTCACGTCCCAGGTCCCTAAAACTATCAAAAAAAATTTATAAAATGTTGATACCTTATGTACTCAATTTTATTTTGCACTATATTAACCATTTTCCACTGAGTTATGTCTTTATTATCCTTTACAAAAGTACTGCAATTCGTCAGGCTCCATTTCTTGAAAAATCCAATATCTTCATTTTTCGTTTTTTTCTGATAACAGAGGAACTATTGGTCCTATAGGATTTTGCTTGTGCTTAAATTAAAGCTAATTAACTGTTCTACAACTTCATTCCCTATGCTTTCCTTGTAGGATGAGTATTTTTAGTCGATATTCTGCTCGGAAGACGGCTAAAACGACAATTTCAAACTTTTTGGGAAAAATTGCCAATTTTCGAAGTGCTATATCTCAAAAGCTATTAGACCTACAGGACTGCGGTTGTGCTCAAATTGTAAAAAATATTGTCTTCTTTAAAAGTGTACAGATTAACTTTTTCCGTAGGATGCACTTTTTAGAAGTTATAAGCCAAAAACGGAAGAAAGTCCGAAAAGTAGAAGGTTTTTCGAGCACCACGTAGTTAGCACAGGTCTTTCGAAGCTGCAAACTTGGTTTCACACTATTGGTGTCTATCCTAACAACATCCCAAAAAATCAGAACTCTCCAATTTTTTGCGACCTACGATGTTTTAAATGACTGGCCTAATACTTCCCAAGAAATACTTCTTAGAGGAAGAAGACTGATCTCATCAGATAAAGTTTTTTAACCAAGCACTCTATTCAGGAGCGACCCGACCCAAAACATTTACCCATGCTAAGTATGTTTTCGCCCCCCCCCCCCCCCCCCCCTATTTATGTTGTGTTTGAAACCTCCAAAAAAAATGGTTAAAAACGTACTTTTCAACTAAAAAAAGTTGACGTTTTTTTGCAATGAATTAATATTGTTTATTTATAATTTATTTTTAAGATTTTTTAATGGTTCTTAACAAAGTTTAAGCTTATTGCTAGCTTATTCCTCTCAAGTTTGGAGATAGGCAAATAACTCATTGTCCTCTCCCCTCCTCCCGTGTACACAATTGTTTTTATGAATTTTTCTGGTGAACCATTTATGATGTGTAGGGCGATAACGTGTACACTTCGAAGCATAAGAAAATATTCATACGAAGTAAAGCGTTTGCTTATTAGGAACCAAGAACAATTGTTATTTAATATAAAAATGCTTACTGACGGCAATAAAATCAGGTAAAAAGAATGGAGAAAAGCAAAAACAAAATAACAAATCTATTCCTTCGGTAAATCTGCACTTAAACACCCACTTATTTAAATTGTCCGATTGACTTCAGTTTCCTTTTCTCATTTAACAACTTTAGACCTGATAATAGTTTTTTATTTATTTATTTTTTTATACATAAAATATCCACTCACGTAAATACGGGAATTGATGAAATTGAGGTTTTCTACGGGTGGGGAACAGGAGGATTTCAGCTATCCTGAGTGTTCCCCACAAATAGAAAACCCCAATTTCAACATTTCCCGTATTTATGTGTCTGGATTTTTTATATTTTGGTGTGTATATGTGTATTTGCAACCATTTTGGTTTCCTAGTCTTACTACCTATTAAAACAAAGGGATATTTAGTCCAATTCACTTTGGGACAGAAGAATAACATACTATTATATACAAAAGTGTGATATTCCTTTGTCCCAAAGTATATTAAACTAAATATCCCTTTGTTTGTCGAAATTAGTGACGGAAAAACGGTGGGGCAACCGTGGCAGTCACCCCGGGCGCGAGCCCGAGGGGAGGCCAAATTACCCCAGTTAGCCGAGTTATACAAAAATTAGCTAACTGGGCTACAGCCCAGGGCACTAGATTTTGTTAAAAACGGGTCTGGGGCGCCAGATCGCCTAATTTTCCCCGGGTAGATGCCTAGTTCCGTCACTGGTCGTAATAGTAATTTAGACAAAGTAATATAAACTCGTGTTTATAAAAGTACGATTCAGAAACGAACGTGGTGATTAAAGACTGTTGAATTTTAGAACATTATTTCTGGTGGTAATCGATAAATCGATAGTGACTCGCAATAGATCGCGAGAACATGTTATCCAGAAATTCTTCTTTGTGATAACGTATAAAATGGCTGGCGGAGATTTTTACGTGTGTAATTAAACGATTTTTAAATATGTTTTAAAATAATATTTTATGGAGATTTTCGTGTGTTTGAGCATCCAATTTAAAGGTTTGCAGTGATCCTGAGCGAATTTCCCGCCCTTAGAAAACTCCTATTTTCAACATTTCCCGTATGTACGTGAGTGCGGATATTTGAAATAAAATTTTAAAGAACTATTGATTTTAACGAAAAACCGCCAGGCCTAAAGTTGGTCAATTGAAAAAAGGAACAGTTTAAAAATAAAACCGAAGTCAACCGGACAATTTAAAATAAGCGGGTGTTCAGATTTACTAGAAAAATTACCAGTGTATTGATCTGAACCAGATTTAGCACCCCCAGACCGGCGGCCCATGCGGCCGCACGGGCCAGGGCAGCCCCTGACACATATACAGACTTAGGCCCAATGCACACAGAGCAGGCGAAGGCGGAGGCGCGGCGCGGGCGAGGTGCAAGCGCGGCGTGAAACACGCCTCCTCCATGTAAACATATAGCCCAATGCACACAGAGCAGGCGCCGCTTTCTCGCCTCTCGACGCCTCTTCCTCACCTCTTCACTCATTTTGAAGAAGCGTGCCTCCTGCACACCTCGCCCGCGCCGCGCCTCCTCCTCTCGCCTCTTCTGTGTGCATTGGGCCTAACATATATACAGATGTAAGATCTGGAGGTAGTACACCTTTACGCCCAGCGTACGCATACCCTGAAGGGTAAGGTTGATACTTACAGTTGCGTATGTGTTGAAGTTTGGTTTAATAGTAAAGTAAGCTGAAGTGAGTGATGGTGGTTGCAGAGTCCTGGCCAACATGATCCTGAGAGATCTCTTCATGTCTTCAGGCCAATCGTACCAGTTAGTGAAGTATAGCTCCTCTCTCACATTCTCTCCCTGGTGAATATTAATAACATACAATCAATATAATACATTTTGTTGCTGGCATATATTTCGTATGAAGTAAATAGAAGAATCCAAACCGGGAACAGTACTTCTTCACTATACATAATTTATAATCAAAACTATAGCCTCCTGGCAAACTATGATTAAACCATGTAATACAGAGTAACAATAAAATAGTGAAATTTATTTAAATATTTTACCAAATCAGTTAGTCGTTGGCCAAGGTAGCATATTAATGCTCCCATAAAAAAATTCATTACAACTACAGTAGTGAAGATAACTTTGAATGAATAATCACCAAAACCCTGAAGAATAGTAAAGCACACACACACACAGATATAAATAAATATATAATACAGTACCTATGCCACGAATGGAGTTGCTTATACATAAGTTAAAAAAAATCAATTTTTGAAGAAAATTCACTCTTTATAAAATCTCCTGCTTGTTCTTAAATGAAGATTTACAGTATTACTTTTTGTTCAAAATGTACCATGAACCCAGAGAGTACAAATTTCAAAAATTGTACAAGAGAAAACCGGTCAAAATTTCTACTATTCAAGATGAAAGTATTCTTTATCAAATGTACTTTTCACATAAAAATGTCGATAATAAAATTGGTTAAAAGATTTTGTCTATAAATGCTTTCATATTGTTTTTATAATAAAAAGCAATACCACAAACTTTAATGCACTCAATCGACCCCTCATGTATTAGAATCACACAAATTTGACTTTTTATATGTGGCTGGATTATTAAAGTTTATTATCGATATTTTTCGGATAAAAATAAATTTGGTATAGTACCTAAAAAAAAAAAATAAATGATAAAGAATACTTTTTTCTTGAATAGTCAAAATTTGACCGGTTTCCTCTTGTACCTCTGGGTACAAGGTACATTTTGAACAAAAAGTAATACTATAAATCTTCATTTATGAACAAGCAGAAGATTTTATGAAGAGAGACTTTTCTTCGAAATTTAAATTTTTTGGTAATTACATACAGGCAACATATAGGCAACTCCATCCGTAGACACACTGTATATAATATATATATATATATATATATATATATATATATATATATATATATATATATATATATATATATATATATATTCTTGTGTGAGTAAAAGACACCAAGGGATGTTCCACGCAAAAATGGCACATAGGAACTGTTCCAACATCAGACTTACGGCAACAAGATGTTGGCTCGGTATTACGCCATGTGCTGCATCTTTTCGTTGCGTCCGACTCATCAGGGGCCCGACGATGCCGACCCAACTCTGGACCTATACCAGATAAAGAAGATCAGATATAGGGCTTATCAGAGACGAGCGTGTTCTCATACCACCATACTTGCTTGGCAGGCAAAACACAACAGTAATGTAATACCGTGTTTGCACACTGCAATAGGCTACACATTTTGTGAGTGAGTCGGACACGACGAAGCCATACAGGACCGAGCGTTTGCCGAGCCAAAATTGTAATGACGTCATGTTTGATGTTGGAGCAGTTCCTATGGGTCACGCAAGCGTGGCACATCCCTTGGTGTCTCTCACTCACAAATTGTATTTATATATATATATATACACAGTGAGTCCCAAAATAGAGTATCCCAGAGGAAAAATTTTCTTATTTTTGGGTTTTCGAAAAAAAGTGTTAAGCCTCTAAAAATAATAATTTTTTTTGATTTTGTGAACAGAATTTTCTGTTTTGAAAACTTTAAAATATGACCAAGAGTAAACTACCCTTTTTAGGGTTTCGTTGGTAAAACCAAAAAAAGAAACCCTTATAGTTTCGTTCATGTGTCTGTCTGTCTGTCACTCTGTACGGTTCCAATAACTTTTGAATAAAAAGAGATTGAAACGTGAAACTTTCCAATATTAAAGATCGTTTTGACGCGCACACAGGAAAAATATAGCGAACTCAAAATAATCAGCTGTTCAAATCCAAAATGGCGGATAACTCACGTCATGCGAAAAAAATATTTTTTTTAAATTTTAAGTGGGGTATCAGATGAAAGGTATTAAAGAGTAGATTACAAATATATATATCACTAAGGGAAAGTGTTTAATTTTCGGCGCCATTTTTTCAAAAAACATCGAAATTTTGCGTGTCCCCCCCCCTAAAATCGTATTTCCGCTCATACTAAAAATATTGAAAAATATGCAAAATGTGTGGTCTGGTGGGCCATAGAAAAAATAAGATTAGCAATTTGATCTGATTTACTGGGAATCCAAGATGGCGGATAATTCATGTCACACGAAAATAAATATTTTTTTTAAATTTTGGGTGGGGTATCAAATGAAAGGTATTGAAAAGTAGATTACAAATATATATATAACTTAGGGAAAGTGTTCAATTTTCGGCGCCATTTTGTCAAAAAACATCGAAATTTTGCGTGTCCCCCCCCCTAAAATCGTATTTCCGCTCTTACTAAAAATATAGAAAAATATGCAAAATGTGCGGTCTGGTGGGCCATAGAAAAAATAAGATTAGCAATTTGATCTGATAAACTGGGAATCCAAGATGGCGGCTAATTGCTGTCACGGGGAAAAAAATATTTTTTCAAAATTTTGAGTGGGGTATCAAATGAAAGGTATTGAAGAGTAGATTACAAAAATATATAACACTTGTAGAAAGCGTTTAATTTTTCCCGCCATTTTGTCAAAAAACATCGACATTTAGCTTGTCCCCCCGCCTAAAACTATATTTCCGCTCTTACTAAAAATATAGAAAAATATGCAAAATGTGCAGTCTGATGGGCCGAAGAAAAAATAAGAATAGCAACTTGGTCGGATTAACTGGGAATCCAAGATGGCGGCTAATTGCTGTCACGGGGAAAAAAATATTTTTTCAAAATTTTGAGTGGGGTATCAAGTGAAAGGTATTGAAGAGTAGATTACAAAAATATATAACACTTGTAGTAAGCGTTTAATTTTTCCCGCCATTTTGTCAAAAAACATCGACATTTAGCTTGTCCCCCCGCCTAAAACTATATTTCCGCTCTTACTAAAAATATAGAAAAATATGCAAAATGTGCAGTCTGATGGGCCGAAGAAAAAATAAGAATAGCAACTTGGTCGGATTAACTGGGAATCCAAGATGGCGGCTAATTGCTGTCACGGGGAAAAAAATATTTTTTCAAAATTTTGAGTGGGGTATCAAGTGAAAGGTATTGAAGAGTAGATTACAAAAATATATAACAATTGTGGAAAGCTTTAAATTTTCTACGCCATTTTGTCAAAAACATCAAAATTCCCCCCCCCCCCCAACTACTAATTTCATGTTTACAACACCAACGAAACCCTTTTTACGTGAGACTTCACGCACTACCAATTTTTTTTGATGGTATCGAAAAATATTGTTTAGGAAAGTGGTTCAGAAATTCAGAATAGCAAAAAACGTATAAATATTAAATATTAATTTATTTCATGACAAAAAAAAAAATACTTATAAATCAAATAATAAGCTAATGTAATAAATAAATAATAAAAAATATCATCACAAGTAATTAATAATTCTAATCTTAACATCTATTTAAAATCAACTGAGTTGAAAAATAAAATTAATGAAATTATCACTCAAATTTCGATTCTTTTTATAAATTCTTTTCTCTTTCTTTTCCTTTTGAACTTGATCAAGGGGAATATTGGCAGTGACCAGTATAATAATTTCCTTTAATTCTATCAAGCTATTATCCACTTCTTTCTTATCACACTTGTTTATTATAATAATGCAAAGAGAACTATTTTTTCTAGTTAGCTTATAACTTATTTTTAGAAAGCAAACTAAAATTTAATATTTCAGAAAATTAACTAAAATTTAATAATTCATAAAATAAATTAATATTTAATAATTATACGTTTTTTGCAATTCTGAACCACTTTTATAAATAATATCTTTGGATACCATCAAAATTGAGGGTAGTATACTCTTGGTCCTATTTTAAAGTTTTCACAACAAGAAAACTCTGTACACAAAATCAAAATAAATGTATCATTTTTAGAGGTTTAAGAACAAGCAGAATTTTTTTATGAAGACTAACTTTTTTATCGAAAACCAAAAATAAGAAAATTTTTCCTCTGGGATACTCAATTTTGGGACTGGGACTCACTGTGTATATATATATATATATATATATATATATTGCAAAGTTAAGTTCAGTAAAAGATTAAGAATGAATATTGAAATAAAAAAAAATAATTTAAACGGAAAGAAAGGAATGCTCACAGATATGATAACACTAATCCCGAAAGCAACAATAGTTCCACCGACGTTCAATATCACAGTCAAAGGAACGCCACTAAGAGCTTGTAAGAGCTCATACAAACTGAAACATGTAAGACAATTTTTGTGAGAACTTGTTACGTTAAATATTATTATGTTAATTGTCAAGATACATTTGAGGCGTTCCGAATACAAAGGGCGAACTCAACAAATGGTGATTTTGAGAAAAATTTAAATTAATGTTTTAAAGCATTGGGCGAACTCAACAAAAAAGCATGTCTGATAAGATTTAGGAATAAGAGAAGTGGGGGACTTGGGGAGTTAGATGTGGAGTTCGCCCTTCGTATCCGCCTAGTTATAGACGATTCAAACCTCTCCTACAAGTTTAAACCAGTAATTTTAAGTGGAATTAAAGGCGAACTCAACAAAAAACTTAACAGGCTAAATCTTAGACCCTAAACGATGGTAAGAAAAAAAAAAAAAAAATGTATGTTGAGTTCGCCCTTCGTATTCGGAACGCCTCATTTATAAATATAGAAATATTTTGATATCTCAACTAATCAACTCAAAAAGACAACGTTAAGGTCAGGGCCGTACCGAGGCTGTGGCGAAGGTGGCCTCTGCCAAGGGCGCAGGTTTGAGAAGGGCGCAAAATAGAGAAGAGGGAAAAATAGTACTTATTTAACAATGGCAAAATGAAAAATATTGTTAGAAATTAACGTTTTTAGGGTTAGGTTGGTAAAACCCAAAAAAGAAACCCTTAGTTTCGTTCCTCCGTCTGTCTGTCACTCTGTATGGCTCCAATAACTTTTAAATCAAAAGAGATAAAAACATGAAACGTTCCAGTAATAAAGATCGTTTTGAAGCGCACACAGGAAAAATATAGCAAACCCAAAATTATCAGCTGTTCAAATCCAAATGGCAAATAATTCATGTCACGCGAAAAAAGTAATTTTTTTAATAATTTTGAAAGGAGCAGGTACTAAATGAAAGGTATTGATGAGTAGGTTATAAAAAATATTACACTTGTGGACAATGTTAATTTTGCATGCCATTTTGTCTATAAAAAATTCCCCCCCCCCCCCCCTTATACTAACTAATTCCTTGTTTACAATACCAACGAAACCCTTTTTACGTGAGACCACGCAAAACCAATTTATTTATATTAACCATTTAATCTTGAACAGTAAAAAAAAGGAGTTATTATAGTGTAGCATGGAGTTAAATTTGAGTTTTTAGTAACTAAAAATGAAACATTTATTTAAAATTTAAGAGCTAGTATTGCTTAAAAATGTGTTTTACTGACGTTAAAATGTCTTAAATGTTTCGGGGGAGTCCCCGGACCCCCGGTAGAGCGCACTTTTACAGGTTAGCCATGTACGCAGGAGCACCCGAGTACGGCCCTGGTTAAGGTACCAAACTAAAAACATTTTGACAAAATGGCACGGAAAATTAAACACTTTCCACAAGTGTTATATATTTTTAGGGTTTCGTTGGTAAAACCAAAAATAACCCTTATAGTTTCGTTTATGTGTCTGTCTGTCTGTCACTCTATACGGTTCCAATAACTTTTGAATAACAAGAGATAACAACATGAAACTTTCCAATATTAAAGATCGTTTTGACGCGCACACAGGAAAACTATAGTGAACTCAAAATTATCAGCTGTTCAAATCCAAAATGGTGGATAACTCACGGCATGCAAATTTTTTTTTTTTTTTTTTTAAATTTTGAGTGGGGTATCACAAGAAAGGTATTGAAGAGTAGGTTACAAAAATATATAACTCTTGTGGAAAGCGTATAATTTTCCACGCCAATTTATCAAAAAACATTAAAATTTTGCGTGGTCCTCCCTAAAACTATATTTTCGCTGTTACTAAAAATATAAAAAAAAAATATGAAAAATGTGCGGTCTGATGGGCCAAAGAAAAAATAAGAATAGCAACTTGGTCGGATTAACTGGGAATCCAAGATGGCGGCTAATTGCTGTCACGGGAAAAACAATATATTTTTTATAATTTTGAGTGAGGTATCAAATGAAAGGTATCGAAGAGCAGATTACAAAAATATATAACACTTGTTGAAAGCGTTTAATTTTCTATGCCATTTTGTCAAGAAACATCAAAATCTCCCCCCCCCCCCCCCCCCCATTTACTAATTTCATGTTTACAACACCACGAAACTCTTTTTACATGAGGCTTCACGCACTACCAATTTATTGTAATGTAATCCTCAATACCTTTCATTTGATACCCTATTCAAAATTTTAAAAAAATATTTCTTTCGCATGATGTGAATTATCCGCCATATTGGATTGGAACAGCTGATAATTTTGAGTTCGCTATATTTTTCCTGTGTGCGCGTCAAAACAATCTTTAATACAGGAAAGTTTCATGTTTCTATCTGTTTTGATTTTAAAGTTATTGGAACCGTACAGAGTGACAGATAGACAGACAGACACAGGAACGAAACTATAAGGGTTTCATTTTTTGGTTTTACCAACGAAACCCTAAAACGATAGTTTTAGGATTACTGAGTTATAGCCTGGTAAAGATGGCGTTGTTCGTGCCGTTTCAGTGAAGACCGCCACTGGTACATATCGCCGACCTGCCCGCAAAGTTACTCCTTTACCGGTCTCTTAAGTTTCTTTTCAGTTTAGAAGATTTTTTTATTTTTTCATAGAAGTTTGTGATCCAGTTTTGGTCAATTATTGTTTGTTTTCCGCTCAACTATAAGCCATTTTTTAAAATTATATTTTTGTTCCACTTGTAAAGTCATAAGTGGTGCTGACTTGTATAATTTTCCTTTTCGATTTATTTTTTAATTGTGAATCACCGCTGTCTACATTTCCTGCCTTCATCATGTCTTCTGAAGTTTGTTTATTTTTTCTGAAGTTTCTTTCTTTTTCTGGAGGACATGCAAGGGGGCGGGTATGGACAAATTTATCTTATATCTGTTTTTATTCTATCTTTTCTTATAACCTATTTAAATTAAATAATATTCTATAAAAGTAAGTGTGTGAAGCTGGATGTTCCTCCTACTCAGCCCGGGTCTGGTGCGTGCTGCTATCTAGTGGAGAAATTGTGAAGCACGGCTCGGCTATGACTTGAGCATCTATACCTTCACCTTCACCCCTTCCGCTTCCAGACGTTGCCTGAGTCGGATCGTCTGCCGTACCGCAATTGTTAACCCGCTAAACCACCCGCTTTTAATACCCGCATAAATCTCATTATTCGTTTTAATTTATTATTTTATGTGTACAACCAACTACCGGCAGTTTCCAGCTCTTCCCTGACACCCGACACACCACTGCAGTATCAGGTTAGATCATTCTTACCCGCTTACTTATATCTTTTCTATCTTATTTTATCTTGTATCTATTTAAGAACCAATATACATATATTATATATCCTTACAGTCCACCCCCCTCTACGCCTAAATCTAAAGTTAATTTTATCCAGCAATAGTGGATACCTCTCTTGCCTCCTAAAGTCCTAGGAAAAGAAGGTCCAACGTGAATTATCCGCCATATTGGATTGGAACAGCTGATAATTTTGAGTTCGCTATATTTTTCCTGTGTGCGCGTCAAAACAATCTTTAATACAGGAAAGTTTCATGTTTCTATCTGTTTTGATTTAAAAGTTATTGGAACCGTACAGAGTGACAGATAGACAGACAGACACAGGAAAGAAACTATAAGGGTTTCATTTTTTGGTTTTACCAACGAAACCCTAAAACGATAGAGTGTAGATAGGGGCTCTTTTTGTTTGATACCCCCCCCCCCCCCCCCCCCCAAGAAAAAGGAACAATCTAGTAGGGGGTACCAAACTAAAAGAGGCGTAGAGAGGCGCCATAGAGAGCGTATAGAGGCGTCATAGAAAGGTATACATTTCCAAAGTGTAATTCTGTTCAATGGACAAATAGATGAGAGGGCGTTTTCCCAATGGTTGCAAGGTAAGTTACTTAAAATGTGAATTGTAATGTTTGTGAAAGTTTGTATGAGGTATTTTGTTTCTTAAAATTTGAACAAATTCATATTAAAATGAATGAAAATAACCTAGTGTCGCTGGCTTATAGCGAAGAGCGTCGCTGGAAGAGGGTAAGCTTACCCAAGAAGGCTGAATTATTTATGGCAAGGAATCACTGCATGGGAAGGAAAAGATGATTAGAAATAATGTTTTGTATAAGTATGTAAAACCCACTCATTATATATTATTAATTACTGACCCATTTCATTGGAAATTTAAGATAACCTGGGTATTTAAATTTGTTGGAGATAGTACTAACTGTACAACTTGGCAAGTCAGTACTATTTCCCACTCAGGTCTTCTCAAATTTGCAATGAAATAGGGGGGTACCAAACTAATTGAGTGCCGCAAGCTCAGATAATGACGTAAGTCCAGACTTCAAAGACTGATACTGAGAGAGACTTAAGGAGGATAGAAAGAGAGAGAGTGAAGGAGTTAAGCAACATAGAAGCCCGTTTTTCGGTACAAATTGGCCACTGAGACAGATGCAGGAAAAACTGACAGATTCAAGTCAAACAATCAAAAAGAACCTGACGAGTCCATGTGCCTTCGCCTGTCTAGTGGCGTACCGACTCCAGAGAAACTAAATGAGTCTCTTAATCTCGGTCAGTTAAGGGACTGGAGGCAGAAATTTGGAGGTTACCTCCAGCTGCAAGGCTTGAACGTTCAAGAAGCAGGTCGGGTAACTATATTATTGACATCGTTTTTGGACCAATCAATGACAGACGTGGTCAGGATAGTTCTCAAGATAAAAGAAATATCTAAAACAACCGCCAACACATTATTGGACCGAATCGTAGAGTACCTCAAAAAGAAGGAGAATGGACGGATTCCCCGTTGTCGGTTCTGAAGAAGGAAACAAGAAGAGGGCGAATCGTTTTTAAATTTTTACCGGGAAAAAGTAAAGCTATTTAAGCTGACAGAACCGTGCGAACATCGTCATGATTGATACATTACAGATAATCTTATTGAATCGATGAACGACACAAAATTAAGAAAGAAGTGTAGGATGTTGTCAGATACAGCTGAGTTAAGAGACTTGGTAAAGATTAGCTAACCAAATGTTTTAAACACCGTCAGAAATATACCCTTCGCATGGAGGCAAAAAGTAATGGAAGAATTGGATGAAATTACACATAAGAAAATCATTAAACCAGTAAAGGAAGAGACCAGTGATTTTGTAAGCCTGGTTACTTATGGTGGTAGTACAAAAACCTAATGGCAAGATAAGAATCTGTGTTGACTTTATAAACATGCCAAAAGACCAGTACACCCATTTAATTGTCCTTCGGATGGCGTTTCAAACATACCACCTAAATTAGAATACTTCTCTACAATAGACGCTGCAAGCGGATACTGGCAATTAGAATTAAATAAAGAGAGCCAACAATTAACCACATTTCTTACACCCTGGGGTAGATACACATTCTTAAGATCCCCAATGGGCCTCGTGCGTGCCGGAGACAAGTTTTGCATGTGAGGTGATTTTTTGAGGGAATTCGGAACGAAGAAAAAGTAGTTGACGATATTCTTGTTCATGAAAGTTCCTTTCAGAAGCATTACTCGAGAATAGTGGAAGTTTTAGAGCGGTGACGGTTAAAGAAGATTACACTAAACCCAGAAAAATTTGTATTTTCAGAAAAAGAATTTCAGTACGTCAGGTACATTGTCGGCAGAGAAAGAATTATAATTAAACATATATCATAACAACAATAAATCATTAATAATATCTAAATACAAGCGAGTATTGATTCCACCGGAAATTAATGAATTAAAAAAAATATATCGAACATGAGTGCCATAACAAATGGATAGATGTTATTGTTTCTTCAATAATAGGTTTTTTTTTTTGTTTTTTTTTTAAATTTATTGTATATTGCAACAAAAATTTGATTGTTATAAACAATAATGATAACATAGTTTATACAAGTGGCTTGACATTAACTGGTACAAGACAGCTGTCCAGTTACAGAGCTTATTGGCAGTGGAAATAATTAATTATTTTACATAGTTTTTTCAATAAAAGGAAAGGAAAAAGTGTTCAGAATGTTTTATGTTATGTATTTATTTATCAGTAAATTATGAATTACTTTTTTACTTTAATTATTGTATTAGTTGTTACTGTTATACACCTTCTTTGTTATGAAGAATGTATCACGAAGATTTTTTTCATATTTTGCTTCCGAGCTTACTTAAGGTAACGGTAACTATATGTGATCGTTCTCAAGAAAGAACATTTTTAAGGTATCCGATTTCAAAATTTCCACGACAGAAATCCGTTTCAGACATCAGGGAAAATTTATGGGTTTCATGTCTGTCTGTCGGTCTGTCATAACCAACATATCTTAACAACTAATCGTCCCATTTTATTGGAATTTGGATGGTAGGTCAAAATTAGCCCATTTTTGGTCCCATAAAAGTTTCAACGTTCTGCGCACATTTATTTCTCTTCCACATACGCACAAACATACATTTATTTACACCTATATTTTCAAAATTACTTATCCAGCCTACTGGTTGATGATAAGATATGGCATGATTGGGTTTGAAGTGACGCCTGATTTACTTACTGACTTACTAAAATTATAATTAAAATACTTGGTTCTACTACAACGGCACGACACAGAGCGGGTGCTCAAGGGGCCAATACCCCGGGTGACCCCTCCCGGGGGTTAGTTATTTAATTCAAGTCTCTTAGAATAGAACAGAAAATATTAACCTGATAATGGTTTGATGATGGTTTATGATTTGTTTATATCTTCTTCTCAAACATTGGAGAAACATCGCATCTCTGTAGAGGTCAAAAGAAGATATTGAGGATTTATAGTCTCGACCTTGCTCTGTGTTCCGGAACTCAGTCAACGTGTCTTCGTGCAGCGTTCTGAGGGAATCGATTAATATGGAGTACTCGTCTATAATCATGTTGCACATATACAGGAATGCAGGGATAGTAGTGACGCCCTGAGAAGTAAAACAGTTGACCGTCAACACTTGGTAAAGAAAAGCCGCTAGGAAACCTAAGATATTGTGTGTGTCGAACGGGAACCACAGTTCGACCGTCAGAACGAAGGCTCTCGAGTTGATAAAGTATTGGTATACAGGTTGACTGCTGATATAGAAGAACCAGCTAAACCATATGACTGGAGGCCAGTACTGGGTAATAAATAATCTTATGTTTTCTCTGGTTAAAGATTTCTCGCTTTTACGGTGTGTTCTATTACTTTCTAGTCTTAAAATAGTTTCATTGTATATCCTTCCATGTTCGCGATGAAATATCGAATGGGTTTGAACGGTAAGGCCGACAAACAATGCTAAGCTGAAATGAACCAAACTAATCACATTCGCAAAGTCAACGGGATTAAATAATAAAGTGCACGCTATCAAACAATACATTGTAAGTGGAGTCACAAATAAATATAAGTTGTAAGCTAAAAAGATAAAAATGTTGTCTGGATCGATTTTCATAAAGGAACCGGACGCGTACAAACAATAACCTAATTTAGTTTCCACGAAATCATACACCAAGTCTTCAGGGTGTTCTTCCTGGTGCACGTTTAAAAATTCGCCCACACGTTTGGACAAACGTTTCCTGAAATTTTCAAACATTTCGCACTGAATACTTATTGTTTACTTAGAATACTTGTTTACTTATAATGTTAACCGACAAATCCCTAGAACTAAACTATTGCTTATAAAGTATCTAAACTCTTCGATATTAATTAATTCTACATCAACCTCATGGCAGTTAAATGTAGTTAATTATATATTCCCCCTATGTTTTTATACACTTCTCAATCGTTATTATTCTATTAGCTATTAGCATTAAGAATTCAGAAACAATTTATTTATATAATTAGTTACAGTATTGATTCGATTTTTATCTCTGTTTTGTTGAATTTAGATCGACTTAAAAAGTCAACGTATTGGTGTATATATAATATATATGTATGTATGTGTGTATGTTCTTTATACAAATCTACAGCTTTAGTCCGATCTCGATGAAAATTTACACACTTGAAGGGAAAATTACTGTCTACATGAATTTTCGTATAAGTGAGAATGACGTGTAACACACATGTAAGAGACACTTTTTATGATTAAACGAGTAAATAGAAAGTTATAATTTGACGTTTTCATTTTCCACGGAGGGGTTGACCTATCGCCAGAAATATGAAGATTTATTATCTCATAAAATTATTATTTCATAAAATAAAGTTCATTATTTTTAAATATGTATTGATTTAT
Source organism: Gerris lacustris (assembly GCA_951217055.1). Taxonomy (NCBI): domain Eukaryota; kingdom Metazoa; phylum Arthropoda; class Insecta; order Hemiptera; family Gerridae; genus Gerris; species Gerris lacustris. The sequence goes on from OX578286.1 coordinate 12,247,416, forward strand.
AAATGAGTATTAATTTTTAGAGAACTTCTAAATCTATATGTATTAAAGTTAACGTATGTGTGCATGTTCTTTATATAAATCTACAGTTTTAGTCCGTTCTCGATGAAAATTTGCATATTTGATCTTCAAAGCAAGGGGAAAATCACTACGTGAAAGAGGTACATTTGTGCCAAATTTCAACTCGATCAGACCACTTTTAGAATGTTTACCATTGTTTTCAAGTTTTGCTGACTCAACAAACTTGGATCAACAAAGATGGCGGAAAATGTTGATTTCTCCTGGCAGCACAACTTAGTGTAACGACTGATTTTTGTACCAAGTTTCAAATCTTTAGCTTACAAACTGTGGGAGTTATGCGTGACACAGACAGACGCAGTTACAAACAGACTGACATCCAGCTAAAACCACTCAATCGTCTTAAAAACACCCAAACGGATAATTCCGTTGAAATATCGGTTTCGAATTTTTTGGGTGAAAACAATACTTTCCCTTTATACCTTAATAAAAAAGAATTTTCTTAGTTTTGGGAGCATATTTTACACAAAAATGTAAATTTTTTCATCCACTAAAGCAGTACCGGAACGGCGTTCCTGCTCCAGGACACCCCTGGATGGTAGGTCATTATTAGCCCTTTGTTGGTCTCATATAAGTTACAATATTCTGTGTCAATTTCCACATGCGTATTATGGTGTAATGCATTTCTTGACACCCATACAACCTCTAGACGTTCGAGACAGGATAACATTTGGCGGGTAGACCACCCCAAATACAAACTCTACTACACTGTACTCTCCCAATACCAATACAACCTAACATACTGTGATACAGTAACATAAGTCAACTCAGTCATAAGTTAACTCATAAATAAATTCTGTATTGATGTTTATATTAGCTTCCATCGTACATATTTAGATTGTTAGTCCCCTATGTTGTTTTAGAATAAAAATGACTTTGATTAAATAACTTCAGCAATGTAATACCCTGTTTGCACACTCCAATAAGCAATAAGCTACACAATTTGTCTGAGTGAGAGACTCCAAGGGATGTGAACGGTTGGGATAGGAACTGTTCCAACATCAGACATTACGTCAATAAGTTGTTGGCTCGTCATTACGCTATTCCCTGCATCGTTTCTTCGCGTCCGACTCATCAGGGGCATGACGATGCCCACCCAATTTATTGCTATGAGAACACGCTCGTCTCTGATAAGCCCTATAGCTGATGTTCTTGATCTGGAAGAGGTCCAATGTTAGGTAGGCATCGTCGGGCCCCTGATGAGTCGGACGTGACAAAACGGTGCAGGACATGGTGATATGCCGAGCCAATATCTTATAGACGTAATGTCTGATGTTGGAACAATTCCTATGTGCCACTCTTGCGTGGCACATTCCTTGGTGTCTCTCACTCACACAAGTTGTGTAGCTTATTGACTAAATAACTATTAAGAAAAAGGGAATAGTCCAATGTACTTTGGGACAAAGGAACATCCCACTTCTGTTTAGTAAGGGAGTAACAGTCTAAAGAAGAGCATTTTTTTTAAATCCACAATTTCACGATTTAAATAATTAGTTAGAATATAAAGGTAAAAAAAAAGTTATTAAACACCTCCCCCTTTTAAACACGTACCGTCTTAGGTCTGAAAAATGAGAATCCTAAGGTTGATTAGCAATTCATGATTAATAAGGGGGGGAGGGTTACATTTGACCTTCGATACTTTTCACAAACTCTACACGAGTCTATTATATATTTATATACCTTTATTACAATATTAAAATCACAGGTTTTACTTACAGCTTTAGTTTCTTTATGTCAATAGGCATTTGGCGAAGCTATACTATAAATGCCAATTGAAGTTGCCATGGTCTTATTTATTTTATTTTATAATAAATAATATAAACATTTCTGCTAATATTAAGTAGCTTACACTTACACATTTTATAATTAATTTATAATTATTTATTAACGGTATTACATTGCTGATATGTTTTGCCAGCCAAGCAATGATTATAAATGATGATTAAGGCCTGTTTCACACGAGGCACCTTAAGCAGCCCCTATACGATCAAGCCGCTTGATCAAAACATCGCGTCAAGCTGATTGACACGAGCTTCAAGCCGCCTTGGGGCGCATCAAGCATCCCATTAATCTTTTCATCATCACTCATTTGTAGCGGAGTTTTCGACTAGTGAACTGCTCCTCCTGGACTGTAGTGAATCAGTATTGTGTAGATTCCATGGTTTCGAATCAGGATTTGGGGTGTCGAGCAGGTGATTGACGGAATGCTTGATCAAAATTGCTCTAGACTATCAAGCGCTCCGTCAAGCCGCTTGACTCATTCAAACTTTCCATCAATATCCATCAAGGCTTGACTCAAGCATCAAACGGGTTCCTAGACTATTAATCATGATTGACACCATTGCTTGACGCAATGTTTTGATCAAGCTCTTGATCGTGTAGGGGCTGCTTTAGTTGATTCAACTATTTCACTGGCGGTTGAGAAGGAGTGTAGCCGGGTAAAAAGTGTTAAGCAATCGCCCGAACCCATTCACACGCAGTCAACTCGACCGCCTAGGTGACTAGAGGCCAGGCACATGTGCCGCTCACGTTCTCATCCCCACCGGTTGATTCAACTAAAAAGACACTACAAGGCATTAGGCCCTTCACCAGTCAACTTAGTTGAGTCAACTGTGACACTTGTTTCATGTTTCATATGAATTCTACTTTCTCTTCCAATAAAATTGAAGAATTTATCCTCGTGGCTTAGTAGTTTCAGATATAGTTGTGAGAAAGCGCACATTTCCCGATTCTCTAACAAAGGATAAACCTACATTCTTCGACTTGATTTCCTCCATTTTTGGGTTTCGTAGATCATACTTGAAACCCTGAAGCCGAGGGTGATGTGTCTGTCTGTCCGTCGTTCATTGGTTCATATCCCCAGAACCGTTCACGCTATAGAGATGTGAAATTTAAAATATTAGCGTAACTTTTTTTTTTAAAAAAAAAGAAGGGGGGGCATTTTTTGGAACCTGGAGCTTTTTTCCATAGCCTGACCTCTTCTCCGGCTCGGAGGCTAACTTATTCATTCGTCAGAAAAATTCCATTTTGCTGCCTAGTTACATAAATAACTATTATCTACTCACGACAGCAAAATTAATCATTGTTGAACTGTTTTCAATGTGCAAAATGTCATTTTTCTTGATTCTTTTGTCAGAAAAATTGTCAGCAAAATAACAAACAGGCAGCAAAAGTTTAGGAAAAGGTTACTACATCGCAGGTAACTCTCCCACATTGATTATTTTTATATATTTAACCGTAATATTCTGCTAAAAATGTATCTTTTTAAAAAAAATACCTTTAAAAATTATAATAATTAAACAAATTTTATTATTTTACAGAGATTATTAAAAATAAATCGCTAAAAATTGAGATAAAAATCAGTTGTTAATAAAAAAAAGTGGCAACACTGAATTTGTTTTGCCTTTGTTTTGTTTTAACTTAATGAACTTTCCTTTTTTTCCAACTTTCATTTTTAAATCTTTTATCTATTAAAAAAGGAATATAATAATTAGTGTAATTTTTCTGCCGTTTGTAGATAAAATATTGTCTGTAACTATGGAGCAAAGAAAACATTCCTGACTCGTTTAAAGATTACCTTCTTCGGTTACACTTAAGAAGTAAGCAGGTAATTAACATGATCTTACCTCGGCTTAGCCACGTCATTCAAAATTCAATTTTTGTTGAAACGTTACTTCTGTGAAAAGTTTTTAGGCCAAGTAGGTCAAATTGGCCTGGCTCAGACGTTAAAAGGAGGGAGAAGCAGAATAGTTTCTACTTCTCTTTCAATTACGCACTCTACACGCATGCGCTGTGTGTATCACAGTAAGTCTAACTTTAGTTCTATGTTTAGTTATTCCTTTGTTTCTATTTTTATACTGTACATCAGTATTACGTAGGATAGGGAAGCATGACATACTTGTTTTTGTTTTTCTTTATATTAGCTAAACACGTTTAATATGTATTTATTATTTATTAGTTAACAATTTCCATTGTGTGATAAATAAAAAGTTAAAAAAAAACAAGTACAGAAAAAGTGCGAGCCTTTAGAGAACAATAAGAAAAATTAATAAATAAATAAACCAAACAGATCAATGTTTCTAGAACCAAAGATGTTTCACTTCCAACGCGAGAGTCTCACGCATATTTTTTGTTAATAAGCTAGAATAATAAAATATTAACTCAAAAATTTAATTAAATGAAAGGTGGGTGCTATAATAGAAATAGTGGTTATGTCAAGTAAAATAAAATAACATCTACAATTATAATAAGATAATATATGAATAGTATCTAACGCTATATTAGATTAGGGGATACAGGAGTAATAGTATTCAAGGGGTAAAGGTGGTCACTATATAATTTCTCGTTAAGTTGGTAACGCTGGTTGGATCTAATTGATGTTGACACCGCGCGCTTCTCTCAGTATGAACTTCACCAAAGCTCACCATCTTGTTGGTTTTTATTTGGATGATAAGCGAGATAGATTGTTTTTACGTTGTTTGATGTAAGAAAAGCCATAGTTCAGTTCAAAATGAATCGCCTGTTTCACTGCTTCTGCTGACATACTAATGATCACACAGTATCAAGGTAAGCCCTACTTATTGATATGTCAGTTAGTTATTTTTATTATTGATTGTCATTTTTGTCAAATGAGTTTAATGAATATAAAATGGTTTATGAATTGTGTTACATTTAATACATTATATCAATAAGACTTTTCAAATGGCGACGAGGAAGAAGACGAACAGCTTGAAGATGCAGCTAGAGATAGTAAGTAACCAAATGTTACGGATTTATGATTTTGTAAATAGTAAAGAGGATGTGACTAGTGTGGAAATTATGGTGCGGGAGTCACATCTGGAGCAATTATGGGAAAAATTGACGAAAACTCAAGATGAAATTATGAAAGTATGCGATTGGAAGGAAGAGGAGCAGAACTGTATTGACGCAGAAAATGTTTATTTTAAAACGAAAGAATTGATTATAAAAATAAAAAAAAAACCAAGAGGATAAAAATAAACAAGAGGGTGACAAAAAAATGTATAATACTACGTCAAATTTAAATATTGTGTTTGTGCCCTATCAAGAAGGAGAAACAGTGACTAACTTTATTAATAGATTAGAAAGTTTTTTAAAATGGAAGGGACAAACGGGAAATGATGTTAAGCAGTTGACTCTGTTGAACGCACTGACCCCTAAACTATCAAATATCAAAAGATATTTGATCTCTGTGCGCCAGAGGACCCTAGGGATAAAAGGTATGAAGAATTAATAGAAATCTTAAAAGAAAACCTTGATCCTAGACCAAGCGTATGGGCACAGAGACATGCAGTAGTATCGCGAGTGCAAGATACCGACGAGTCAGTTAATGAGTATGCCAGCCAGTTACGGAAAGCGGCATCCTCATGTAAACTAAACTGTGCTTGCAAAAAATCGGTGGTTGAGCTTTTCCTTACATTACAATTTATACGAGGCGTGAAGGATAGAGAAATACGGACCAAATTATTACAATTAAAAGAAGAAATCAGTTTTAATGAAGTCGTAAACACAGCGAGTGTAATGGAACTGGCGAAGAAAGAAAGTGTTCAAATGGACCCAAAAATAGAAACACGATCAACACTGCAAATTAAAAAGAAAGGGATAGCAAAGCCTGAGCTAAGAACGACCGTACAAGAACAGGAAGCACCGAGAAGATCAAACATAAAGGAATATTTTGAAGGTCTGAAAGGAAAATGTTATCGGTGCTCCAGTAGCCAGCACCGGGCTGATAAGTGCCTTCATCGAAAGGAAACATGCCGATTCTGTTTGAAAAAAGGTCACATAGAGATAGCTTGTTGTTTGAAGAAGGCAAAAGAAACTAAAAGGGTACACCAGAATGAACAAGTAGACAGTGAAGAAGAGGGCCCATATGAGATCAACACTATTTCAGGTAGAGTATCAGATAGGTTTTTACTAGATATAGATATAGAGGGAAAGGCAATGACTATGGAGCTAGATACGGGGGCTGCTTTAAGTACTGTTTCCTTAACAGACTGGAAAAAATTACGGACCAACAAAATACTACATGACACTAAAGTAGAACTAAAAACGTACACAGGCGAAAAAATAAAACCGACGGGGGTAGCGTTAGTTAACTGGGAATATAAGGGACAAAATTGCATAAGTAAGTTGTATGTGATAGATGGGAAGGTAGATCCAATTTTCGGAAGAGAATGGATAAGAGAGGTTAAGCTGGACTGGGGGGAAATAAGAGTAATAGGGACAGCACAGACAGCTACTACAGACCTTGACAAACTTTTAAGAAATTATAAGGAAATTTTTGAGAAAAAAATAGGGGAAATACCAAATATTAAAGGACATTATTATTTAAAAGAGGGTGCTAAACCAGTATACTTTAAACCAAGGCCGGTACCAACTATACATCTATGAAAAAATATATACAGTCAATAAAACAATTTATAGAACACAATATGCAGCCTGCAAATCAACTGAATTGACAACAATATTAAATATAAATTAGTAAGTAGAGCTATGTCATAATTACAACTGAACAATAAAAAATAAAAAGAATAAATAATCGGCAAGATTACAACATTTTGCACTAATATCTACAATAAAAATAATAAGAACAAGACGATAAGAATATATATATATATACATACATACATATATATACATATATACATATATATATATATACATACATACATATATACACACATACACACACACACATACATACATATATATATATATATAAATAATAACATTTAGATAAATAACAAACAGCTAAAAATTAATAAATTAAGGTAACTAAAAATGTCATTCAACTACAGATCACAGACGTTGGGAAACAAAGAAAGGACGTGGCGAAGGTGGGAGATGGTTTCAACATTAGAAGAGGATATAGGAAGGGTATTAACAGTGGACACACAACGGACTAAAGGACTTAGGTCGGACAATTCACGAATGTAAAGGAATCTACCAGCGCGACGATCTGGAGGAAGGACTATTATCTGTTCATGGACTTGGTCACAGAGGGATTTATTGCATAGACACTTTAGAAGAAATAACGCTTCGAAAGCAGATCGCCTTCGATATAGAGGTTCGAGGAGTAAACGCTGGCACATGGAAAAATAAGAATAATAAACTTTTTTATAAAAATAACGAAAATAACAAAAACGAATAAAACGGCGCTGGACTTTTTCAATGAGAGAGGACTTTGTCTGGTTTAGGTTATTCCAGACGGGCACAGCATATTCAACACAAGGACGGACAATAGATTTATATAAAGAAACAAAACAATCAAGAGACAAACCACGACAGATATTGGAAACGAGGCCGAGGAGTTTAGAGGCTTTGGAGGATATATATTTGGTATGGTCTGAAAAGGTGAGTTTACTGTCAAGGAGGATTCCAAGATCACGAGTCGACAGTACTTTAGACAGGGGCACACTATTTAGAGTGTAGGAAAAACAGATAGCAGATTTTGAACGGGTAAAGGAAATATAACATGTTTTCATAATGTGGATTTGCATATTATTATTAACAGCCCAAGTAGCTATAAGATTAATGTCAGCTTGGAGAATAGAACAAGACGAAGGAGAGGTGATGGTCCTATGAACTCGGAGATCGTCAGCAAAGAGGAGAACATGGGAGGAGATGTTGCGACTGAGATCATTAATAAAGATATTAAATAAAAGTGGACCAAGGATAGAACCTTGATGTACACCAGAGGATGCAATATAGGAACGGGAAAATTTATGATTAATGCGAACTGTACAGGCACGGTTAGAGAGATAGGAACAGAACCAGGTTATTAAAGCGGGGTGGAAGTTTAGGGCTTCTAATTTAGATAATAGAATGCCGTGGTCAACTCTGTCAAAAGCTTTGACGAAATCAAAGTAGACAGCGTCGACTTGCTGACCTTGAGCGACCATAGGACCGACGTTAGAGAGAAAAGATACTAGGTTAGTTATCGTAGATCGGTTGGGGCGGAATCCATGTTGATGAGGAGTAAGCATTGGATTGACCTGAGGAATGAGGTGGGAATGAATTACACGCTCAAATACTTTAGAAAACACATTACAGATAGAGATGGGTCGGTAGTTGGAAATGCAAGATAAAGGTCCATTCTTATGGATCGGAACAATAAGAGCAGAGTTCCAGAGGGAAGGATATATACCACTGACCAGGCTTTTGTTAAAGATGGAGGCAAGCAATGGGGAAATAATAGAGGAGATACCTTTCACAATGAAAGAAGGAATTTGATCTGAGCCAGAACTTTTAGTGGCTTTGAGGCTCTTAATGGCCTCAAGAACCATGTCATTAGAAACAGAAGGGGGAAGGATAAGGTTATCATTGTTGGGAGGTAGAAAAGCCATATTAACTGGTACATAATTAGAGGATTTGACAACTACAGAACTAAAATGATCTGCAAAGAGATTGCTTTTAGACTCAGAGTCGGATATATTAATATCATTCAAGATCAAATCAGGGACTATATGGCAATCAGCACCACGAGCCTTATTGATGTGTTGCCAAAACAATTTGGGGTCGGACTTAAGGGACATTTCTATCTTGCGGTCGTAAGCTAATTTATCAATGGAAAACTGTTTTTTGCATAGGCGGCGGTAAATGGAATGATAGTTCGTGTAAATTGTATAGTTGTATTTTAAAGATTTTCTAGCAAAGTAATTTTTTTTAGTAATGAAGTGTTTTAGCTGAGCAGAGTACCAATTTGGGAATTTGTGAGGTTTGTAAGATTTTGTGGGAATATATTTGCGAATTGCTTTAGAGATAGTATCAGTGAGGTATTGGACGCAGTTATTAACATTATCGGAAACGATGCACGGAGACCAGTCAACTGATGCGATATGACGAAATAGTCCTAAATAGTCACCGGAAGCGTAATTAGTAAAAGAAGTGAGAGGTTGAGAAACATGATGACTATGGAGAGAAGGAATATTAATAGAAAGGCTAGGGTGATACTGGTCCTCAGCTACATAACAGTCATTTAGCCTATAAACTTTGAGAGAGCTGAGGTTCGAGAGGATAAGATCTAACAGTTTTCCATAAGAGTTAGTGATTGTATTAAAATTACTAAGGTTTAAAGAATGACATATATTACTAATAGCTTCAGCTCGATCAGATTTATTACCAACAAGACCACTTAGGCTCTTCAGGCGAACCCAGTCTATATTGGGGCAGTTAAAATCGCCCAACATTATTAGGCTGCAGCCTAAAGGAAGAGAATTTATAGCGGTCTCAAAGAAAGATTCAATTGATTCATTCTTTAGATGGTCTGGAAGATATAATGTAACAATGTGTATTGGCTTGCAGTTTGGTAGTTTAAGTTCCACCCAAACACATTCAAGTTCCAATTCAAGGTCCGTCCGCCGACGATATAGTAAGTTATTAGAAATACCTAGACACACACCTCCTCCTCGGTTTAGTCCCACTATATCATTTCGACGATCTGACCTCTCAACTGCGAATTTATCCGGAAAATAGGAAGACGAAGGATGTGACGGGGTGAGCCAAGTCTCAGTTAGGGCAATTATATCCGCAGTGCTTGTACAAGCAGATGCATAAAATTCAGTTATTTTGGTACGAAGACCACGAACGTTTTGATAGTGGATGACAATACCCATTAACTATTCGACCTGCTCGGCCTCCGCCGGAAGATTAGTTTTACAGATTTGGGACGGATTTAAACGTCCGCGGAACCGTTTAATTAAACAACCTTCAGGCCAAGAGTCAGCACTAAGGATTTTTTCGCAGTACTCATCAGGAATGGAAAGATGGAAAGAAGCATAAGAGTTGGACCGAGTCGTAAGTTTTGAGATTATTGCATCAGTAACACTTAGATCATCATGAAGAAAGGCCTTAATTTGGTCTGTGAGAACGGAAGAGTCAAGCCGCGACACAAATATTTGGGCACGACGCTTAGCAACTGCAAGTTTAGAGGTCTTATTGTGACCAACTACAATGGAATCAGAGCGCGAAACATTTGCACGACGGCGGCGTAAAACTTGCACTTTTTGATAACCCTCGTCATCAATAAACGGGGAATTAAAATTATTGTTGTTATTAATATTATTCTGGTGCATGGTAGAGCGAGAAGGGTGTGCGCTCGATAGCTCCGCGGCACGTTGGGGAGTAGACATTCCCTTCGAACCCGAGGCCACGGAAGAAGTCGGGTGGGGGCGAGCGTAGGAGGGGCACGGCACGCTATCAAGGACAACCAGAGGCTCGTCAGTGGAGGGGTCGCCGTTGACACAGCGCGATCCAGCAGTATGATGAGGTATATCGTTTGCTAGGGACGAAACAACTCGTGCATAATTACGTATTGGCTGGGATGTGAGGCTCTTATTCAGCGATTCTCTTAGAAATAAATTGTCTTTGGATAGTGCGATGATTTGCTTTTCGAGAGATTCGATTTTACACGACATGCCGCGAACAACGTCCATGATAGAGGCTGTGTTGTGTAGAACCTGTTCCAGCATTTCATCGTATACAGATACAGAGGGCTTCGTTGACGATTTATTTTTAAATTCAGGGGACTTATTAACGCAAGAAGGCATTACAGGTAAATGAGGCTCACCTGATTTGAGTGGTGAGGCGGGAGAGTCATCACGGTGTCGGATACAACTAGCACATTTATATGAATTCACTATAGAATCAAAGTCTTGGTCTTTAATATTTAAACAGTTCGCATGCGCACTACGTTTACAAATATTACATGACAAGCTATTTTGCGTAGGGTGAATACCCTTATTACAGGAGAAACAATTTGAAGTAGGTTTCTGGTTACTCCTAGTGGAGCGACCTTGAGCGATCATAGTTATAAAACCAAATGGAACACTGAGACTCTGCGCGGACTACAAGGTAACAGTTAACAAGATGATTAAAGACGAACCGTATCCTATTCCTAAAATAGAAGATATATATGCCTCAATGCATGGATCAAAGTATTTCTGCACGCTCGATATTAGCAATGCCTACCTACACATGCTGATGGATGAAGATAGTGCCATGATACAAACATTAAGCACGCATCGAGGTCTTTATAAGGTGAACAGGTTAATGTTTGGAGTAAGAACAGCACCACAACTGTGGAATAGATTAATGGATAGGCTCTTACAGGGAATAACAGGAGTAAGTTTTTTTTTTGACGACATTATTGTGCATGGGGCTTCAAAAGAACAAGTGTTACAGAGATTAGAATTAGTTTTTCGGCAATTAAAAGCATATAATTTAAAATTAAACAAGGATAAGTGTAATTTTTTTGAAACATCCATAAAATATTTAGGCCACATTATTGACGAGACAGGAATACAAACTTCACCAGACAAAGTAAAGGGAATTACGAAGGCAAAAAGACCAGAAAATATTGGAGAACTGAGGACGTTTCTTGGGCTGGCAAACTATTATAACAGGTTTATCCCAAATTTAGCTACAATTCTACATCCTTTAAATAGATTATTACAAATGAATGTTAAATTTGAATGGACAGATATTACTGAGAAAAGTTTTAAACGGGTGAAAGAGGAGATAATAAGTAAGAGAGTATTAGTGCACTACGATCCAAGTAAAACCTTGATTTTAGCTACTGATGCCTCACCAGTAGGCCTAGGAGCAGTACTGTCCATAAGAAATGAAGAAGGAATTGAGAAACCGGTCGCATTTGCCTCGAGGTCACTCACAAAAAGCGAAATAAATTACAGCCAGATAGATAAAGAAGCCTTAGGTATATATTGGGGGCTCAAAAAGTTCTTTACTTACTGCTATGGACGGAAATTCATTATACAGACGGACCACAAACCTCTAATTGCAATTTTAGGACCACATACTGCATTACCTCCACTTTCAGCGACTAGACTAATACATTACGCACTATTTCTGTCTGGGTTCAATTATGAAATAGAATATAAAAGTTCAAAAAATCATAAACATGCGGACTTTCTGTCCAGGTTCCCTGTAGAAAAGCCGAGAAAGGAGGAAGCAAAAGATGAGGCAGAACAGTTTCAAATAAAACAGTTGGAAATCCTACCCGTGACCGCAGACAAAATTAGACAGGAAACAGAAAAAGAAGAGGAATTGATCAAAATTAAAGCAGCATTACAACAAGGTGAAAGTGTACGGAACCTAGGGTTGAATGATGGTGAAATTACGATACAGGACGGGTGCATAATGAGAGGGAGCAGAGTTGTAATACCGAGAAAGCTTCAAAAATGTGTACTGAAAGAACTGCATCTAGGACATCTAGGAATGGTTAAAATGAAACAGCTGGCGAGGAGATTTTGCTATTGGAGAGGCATTGACAAGGACATCGAGGATATAGTTAAAACATGTAGGCAGTGCTGTGAAAAGAAAAATAATCCTGCCAAAGAATGTGATCATCCATGGCTACCACCATCAGGGCCATGGCAAAGAATTCATATATATTTTGCGGGGCCGGAAGCCGGGAAATATTACTTCATTATCGTAGACGCCGACACAAAGTGGATAGAGGTTTTCCCGACAAAAGTGACAACAGCCCAATGGTGCATGACTAAATTAAGACATCTTTTTAGCATATTTGGATTGCCCTACATGCTTGTGTCAGACAACGGCCCTCAGTTTACGGCAAAAATATTTAAGGATTTCCTCCAAAACAACGGAATATGTCAGCGGACGATAGCACCTTACCATCCTAAGTCAAATGGGGCCGCAGAAAGAGCGGTTCAAACAGTAAAAAAATTGCTGAAAACAATGGAGACAGGAACTGTAGAAGAAAAATTGGAAACAATTTTAACGCAACTTAGAAATGCACCCTCAGCAACCACAGGAGAAACACCCTATAGTCGAATGTTCGGGCGAGAAATAAGAACGACCTTAAGTTTAATGAGACCGGAACCTAAAGTAATAAATACGGAGAGGGAAAAGAAAGAGGGTAATCGGAAGTTTGAGATAGGAGATAGAGTGCAGGTTAGGGAGTACGGGAAAAGAAATAAATGGACATATGGAATAGTTGTTGGAAAAATTGGAACGGTCATGTATAAAGTAAAGAAAGATAATGAGGAGCTGTGTAAGAAACATGTGGACCAGATAAGACCCACCATGCTTGGGGGGGAGATCTGATATGTCAGTTAGTTATTTTTATTATTGATTGTCATTTTTGTCAAATGAGTTTAATGAATATAAAATGGTTTATGAATTGTGTTACATTTAATACATTATATCAATAAGACTTTTCACTTATGTACCAGATATAGTTGTTTATTAAGGACTTTTCAGCACAGGATTTCTTTTTTACTTTCTCATATAAAGAGAAAATATTGTGATAGCGTAAAAATACGTTTGGAGGTCCCTGATTATTTTTAAAAAAAATGTGATTCCAATAAAATGTCTGTCTGTTGTTTATCTGTCGTCTGTCGTCTGTGCAGCCACGTGAAGCCAAAACTACTAGGCCGATTTTGACAAAATTTGGCATACATATTTAGAAAAATCATCATATCCTGAGACGAAATCGAGAAATCTATTTTATCTTCAATTATGGGGGCGCTATCCCCCCAAAAAACTCGGATATACGTGAAAAAAAAAATTTCTCGAAATAGTCCAGGAGATAGCGCGCAAAAAAGTGTGTGACTAACATCAAGCTAGAATTTAATATAAGTTAATCTTTTGGTGCCTTTTAAGAATATGTGGTCGGCTAAGTTCGTCTGCGGGACATAGCTTGGCAATAGGCATTTGAAAATCACAAGCCGGTGGAGAACGTGATTTTCAGTACAAAATTAGTTAGTAGACTGAAAATCAAGTTGATACTAGTTTGACTTAAATTCGTTAATAATCTTTCTAAGTTTATGGTTTTTATGATAATAATAAAAAAATTTAAGTTATTTTTAAGTAATAAGTTTCAGATTTCTCGGTTGTCAAAGAGTTGGATAAATTGATTAAAAACTTAGTACCTCAAAAACAATTAATGCTAAATCTAAGTTACAACATTATATTGCATTGCTTTTGCCGCTTAAATTGCATATAAACAATCACTATGCCAGCAACTAAATAGTGATACAATGATTATATTGCATTGCTTTTGCCGCTTAAATTGCATATAAACAATCACTATGCAAGCAACTAAATAGTGATAAAATGATTATATTGCATTGCTTTTACCTTTACTGACATTGTGCAAAATCACTTTACAAGCAACTAAATAGTGATAAAATGATTATATTGCATTGCTTTTACCTTTACTGACATTGTGCGAAATCACTTTACAAGCAACTAAATAGTGATAAAATTATTATATTGCATTGCTTTTACCTTTACTGACATTGTGCAAAATCACTTTACAAGCAACTAAATAGTGATAAAATTATTATATTGCATTGCTTTTACCTTTACTAACATTGTGCAAAATCACTTTACAAGCAACTAAATAGTGATAAAATTATTATATTGCATTGCTTTTACCTTTACTGACATTGTGCAAAATCACTTTACAAGCAACTAAATAGTGATACAATTATTATATTGCATTGCTTTTACCTTTACTGACATTGTGCAAAATCACTTTACAAGCAACTAAATAGTGATAAAATTATTATATTGCATTGCTTTTACCTTTACTGACATTGTGCAAAATCACTTTACAAGCAACTAAATAGTGATAAAATTATTATATTGCATTGCTTTTACCTTTACTAACATTGTGCAAAATCACTTTACAAGCAACTAAATAGTGATAAAATTATTATATTGCATTGCTTTTACCTTTACTGACATTGTGCAAAATCACTTTACAAGCAACTAAATAGTGATACAATTATTATATTGCATTGCTTTTACCTTTACTGACATTGTGCAAAATCACTTTACAAGCAACTAAATAGTGATAAAATTATTATATTGCATTGCTTTTACCTTTACTGACATTGTGCAAAATCACTTTACAAGCAACTAAATAGTGATAAAATTATTATATTGCATTGCTGTAACCTTTACTGACATTGTGCAAAATCACTTTACAAGCAACTAAATAGTGATACAATGAATATATTGTATTGCTGTATTGCAGAGTTAGATGACCAGGTTAGTGTCGGAACGCTAACACGACGTTTATAAATGAATAAGCTGCCTTAATCGTCTAAAACAAACAACAAAAAAACAATATATCATATATTTAGTAATTAAAAACAGTTTTTTCTTTTATTTAGATAAAAATAACTACAATTTTAAGTTTTTGGTAGTTTTCATACTACGGAAAGTTTAAATAATTTAAATCAAATTATAATTATTATTTACTACGGGAAACAGACAGTGAAAAATACACTCCCGCGCCGGGATTTGAACCCGGGTCAGGGAATATTAACAACCAGTAGTCCTTTAGATTAGGATTAGAGGATCCGTGTCCGAGGTGGGTGGACTACCTGGGTCGAGAGATAGGATTTACCCGGCGCACTTCGACCGTACCCTTCAAAAAGGGGCTGGCGCACTTCCCCCGTGACCCGACCTTTCCCGGCGCACTTGGTGTACAGCCGGTTTGCCCTAGCTCTTAATCCGATTGCAAACCCTTCACACCTGCAACTCTCCTTGAATTCCACGAATTTCCCCACCCTACCTTATGTCCTAAACCCTTGCCACCTTTACCTTCTTGTCAGTCTAGAAATATAAGTCACTGAAGATAGCCGTCATACTTAGTATTTGTTTTATTTTTATAAACTTTTATATATTAGTATTTAAGAGGCTGAAACCGGTCTGATTTGTTTTAAATTAAAAATTTATATTCTACAAGTGCAGTGTTATATTTCAACAAATGATATAAACGACTCATTATGTTTGATTACCACAAAATCTCAGTCAATATAACAAACTTTTTAAATCAGTCATCTTTTAAGTTATCGTCATCGGTCGATTTTGTGACGGTGGTTTTTTCGGATTCACTCCCGGGCTCCAGACGCTGTAACGTGCCATAAGGAACTTCGTTCCAAAGTAACGACAAACTTCCTAAGAAATACTTCATACAAGAAGAAAGACTGATCTTATCTAAAAAAGTTTTACAACCAAGCACCCGAGTCGTACGAATTAAGAGTATACATATGTACGATCTGGAGGTAGTACACCTTTACCTCCAGCGTACGCTTACCCTGAAGGGTAAGGTTGATACCTACAGTTGCGTATGTGTTGAAGTTTGGTTTAATAGTAAAGTAAGCTGAAGTGAGTGATGGAGGTCGTAGAGTCCTGGCCAACATGATCCTGAGAGATCTCTTCATGTCTTCAGGCCAATCGTACCAGTTAGTGAAGTATAGCTCCTCTCTCACATTCTCTCCCTGATAAATATTAATAGCATACAATCAATATAATATATTTTGTTGCTGGCATATATTTCGTATATAAACATGAAAACATTGGATGAAGTAAACAGAAGAATCCAGACAGGGAACAGTACTTCTTCACTGTACATCATTTCTAATTAAAACTATATAATCTCCTGGCAAACTAACATGAAACCAGGTAATACAGAGGAACAATAAAATAGTGAAATTTATTTAAATATTTTACCAAATCAGTTAGTCGTTGGCCAAGGTAACATATGATTGCTCCGTTAAACAAATTCATTGTAACTACAGTAGTGAAGATAACTTTGAATAAATAATCACCAAAACCCTGAAGAATAGTAAATCACACACACATTCAGATATATATATATATATATATATATATATATATATATATATATATATATATATATATATATATATATATATATATATATATAAATGAATAAATTCTTGACCGTAAATATAAACAGAAATAATTAGTAGTTTTGACTGAGATTTTGTGGTACCACTTCATAATTATGACTAGAGAGGTTGGTAGAAAGTTACACTTCTTACACTTACACTTACAATGTGGAGTCTACAAACTGATATGCGCGACCTGTAAAGGTGTATACGTAGGACAATCCGGTAGGAAAATAGGTACACGCATTGCAGAGCACTACAAATCATGGCAGAAAATATCAAATGACAGACACCAAAAACATGTTAACGTATCTAGTTTTGCCAACCATGTTCTAGAAACCGATCACACATTTGATGTTGACAATTATGAACTTCTTCACTCGTGCCAAAAAAATAAGAAATTAGACCTCTTAGAAAACTTAGAAATTCAAAGAGCTATCCAAGACACAAGTATAGCATGTTTTAATGAAAAATCAAATCTTAACAACTCTGCTCTTGTAAAACCTATAAAAAATATATTTTTTAAATAATGTAGTAGTTGTAAGATATTTTAGTCATAGCATATAAGAAAGTATTATTTTAGCAGTTGAAAAACCAAATGTTACCTGAACCTTTTACCTTTAATTGTTTTTCCGACTTAGATCTCAACTCCATATCCCTTATCTCGTTCCTTTCGTAGTAATCCCCCTACCCACATGACCCTAGTCCACCCCCACCTTGTACTGTTAGTTTATAATACATGTTTGTAAAATAGTTAGCTTAGTACAGAATTAACCCTTACTAAGTTAACACACACTGAAGATGATGTTATTTGTCGAAACGCGTCTGTGAGTTTATGTGTAATAAAAATTGTGGTGACAATATTGTTGTGTAACTTTCTACCAACCTCTCTAGTCATAATTATAAACAGAAACAAACAAAACGGCCCCTGAAGAAGGTTTTAAGTAAAAAACCGAAACGTCGGTTTTGTAACAGTAACGATTTTTGTGACCGACACCTGAGTTTTGTTTGTTTTTGCTCAAGCTCAGTAAAAGCTTAAGAATGAAAATTAAAATGGAAAGAAAGGAATGCTCACAGATATGATAACACTAATCCCGAAAGCTATGATAGTTCCACCTTCACCAAATATCACAGTCAAAGGAACACCACTAGTCGCTTGTAAGCGCTCATACAAACTGAAACATATGAGACAATAAACCATTAATAATATCTAAATATAAGCGAGTATTGATTCCACAGGAAATTAATATTTATTTATTTTTTTAAGTTGAACGTGATTGCCAAAAAATTGGATAGATGTTATTGTGTCTTCAATAAAAGGAAAGGAAAAAGTATTCATAATGTTTTATGTTATATTTTCAATTATCTGAAACTGAAAATTATACATTGCTATTTTGCTTTAATTAGTGAATTAGTGATTATTATTATACACCTCCTTTGTTATGTAGAATTTATTATCAAGATTTTATTCAAATTTTGCTTCCGAGCTTACCGAAGGCAACGGTAGCTATTGAAAAGCCGGGTTCCCACAGGGAGTGAAGACTCTACAGTGCCACGCTAGAGTAAAGACTCTTGTGACCCACGCCTGGAGGGGGAAGAAGAGTGAAACTAGCGGAGAACAGTGGAGAGTTCACACAGGGTAGTGCTCACGCTTCTCAGTTTATCCCAGGGAGCCAACCATGAACGAGCTTCTCTAAAATCTCTATTTTTATAATTTGAACAGCTCGAATCATTTAAAACTGACTCACTGGAATACAACTTCAGAAACTTCATAGTTTCACCGTCTTGCAATTTAAGAATACGAGCCGACGCCGAAGGCTCAGACATAGTTACCTACTACCTTTTAAAACAACGTGAAGAATACAGTATAATATCACGCATACTAACAAGAAATATAATATAGTATAATAATATAGTATAATAATATAGTCTAAATATAGTATAATATCACGCAAACTAACAAGAAATATAATTCGATGGTGTTGCGCCAAAAGGGCCAATCGGAAAAAATCCACAAGGGCCAATCTGCAACTAATATCACGTTTGTTTTTTTATTTATAATTAATAAAATAAATTTGGTTAATTTGACTTATTAATTAGGTATCCAAGTATATTTTAAATTAATAAAAATATAAATAAGGCATTCAAATATCAATTTTTCATTATAGCTTTTCAAGTTTTAGAATTCAAATATAAAATGCAGATTGGCCCTTTTGGCGCAACACCATCGAATCTGGTATAATATTATATAATATAGTACATATAGCATAATATAGTATGAATAATAATATAGTGTATAATATTATATAGTATAATATATAAAATTAAAATAGTATAATATATAATAAGTAATAATAAAACAAACAAAGGTTAAAGGTTTTAGCCGCGGGTGGAGGAGAGATGAAAAAAAAACAAAGTGTTGCCTCTATGAATTGGCTGGCAACAGGAGTATTCACTCCTGAAAATTAAACAGGTTTGATTTGGAGAGTGAGCGGTAGTGAACTATCCTCACTCCCGGTGACGTCAGAGGAGAGTTCACTGCGACGCGTTCAGACGGGGCGAGTCCACTCTACAGTGAGCCACTCTAGAGTCTTCACTCCCCGTGGGAACCCGGCTTAAAGTCTCAAAAATCTTTGAAAATCTGAAGAAATCAAAAAAATTGAAAATGTTGAATGTATCCGACAGAAATCTGTTTTAGACATCAGGGCACATTTTTGATTCAGTGTCTGTCTGTCGGTCTGTCGCTCAATATTTGCGAACCAACATATCTTAAAAACTACTCGTCTGATTTTATTGAAATTTGGATGGTAAGTCATAATTAGCCCATTGATGGTCCCAAATAAGTTTCTACCTTCAGCGCCCATTTGTTTCTCTTCTACATACCCACAAACATACATTTATTTACTCCAGTATCTTCAAAATTACCTATCTGATTTTTATGAAATGTTGATGGTTTGTCGAAAGTAGCCCGTAGATAGCCCCAGATTAATTTCAACCTGTTGCGCTCTTTAAATTTTGCTTAATTCCTACTTTAATGCATGTAAAATAGACTGCCAATTTGTGTGGCGTACGGCGTACGATGGAGTAGAAAAGGAGTTCACGCGGAATTATGCGGGGATTTAGTTTTCAGAGGAAGGTAAAAAATGATCTCAACTTCAAAAATATTCGAGTTTTCAAATATGCATGTTTTTGTTAATTTCTCAGTTGTGGTATTGTCTGCAGTTTTTATCACACAATGGTCACCTTCCCTCCACCACAGTAAGATTTTCATGATACCATAGTTTGAAATCACACTGACCACAACACAGCAATAAGATAATTTGGTATAACAATCTAATAATCAGTTATAAGCGTTACTAATTTATCTGTAACTAATTATTATTATTATTATATTATAACAACAATTAATGAAAAGAGATTATTAATTAATTAATAATTATAACAATTACAGGCCGACTGAATGATGTTGATCAGCTTAAATAACACTCATGTTTACCACAACACTCAAATTAGTTCAAAGGGCCATAAGTGTTTCTAACGACTTCTGATAAAAAATACGACAAAGATTTTGAACGCATCTGACTCGATCGTACAACTTCGAGTGAACTCGTATGAGTTCGTACGAAGAGGTTGAATGCAAACTTATCCGGCAGTTGAGTACGTTTAGTTAACAGTTAATGCAGTTATAATTATGACAGTTAATGTGTTTGGTTTTAATACTTCTTATGACTTCGTCCGAACTCGTACGACTTCACACAACAAAACATTCTTACGAATTCCGATAAAATTTATCCTCGGCCTACTGGTTATCGATAAGATATGAAATGATTGGGTTTCAAGCGACCCCTGATTTACTTACTGACTTACTAAAATTATAATTAAAATACTTGATTCTACTATGACGGCACGGCACAGAGTGTCGGCAGGTCAGTAATTTTATTCAAGTCTCCTAGAACAGAACAGAAAATATTAACCTGATAATGGTTTGATGATGGTGGATGATTTGTTTATACCTTCTTCTCAAACATTGGAGAAACATCGCATCTCTGTAGAGGTCAAAAGACGATATTGAGGATTTATAGTCTCGACCTTCCTCTGTGTTCCGGAACTCAGTCAACGTGTCTTCGTGCAGCGTTCTCAGGGAATCGATTAGTATGGAGTACTCGTCTATCAGCACGTTGCACAGATACATGAATGCAGGGATAGAAGTAACGACTTGACAAGTAAAACAGTTGACCGTCAACAATTGGTAAAGAAAAGCCGCTAGGAAACCAAAGATATTGTGTGTGTCGAACGGGAACCACAGTTCAACCGTCAGGACGAAGGCCCTCGAGTTCATAAAGTATTGGTATACAGGTTGACTGCTGATATAGAGGAACCAGCTAAACCATATGACTGGAGGCAGGTACTGGGTAATAAATAATCTTATGTTTTCTCTGGTAGAAGATTTCTCGTTTTTACGGTGTGTTCTATTACTTTCTAGTCTAAAAACTGTTTCTATGAATATAATTCCATGTTCGCGATGAAATATCATATGGATTTGAGTGATAGGGCCGAGAAACAATATTAAGCTTAAATGAACCAAATTAATAATATTCGCAAAGTCAACGGGATTAAATAATAAAGTGCACGCTATCAAACAATACATTGTAAGTGGAGTCACAAATAAATAGAAATTGTAAGCTAAAAAGATAAAAATGTTGTCTGGATCGATTCTCATGAAGGAACCGGACGCGTACAAACAATAACCTAATTTAGTTTTGAAGAAATCATACACCAACTCTTCAGGGTGTTCTTCCTGGTGCACGTTTATAAATTCGCCCACACGTTTAGACAAACGTTTCCTGAAATTTTCCAACATTTCGCACTTAATAGTTTACTTAGAATGTTAACCGACAAATCCCTAGAAACAACTATTGCTTATAAAGTATCTAAACTCTTCGATATTAATTAATTCTACATCAACCTCATGGCAGTTAAATGTAGTTAATTATATATTCCCCCTATGTTTCTATTCTCTACTCAAATCGTTATTATTCTATTAGCTATTAACATTAAGAATTCAGAAACAATGTATTTGTATAATTAGTTGCAGTATTGATTATATTTTTATCATTGTTTTGTTGAATTTAGATCGACACAAAAAACACACAAAAAAAAAAATTGAAAAATCATTATGAAGCGAAAATAACATCACTTAAATTATGACCTCCATTTTCTCTGCACTGCTCAAGTCTGTTAGCAAAGTCAGTCATCACTCTTACCAAGGTTTGGCTTGGGATCGCACTTATTTCCCGCTGAATATTCACTCGCAGTTCTGCAAAATTTCTAGGCTTATCAATGTACACTTTGTCCTTAAGGTAACCCTACGAATAAAAATCACACAAGGATAAATGAGCTTTACCTGACGATGATCACTGACTTGCTCCTCTCTGAGTTACGTCGCTGTCAGATCCCTCAGGAGGGTTTGGTTTCAGCAGGATGGAGCGACTGCGCACACTTCACGTGCTTTTGTGGCCCAGCAAAGAAGATCATTCCCCCGATTTCACTCCGAGGTGACATTCCATGGCCAGCAGGTTCTCCAGATTTATCCCCATGTGATTTTTATCTGAGGGGTTACCTTAAGGGAAAAGTGTACATTGATAAGCCTAGAATTGTGGCAGAACTACGAGTGAATGTTCAGCGGGTAATGAGTGCGATCCCAGGCCAAACCTTGGTAAGACTGATGTAGTGATGACTAACTTTGCTTACAGACTTGAGCAGAACAGAGAAAATGGAGGTCATCATTTAAGTGATGTTATTTTCGCTTCATAATGATTTTTCATTTTTTTTATATATATATTAAACTTCCATTCATTATTTTGTAAATGATAATAAATAAATAAAAATATATATATCTTATATATTCATTGAATTATTCCATTTTAAAAACCATCAGGTTTCACTGCCGAACCCTGTATATATTATTTATTTATTTTTATTTGTTATTTATTTAGTTATTTTAAGTGCAGAACTAGGGGCCTGGGAGTCTCGGAGGCTAGAGCGCTTGCCGTGCGATAACGCAAGTTAAGAGCCTCGAGCAGGGTCAGAAGATGGATGGGTGACCGCTTCTGACCACAGCTCTGGGTTCGATTCCTGGACCGGGCCCCCCGCTCAATGTCCACCCAGCATTGTTTAAACAAATGGGAAGCTCCTCGAAAGAGTGGCACCACCAGCTTTCGGCCTGGAAACCATGATGATGACACTCCTGGTTGTAACCAGGAGGGAGTCATGGTTAACGACCACATCTTACACGAATGTGAAGCTTTCGGTCCCTAACCCGGGTTTGTTCAATGGGCCCACCTAAGTGGCCTGCGTCTTCGGGTGTAAAAGCCCCCCGGAATTTTTTAAAAAAAAGTGCAGAAGTACAAGGTTAAAGCACTTAATAGTTACATGTACTTGATTTATTTATTCTTATGATACTTAACAATACACATTCAAGCAACGAAATTACATTGAAATAACAAGTAAAACGTAAAAAAAAAATAAATAAATAAATAAATAGAATTTCCTTAGTTTTGGGAACATATTTTACGCAAAAACGTAAATTTTTCATTCGCTAAAGCAGTACCGAAACAATGTTGATGTCATATGCACGAGATCTGTATTTGAAATTACGTACTTATCTTTGTGAAAAGACATTTACGAAAATGAAATGAGTAAAATCACAATGCAAATCATTATTAGCAGATGAACAAAATCGCAATACACATATTTATTAACAGATGAACATAATCGCAATACAGATCATTATTAACAGATAAACATAATCATAATCGCAATACAGATCATTATTAACAGATGAAAATAATCTTAATACGCATCATTATTAACAGATGAACATTTGTAAACATTAATGATAGAATGTAATAACTTTGAATCCAGTATGATGAAATAACATCACAGAAAAAACAATAATTATATTCATCACATTAGAGCAAATTTTAACCTTTCTTCACATCACACCTGCTTTTTTTTTTACCTGTACACCTGTAAGTACATCCTATTATTAATTTTGTTTATTAATAATATTTTACTTCTGTGTCAGAAAATGTGTTTAAATATTATTTAAAAATGTTTTAAAAGTAAAAATAACAAGTTATTAAACACCTCCCCCTTTGAGACACGTGGCGTCCTAGGTATGATGAAATGAGAATCCCGTAGTTGATTAGCAATTTATGATTAATAAGGGGGTTACATTTGACCTTCGATACTTCTGACTAACACTACACGAGTCTATATTCTTATAGAATTTATTTTACAATAAATAATATAAATCTTTCTGCTAGTATTAAGTAGCTTACACTTGCAAAATTTAAAAATTAATTTTATTTAAATAAATTCAATAAAATTACCTGCGAGGCGAAGCCAAGGCAGGTAATTTTCATAGCCTGTCCTCCCCTTCGGCTTGTCAGTAAAATTCCATTTTGCTACCTAGTTAAATAAATAACTATTATCTACTTGTGGCACCAAAATGGGGTATTATTGAACTGATTTTTGGCAGGTCATTTTACTGCAAAGCCAATAAAATCAGAAAAAAATAACCGCTTAGGCAGCAAAAATTTTACTGCTATTATAAGAGTACACCCACAATGCCAACATTTTGCCTTTTATTTCCACATTAAATTTTTGTTGGCATAACAGTTTATATATTATGTCTATCCCCTATAATAATAAATAATAATAATAATGATAATAATAATATATATTTGTATTTAAAACATATAGTTTTATACAAAGGGTCGCCAAAAGAAAAATAACGGCTCCTCTACTAAACGAAACATACAAGTGTTACATAACATAATAATTAGTGCTATAATATTTTGTATAAATACACATACTTATTTATTCTTCTAACAAAAACTCTCTTCGTTTGAGGCTGTTAGATATAAAATAATATATATTTTTAGCTTGTTTAGTGTCTGTTAAAACTAGTAATGAAGCTATATTTGTTTCATCACTTCATCAGACCACTCCTCGCTCACTAAATGCATTGGAAGGAAAGCTTTTTGTTCTGTTTGATAGTGTGGGCAGTGAAGAAAGATGTGGGCTAGAGTTTCAAATTGTCCACTGTTACACAGTGGGCACTTTTCGTTGCATTTGATTATATGGAGGGTGTTATTTACTATTACTTTAATGCTGTGTTGGCCGGCTGTACGAATTTGGGCTAGGACACTTTGTATACGGTAGGGAAGGTGGGGTTCTGAATTTAGGTAGTTGAAATCTGTGAGTGAACTGTTTAGTAAGGTACAAGCTGGAGTAGGATGAGTTGCGGATTGTTGTCCGAGTTTTGCCGGTATAATTTAGTTGAGATATCTGAGGCTACCATGTTAATGAGGTTGTTTGTAAAAGATGAATTGAAAACCACTTGATGGTCGACATTCATGCTGCATGCTGTCTAGAAGATGTTTCACCTGGGATACCCAGTTGTATTTTACACTGTTGGGTGACTGTCTACTGAGTCAAGGAAGAGAAGGCGGCTGGGCACGAACTGGACAACTTTTCTAACCATAAGGAAGGGTCAAAAAAGGGTCCACTAATCCCTGAGCACGAACTGGACAACTTTCAGCACCAGGTAGAGAGTGGCATGCGATAGCGTGTAAAGCCCCATTTATACGGTGATAGTTGACGCGATAGTTGCTGTCATGATTGCAACTATCGCGGTAACTATCACCGTGTAGACGACGCGACGTGATGGATTCTCAATTTTCAACACGGCGCCTTAATCACCATACTATTATTTTCTATTGTTAAAGGCAGGGCCGGTCCTAGCTTCATAGCCGCCTGCGTGTGGGTGACGCTCGCCCCCCCCCCCCTTACCATATGCAATACTTGTTTGTTTATTTATATTATATACATTAGATTATTATTATCTATTATTATTGATCTATTATCAAAACGTTAAATTATCTGGACTGGCTTCATGGGGAAAAAAATGAAAAGCCACCGCATAATTAATTATTAGAAAGAGCGTTTTTTGCTGTATAATTATATTTTTCACTATGTACTATAGATAAATAAACAAATATGCTTTTTGTTTGAATGTGGTTGATTATTTTACATATTTCCCACATACTACACACTACACACTAACACTATAATTCATATTTATTTAATCATTTCAATTTCAAATCATTAATTTTTTATTTATTACATTTCTTTTTTTTTTTTTCTCAAAAATAACATTTTAGTTAAACGTTTTTACTGTCTATTTTTTGGCCCTCTTACTATGCCTATATTTTGCCAAAATGTAGGCCTCCATGGGCTGTTGCGCCACAGAGTCAGTTTTTTAGGATTAAAAATGTAAAACTTTTGTATTTTCAGTTATAACAAAATCGGAGTAACAGTCATTTCAGTGATAAAACCGTAGGCAATTTCGCTGACGATATTTTTTACTATCGAGTCATAAGAAAAGTGCGATAGTTATAAAATGCGAAAGTTGTCCAGTTCGTTCTCGTCCCAAGGGGGCTGCTTCTAAAAAGTTGTCCAATTCGAGCTCGAGGATTAACCAGACCAGGTAAAAGTTGTCCAATTCGTGCCCGCCCGGTAAAACACAACAAACACCAGAAGTCTCCATAAATGATATAAAGTGCAATGACCCTGACCTTGACAAACCAATAACATTGAAAGAAATAGCCCAAGCTATCAGGTCCGGCCGGAGTGCCTCGGCCCCCGGCCCCGACCTCATAGACTACGACTTTTTCAAAAACTTACCCGAGGACGGAATTAAATATCTTGAGCTGTTTTTTAACAAGATTTTTGAAACTGAACAAATACCATCTGATTGGTCCAAAATAAAAACGATTCTCTTATTTAAAAAAGGTGAAAAAGACGACCTAAACAACTACAGAGGCATCTCTTTAATCAACTGTATAGCTAACATCTTTACGTCCAGTCTTAATAATCGCCTCCGGTTATGGGTAGACCAGAATAATATTTTACCTGAGTCCCAATCGGGATTCAGACAAAATAAAAGTTGTATGGATAACATTTTCATCCTTAACTCCCTTATTCAAAATCATATAAGGCTTCCTAAAAGAAAACTATTCATGGCCTTTGTGGATTTCAAGAAAGTGTTCGATAGTCTTAACCACAGCTTCTTAATTCAAAAATTACAACGCCTTCGTCTGAGCACAAAAATGTTAAACATTTTAATTAGTATTTACGATAACGCTAAAACAGTAATCCATTACAAACACGAAAAATCCGCTGAAATCCCAATAAACAAAGGAGTTTTACAGGGAGAAATATTATCGCCATTACTGTTCAATTTATATATAAGCGACGTAGATAGTTTTTTCAGGGAGAGAGGATATGAGGGTGTAAGCATTGACGCTGAGACAAATATCCCAATTTTGGCTTACGCGGATGACCTTACGCTTATCTCGGACTCCCCAGTTCAACTCAACAAAGCTCTTTCCATACTAGAACAATATTGCTCAATTTATGACCTGACTGTTAATACAAATAAAACTAAAGTTTTGACCATATCTAAAGGCAAGCTCTCCAACAAAACTCCAAAATTTTATTATAAAAATCAATTGCTCGAAGAGGTGACATGTTTCAACTATTTAGGCGTTTGCTTTACTCGAAGAGGGGTTTTCGAGGAAGCTACGAAGCAGGCTATAGCGCGTAGCAGGACGGCTGCTGGTGCAATCAAGCAGACCCTGGCGGCAGCGTCAAACAGGTCGTTTGATGCTGCCTGTCGGGTACATAACGCTAGTGTGCTCGGCACTATGCTCTACTCCTCTCCTGTATGGTCTCTCCGCTATACTCATCAACTTGAGGCGGCACAAAATTATTTCTTCAAAAAATATTTTTCCCTCAAAATTAACGACCCCCACTACATTGTTAGAAGGGAATTTAGTGTGGAACATGTCACTGTAAAAATAATTAAACAAACTCTAAAATATATTAATAAAATCCACAAGCTGGAAGACGGGAATCTTGTTAAAAAATGTTTCAGCCTTTACGGGCGGGCAATTGGACAACTTTTACCTGCTCTGGTTAATCCTCGAGCTCGAATTGGACAACTTTTACCTGCTCTGGTTAATCCTCGAGCTCGAATTAGACAACTTTTACCTGCTCTGGTTAATCCTCGAGCTCGAATTGGACAACTTTTACCTGCTCTGGTTAATCCTCGAGCTCGAATTGGACAACTTTTTAGAAGCAGCCCCCTTGGGACGAGCACGAACAGGACCACTTTCGCATTTTATAACTATCGCACTTTTCTTATGACTCGATAGTAAAAAATATCGTCAGCGAAATTGTCTACGGTTTTATCACTGAAATGACTGTTACTCCGATTTTGTTATAACTGAAAATACAAAAGTTTTACATTTTTAATCCTAAAAAACTAACTCTGTGGCGCAACAGCCCATGGAGGCCTACATTTTGGCAAAATATAGGCATAGTAAGAGGGCCAAAAAATAGACAGTAAAAACGTTTAACTATAATGTTATTTTTGAGAAAAAAAAAATAAATGTAATAAATAAAAAATTAATGATTTGAAATTGAAATGATTAAATAAATATGAATTATAGTGTTAGTGTGTAGTATGTGGGAAATATGTAAAATAATCAACCACATTTAAACAAAAAGCATATTTGTTTATTTATCTATAGTACATAGTGAAAAATATAATTATACAGCAAAAAACGCTCTTTCAAATAATTAATTATGCGGTGGCTTTTCATTTTTTTCCCCATGAAGCCAGTCCAGAAAATTTAACGTTTTGATAAATGACGGATAATATTAATAATAATAGATAATAGATCAATTATAATAGATAATAATAATCTAATGTATATAATATAAATAAACAAACAAGTATTGCATATGGTAAGGGGGGGGGGCGAGCGTCACCCACACGCAGGCGGCTATGAAGCTAGGACCGGCCCTGCCTTTAACAACAAAAATATTATCAATTTTTAAGTTTTGGTAGTTTTCATACTACGGAAAGTTAAATTTTAATTTAAATCAAATTATAATTATTATTAACTACGGGAAACAGACAGTGAAAAATACACTCCTGTGCCGGGATTTGAACCACGGGCCTCTATATTTCCAGTATAGCGCTCTTCCATCTAAGCTACGCAGGAGAATGATTTTTCACTACCGTAATCGATAACTAGTCCCGAATCCAAGCTTTCAATATTTATATACATTTAGACAGTCAATATTTATGACATTAGAACTAAATCAAGAATTAACGCTTATAATTATAAAGTACTCAATTAGTACCTGTACCTTGTACAATCAATTCGAAATTCAATTTTTAAGTTTTGGTAGTTTTCATACTACGGAAAGTTAAGTTTTAATTTAAATCAAATTATAATTATTATTAACTACGGGAAACAGACAGTGAAAAATACACTCCTGTGCCGGGATTTGAACCACGGGCCTCTATATTTCCAGTATAGCGCTCTTCCATCTAAGCTACGCAGGAGAATGATTTTTCACTACCGTAATCGATAACTAGTCCCGAATCCAAGCTTTCAATATTCATATACATTTAGACAGTCAATATTTATGACATTAGAACTAAATCAAGAATTAACGCTTATAATTATAAAGTACTCAATTAGTACCTGTACCTTGTACAATCAATTCGAAATTCAATTTTTAAGTTTTGGTAGTTTTCATACTACGGAAAGTTAAATTTTAATTTAAATCAAATTATAATTATTATTAACTACGGGAAACAGACAGTGAAAAATACACTCCTGTGCCGGGATTTGAACCACGGGCCTCTATATTTCCAGTATAGCGCTCTTCCATCTAAGCTACGCAGGAGAATGATTTTTCACTACCGTAATCGATAACTAGTCCCGAATCCAAGCTTTCAATATTCATATACATTTAGACAGTCAATATTTATGACATTAGAACTAAATCAAGAATTAACGCTTATAATTATAAAGTACTCAATTAGTACCTGTACCTTGTACAATCAATTCGAAATTCAATTTTTAAGTTTTGGTAGTTTTCATACTACGGAAAGTTAAATTTTAATTTAAATCAAATTATAATTATTATTAACTACGGGAAACAGACAGTGAAAAATACACTCCTGTGCCGGGATTTGAACCACGGGCCTCTATATTTCCAGTATAGCGCTCTTCCATCTAAGCTACGCAGGAGAATGATTTTTCACTACCGTAATCGATAACTAGTCCCGAATCCAAGCTTTCAATATTCATATACATTTAGACAGTCAATATTTATGACATTAGAACTAAATCAAGAATTAACGCTTATAATTATAAAGTACTCAATTAGTACCTGTACCTTGTACAATCAATTCGAAATTCAATTTTTAAGTTTTGGTAGTTTTCATACTACGGAAAGTTAAATTTTAATTTAAATCAAATTATAATTATTATTAACTACGGGAAACAGACAGTGAAAAATACACTCCTGTGCCGGGATTTGAACCACGGGCCTCTATATTTCCAGTATAGCGCTCTTCCATCTAAGCTACGCAGGAGAATGATTTTTCACTACCGTAATCGATAACTAGTCCCGAATCCAAGCTTTCAATATTCATATACATTTAGACAGTCAATATTTATGACATTAGAACTAAATCAAGAATTAACGCTTATAATTATAAAGTACTCAATTAGTACCTGTACCTTGTACAATCAATTCGAAATTCAATTTTTAAGTTTTGGTAGTTTTCATACTACGGAAAGTTAAATTTTAATTTAAATCAAATTATAATTATTATTAACTACGGGAAACAGACAGTGAAAAATACACTCCTGTGCCGGGATTTGAACCACGGGCCTCTATATTTCCAGTATAGCGCTCTTCCATCTAAGCTACGCAGGAGAATGATTTTTCACTACCGTAATCGATAACTAGTCCCGAATCCAAGCTTTCAATATTCATATACATTTAGACAGTCAATATTTATGACATTAGAACTAAATCAAGAATTAACGCTTATAATTATAAAGTACTCAATTAGTACCTGTACCTTGTACAATCAATTCGAAATTCAATTTTTAAGTTTTGGTAGTTTTCATACTACGGAAAGTTAAATTTTAATTTAAATCAAATTATAATTATTATTAACTACGGGAAACAGACAGTGAAAAATACACTCCTGTGCCGGGATTTGAACCACGGGCCTCTATATTTCCAGTATAGTGCTCTTCCATCTAAGCTACGCAGGAGAATGATTTTTCACTACCGTAATCGATAACTAGTCCCGAATCCAAGCTTTCAATATTCATATACATTTAGACAGTCAATATTTATGACATTAGAACTAAATCAAGAATTAACGCTTATAATTATAAAGTACTCAATTAGTACCTGTACCTTGTACAATCAATTCGAAATTCAATTTTTAAGTTTTGGTAGTTTTCATACTACGGAAAGTTAAATTTTAATTTAAATCAAATTATAATTATTATTAACTACGGGAAACAGACAGTGAAAAATACACTCCTGTGCCGGGATTTGAACCACGGGCCTCTATATTTCCAGTATAGCGCTCTTCCATCTAAGCTACGCAGGAGAATGATTTTTCACTACCGTAATCGATAACTAGTCCCGAATCCAAGCTTTCAATATTCATATACATTTAGACAGTCAATATTTATGACATTAGAACTAAATCAAGAATTAACGCTTATAATTATAAAGTACTCAATTAGTACCTGTACCTTGTACAATCAATTCGAAATTCAAGTTTTTAGGGGATTTTTAAGTTTTGGTAGTTTTCATACTACGGAAAGTTAAATTTTAATTTAAATCAAATTATAATTATTATTAACTACGGGAAACAGACAGTGAAAAATACACTCCTGTGCCGGGATTTGAACCACGGGCCTCTATATTTCCAGTATAGCGCTCTTCCATCTAAGCTACGCAGGAGAATGATTTTTCACTACCGTAATCGATAACTAGTCCCGAATCCAAGCTTTCAATATTCATATACATTTAGACAGTCAATATTTATGACATTAGAACTAAATCAAGAATTAACGCTTATAATTATAAAGTACATAGAGGCCCGTGGTTCAAATCCCGGCACAGGAGTGTATTTTTCACTGTCTGTTTCCCGTAGTTAATAATAATTATAATTTGATTTAAAAACAAAAATATTATATAACACGTGTGGAAAGTGTTTAATTTTTCATGTCATTTTGTCAAAAAACATAAAAATTTGAATCATGGGTGGGAACACGCCGAGGCCATAGCTGCCCAACTGAAGGGCGAAGAAGTTCGGAAATTGCCTGAAGGGTGAAAAGCAAATGAAGTGTCATGCATGAAATCTGCTCCCAGCTCACCTGCCGACGTCGAATGGTCTTTTTCTAAGTTTAAAATTCTACTGACAAAAGAACCAATTTAACGCTGGATAATATAGAACAACATATGATTATTTTTTACAACGTTGAAGCATTCTGCTAATTATTATTATTTATTATATTATATTGTAAATATAATTCTGTATTTATGAAATATTGAAATCTTTCTTTTGAACTGTTACCCTCCAAAATAACGCTAAATTTTCGCTAATAAAGGCTAAATTTTCATAGGAAAAATAAACGTCATACTTTTTGCTAAAACGTCATAAAACAACCGATTTTCTAAAATAGAGATCATAAAACAGGATAATAAAAGTCATAGAATAAAGGTCATGAAATGGAAAAATAAAAGTCATAACCGTCTCTGGTTATTACCAAAATTATTCCTCACATAATTCTGCACAAAAAAGGCCCTATGCATGTTTGAAGTGGGACATACTGTTTTCGAGATATTGTAGTTGGATAGAGATAAAACGTATTTTTGCGAACCAAGATATCTAAAAACCAACACATCCGATTTTAATGAAATTGGGATGATAGGTTATACTTAGCCCATTGTTGATCCCATATACGTTTCAACCTTCTGTGCCCATTATTTTATCCTCCACATGCGCACAAACATACATTTATTTAGACCTATATCTTCAAAAGTATTCAACTGATTATTATGAAATTTTCATGGTTTGTCGAAAGAAGTCCGCAAATATCCCCAAATTAATTTCAACCGTCTGCGCTCTTTACATTTTGATAAATTGAAATTGATACTTTAATTCATAACAGACAGACAAAAATTGATCAGCAGACAGACAGAATGGGAACCAATTTAGAAAATGTAAAGAGCGCAGACGGTTGAAATTAATGTGAGGCTATCTGCGGGTTACTTTTGACAAACCATCCAAATTTCATAATAATCAGTTAAGTACTTTTAAAGATATAGGTCTAAATAAATGTATGTTTGTGCCCATATGGAGGATAAAATAATGGGCGCAGAAGGTTGAAACTTATACGGGATCAACAATGGGCTAAGTATAACCTACCATCCCAATTTCATTAAAATCGGATGTGTTGTCTTTTAGATATCTTTGTTCGCAAAAATACATTTTATCTCTATCCAACTACAATATCTCGAAAGCGGTATGTCCCACTTCAAACATGCATAGGACCTTTTTTGTGCAGAATTATGTGAGGAATAATTTTGGTAATAACACTTCTCTTCAAAAAAATAAACCGTTTGGCGTAAAAAGTGAAAAATAAGTAAATTTTGGACTTTAAGGAGGGGGGAGGGGGGACACACCCCCTCAAGAAGGGGGAACTTTACTGTTTCTTACTACTACACCCCTTAAAAGTGTTTTCACAAAGTTTCAAAACTTTATAAATTATTTCCTCCATTTGCTGTTTTTTTTACTAATTTGCCTGGACTATAACTATGGTAAAGGTTAATAGAACATATAGTCCAGGAGGTAGCGTGCAAAAAATTGTCTGACTAACATCAAGCTAGAATTTTGTATACAAGTCAATCTTTTAGCGCCTTTTAAGAATATGTGGTTGGCTAAGTTCTTTTGCGGGACATAGCTTGGCAATAGGCGTTTGAAAAAAACAAACCGGTGGAGAGCGGCCATGTCTCACCAATTATGGTGGACAATGTGATTTTCATGATCCTGAGTACAGAATTAGTTAGTAGACCGAAAATCAAGTTGATGTTAGTTTGTCCCTTGACAAGTGACCACGTTGATTTTTAGTAATATTTGAATTACTAACCTATCAAGTGTGAAAATAACATCGACTTGATTTTTGGTCTACTAACTAATTTTGTACTCAGGATCATGAAAATTACATTGTCCACCATAATTAGTGAGATATGGCCGCTCTCCACTGGTTTGTTTTTTTAAATTAGTTAGTGGACCAAAAATCAAGTTGATGGTAGTTAGTCACTTAATAAGAAACCTCTTTGATTTGGAGTAATATTTGACTAACTATACTATTAAGTGACTAACTACCATCATCTTGATTATTGGTCTACTAACTAAGTTTGTACTCAGGATCATGAAAATCACATTGTTCACCGAAAAGGGCGGGACACTGCCGCTCTCCTCCAGTTTGTTTTTTTATAATGCCTATTGCCAAGCTATGTCCTGCAGACGAACTTAGCCGACCACATATTCTTAAAAGGTGCTAAAAGATTGACTTGTATACAAAATTCTAGCTTGATGTTAGTCAGACACTGTTTTGCACGCTATCTCCTAAAAATATAAAAATCTAAAAAAAAATCACAATTTAACCAGTTATATATTATAGGACCTAACAAAGAGTTTATAAATATATATTTTTTCACTATTGGTATAAATATAACTAATAAAATAAATAAATAGAAAACATATATATATACTATAAAAACATAATTTATGAATTTTACTGGGAATTAAAACATACATTATTAAATTTACAATTTATTTTTATTAGTAGCGTTTTTTTTTAAATAAAAGTAAAATTCCTGTTTTAATCATTTTTTTATAAGTTAAATGTGCAATTTACATTTTCACATTCTTAGTATACGAGGAAGTTAGTATATAGTGAGAGTATTGTGATAGTGAAAAATTCAATTTTCGATTATTTTATTAACCCTTTGACGGCGGCATGTATCACCGTATGATATATGAGGATTTTGAAGCCCTACTGCAGGTATCAGCATGTGATACATATCACACCAGCTTCTAAGGGGTAGGGAGTAGCGTAGGCACCAACAATCGCCCCCAATTTTTTGTGCTTATACTGATTTTTTTTTTTTTTACTGGCCCCCACATAAAGTCACTAATTATGCTGCCGCCATAAAAGAGTTAATACATTTTTAAGGTCAACTGAGTCCAAAAAAGTGGTTTTTAAAAAATGTCTGTCTTCTGTCCAGACAAGTGGATCCTTAACTACTAGGCTAAGTTTAATGAAATTTGGCATACATGTTTAGAAAAATTGAGAATGAATTTTAGCTCTGAATTGGGGGGGGGGGGTTGCTGAAAAAATGTGGTTAACATTATTTTTCAAAACCAGTTCTGCCTAAAGTTAATTTTGTGGCCCATAGGAAAAATCTTGTTTACTGAAATATGGATGAAATAAATATCATAGGCTGAAAATCAAGAATAAAATGTAAACAATCATCAGTTTAACTTTGAATACAAGAAAGAACCTTTAAATTTCACTTTAAGATACAACTTGATTGAATAAGTTAGGGGGATCAAGTCTAGTTGGCGTAGACTTGGACTAGTGATTTCATAAACTTGTTTCTAATAAGTTAGCAAATATTGGGTAGCAAGATCTAATAGCAATTGCATTTGAATATTATTCAATTAAAATTTATTATTTATATATGGCTATATAAGATTTTTAGTGCCTCTGAGAAGCATTGATGACAAAGTCATCATGATGACAAAGTCATAAAAGTTACACATGAGTCTTCTCCGCTAGTAGTGGAAGATAATTACCATCCGGCATTAAACCTTGAGATAAAAATTGTAAAACTTAATTCGCTTACAAATAATGTTTCTCATCTTTTTTATAATTTTAATAAATGTAATCTTGACGATTTAAAATTGGATTTACTCTCTGTAAATTGGACTCCTTTATATAAGTTAACTTGTCCTAATGAATCGGTTAATTATCTGTATTCTGTATTAAATTGTTGTATCGACAAAATTGTTCCACTGTGTAAAGTAAGGCCAGTTACAAAATTTCCATGCTGGTACAGCGAAATTACAAAAAATACTGTAAAAAAGAAAAATAAATTATTTAAGAAAAGTAAATATTCCGAATATCATAAAATTCTATATAATAACATTAGAAGAGATCTTAAAGCACTCATTATTTCTGACTACAAAAGGTATATATCAAATGTGCAATCTAGTATTGTATCAGACTCCTCCTTCTTTTGGAGCTATGTTAAATGTCTAAGAGCAGATTTTAATGTCACACCTATCAGTATGGAGCTAAACAACACTGTATATAATGGAAAGCATGTAGTGGACGGCTTCGCCTCATACTTCTCTGATTCATATAGTAAAAATGTTTCTACTTATAATGTTAATCAATTATATGCCAACACCGTAGCAAATCCAAACATCAATATTGACATATCTCCTATAACTAGTAATGATGTTATCGAATCGTTCAGTAAGCTTAAAAATAAAAAGAGTAGTGGTCCAGACGGTATACCCATGTATATTTTCAAGTACCTGTTAGAGCCTTTATTGGAGCCTTTAGTTTTTATTTTTAATTTAATTATTTCATCCTGTGTCTTTCCGGATATTTGGAAGATTGCTAAAATCACTCCGGTTTTTAAAAAAGGCCATAAGAGTAATATAGCCAACTACAGACCTATAAGCCTGTTGAATGCGCCGGCTAAAGTATTCGAAAGACTAATTTATAACAAACTATTTTATCAAACTCAACCCTACTTGTCTGAGAGTCAACATGGCTTTCTACCGGGAAGATCCACAGTCACAAATCTCCTTGTTTTTAATAATTATGTCTCTTCAATTTTAGACCGTTCCGGTAGAGTCGACACAATTTATTTTGACTTCAGTAAAGCCTTTGACCGAGTAATTCATGATGTTCTTTTAAAAGTATTAATTGAGTTTGGATTTTCCTTACCCGTAGTTCATCTTTTCGCTAGTTATCTCAATAATAGATTACAATACGTCTGTTTTAATAATTTTCAATCTAAAACCTTTGTCGCTTCATCTGGCGTTGGACAGGGCTCCATTTTAGGACCTTTCTTATTTCTTATTTTTGTTAATAATTTGCCCAGTGTTTTTAATTACTCGTTTTCTCTATTGTACGCTGACGATCTCAAATTGTATAGAGAAGTGACATCCGTCGATGACACACTTCAAATTCAAAAGGATGTGAATAACCTAATTTCTTGGTGCGATGAATATAAATTAGACCTGAATATTTCTAAGTGTACTTTTGTTTCTTACAGTAGAAAAGCTAATAGTGTGAAAACTAAATATAAAATCAACCAGTCTATTATTCAATTCTCCGGCACTGTCAGTGATCTAGGTGTGACTTTTTGTAGTAATTTTAAATTTAATCTTCATGTTAACAATGTAATTATTAGTTCCTATAAATTATTAGGCTTTATAAAAAGA
Source organism: Gerris lacustris (assembly GCA_951217055.1). NCBI lineage: Eukaryota > Metazoa > Arthropoda > Insecta > Hemiptera > Gerridae > Gerris > Gerris lacustris. The sequence goes on from OX578286.1 coordinate 12,284,700, forward strand.
TCGACACAAGGATTTACAGATTCAAAAAGTCTCATAGTTCTCTACACCTCACTCATAAGAAGCAAATTAGATTATGCCGATATCATTTGGTCTCCTAATGAAATAAATAAATGTTTAGTAAACAAAATTGAAATTCTTCAGAATAAGTTTTTAAGATATCTCGAATATAAAATGTCTGGTAATATATATCCGTATAATAGTTCTGTATCTTTGCTCAACGAAAAATATAAGTTATCTACTTTAGAAGATAGAAGAAATTTCCATGATTTATGTTTTTTGTATAAAATTGTCAATAATTTGTTACAATGCCCACTACTCCTATCTCAAATTAATTTCTACGTCAGACCTATAAACTGTAGGCACAACAGGCTTTTCTTTGTTGCCAAATCTAGAACTACGAGTCATGAATTTTGTCCTACTAATAGAATGATGAAACTCTACAATTCATATTTCTTTTCTCAAGTTGATCTATTTTCATATAATTACCAAGCATTCAGAACTTTTTGTTTTACATTATTAACCAGTTGATATAGAAGTGTATAATACTTTCATTTATTTTGCACAGTTTTTGTTATATTTTGCAATATAAATTCAATGTGTTTTTTGTTACTTATTAAAGACTAACTATGTGATTATTTTTCTTATGAAGGCCGACTTGGGGAAACCTGTGGTCTTATAATTATTTATATGTACTTTGATATGCATTGTTATTATTAAATAAATAAATAAATAAATAAATAAATAAAAAAAAATAAATAAATAAAAAGTGAACTTTTCTGCCAACCTGTCCCAGTGAAATAAGTTTAAAATAAATGCTTGAATAGGTATATTGGCAAATAAATTGCAATATAAAAAATAAAAATATAAAAATGTTAAAATATAAAAAAGTAAAGATAGACAATCTAAAAAAAAGAATCAAATGTAATGAGTAGGTGTTATGATGAAAAATAATAACAGTGCTCGGTCAGGTTTGCTGATTCAGGCAAAAAAAAGGCAACACTGGCTATAAACAGAACAGCTGGTTTAGTTGATATTGTAACCTTCTACATGTTGATGAACACTCTATTATTTTATATTTTATTTACAGATTAAAAACTAACTGTAGGAAAAATTTAATGTGCAACTCGAGCTTAAAGTGTCTTTGCTGCACTCGAGAAACCTTTCCTCCCTCACCTGCGGCTCGTGCGTAAATATTTCTCTCGAGTGCAGCAAAGTGCCACTTTGCACGAATAACTTTTAGGGGGATCAATATATTATTCGAGAAACCAAAGTATACTTTTTCGTTGAACAGTAAATTAAAAATCTTGACATCTAGTGATTGATTAAGACAGGAATTTTTTATTTAATTTTTCAATAAATTAATTATTAATATTAAATACATAAAAAGGAGTCAGTCGGTGATTAAATGCTTCATAAATAAAAACAATCTAGTTGATAAATATGTATAAATATTTTTGATTAGACCTAATTATCTGTAAAGTTTCATTTGATCTTCTAAATCCTCTACTGAGTCGATTTTAAAGACTTCCTTCTGATCATTGACTAGTTTAAATATTTCTTCCAGCTGTTGTCTTTCAATTCTAAAAAAAAAAATAGAAATAAACAAATAAATAAATAACCAAATATAAGAATTAACAAAAATTATAAGCATTGAATAATTGGGTCTATTAAGGAATTGATGGCTCAATTTTTCTTTTTTCAAACCATTCTTGGGTCATTCTCAGGCTAACTGAAATTATGTTGGTGTTAAAAATAGACCCAACTACATAAGAATTGAAAAATGAAATTCTAATAAAACAAATTATCTAAAAGAAAAATGAATTAAGTGATTTGAATGTTTAATTCTTAAGATGTGGTTTAGTTAGATAGAAAATCCCGTCAAGTACTTGCTAGCAAGCTACTAGAAGGATTTCTTCGGTCATATAAATTGATATTTCATAAATTTTGTTTTTTCTTACACAAACATCTATAAAAAGTTGCACTTTGGAAGAGTAAGGTGAGCATTCTAGGTAGCATTCAGGTAGGCACTAATTTAGTTCTTTCAGGGGTAAAATGGCCGCCATTTTGAAAACATGATATATATTTGTAATCTACTTTCTAATACCTTTGTCATGATTCCCCACTCAAAAATTACAAAAATAAATAAATTGGCTCATCTAAAATTTCTAAAATTTTATTTTTTTATATTTACTCCAGGAAATAACTTTGCCTCTTAAATATGTATATTTATGTATAAAAAAAAAAAAAAAAAAAAAATTAGTGGCGTCTGAAGCCTGGCTACGCAACATACCAAAGTATTCAATTGAGATACCGGGTTATAAGTGCACATGTACAAGTAATAACTTTAATAAAGCCAGTGGGGTTTTAGTGTACATAAAAAATGACAGACAAATTATACATTAAAGAAATAGACATGACTGACGCAAACTGTTTACATCTTTCAATTAAATTCTCTATACCTATAGAGATAATACAGGGTGGCACGTGGCAAACGGATGGATTTGTAGATGGTATTGCTCCCTTCCTAACAGTCCTAGAATGTTGAAAGAGGGGTGGTTCGAAAGAGAGGAAAGGGAAGTTTATGTTCCACGCGGTTTCAGTCGCCAAAATGGAGTGGTCTGTTAAATAACATGTTTATTGTGTGCGGACCTATTTTTCGAACGCACATTCGATCATTCGAGTGCAGCGTGCCTTCCGTTTAAGGTTCAAAATCGCCCCCCGCGGCCGAGTTCCCAATTGAAATCGAATTCTTGCGTGGGTTAATGCATTTCAGGATATAGGAAATGTTTCCACAACATTAAGGGGGCCTCAGATGACCGTTACTACCCCAGAAAACGAGAGGATTCGAGCTGTAAATAAACAATCTCCCAGGCTTTCAATTCAGAAACAGGCAGGTGCCCTTGGCATTTAGAGACGTTCCATTCAAAGAATTGTTAAGGAACAAAGGAACATCTTCATTTGCACCCCTACAAGATGGTTGTCATCCAAAAATTGAAGCCACGTGATTTTGAAGCTAGACAACTTGCTGGTGAAAACATGCTGGCTGCATTGCCTCGAGACAGTATTGTTTTCATCTCTGACGAGGCACATTTTCACCTCAGTGGATGTGTTAATAAGCAGAATATGCACTATTGGAGTGACAAAAATTATTCAATTTTTAAGTTTTTGTTTGTGTTTCCCATAGGTAATAATAATTATAATTTGATTTAAATAAAAAATTATTGTAATGGCTGGCCGATTTTAAGATGGTGGATATTAATCAAAACAGCATTAGCTTTGATTATCTGATTTAGGTACCATTATTCCATGTCCATGTACCTAATCCCAGCATTTAAAACTGGACTGGAGGCTAATATAATTGAGCAACCATAGATTCAAGATACCTAAAATAGATTAAAAACTTCTATTCAAGACATCATTACTCTATTTACCACATTTTAAATGTCTGAGTCCACTGGAAGCTAAGGTAATATTAACATAATAAATTCAAGATGGGGCTATAATTCAAAATATCTGTCGAAATAAATTTAACTTCAATTTTTTTATTTCATAATTTCCAATTATTCTATTTTATACTACCTTCAATTTACAATTTTAGGTACAATGAGTCTATGTACCAAATTTCAGATCTCTAAGTCCACTAGACCCCTAAGCTAAGAAGATAATAGTATCTGATTAAATCCAAGATGGCGGCCATATGTTGAAGTGAAAGTACCTTTAATTTTCTTTTTTAGCTAACATAAGTCTATGTACCAAATTTCAGATCTCTAGGTCCCCTAGAAGCAGGGGCGGCCGTCCCCAAACATTAACCTGTGGTAAGTATGTTTTCGGCCACCCAAGCGTACACGTAAGCTTCGAATTTAAAATTGGAATTTTTGGACGTGAAAAAATTCTAACTTCATCTATTTAATGAGACAAACAACTTTTTTAAATATTTTTTTTTAGTAAAACGAACCCTGACACTACTATGAAGTAATAAAGATCGCCACACGTATTTTTTTGGCAATGCATTAATATTGTTTATTGGGTCATTCTCAAATAAACTGTCACATTCGAAATCTGGAAAATGAACCAAACGTAAAATTCAAGTTCATGAAAACTAGCTTTGGACCTCATATAAATGGTGTGTGTGTATATAAGAGTGCACAAGTGATGTGGTTTGTGAGTTCGACAATTTTCCGATTTTCTGCGAATTTTCCAAATCCCAGGTTAGGTGTCACGTGAGTGACGGGCTGGTTTTATTATTATTATTGATTTATTTTATTTTTTTTTAGGCCAATACTATGTAAGACTAGTTGTTGTTATGCAGCATACCCTAAAGCATAAAAATAATTAATGAAATTGACTTTTTGTGGGCAGTCTTAAGAAAGGTATTGTTAAAAATAATTTAACTAACAACATTAAGCCCATTTTACTCAGCATCCAATGCCCAATCTCTTTCACCTCTGAACTTGAGGTAAATGCAATTCAGGGCTCTCATATTAACTCATGTTTAATAAAAAATCATAAAGAAAAAACTAATTCTCAGACTTTTGATCACGCGATTTACGTTATCTTTTGTATTATTAGTATTATTTTTTTTATTTTTTTTTTTTATACGAGATATTTTTTTAATTTGAGAAAAATGAAGTAGGGAAAATAATAGTAATAGAACTAGTTTGAACAAATATTAGCATTATTTAGTATATTTTATCCACAATTTATAAAATTTTATACATATTTCACGTAACACTTAAGACGTATTATAAAACCATAAAATCATTAGATAATGAAATCATAAGTTTTTTAATGATGGGTTGGAACAACCCACAAGCATAGACAGCGGTGTTTTTACTCTATATTTGGTATTTTTTACCAGGAATAGTCACTAGTTAACAGGCTCAATGCAAATCGTCACTCGCGTGAACTGTCACTCGTGAGACATTTCAATAGAAAAAATAAAATATTGAGAACGTAAGTGAACCTAGAAAAAAACAGACAAGTGTATGTTTATCAGCCATGCAAAGGCTATATGAAACTGAGTTCGAAAATGTCATTTTATTTTTTTTTTTATGTGTTAAAATACACGTCACCCGCGTGACCTACAATTAAAATATGCACCATAGTGACGAGGAATAGCCGACCATAAAAAAAGAAGTACTCCCGTCACCGGGCTCGGAGGATGCTGATGGCTTCTCACATGTATATGAAAGCTGTTCCCTTTCTCCCCACCCCGCTAACAACAAAAGACCCTTTCTAACGTCACCTTCCGTCCAAATCGTCACTCCCGTGACTCTTATTCTGAAAAGTTCCGGACACACACTTTATCTCCATTAATGAAAAATCGATGTGTCTAAAAAAATATTTGCACCTTATTACGTCATCTACATAAGTAATATGAAAGTTAGGTCCCTGCCCTAATTTTTTAAGTTCATATTTTTCAACAAAAAATCGTCACTGCAAATTTTCGAAATAGCCTCCGGACAGCTACTTTTGTTAATTTTTCCAAGAAAAATAATTTATATTTTTTTTATTTTTAATCATTTTTTAACATTTGATAGCTCAAAATGTACACTGCTTTGAGACGAACTCAATGATCCTTGGTAGGTTGAGATAGGAAAAAAACTCTATTCTGTAGAGCTTCCGGTAACCTCCGGACAGCAAAGTGACAGTTTATTTGAGAACAACCCTACTTACAAATTATTTTTAAGACTTTTTAAGCTTAAGCTTATACTTTCTGTTTGTTAAGATTTTGTTAAAAACGAGTTTAGGGCGCCAGATTGCCTAATTTTCCGCCCAATAGATCGGGAGAACATGTTATCCAAAAATTCTTCTTTGTGATAACCAGAGACGGGACTTTTATTTGTTTATGACTTTTATTTTTCCATTTCACACAGACAGTTATAAGTTGCATTTAGTCAGGTGAAATTTCAATCAATCTTAAAAGTTTTACTGAGTGCTGAAAATTCTCAAATAAAAAATATTGAATGGCGAATAAGAAATATTGTATGGCGAGAGGTGTTAACTACTTATGTAGCACGTAATCCTATGAAAATTGATGACATATTTGGTGGTGATCCTCTTGAACGGTAAGCTGGTTTTGAATTTGAATTGAATGAAGTACATTATGATGAAATTATGAAAATTAATTTATTTAACCAACTAATACAGACGTCGTGTCTAATACAGACACGGCGGACCCCTGGTAGGACTTAATCTGTTTCATATGCCCACACAACATGTAAAATAAATATAAACTTGAAATCATTTTAGAAAAATATTATAAAACATATTTAAATTGGTTTTATTGTTTTATTATTTTTTTTTAAAATTAATAAAATACCGTTGTTTAGTCTCATAGTTTATAAGCACAAAATTAATCAGTCTTAATTATAATTTTCAAATTTTTAATTTTTTCTGTATATTTTTATTATTTTATTTTTAAATTCAGGTACCATATTAATTTATTTTGTATTATATGTATAAATTTCATTATATTTAAGTGAAAGTGGAGCGGGTCCCCTGTCAGGACAATATGGGCACAGAATTGAAGTATAATCACATACGATGTCAAACAGTGACTGATTCTGTTGATAAAAGCAAGAAATGTAGCTAGAAAAATCCCTATCTTCCGCACCCACATCTATCTCAATTTCACAGTTATATCTCAAATTTGGCCTCATAGGACTGCGTGAGGGTTAAGGAAAAAACATTTTTTTTTTTTGCTATTTTTGTTTTTGCTTATATTTATGAAATAAAATTTCATTAACCTTTGGCTTTATACTTATTGGATAAACTAACCCTAATTATCATACCTTTAATAATGTACCTAAAAATGAATTTGTTTATTCATTTTTCCAGCTCATTTAAAAAAAAAATGGCTCTTCCTTTCGAGCGTCATGGGCACTCGGTACCCGGTTCTCAAATAAAATATGAAATAGAATATGCATAGAAATTAACCTTAACAGTGCCTTTAGTTTTGGGCATGTCTCCGAAATCTGAGATTGGTTTTGTTCTGTAAACCCTAAACTGAAATAAATATGGCAGACACACTGTTGATATACTGATGAGCCTAGGCGATTGAGCACGTACACAATCCTTAAGGATATTTCATTCATAAAACATGTTCATTGAATTGATCAATATTAGTATTCTAGAGTTAAACATTAGCTGCTTTTTATTTATTTATTTTTTTTTTTTAGGGTCCGTAGGCAAAACCCTTATATTTTCCTGCGTGTGTCTGTCCGTCCGTCCTCTCACGTGCTCTCACAGCTACACCTTTCGTCCGATCACTTTGAAATTTGGCATGTATGTGTCTTGTACCGACCCACATATTTTAAAAATATAGCGACTTAAAAAAAAATTAGGGTAAAAAAACTTAAGGGTTAAATTTTTTTAACTTTTTTTCGACACCGTGAGGGGTATCATATGAAAGGGTACGTCGAGCTGATTACAAAAATATATAATTCTTTGGATATAACTTTGATAGGACGAGCGTAGGCAAGTTTGAAGTGGGTGTGAAACGTATCCCCCCCCCTCTATCTCGCTTATGTGAAGTGCAAAAAATCTGAAAAAATTCCTGAACATTCTTCGACCAAAAGTAAAGATACCACTTTTTGGAAATTTCAAAAAAAATATTATTTTATTTTTTATTGACAAAATACGTTTTTTTTTTATAATAATGGTCTTTTCGATGTATTTATATGGTTGTAGCCCGGTTCAGTGGCAAAAAAATACTTTATCAGAGTGTGCTTTGAGAATATCAGACCCTTAGAATTGTTCAAAGTAAGCATTTTAAAAAAACACTGTTTATACACTTTACAGTTAAACACTATGTAGCGTGCCCTACGGACCCTCGCTGTGTGCTGACTAGCACACACTTGACCTGTTTATTTTAATAAACTGACCAATTCATCACAGACATGGGTTACATAAAGATTGTTCCAAATACTCTAACTAGAAGGCAGTACATTGTTATACTTCTAGGTACTGTAAATAGATTCATACTCATATTGGTGGTGTGCAGTATTTACGTACTCTCTTTCCGTCATTATTTCATCTGGAGTCATCTGACTAGCTATACTGTCCATAAGCAATTCTCTTTCCGTGGTTACAACCGAATTTGCCGATGAATTAGCAGATGAATCTACTGAGGTGACTGGTGAATCGTTGCCGAGGGAAGAGCTAGCTGTTCCTTGTGAAAGGCCATTATCAGTCGATGAATTCCCTATATCAGCCGAATCAGCCGAGTTCTCTTCAGAAGCACTAAGTCCACTTTTCTCCTCATCAGTATTTTCCAAACCATCAACGATGTTTTCCTCCTGTAAAATAATACAAAAGTTAAAAACTAGTGTAGTAAAACGCAACAGTTTACCTGAAATCTTTATTCAACACGACAACTTTATCAACTTCTGTTGTGGAAGCTAAGTAACAACTTTGTTCAAAGATAAAGATATTTATGGTTCACTTTTGACAAAAGAATTAATAATGATTTAATCTATCATTTTTAAAAAACAATTCAATCAAAAATATTTTACATTGATTGATATTTGTCAATCACTGCAAACGCCCCTATTTAATAGGATTTTTTTTTCTGCTCCACTTGGTGGGAGTTTTTTCTCCAAACCTAAGCCCTTTGAGAATTTTTTGAGTTTCAGTCTTTCAACTGGCTTGGTTAGAATATCTGCGGTCATCTCACCTGTGCCGATGTAATCTAGCTCAGCGTTTTTCAACAATTTCGACCCACGACCCAGTGGTGTAGCTAGGGCATTGGAGGCCCCTTGCCAAACAAAATTGATGAGCAAAAAAAAACAAAAAACCTCTTGCGTTTAGAACAGGGGGCCCCCTCAAGGTCGATTTGGGGGCCCCCGGCTGCTGGGGCCCCGCATGGGCCCATAGTTACGCCACATAAATTTGTTTGAAATCATTCCGAGGCCCAATGCTTACCCAAGTATGTTTTGTGGGTTTAGTATAACCTTCAGTTTTCTGAGTCACATTCACCTAGGTTCTGTAATAAATGAAATAACAGCGAAGCACAATGAGCAATATAAATATGAATCTTAATCAAAAGTACTCATTACTAAAAACAAAATACGATTATGATACTTAAATTTACACAATCTGAGTGAAAGTAAAAATTAAACACTTAGGCAAAACACTAGACAAAAAACAAATACACACCAAAACACTTAAAAGAAAGGTTCAACATTGGTTTGGTCGAAACCAAATCTATAAGTATTAAATCTGTGAATTTCTGGATGTGGGGTTAAATAAACAAACACGCGCATAAATTAGAGGGACCTCCTCCCCCTCATGGGCATACACTTTTTTTTTTATTTCATACATACAAGGTGCTACCCAAAAGTTCCTGAACTCTGTATGTAACTCTTCTAACTACTGTAATACATTGATTTGCTGCCAGATCTCAGCACTAGTACATCTCCCAAACCCTTCCTTTCGTTATCACAACATTTTGCGTTCTTTTATCTTATCAGTGTGGTGATATCTGTGATACTGTTTGTTGTGTTCTGCGATGGCGTGATGAGAGATTTGAAAGAGCAACGCATTTGCATCAAACTTTGTTTCAAGCTCTGAAAAACGGCGACCGATAATCATCAAAAATGCTTCCAGGTCCAAATGCTTGAAGCATTTGGCCGTTTTTCCTTTTTTTTTTTTTTTTATAAAGTCATGGGAAAAACTCGAGCCTTTGAATGGTTTAAGAGGTTTAAGAATGGAAGGACGAGTGTGGAAGATGATGATCGCTCTGGACGTCCTTCAACTGGAATCATGGGCGTCCATGTAAGTTTTTTTTTTAAAAAAAACTGTAAGGGGGTTGTGCATCGTGAATTTGTACCAAGGGGTACAACAGTAACGGGTAACTTCTACGTTGACGTTTTGAGGCGTTTAAGGGAAAATGTGAGGCGAAAACGCCCTGAACTTTGGGTAAGCAAAAATTGGAATTTCCACCATGACAATGCACCGGCCCACACATCTCTAGTTCGCCAATTTTTGACATCCAAGCAAACAAATGTTCTTCCCCATCTCCCTTCCTCACCAGAGCTCGCTCCTTGCGACTTTTTTGTCTTGCCAAAAATGAAACTCAAGCTGGAAGGTAAGAGATTTCATACAGTTGAGGAGATTCAAACTATATCGCAGGAGGTCCTAAGCGCTATTGAAAAAAATGACTACAAAAAGTGAAAAATATGGGATAAGTGTATAACTGTAGGTAGGGATTATTTTGAAGGAGATATTTTGTTGGTTTGAAGTTTTAATAAATACAGTTCTTTTTTTAAAAAAAAATGAGTTCGGGAACTTTTGGGTAGCACCTCGTATACTATTTTTTTTACCTGTTTATGTATGCATTTTAGCATTTTAATTATTTTTATTTTACCAATTCCTTCGTGACCCAGAAATATTTTACCGTGACTCAAAGTTTGAGAATCACTGCTCTAGCTCAATTAATTATGATCGAATCAGATCTCTCACATGATGGTATTTAATTTTAATGTGTTTACTTCTTTCATGGTAAACTGGATTTTTTGCTAATGATTGAGCACTTTGGCTGTCGCAAAATATTTTGATTGGATTTTTCACAAGATGACTGAATCCAATTTCATCTAATAAAAATTTTAGATTCTGAACTTCCCGAGCAGCCTCGCTTAAAGCGACGTATTCCTCTTCCATACCGGAGAGACAAACTAGTTTCTGTTTCTTGGACCCCCAATTCTGGTGTGGAGTGTGGAAGCTAGGTAATAACTTTGTTCACAGATAAAGATATTTATTGTTCATTTTTTACATAAGAATTAATAATGATTTATCAATTTTTAAAAAACATTTTACATTGATGGACATTTGTCAATCACTACAACTTCAACCAACAATTTGCTCTAACCTCTATCTCCTCCTCTAAATTTTAAGCTCAGTCACATTCATTCCATACAACCAAGCTGATGCTCTCCCCAGCCCAATAGTCCAGGAGATAGTGTGCAAAAAAGTGTCTGACTAACATCAAGCTAGAATTTTGTATACAAGTCAATCTTTTAGCGCCTTTCAAGAATATGTGGTCGGCTAAGTTCGTCTGTGGGACATAGCTTGGCAATAGACATTTGAAAAAAACAAACTGGCGGAGAGCGGCCATGTCTCATCAATTATGGTGGACAATGTGATTTTCATGATCCTGAGTACAGAATTAGTTAGTAGACCAAAAATCAAGTCGATGTTATTTTCACACTTGATAGGTTGGGTATTCAAATATTACTAAAAATCAACGAGGTCACCTGTCAAGAGGCAAACTAACATCAACTTGATTTTTGGTCTAGTAAGTAATTCTGTACTCAGGATCATGAAAATCACATTGTCCACCATAATTGGTGAGACATGGCCGCTCTCCACCGGTTTGTTTTTTTCAAACGCCTATTGCCAAGCTATGTCCCGCAGACGAACTTAGCCGACCACATATTCTTAAAAGGCGCTAAAAGATTGACTTGTATACAAAATTCCAGCTTGATGTTAGTCAGACACTTTTTTGCACGCTATCTCCTGGACTACAACACTAGTATCAATAATAATTATAAAGAAAATACGTGTGGTGTCACAGGACACCCGTTAGGAACCAAGTTCCTTGCACTTTTCATTAAATATAAATTATAAAATCACACTACTAATTATACGTTGCTAACTACTTATACATGGCGGAGTTAGAAAAGAGACAAAATTAAAAGTAACTAACTGTTTGTACAGACGATGTGTATGAAGTTTTATTAAAATCGTTAGGTTACAATGTAAGATATCAGTAAAAACGTTGTTTTCTTTATTTTAAAGATTTAGGTCCGCTTTAATAAATTTAGCGATTGTTATAACTTCATAGCGGTGTCAGTGTTAGTTTTACTGAAAAAAAAAAGATTAAAATGTTGTTTGTCTCCTTGTATTTTTCCGTCCTAACATTCCAATTTTACATTTGAAGTTTACGTTTAATATGTAACGTTGTCCAACGAACTCATCCTGGGCATAGGTGAAATGAACATGTGTACTAAATTTCAACTATCTCGGTCATATTTTATTCAAGTTATCGTCATCGGTCGATTTCGTGACAGTTGGTTTTGTGACGGTGGTTTTTTTTGGATTCACTCCCGGGCTTCACTTAAATAAAAGCTTTTAAAAAACAAAAACTGATCACACTGATCCAACTGATCATCAACTCGGTTAATGGCATTGCTTTATTTGTTTATTTTTTATTGTGTGTGTTTTGAATTGTATTAGTTTTGAATTATATAAAACCCTTAATTCCTGAACTTAAGTTGGCGGGCTAATGAACCTTGGTCAGAAGTTTAAAGAAAAGAGATTAAAGCTTCCAGGATGATTTAATACTTCTTGTTGGAATACCCCTGATTTTGCCGCTTTATTTTTGTCAACCTTTAATTCCATTTAGTCCAGGAGATAGCATGCAAAAAAATTTCTGACTAACATCAAGCTAGAATTTTGTGTACAAGTTAATCTTTTGGTGCCTTTTAAGAATATGTGGTCGGCTAAGTTTGTCTGCAGGACATAGCTTGGCAATAGGCATTTGAAAAAAACAAACCGGTGAAGAGCGGCCATGTCTCACCAATTATGGTGGACAATGTGATTTTCATGATCCTGAGTACAGAATTAGTTAGTAGACCGAAAATCAAGTTGATGTTAGTTTGTCCCTTGACAGGTGACCACGTTGATTTTTAGTAATATTTGAAATACTAACCTATCAAGTGTGAAAATAACATCGACTTGATTTTTGGTCTACTAACTAATTTTGTACTCAGGATCATGAAAATCACATTGTCCACCATAATTAGTGAGATATGGCCGCTCTCCACCGGTTTGTTTTTTTCAAACGCCTATTGCCAAGCTATGTCCCGCAGACGAACTTAGCCGACCACATATTCTTAAAAGGTGCTAAAAGATTGACTTGTATACAAAATTCTAGCTTGATGTTAGTCAGACACTTTTTTGCACGCTATCTCCTGGACTAATATAAATAAACTGAAGTATAACAATAACAAGTGGTTTGATAACAATGATTAGATACATCTTAGATTAAAAAATAAATAATATTGTAATTAAAACATATTATATGCTATCTAGAAGTATATGTTTGATTCTTTTATGTTTGTATTTTTTGTACCAATTTCTTAGATCACTGATATTGTAGTTGCCTATATTTTTGATTAGTTGGTTAGCCTGGTTGTCTTGACACTGCCTGAAAAATGTTTGGGTTAACGAACTTAGACCACATATTCTTAAAAGGCATCAAAAGATTTCCTTATACAAAAAATTCTAGCTTGATGTTAGTCAGACACTTTTTTGCACGCTATCTCCTAGACTAATTGAACTTATTAATATATTACGATTTTTTTTAAAGCATGTTTACTCTTCCTTACCTTTAAAGGAAAAGTATTGTTTATAATTTAAAAGATTTTTCACAAACCCTAAAATATTTTGGTTGCGACCATAGGGTTGGGAAACTCTGCTCTATTATAGCACCAGTTTGGTCTTCTAGGATGGCTAATACAAGTAACAAACAGGTGAGACTATACCACATATTAAAATGTCTCCTGCACAGTTTAACTACCTCTCTCACTCACCGTAGTAACAAACAGGTGAGATTCTACCACATATTAAAATTTCTCCAGCACAGTTTAACTACCTCTCTCACTCACCATAGTAACAAACTGGGGAGACTACCACATATTAAAATGTCTCCAGCACAATTTAACTACCTCTCTCACTCACCATAGTAACAAACAGGTGAGCCTCTAGCACATATTAAAATGTCTCCAGCACAGTTTAACTACCTCTCTCACTCACCATAGTAACAAACAGGTGAGACTCTACCACATATAGTAATGTCTCCTGCAAAGTTTAACTACCTCTCTCACTCACTGTAGTAACAAACAGGTGAGATTCTACCACATATTAAAATGTCTCCAGCACAGTTTAACTACCTCTCTCACTCACCATAGTAAAAAACAGGGGAGACTCTACCACATATTAAAATGTCTCCAGCACAGTTTAACTACCTCTCTCACTCACCGTAGTAACAAACAAGTGAGACTCTACCACATATTAAAATGTCTCCTGCACAGTTTAACTACCTCTCTCACCCACCGTTTCCCAGTGTCGTGTTTCTTAAAACTGGCGGCTGACAGACCAGTAAACCTAGTAACCCATTATTTTAGAGTTACGACCCATTTACATTGAAGGGCCCCTACTTTAAATACATGACATAGGTAAAACTATTGAACACAGGGCCACTGCCATATCACTTCTATACACTTGAGAGATAATATTCCATTATCTAAATAATTTTTGGACAAAGGAGCATCACTTGTGAGGTGAAGCTCATCAGAAGGCATATCGTATTATACAATTTAGCTAAATGAACACCTGTGTTAGGTAAGATAATAATTTGTTAATGAAAATAATCCATATGATACTTATAGGAACATGCAATGATCTTAAAGTAGGATCAGTAAATAAATACTCACTTCTCTTTTACTTGCAACTTCAGATAGACTTTTCTGACAGAAAATAGCGACAAAAACAGCTACTAAAGATATGAAAACACAGAACACGTAGTAGTAAGAAAGATTATTAGAAAATATCAGTAAATTCTCTTTTACATCATCCGACAAAACCATGCTAAACATAATAAACTACAAGCCAGTAGTCAATAAATAAATTTTATCATTACATTTCTCATTTAGAAATAGTAATTAAGTTTAAAAAAATAATATTTAGAGTAATAGGTTTTTTCTGTCTTTCGGTGATAGGAAATAAGAATAGGAATCAATCTTAAAAGTCATTAATGAAAGGAACAAAATATCCAGGTTTATTCTTATTTGTTAGTGAAATTGCTGGTTTAGTAGATCCCTAATTATAGTCCTAATGAGGAATATACACATTATACACTAGTGATGCGGTCAGTGGCGTAGCTAGACCTTTGGGGGCCCCCCCGCAAGAACTTTTTGGGGGCCCCTCACCAAAAAAACAAAAAAAAAAAAAAAAAGCCTCTTGCGTTCAGGATTGGGGGCCCCCTGGACGTTGGTACAAGGATAGTAATTCCAGTTATTTCTGGATTTGGGGGCCCCCCCCGCAATGCGGGCCCGCGCGGGACCATAGTTACGCCACTGGATGCGGTGCATAAAAGAACTCGCGTAGAATTGTGGTCATATATCAGCCGTATTACTATACTGTTCTCAATATTGCTACTTGCTACCAGGATAATTTATACGTTAAAAACTGATTTATTCAACCAGAAAAGAGCTTTAAAATTATTTTACGTAACACCATATAAGTATGAACATACTTAATAACACCCTCATCTCGGTCACAATTGTTACAAAACCTTTATAACAATAGTTACATATTCATCTGCTACTCATCAAGCCCTTTAAAACAATGTATGGCAAGTCATGCAGACTAAAATCTTCCTCTTTTGTCGTCGTTAATATTGGCCCCAATCTTAAATTTGTAGTTGTCAAAAGAAGCCGAAATGCTTTGAGCTCAATTTCGTATAAAGTCGCACATTCTCGGTAGCTAAAACTGTTATCCTTTCATCCGTACATAATCCTTATTTAATAAAATGATTGCAGGCTCGCCTGTTGTAAAAGCATTTGTCCACAATCATTGTTTAATTATTAATACAGGCTCGCTACGCTCGATGTTTCAACAGCATTTGTAGTAAATATTTTCTTTATTAAAATGATTGCAGGCTCGCTACGCTCGCCTGTTGTAAAATCATTTGAAGTAAATATTTTCTTTAATAAAATGATTCAGCTCTGATTGCTTTTACAACAGCTTTTACAAGCATTTGTCCACAATCTTTGTTTAATAATATTAATACGTACCAAGGCGGGTGCGGAGGTGGCGGGCCGCCCCTGGTGCCATGAGCCTTGGGGGGTGTCATTGTGGCAGAAAGAAAAAAAATGCGCTTAAACATCATTTCTGGGGGGGTGACAAGAAAATATTTCGCCCCGCAGTGGCGCACCCAGGGATGGAACCAGCTTTTAAAGTTAAACATTTAAACTTGATACCCGCCATGCTTGATTAGACAATTTTCTCTATGTCTATTCTGAATTCTTATTGGTCAATTCACATCTTGTATAAGTTCACGCTATGACGTCACTAGACAATTTTAATTTTTTTTAAAGTTTTGAAATATATTACTGTTATAGTTAAAAATGTTAATTTAAAGATTTTACGTATAGTTTTAAATACTTTTTAAAGATGATTTTATTAAAAAATTGAATATTCAAATGAGGAATATGTTTAGTGCGCATGCGCAATTTTCAATTTTGATCTTTGGACTTCTCTCTCTCTAGTTCGCGCCGTCCGCCGGTCTTCCATGTTTTATTCGCGTCGATCTTTATGATTATAACTTATTTGGTGAATAATTTAAGTATTTTTTGCTTTAAAATCGCCGATTTGTGACTTAAAACGAAGAATGTAAGCATATCTACTGAAATGGTGAGTTACTAAATCTTACTTTTTCGTATTTAATACGTTATCTTCGTGTCTTTAACTGAAGCCGTTATTGACTTAAAATTTTCAATTTGTGACCTAGTTTTACATAATTTAATGTGAATAATCTGACTTGTTTCACAACTTCTTCTGTTTAATTCGTAATTTTTAACATCGAGAAAGAAACTTAATATTAAAATAATTATTATATCAATTTAAAATTTTTGTTTTCGTTTACCGTGATTACTAACTTGTTGAGTTTCAGCTAACCTGACCTTTTTTATTACGAGTAATAATTCAGTTTTTATATTTTATTTCTAACTGGAATACGTCGGATATTGAATTTGAATTGTTCTCTTTTAAATTGTGAGTGATATTAATCGATAATTGATTAATTTAAGTCAAATACAAGCGGCCACGGTGTAGAAACTAAAAGAAAATCAGAGCTTTACATTTAATTTTTTTTAATAAAAAAACCTATAGGGATATTAACATGAATTGTAATCGATTCGATATATCGATAGACCCGCAGTCGTGGTATTTCGAGATCAACCCTTCACATAGGTTCAAACTTGGGCTTGAAAAGGTTAGATGATTGGTTATAATTCAGAATACGGTGTCTAATCCCGCAATACACTGTTCTCATTACGTTATTCTTTGATTTTAGTAAAAGCTGGTTAGTTTAGTTTTAATATTCTCGAATAAATTTATACTTTATATGAATATTACACACCTATACGTTATAAGTTAAAATTTTATATAATGATTTATCAAAGGTTATATTTTGATTTTTATGGAATAATTCGGGGAATAAATCGACCTATTTGTATATTTTTGTTTTTATTCATTCCAAAAATAATTTAATTAAAATCAGAAAGAAATATTTATAATAATCATTACTTCTTTTAAGACTACTAAGACCAGGCTGAGCCTCTGGGCTGACTACTAGCCCTAATACCAGAATTGGGTTTAAATTAACCTTATCACAGAATCACAGCTAATCTAAAGGAATTGCTATGGCTTTATCGCTTGCCATGATTTATACATATTAGGAACTATATCCCATTGTCAAAATTTTACATTCGAGTTAGGCCCTGCTCACCTTTATTAGGTCAACTTAGGGTATGTTTGGAATCGCTAACCAAATCGACCGAGAAGTAACCCCTGTTTCCGGAAAGGCCAACCTAAACAATTGACCGCATGTATTGATTTAGCGGCTACTGAGATAATACTGTTAGTCCGATTAGCCATAACCATATCTTTGTGGCCGTCGACCTCCCATATGCCCACAATGTAAAAATGACACACTGAATGTTACGCATATCTTTTTGGAGTGCCCACGACTAATACCCTTCCGGGATAAATACCATATAGTATCATTAGAGACATTGTTTGCCGTCGGGGCGTGGGGCAGAAGTACTGAACTTTGTGAAAGATGTAGGACTATTTAATTTATTATAAAACAAAAGCTAAGATAAGATAAGGTTTTATTATATTCTCATTGGTTAAGCTTTCATTATGTTTTTATTGGATCAAAATATAAATAGATAACACTGGAAAATTCCGATATTCCTGCTAATAGCCATAGCCGCTGAAGCGGAGGTGGGAAGAAACAAAATAAAAAAAACAACTATATCTTTGTAGCGATTAATTTAAAGTTAAAAGCATTGTTTACGTCACTATGAAGTAATTTTGTGAAATTGTATTTTATTTGCTGCAACTCAGAAACTTATATAAACATAAAAAAATAATAAAGTTTCTAAACGTTAGCACTCGCAATAGCTTCACACACAAACCAAACCCAGTTTATATTTATAACCTGGTCAACCTCTGCCTTCCATTTAAGCCGCCGTGGCACTAACCACAACCAACCTATAGTATAGATATCCAAGAGGGAAGATCCAGAACAAAGAGGGGCCTTGGAGCCCTCCCCTAAGAAACTTTTTGGAATTTGAAGGCAAAATATACATTTTTTAGATAAAATTGTCTCTCTGACATCAATAATTACCAAATTATTATTAATTTACAACTGTTTAAATTCTTAGTTTAGTAATACTTCACAATAAATAATATTGAGACAAGTTTTTCATTTTACCTTGACCTACCGAAAAACAGAATGTTTTCCGATACAGACGGGACGACTACAAAAGCTTATGATAACGGGACTGTCCAGTTCCAAATGGGCATATGGCACCTTAATAAAGGAACATCATGCCTACTGTGTACAAGTGTGTTTTGCTCTACAACAATTTGTTATTCTCAAATGCCTATTGCCAAGCTAAGTCCGCAGACAAACTTATAGCTCACCATACATTCTTTAAAGGCACCAAAATATTAACTTGTACACAAAATTCTAGCTTGATGTAATAATTTTAAATTTGTACCAGTTTACATTCGTCTCGATTTCTCTGCCATTGTACAAGAAAAAAAAAATGTTTGTTTTTTTAATAAAACAAAAAACTCGAAATCCACCGATTGTGACACACAATGTACCGACTTTGACACAAACTAACTGATAAAATATATCTTTATAATCCTTAATATATGCGAGCAATAATTTCAAGTAAGAAAAAAAAGTTGGTTACTAGTTTACTAGGAGATAGGTGTGATTCACAAAGTGAAATAGAAACCGGTGCCACAAGAGTGGAGTTGTTTAGATAAACATTATAGTCTCGTCTTAGCTCTCCCTTCCAATCTCTCACCTAGGTCTTATTTTTATTTCAGACCCCTATGCTTAAATAAGGTGTATGTATTTTGTTGGATCAGAGAAGCGAAATATTTTTTGTGTTAAAACGATTTTTGTTTCAATGTATGAAAATTTCCCTGGTATTTTGCCGGGACCACAGTATTATTTTATGTTAACAGATTTTTCATGTTAAGGGTTTTTTGTTAAAAATAGGAGACAGAGAAAGATGTGTAGAGATGTTAGTTGCAATGGATCACAGTGGGGAAGTTAAGATGGTTTTGAATAAACTTGATGGTGCCGTTGACTTATCTTATCCCTGGTACTATCAAAATACCAAACATTTGTTTAGACCAGGGGTTCCCAACCTTTTTCCTTCATCGACCCCTTTTTTAAAAAAATAATATTTTCTTCATCGACCCCCTTGCATTTTTCCATTAATACACAGCATACAAAGTTAGCAGAATACTTATAATTGCACTTAATAATCTTAAAGATAACAATTTGTGCTAAGAACTTGGACAAAAAATTAGAAAAAGTGGTTTATATAAGATTTTAGATAACAGATATAAACTTAATTTCAGATATATCGATATTGTAATTGGACAATAGTTAAATTTTTATTGATGAGGTCATTTTTTAATATTTGGCCTCAAATTAACTATCAGCATATAGTCACTTCATATAGCTAACATATCATATCTTCTTTTAATTGTTTTAAATGATCAGTGTAAATTTTCAAAACAAATATATGTTCACCTGTAGTGTACATTTGTAACAGTTCGCTGAAAGAAATTTTTCTGCCATTTCTCTTAATCTGGAGCTACAATATTGAACATATTAATAATAATAATAATAATAATTCCATTTATTGCCTCAAGGGCAAATCGGCCTAGGCCGTGGACCGCCTGATAGGCTTTGAGTTAGCTTTAATTTAACATATACTTTTTTTTTTCCTTTTTCCTAGTTTAATTGATTTACTTTCTTCTTATATATGCATTTCTTAATGCTTTTATTTTTCTTATCTATTTATTTTATTTTATTTTTATTATTTTTTTTTTTTTTCACTCTGTAGGTAAGTAAACACTTATAAATATGTGCGCCATTCTTCTCCATTCCTGTCTCATTTGAGCAGCTCTCATCCATAAGACTCCATCACATGCTTTTCTCATTTCCTGATCCCATCTTGCAGCTGGTCTTCCAATCTTCCTGCTGTGTTCTATAGGCCACCACTCCAGTATAGCTTTTGACCATCTCCCATCCTTGGTTCTTGCCATATGTCCTGTCCACTTCCATTTTCTTAATTCAATAATCTCCATAATGTCTTCCATGCTTGTTTCATTTTTAATCCATTTCTTGGTTTTCCTTTCCCTCTTTGTTACCTTTAGCATACTCCTCTGCATTGACCTAACTGCTCTTCTTATTTTATTGCATATATTGACGGTTATAGTCCATGATTCTGATCCATATGTTAGGACAGGGAGAACAACACTATTCCACAGTTTTACCTTATGTGTAATATCTATGTCTGCTCTGAAGATGTTCCTATATTTATTGTAGGCTCGCCAGGCAAGGCTTATTCTTCTTTGTATTTCCTTGTTTGAGCCTCCATCCTTGCTTAATAATCGACCTAGATATACAAATTGATCCACGTTTTCTATTTGTTCTTCTCCTATTTTTATGGTTCTTTCCTTCTCACAGTTGATCTGCATGAGCTTTGTTTTTGCCATGATTATACGGAGACCAAATTTCCTAGCTTCTCTTTGCAGTTCCTGCATCATCTGGGCAATTCCACCAAAGCTTTGAGATATAAGAGCAATGTCATCTGCAAACTTAATAGCACTTAGCATTCTTCCATTTATTCTGATTCCTTTATTCCAGTTGAGATTTCTGAATACTTTGGCTAGTATACTAATAAATATCTTTGCAGACAGAATGTCCCCTTGTCTCAGCCCTCTTTCGATTTTTACAGACCTTGTGCTCCTTCCCTGTTTCACAGTTATAGTTGAGTTTTTATACATATATCTAAAGATTTCTACAATTTTTTCATTGACGTTACTTTCTACCAGACATTCTATGATTGCGTGTTGGTAAATCGAATCAAAGGCTTTCTCAAAGTCTATAAACAGTATGAGGAGAGGGAACACATACTGTTTGGCTTTGTATATGAGTTCATTTAAGGTTATAATTCCATCTATGGTCGAGAAATTTTTCTTGAAACCTATTTGTTCAACCGGCGAATCAGCATCAAGTAGGTCTGATATTCTCCTGGATATAATTTTCATAAATATTTTATATATAGTAGACAGTAGACTTATTGGTCTATAGTTGCTTATGTCTTTCCTATTTCCTTTCTTATAGATAAGAATAAGATCAGCTTCTAGCCAGGATGTTGGTATTCTTGCCTGTTCTACGCATGTGTTATATAGGTGACATAGACATAATATTAGTTCACTCCCTCCTGCTTTTATTTCTTCATTTGTGATTCTATCTGGTCCAGATGCTTTGCCCTCTTTTAGATCCTTTATTGCCTGTTCTACCTCCTCATATATAATTTCCGGGAAAGCTTCACCACTTCTTTTCCCTACAATTTCATTTGAATTCCACTGATTGCTTGTATTGCTGTAGAGATCATTATAGAATTGGTGTATTACTTTTAAGATTTCCTTATTTTCTGTTTGCAGGGTGCCCTTTTTGTCATTTAGACCTATTATTATTTTTTTCCCTTCAGATTGCTCCATCCTGCATTTCTTAAGACTACTTCCCTCTTGTATAGCCGATTGGATTTTGTTTATTTTTTTTGTTTCACTCAATTCTCTTATTCTTGTTCTTATTCTTTTGGATAGTTCTGTGAATTCTATGTGGTTATTCTCTTTGTGTTTCATTTTCCTTCTGGTTCTCATCATTTTTTTAATCTCTTTAGGTATTTTTATGCGTTCCTTGCCAGTAGTTTCTTGTTCATTGCCTTCGTTTTTTAATTTTGTAATTATTGTTGTTATACTCTTATTAATTACTTCAATGTTTGTTTGTTTTCTTATTTCCTTTACCTTAAGTAGTTCTTCTATTTTTGCATCATAATTAGAGTTCTTGAGGTTTTCATGTTTACATTGAACATATTATAACATCAAAATACTGTTTCTACCAAAAGTCAGATTCATCTAACTGTACAGAAAATTTTTTGTTTTACAATTCATAAAATTAAGGATTTTTTAGTATCTTCTAACATTTCATCCATACTACATTGTATGGAGTAATTACTGTGCGGAATACTTTTTAAACTTGTTCAGGTTTCATTTATTGCTGGTGGGCGATATTATTTTTTCACCAGTGGTATGTAGATATCTGGCTTTTGCAATTAACAAAGAAATATTGTAAGATGCTTCTAATCCACAAGTATTATTTACAGAAGTTGACGGCTTAAGAAATGATTTAAATTTCACTTTAGAACGATACACAAATTTTTCTTTTAGATTCTTGAAATAATCAATATTCAAACCTTTTAAATTTATCAATGACCCCCCAGAAATACTATAGAATACTAGGAATACTATAGACCTCTTTTTAATATTTCAGACCCTAAGGAGTTCACCTGGACCCTGTTGGAAACCCCTGGTTTAGGACTAATAAATAAGATCACTTCAATACACAGAAGAAATTGTGAGATTGTAGCCTTTTGTCTAAACAACAGTTAGATAAAGGTGCTCCATCCTTGCTGTATATATGTGTTAATATCCCTTTGTCTTAAAAGTTTATTGAACTAGCCCTTCAACTAAATTATAATATTTTATCTTGAAAGCTTTGTCCTCTAAACCAGTGGTTCCCAACCTTTTTGTACCGGTGGACCACAAGATAGATTCCTCATATACGAGACGAATATAAACTGCTATAAATTTAAAATTATTACATCAAGCTAGAATTTTGTGTATAAGTTAATATTTTAGTGCCTTTAAAGAATGTGTGGTGAGCTATAAGTTTGTCTGCAGACTTAGCTTGGCAATAGGCATTTGAGAATAAGAAATTGTTGTAGAGCAAAACACTTGTACACAGTAGGCATGATGTTCCTTTATTAAGGTAGCCATATGGCCCGTTTGGAACAGGACAGTCCCGTTATTATAAGCTTTTGTAGTTGTCTTGTCTGTTTCCGAAAACATTCTGTTTTTCGGTAGGTCTAGGTAAAATGAATAACTTGTCTCAATATTATTTATTGAATATGTGTATATTTGTTTAAAGCTGATTGCAGCTTTTTTACAAAAGAGTTACAATAATAATATAATTTTTGCAATATGGCTCAATAACATTAAGTCAAAAATAATACTGCTTTTACTATGATTACCACATTATTTTATATAAAAAAAAGTCCAGTCATGCACCATGACTTAATGAGCGAATTTTCAAAGAAATCTGCGGATTATTGGCTTATGATAATATAGGAAAATTTTGGTTTAGAATTTGCATGGGTGAAAAAAAAATTTGGTACATAGGGGTACGAGGTACAAAAGTCAAAATCGTATTTACCTTTCAAGATGCATGTCGTTGGAAAGCTCTTTAAGAGTACAGTAATTGTTGTTATGTACACTTTTATCATATTTTCACATAAAAGGGGGGTAAAATGGAAAAAACACGTTTTTTGACCCTAAATGGTCAAAATTTGACCCCTAAATGGACTCCAAAAATTATGGCCAACGAACTCATCCTTTCTTTTGATATTATTGACATTTTAAAATTTGTTTGAAATTTGTAAGTGCATCCTAAGGGGAGATATCGTCTGGAGTGACACATATATACATATATACATACATATATACATACATATATACATACATATATACATACATACATAAAAAAAAGTGTTAAATTTTAGGAATCGATTCAGAATGGTCTAAAACGGATTTCCATGGAAAAAATTCGCATTACAAAAATTTTGAAGCCATTGCAATAGCGTAATTTTCTTTGAAAATTCGCTAAAAGAAAAGAAAAGAAAACCTCTAGTTCTTTTATAAAAAATATAAGTGTGTTACAAGATAAAAGGTTGGGCTTCTAACCTAAAAACAAAAAGCAAATGAAAATGAAAGCTTCTCTGATTGCAATACCAACCTATTTGGTTTAAACGTACAAAGGTTCTTCCAATAAAAATGTTTTGATGTGATCCATACAAGAATCTTATTTTATTTATTTATTTTTATTTTATTTTGTAAGTTGTTCATTTTATCTTTTCCCCCTTTAAAATTTGTTATTAAGAGGTAAAGGTAAAAAAGAAATTTGTTTTTAAATTAAAATAATTTACATCAATTAAAAGAAAAACGTTACTCATTTAACAAAAATGAGCTTAGTTTCAGAGTACTAAGGAAAAAGCAGAACAGCTTTTTGCCTGTAGTTTTTTGTTTTATTTCTAGAAAGGTAGCAATTCTGTTAGACTTATCAGAAATATCAAAAGAGTTGGTTGTAGTTGTAATTAACTCTGGCTGCAAGAATTGTTCTCTTTGGGAATTGTAGGTTGGGCACTATATTCAAATATAATATGAAATAAATCTTCCTCGACATTCATACTGCATAGGGTACACAAGTGATCTGTGCGAATCTTATAAACAATGCCTTTACTTGTAATTTTTAAAAAGTTAAAGCCTGATGTTCAGATTTGAGCTATAAGTTTCTGGGTCGTGAATTTTAAATGTAAATATTTTGTATTTGTTTTATGAGCAAAATCGAAGAATTTGTAAAAGCCACTAAATGTTGATTCCATAATCCTCGTAAGGTCTTGTTCTACTAAGCTTTCTTGGTACTGGCAAACTATTTTATTTAATGCTGTTTTACTGATGAGTTTTGAAATTTCGTCTGGTTCTATTTTAATTTGTTTTAGTATACTTTTTAATTGGCTAAACCAATTGAACTTGAGTGAATTACTTGGTGCTGCATCCAAAGCTTTTAGACGTTCAAAACATATCCTAAGAAGACAGTTATTTTCGAGTGTATAAATATGATTAACCCAATTTAGTGCTTGTTTTAAGACTGTGACTGCCACATGAGGGATGTCGAATTCTGTTCTGATAAGTTAGTGTGGCACGTTTCTCTGCAGTGAAAAATATTTTTAAAGAAACAGCTTTGGGCCGATTCTAGGTCATTTAAATAGTGCAACGCCCAAATAGAAGCACCATACGTAAGGGTAGGTAGAACACATGTTTTGTACGTTTTAAGCACGGCTTCGAAGCTATTACATTTAGCTCTTACCATTGTTTCTCTAAGGCTAAGTCTAAGGCCGCACTGGAGGAGGGTGGCTGAGAGGGTAGTGGAAGGGAGGTGGAGGGTACAGGCTGATAGGTAGACGGATCGCGGCCGCACTGCGCTTCCGTTTCAATCCCCCCTTGCAGTTTGCCATAGCTTTAAATAGTTGAACCGAGTATTTAAACAAGTACACACAGTTTCTTGAGGACCCGCTATGCCTCTTTCAAAACTTAGCAAGCGTCTTCTTCTTGGCGAAACTCCTTATTATATTTGATAAAAAAAAAATAATCGTGAACTGAAGTCGTGGGGTCATAATTATAACTTAGATAAAGATGTAAAATAATGAGACCTTACCCTGAAATTTTTTTATTTGCAATTTAATTAGTTAACATGATTAATTACAGCCGCTATGAGTTTTTCTTCAGTGTTATAATAAATTAAATAAACTAGGCATCGCGTTGCTCTATCATTGAAGCGAGCGTATTGCAATGAAATACTGAATATTGAAATTTATTAATCATGATGAATGTCATAGTTGAAGATAATTGGAAGAGGGTAGTGTAGGGAGTGGGGGTACTCGGTACAAAGCTTTACTTCCTAAACAAACCTATACGACTATAAGAATCTTCACCACCCGCGGTAGCTTTTAAACAATTATTATTAATGTATCTCGTCGCTACGCAAAGAATTTTGCTTGTATCAAGTTGAAATTTTGCATACCTGTTTCAATTGTGCATTAGATGGTGTATATGAAGTTTTATTAAAATCGTTACGTTAGAACGTAAGATATCGGTAAAAAGGTTGTTTTCTCTATTATAAACGTTTAGGTCCGCTTTAATAGTTTTAGCGATCTTTATTAAGTCATAGCGGTGTCGCTGTTGGTTTTAGTAAAAAATGTTATTTGAAAATAATGTTCGTCTCATCGAATAGATGATGATAGAATCTTTTCCCGTCCTGAAATTCCAATTTAATTTTTGTACCTCTCGTTTACGCGAGCGTTGCGCGCGAACTCTTGGACGGATCACGCTGTCCAACGAACTTAGCCTGAGTATTAGTTAGAGGAACATGTATACCAAATTTCAACTAAATCGGTCAACTTTTACTCAAGTTATCGTCACACGCGTGAACGTTACTGACAGACAGACAGACAGACACGGAACATATTTCGTTGAATGTAGGAAGCTCGCTACGCTCGCTTCAATAATGTTATATAATATTAATAATAAATTCGACAAGAAGGGCGATAAGTCCAGGAGAGTAGATGGAAATTAACTGACGAGTTTGTTCTACATAGATGGTGGAGGGCAGGTCGGGATGGCAGGTTAGAGGGCAGTGGGACTCAGTGCGACCGGCTGCATTAAAACTTAATGGTTCAGATATGAGTGACGGTTCCTCTACTCTCCCATCCACCAGGTACCCTCTCAGCCACCCTCCTCCAGTGCGGCCTTAGCCTAAGTCCGCACTAGAGGAGGGTGGCTGAGAGGGTACCTGGTGGATGGGAGGGTAGAGGAACCGTCCACTCATATCTAAACCATTAGTTTTAATGCAGCCGGCCGCACTGAATCCCACTACCCTCTAACCTGCCATCCCGACCTGCCCACCACCGTCTATGTAGAACAAACTCGTCAGTTAATTTCTATCTACCCTCCTGGATTTATCGCCCTTCTCGTCGAATTTATTATTAATATTATATAACATTATTTATTATAACATTGAAGAAAAACTCATAGCGGCTCTAATTAATCGTGTTAACTAATTAAATTGCAAATAAAAAAAATTTCGGGGTTAGGTCTCATTCATTTACATCTTTATCTAAGTTATAATAATTATGAACCCACGACTTCACTTCACGATAATTATTTTTTTATCAAATATAATAAGGAGTTTCGCCAAGAAGAAGACGCTAGCTAAGTTTTGAAAGAGGCATATTGGGTCCTCAAAAACATTGTGTACTTGTTTAAATACTCGGCTCAACTATTTAAAGCTCTGGCAAACTGCAAGGGTAGATTGAAACGGAAGCGTAGTGCGCCCGCGAACTGTCTACCCTTCAGCCTGTACCCTCCACCTCCCATCCGCTACCCTCTTGGCCACCCTCCTCCAGTGCGGCCTTAGCCTAAGAGTTCCTGATGCCATTGTACTCCTGCTCACCGCCTGTTTCATAGCTTGCTCAAATACCCCCTTCTTCGAGAGGCATACGCCCAAATAATTAAATTTATTTACTTCTTCTATAGGTTGACCGTTATAGTAGATTTGTTTCCTTTGATTGATAGCTTCCCTTTGCTAAAGATAATAACCTTCGTTTTCTCCTGGTTAACTTCCAACCTGTTAGTAGTACAATAGTCTTGCAAAATGAACAGCTTTTTATTCATGTCAATACTTGAATCGGAAAAGATTATCAAGTCATCGGCAAATAAGAGGAAAGTTAAGTCCTTTGTTCCGTCTACGCTGATACCTTTTGCATTTTTTGATAAGAAAAAGTTTTCTATATCGGCTGTGTATAGGTTGTAGAGCATTGGTGATAAAATCTCGCCTTGTAAAAGGCCTTTTAAGATATTAACTGGGTTCGATGTTTGGTTGTTGTATCTAATCTTCGTGTTGGCTTTACTATATAGGTTGATAATAGATTGAGGGTTTTAACACTAATGCCTAACTTGATCAGCTTGCTATAAAGTAGATGTATATTATTTATTGTGAGGTATTACTAAACTAAGAATTGAAACAGTTGTAAATGATTAATAATTTGATGATTATTGATGTCAGAGAGACAATTTTATCTAAAAAATTCATATTTTGCCTTAAAATTTCAAAAAGTTTCCTAGGGGAGGGCCCCCAGGCCCCTCTTTGTTCTGGAGGTTACTATATCTATACTATAGGTTGGTTGTTGTTAGAGCCACGGCGGCTTAAATGGAAGACAGAGGTTGACAAGGTTATAAATATAAACTGGGTTTGGTTTGTGTGTGAAGCTATTGCGAGTGCTAATGTTTAGAAATTTTATTTTTTTTATGTTTATATAAGTTTCTGAGTTGCAGCAAATGAAATACAATTTCACAAAATTACTTCATAGTGAAGTAAACAATGCTTTTAACTTTAACTTTAAATTAATCGCTACAAAGATATATAATAATATAATTAATTTATTTGCATAAGATAATAATACAATCTTCTACAAAAACAAAAATTAAAAGAAACAATAGCCAATATAAAGATCGGGGAAGCGTTTGATACATGACAGACAAATTATGTTATATAATTACAGTAGGTCGCCTACTTGACATACAAAACTATAAAATATAATGTTACTTGGTGAAACAATGATTCAGGAAGTGGTAAATGAGTTTAAAAATAAAATAATACTAATAATAAATAAATAAAATAAAAAATAACTAAGTAAAAATAATGGACATATATAAGGCGTTGTTATAAGTAATGAAAATAAAATACTACTTAGAGAGAGATCTAATAGGTAACGCATTTACTGTGAAATAAAAAATTTTATTGAGCTTAAATAAATCAAGATTAAATAAAAGATGACATATGCTACTTAAATCGAAGAATCTAAGATACCTGGCTCTCAGGTCTTTTAGGAAAGGACATTTGCATAGGAAATGTTCCAAGTCATCATATTCACTTTTACACAACTGGCATGCTTTAGCAGAGTCAAACACATATTTAGTACCATCAAGATAGAGTTGGGTAAATTTTGTTGAGTGCAGTCTTAGTTGACAGATGACTCTTATTTTATGAATTGGGCATCTCAAGTGCAGATGTTTCTCTCCATTGGGATTGAAGTCAGTAAGGTGTCTATAAATTGGTGCGAAAGAGCTATTCAGAACTTTGTTTATGTCAACACTAAACCAATGATTAGCATGTTTCTTCAGGATATTATTATAGTTAGCATTAAACAATGAGAAATCCGAGGTAATACATTCAGGAGAACCTATGGTTAGTAAAAAGCTTCTGAATTGGGAAACCCAGTTGAGGTTAGGTATATTTTTATGCTGATTATCTAAGCGTTTTAGCTTTTCCAGACATAAGCGGGGTAATCGACTTTCATCCATTTTTAGAATTCTTCGCCAAAGCGCAGACATGCCCTTAAATATGTTTAAAGCTAAGCTTGCAATACCAAGCTCCACTCTAAGAATATAATGTGGGGTGCAACGAGGCAAGTGAAGCAAAAACTTGAAAAATCTACACTGAACTGCTTCAATGTCATCAATATATCTGGGAGCCCAAATTTCTCCAGCGTACAAAAGTGTAGATACAATAATTGAGTTGTAAAGAGTAACCTTTGTAGCCCATGCATCAGATTTACTTCTGCTCAGTATTGACCGTACCTTAGCTACAGCAAGAGAGCTCTTTGAGATAAAGTGCTTTGATGCCTGCCTAAATTTGCAAGAAGAGACCAAGTTTCCTGTTGTCTACTTTTATTGATAGACATGCATTATCATATAGGCTTTTAAGTACACGGGTTAACTTAACACTAAGACCAAGGGAAGCAGCTTCTCCCAAAGTAACCTATGAGATACTGAGTCAAATGCTCTAAGAAAATCAACAAAGATTCCAATGATATGAAATGATATGTCATTCGTAGGTAAGAAACTTACCAACATGACCGTGATGACGGCCTTTTATGATCATTATTATGATTACCTGGGCAAACTTAGTGGCACTTGCTGCAAAGATATAGTTATGGCTAACCGGACTAACAGCATTCTAGATTTAGTGAAAGGGGTCGAAACATCTCCAGTGGCCGCTAAATCAATACATGCGGTCAATTGTTTAGGTTGGCCTTTCCGTACACAAGGATTACTTCTTGGTCGATTTGGTTAGCGATTCCAAACATACCCTAAGTTGACCTAATAAAGGTAAGCAGGGCCTAACAAGAATGTACCATTTTGAGAATGGGATATAGTTCCTCATATGTATAAATCATGGCAAGCGATAAGACCATAGCAATTCCTTTAGCTTAGCTGTGATTCTGTGATAAGGTTAATTTAAACCCAATTCTGTTATTAGGGCTATTAGTCAGCCCAGAGGCTCAGCCTGGTCTTTGTAGTCTTAAAAGAAGTAATGATTATTATAAATATTTCTAATTTTAATTAAATTATTTTTATAAACAGCTTGGTTTTCCGGTTATTACGAGTCTACCCGCGGAAGCCTACGCACCAAGTTAAATTATTTTTGTAATGAATAAAAACAGAAAAATACAAATTGGTCGATATATTCCCCGAATTATTCCATTAACTAACCAGCCATTAAAACTAAACTAATCCGCTTTTACTAAAATCAAAGAATAACGTAATGAGAACAGTGTATTGCGGGATTAGACACCGTATTCTTAATTATAACCAATCATCCTTACCTTTTCAAGCTCAAATTTGTAGCTATGGGAAGAGTTGATCTCGAAATATCACGTCTGCAGGTCTATCGATATATCGTATCGATTTCAATTCTTGGTTAATATCCCTATAGGTTTTTTATTTAAAAAAAATTTTAATGTAAAGCTCTGATTTTCTTTTAATTTCTACACCGTGCCCGCTTGTATTTGACTTAAATTAATCAATTATCGATTAATATCACTCACAATTTAAAAGAGATCAATTCAAATTCAATAGCCGACGTATTCCGGTTAGAATTAAAATATAAAAACTGAATTATTACTCGTAATAACAATAAAGAATTTAAATTGATATAATAAATATTTTAATGTTGAGTTTCTTCCTCGATGTTAAAAATTACGAATTAAACAGAAGAAGTTGTGAAACAAGTCAGATTATTCACATTAAATTAAGTAAAACTAAGTGACAAATTGAGACAACATTTAGTTAGCATAACTACATGGACCTTTTTCTTTATTTGTTCTTTGAAAACTCCGTAACAACTTCAGAAAAATGCGTGGCCTACGCAAGTTAGTTTTGTCGTTTCCGTTTTTTTTTTTTTACCGTTGTTCTGGAAATAAGAATAATAAAAAAAATATTATCCGATAATTATCTGCCCCCCAGAAATGGCTGCCCTGGGCAATTGCCCAGTCCGCCCATTGTTAAATAGGGGCCTGCTTATACTTACTTATTTCGTTTTTGTTTATGGTTAATTACCTGTCTGTCTGTGTGCCATAATATTTTTCAATCTATTTTTGTCAAAGTGTAACAATTTTTTTAATGATGATTTCTCTCTCAAATTTTATACTGCCATAGTTACCTGAATATTCTTAATCTGTATACTGTTAACTAAATTTGACATCTTTGGAATAATAATACCGTTTTAACATCTAAAATCTACCTATTGTTCTAATTCTAATAACTTCAGTGCAAACTTATAAAGAGCAGGTTAGGCTTTTCTGCAATACTTAACTGCGATGCACAACAACATATCTTGTATTTGCAGCGGGCAACTTATACTAATTATTTAAATTGAGTTTTCTCATTTATAAATTAATAATTTGTGATGCCTTGTATATCTTTAGAATAATGTATTTGTGGTTTACCATTGCAACCATTTGTAATTTCGAAATATTAATTTTGAGATATATGCTAGATTTAAGTGATAATCTTTGAGAAGTCAATTACTTTTTACTTTGAGTGATAAAATTCCATTAATGGAATTTTAATCCATTTTCAAGTATGGTTAACAATTATCCATCTTTTGAACAAAATTTTTTATATGTCCTTTAAGTAACTTTACACCATAATGATGTTTAAATTTAATAAATTACATTTTAGAGTTGATAAATTTAATTTAGTTTTTTTTCTTAGAGAGAAACATAATATATTTACAAAAAAAACATACAAGAGGCTGCTCATTTGTAATGAGTTGCTAAATACACAGCTTACTAAATCAATCTTTTAACAGACAATAACTTATAAATAGTGCAAAATTTACAAGAAATTAAAGTATATAATCATCATTATACATTTGTCAAAATAGTAACTTTTAAAAATTAACTTATATAGTCAATATATTTGTTTTGTCAAAAAAATAAATAAACAAAATGTCAAAAATAAAATTAAGTTTAGCCGTATATGTGATGATTTAAAATGCCAAGCGGGTCTAAAATAATTGATTCGGCTATTCTTGTCAGTTCCTTTTTATCTATACCTATCTCATTGAAGAAATCGCTGGTAAACTTAGGTATAGTGCCTCTTGAACCAAACCAAAGTCCTTTAACATGAAAATCTCTTAGACCGTGCTTCTCCAAAAACTTTTCTCGGTAATAATTAAGACATTTGTCATAAATTCCCTTCTTTTCAAGATGAACCTTTTCTCCTTGCTGTAGATCGTTGCTTTCATATCTAACCGTAGGGTCTATCACCAAAGCGTCTTTGCTATTCTCTTTAAAAGCAACAATGTCAGCATACCTAGTAGAACCATTAGAATCAATGCTATAGACCTCTTCATAGCAATTATACCCCTTTTGCTTCATTAAATCAATGATCTTATGCTTGACGTTATGGTGACGGCGAGTAACGAGGAGCATGTTATTTGGACAATTACCAAGCACATGTGCTGGTGTTTCAGTCTCTCTGCTGCATCTGCGGCAGAGGGGTCCTAACTCTCCTGTAGACTGGGCGCCACTTGTTGGTACACCACGAAGAGGGGCATAATTGATATTCAATTTTATAGCGTTGGTCCATTCAGATCCCGTAAGTATCTGTCTATTGCTTATAAATTCGTTGGATTTGGAGTTATCTTTAAAGTGACAGACACCTATACCTTGCCACTTACACTTACACCATTCATCAAAAGCTTTTTCTCGAAGTGACTGTCGGATCTTTTTAGCAGTATACTTATCTCCGAGGTTTTGAAAATTCAGACCGAGACGGTCTACACATTCAGAGATTTCAACGTCATAGTCTAGTATACTTTGGAATTGACCATCATTTATGTTTTTTAACTTTTGAAGAATGCTGATATGCTGTAAGGGAGCTTCCCACAAACATCTTAATATACCGAGGCCTCTATACCTGCGTGGAGCATATAGCATAGCTGTTGATGAATTAGCAGGTAGACCTACTATGGCTTTAGTACATCTCCTTATAATTACATCGACACCTTCAAGAAATGCAGGTCGAAGTTTTGTCAATGGTGCTGTTTGTAAAGGGTAGGTTAAGAGAGGAAAAATATATTGATTTAAAATATTCAGCTTTTGGTCTGGTTTAAGTAAGTTAGATGCTACTAATTTATTCATATTGTCATTAAGCTTTACAACTGCATTCTCATTATATACCATTTCTCCAGTAAAACTGCAACCTAAATATTTAATTACTTCGTCAGTATTATTAGACGTTATGAAACTATCATCTTCCAGAATTAACTTATTACTGTAGTGCTCACCTTTTGATATCAAAATACAAGAACTTTTCGAAGGATTTATTACCAAACCTATTTCTCTAAATCTACTAGTATTAGTATTTTTTCAAATTTTAAATATCATTACTAAATCATGTTTAGTTATTCTTTTGTCAAGCAAATCTTCGTATTGCCATTCTCCTTTCTATTTTTATTTTTAATAAATATTTGTACTGTAGTCTTCTCGGCTACTGTACTAAGAATTTTTTTTAGTTAAGGAAATATAAAATTAGATGCCCAGTTCCTACCGTACAATCTTAAAGACATCGTTACTCTTGCCTCCTTCTTTATAGCCTCATTATAAAAACAATATCTCGGCTCTTAAGTATGGTTCTAAAAAACTCTGGTTCTTTGGTTATTTTCGGGGTTTGAGCAAGAAAAGGAGGGGGGGGGGTTGAAGGGCGTCCAAAAATAAATTTACTTGGATGTCGGATGTAGGAAGGGGGGGTTATCCAAAAGTTAATAATATCGTAAATTTGACAGTGGTAGGACTTGCTATAGTGGTAGTAGGTAGACCAGGAAAAGGTTTTTCAGATAAGCATATCGCCATGATTTAGGGTCTATGTTGGCTACCCCCTCCATTTCCTTGGTAATTTTCCGGTCTGATGCCCGCGTGGTTTTGTAGGGGGAGGGGCGCACCTGCGATTCTACCTTAATGTTTTCCCTCCCTGCCCTCATCTAGCTCCCCCCCCCCCCTTTCCCCCGCCACTGTCTTATAATTTATGGTTCTAATAAGCAAAGGTAAAACGAAGCCTCTAGCCTTTCTGTACAGGCCAGCTATGAAAAAATTTCCCTTACCACTCCTTTTTACCCTTAAAAAAATAGAATGAAAATAAGGCCGATATTTCCGTGTTAATAATCTTATTAATATGGAAAATACGGAAGAGCAAAGATGTCTAAACGAGCGAAACATTAGATAAATTCTCTCTTATGGAAGATTCTGTAAAAAAGCTTCATACTTAATCAGGATGAAATTTGGATGATGCTTTCTTTTTAGGGTCCGTAGGCAAACCCAAGAACCCTTATATTTTCCTGCGTGTGTCTGTCCGTCCGTCCTCTCGCGTGCTCTCACGGCTACACCTTTCGTCCGATCACTTTGAAATTTGGCATGTATGTGTCTTGTACCTACCCACATATTTTAAAAATATAGCGATTTAAAAAAAAAAAATATTTTTCAAAAAAATTAGGGTAAAAAAACTTAAGGGTTAAACATTTTTTTTTTTTTTTTTCGACACCTTAGGGGGTATCATATGAAAGGGTACGTCGAGCTGATTACAAAAATATATAATTCTTTGTATATAACTTTGATAGGGCGAGCGTAGGCAAGTTTGAAGTGGGTGTGAAACGTGTCCCCCCCCCCTTCTATCTCGCTTATGTGAAGTGCAAAAAATCTGAAAAAAAAATCCTGAACATTCTTCGACCAAAAGTAAAGATACCACTTTTTTGAAATTTCGAAAAAATATTTATTTAATTTTTTATTGACAAAATACGTTTTTTTTTTTATAATTATGGTCTTTTCGACAAAAAAAATACGAAAAAATACTTTATCAGAGTGTGTTTTGAGAATATCAGACCCTTAGAATGGTTCAAAGTAAGCTTGCATTTTTAAAAAACACTGTTTTTACACTTTACAGTTAATCACTATATAGTGTGGCCTACGGACCCTCGCTGTGTACTGACTAGCACACACTTGACCTGTTTATTTTGAAATCTTTTTAATTAGTTTATTGTTTTACGGATTGTATTTATTATCCTCCTTTCTTTTTTTCGTATTGATTGGAGTTGTCAAGCAATAATAAATTTCCTTCTTAAGAGATCGCTGGACTAAATCAAGTAAAAGCCTAAATACTTTTACACCTTGTGTTGCGTTGAGGTTTACTGGAAGTAATAGAAGCATTGTAATAATTCTGAAGTATGATTGTTATTTTGTTTCCACCATTTTTGTGAACCACCCTATCTTAAAAACTATTCGTCTTATTTTAATGAAATTCGGGTGGTTGTTGGACCATCCAAATTTCATTCAATGGATATAATTCATCCTTGCGCCTTTTGGTTTCTCTTCTACATGCGCATTTGATTCTTGATACTTGAATCGTGTTGCACTCTTCTACATGAAACTATATCTTTAATATATTTTAAAACCTATATTTTTACATTCGACTTGTAATAAATTAGGATGGTTTGCGGAAAGTAGCCCACAGATGGCCCCACATATTAATTCCAACCGTCTAATTTAATATTGCTTTATTAAATATAGCAATATTAAATATTGCTCTATTCATACTACTATTCATGTAAAAAAAAAAACAATTTTGATATATTTTAAAAAGGGGGAAAAATTGGCGCCCCCGTATTTCATTAAATTTGACATGATCTGGGTTTGTATGAAAATTAAGACAAAGGCATATAACCTACTCTACTGTGTATAGAAATAATAATATCTCTTGGTCTAATTATCTATTAAGACAAAAGGATATTTAGTCTAAAGTACTTTGGGACAAAGAAACGTCACACTTTTGTAAGTATATAAAAGTTATAATATCTCTTTGTCTTATTAGACTAAAGCCTTGTACACACTAGTAGACATGTTGCGCGATTTTGGTCTCAGAGACATGTCTAGCGATTTGTCTATAGACATCGGCGAGACAAACGGCGTTTACGGTCTCGTTGCTAGACCAAAAATCGCATGTCTATGGTTTTCCATTCTGATTGGTAGACATGGTGCAACGTTAAGCCTAGTCCACACCAGTAGACATGTTGCTAGACATTTCTGTAGACGGTCTCATAGACCGTCTACAGAAATGTCTCGCAACGTGTCTATAGACATCAGCTGAGACGGTCTAGGTCTAGCGTCCACACTTGTAGACACGTTGCGCAACATGCCTAACGTTTCACCATGTCTACCAATCAGAATGGAAAACCATAGACATGCGATTTTTGGTCTAGCAACGAGACCGTAAACGCCGTTTGTCTCGCTGATGTCTATAGACAAATCGCTAGACATGTCTCTGAGACCAAAATCGCGCAACATGTCTACTAGTGTGGACAAGGCTTTAGGCATGTTGCGCAACGTGTCTACAAGTGTGGACGCTAGACCTAGACCATAGACGGTCTCAGCAGATGTCTATAGACACGGTGCGAGACATTTCTGTAGACGGTCTATGAGACCGTCATGTGGAGACCGTGTCTACTGGTGTGGACTAGGCTTAAGGGATATTATCGCTTTTATACACTGAACTGTGATATTCCTTTATCTCAAAGTAATTTCGACTTAACATTACCTTGTCTTCATACTTTTTTTTAGGGGAATACTAAACTAACAAAAATTCCGAACAATTAAATATATATATTAATAATCAATAATAAACATGTCAAAAAAGCAAAGGATCTTTTAAGTACACAAAAGGACGCGAGGAAGCTATGTGCCACACTAATTGGCAGACTATTTTATTTACCCTCATATATTATATATTTTGAAATCTATTTATTATACTTTATTTTATACTCATATGGCCATCAATCCATTGATAAGAAGAGGAAGCTTGTTGCTTTAATATTTGTTGTTTTTTTTAAAAAATTATTAATTTAATGTTTCCAAAACTTTTTCTCCTACGAAAAACACAATAATTTAATATTTCATGGTTTAGTTAGTCAGTCTGTTTGAAAGTGATTCCTGACATTCGGACTTACTCTTTAATGCTACTGCTGCCAGAAAAAAAAATCCTGGTAATGGGGCGTCTGCTTAATGCTACTTACAGCCGGATAAATAATTGACGAAGGGCGTAATGGTAAGCTGGTGGAGAACTAAAAGCCTTGCATATCCATCCCCCCCCCCCCCATGCTTTCTGTCGTCCGAACTGCTTCCAAAACATTAGTTCCGGTTGCTACAGCAATCTGCTCTGCCAGATCCCAGATCCACAGGCCTTTAGTAGAAATGAAGAGGGGACAGAACTTGAAACCCACTCCTGTAATGACAGCATTTTAACAACTAAATAAGGGTGTTTGTTTGCTTGAGCTCCCTCGAGCTTGGTGGCTAATAGGACTTTATGCCCATTTTGCCCCCCATTTTTCTTTTAACGATTTCAAATTATCCCTTTTTCTGGGATTTAAGGGTTGTTTCCCCCATTTATTTATTTTTCTTCTTCTTCTTCATAAAAAAATAAAAATGTACCTTCAGCACGTCTACAAATGTAAGATGACCCTAAATGGGTTATAAATTTCTAATGCATTGAGTTAACGTATTTCTTTTAAGGCCATGCCTACGGAGTCTCTCTTTAAGAAACTCCGTTAGCATGCCCTGCAAGAGCAGCCTAACTCAGGGCATTAGAAATTTATAACCCATTTAAAAAGATTAAAAAATTAAAAAGCAAAGTAAAGACTTACAAGGATATGATCTATTGAAAATGAAATGACCCTTAATATCTTAACTTGCCTAACTAAGCCCTTGGTCGATTACTATAATCGTTTGTAAACCGTCCTTCCCTTCTGTAATATTAATATAAAATAAACAGGTCAAGTGTGTGCTAGTCAGCACACAGCGAGGGTCCGTAGTCAACCCTGTATAGTTTAAGTAGTAACCTATTGATGGTGTTTTTTAAAATGCTAAAAAGCTTACTTTGAACTATCCTATTGGTTTGATATTCTCAAAACACATAAACAAACTTCAGATAAAGTATTTTTTTTGCCACTGAACCGGAATTTAACCATATAAATACATCGATAAGACCATAGTTATAAAAAAACGTATTTTGTCAATAAAAAATAAAATAATATTTTTTTTCGAAATTTCCAAAAAGTGGTATCTTTAATTTTGGTCGAAGAATGTTCAGGAATTTTTTTCATATTTTTTGCACTTCACATAAGCGAGATAGAGGGGGGGGGGCACGTTTCACACACACTTCAAACTTGCCTACGTTCGCCCTATCAAAGTTATAACCAAAGAAATATATATTTTGTAATCAGCTCGACTTACCCTTTCATATGATACCCCACAGTGTCGAAAAAAAATAAAAAAATATTAACCCTTAAGTTTTTTTACCCACATTTTTTTGAAAAATATTTTTTTTTAAGTCGCTATATTTTTAAAATATGTGGGTAGGTACAAGACACATGACACATACATGCCAAATTTCAAAGTGATTGGACGAAAGGTGTAGCTGTGAGAGCAGGCGACCGGACGGACGGACAGACACACGCAGGAAAATATAAGGTCCTTGGTTTGCCTACGGACACAAGTTGTTATAAAGTTGTTTGGACACGAGGCTGGTATAATAAAATTAATGCACCGTCATGGTTGATGATTGTTCAATGACTTCCCAGTCTAATTGGTTTCGTCTACGTTTATTTTCTTATTTATTATATTTATTTAGCATTTTTTTATTTATTTTTATTGCTATATTACTTAGTTTCCATTGGCTTTTTTTTAAATGTACAGATAGACTCCTAACAACGATTTGGAGAGTATTATATTCTTAGTAATGGAATTAATGATGTGTAATATAGTCCTGATTTTATTCCTAGAAGGCTTTGGAAACCAAAACGATTTAGGAATTTAATTTAATTGCTAGACCTACATGATTATAGGAAACATAGCCACTAATACCTAGCATGAAAGCTAGTATATATATATATATATATATATATATATATATATATATATATATATAAAACTTTTTAATGAATTCAAGGATACATCCATGCCAAATTTGAATAAAATCGAGCTACGCGTTTGGTCGTGACTGTTTAACATACAAATTTACAGACAGACAGACACACGAAATGCCAAATGGTCAAGTTAAAAAAGGTCCTTGCTCCACTCCGTTATTAAACTTGATGATTGATATAAAGTTTCATTCATAAAGTAAAATATAATTATTTAGGTTCTACCACTTGACTTGTCCTCTAATGCCTGCACCGTGAAACCTCCTACCAAGCTATCAAGAAGGACTAAAACATAGTACAAAGGGACAAAGACAAAGGGAGACCGAGGTCTAAAGAACCTTTCTACACAACGGTATTGTTCAAACAGGAAGCTCTAGGAGTCTACTAACTACACCAGACATAGTTATATCTTATGCTAATTATATTCTAACTAAAATCACTATGGAAACTAGTAATTTACAAGTGATTAAGTGCTTGATAATTTAGGTACAAGTGTCCTCAAGTTCCGGTCTTTTACTGCCACGACAATGCTTCATTCTACATTACCACATCGGTAAAATTATGACAATGAATGTGACTATTTAGAGACACTGTTGAATAAACTCAACTTCACTTCTAAGTACAATGAACATAATATTTAATATTATTTCCATCTTTCTTCACATATTTACTGACTTTATTTATTTTTATGAGTGTAATAAAGAAATAATCTACGTATTATATTGTGGTGAAGCCATTACTAAGTATTCAATGTCTAAAGTGATGTCTTGATTTTAAAATTGTCACCGTAAGTCTAGTAACTTCTAAAGGAAGTAGATTTTTTTTTTATTTTTTAATTTGTACGTGACTCAAAACTGTAATATTAATAATTGAGCTATTAGTCCAGAAGATAGCGTGTCAAAAATGCGTGTGACTACAACTTCAAGCTAGAATTTGGTTTACAAGTAAATCTTTTAGTGCCTTTTAAGAATATTTAGTCGGCTAAGTTTGTCTGCAGGACATAGCTAGGCAATAGGCATTTGAAAAGAACAAAAAAAAAAAAAAAAACGGTGAAAAGAGAGCCATGTCCCACCAATTATGGTGGAAAATGTGATTTTCATGATCCTGAGCATAAATTTAGTTAGTATACCGAAAATCAAGTTGATTTTAGTTTGTCCCTTGATTTGTGGGCACTATGATTTAAAGTAATATTTGAATAACTAACCTATCAAGGGACAAAGTAACATCAACTTGATTTTTGGTCCACTAACTAATTTTGTACTTGGGGTCATAAAAATCACTTTGCCCACCATAATTGGCGGAACATGGCAGCTCACTGCCGCTTTGTTTTTCAAATGCCTATTGCCAAGTTATGTCCCGCAGAAGAACTTAGTCGACCACGTATTCTTAAAAGGCACCAAAAGATTAACATGTAACCAAATTCTAGCTTGATGTCAGTGTGACACTTGTTTGCGTGCTACCTCCTGGACTATAACTACAGAAAAATATATTATAACCTAATGACGAGGAGCAATACATAAAATGTTAATACCCTGAATTTGAGTAAGTGAAAAAATCAAAGTACATTAAGCCTGCTAAAGTGTGCATATTCATATTTGTAGAATATTTTTAAAAAAATCGGTTCGAGACAACTCAGGCAAACTTTGTCATATACGAGTTCATAATTACTTAGCCCAATGTTTTCCATTCATTATTTTCCGATTTTTTCATCAAAATCGTCGAACCGTTTTCAATTTTTTTTTTTTTTTTTTTTTTTTAGTTTTTTAGTTTTTTTGGTAGCGATCCTAAAATTCATTTCTGGGTTTCGCCACGGGGTATGATGTTTCTGAACATGTATCCCAAATTTGGACAAAATCGGCCCAGTAGTTCAGGCTCCATGACAGACAACTGAAAGACTTTTTTTAATAAAAAAAAAAAAAACTTTTTTGGACCCAGAGGACCTCAAAATGAGTAAATCCATCAAAATTAAAAAATCGAATTTTCGCGACATCACCCTACTTTTTCTTTATATGATAAAATAAAAAGTCTGCCAATACATTGCCAATTCACACGGGGCTTCCATGGTAGCGCCACCAGATGAGCAATAGAAATGATAAGGGCTCTTCCTCCGGGAGTCCGGGAGTAATGGCGGCGTAGTAAGAGAGAGCGAGAGCTTCGTTACCGAGTGAATTAAATTACTTACCACGTCTTTTCGGCCATCAATGAATCAAGGGCGGCACAAGGTCGTGGGTTCGATCCCTCGCCGTGATGCTCTGATTTATATAGCTCACTAATGATCACACTATATTTGCTTCGGAAATACAATGTACAGAGGGAAATTGTGAAGTGGTGGTTGGAACTCTCTACCGCGGGGCTAGTAAATGGACCTAAAGTGTGGTCTAATTGCTAGGTACGAACAAGTGGTTTGTCCTACCCGTCTAGTACTAGTAATTAGACTTTACTATTTGCAATTACTGTAAGAAAGAAAGCGATATCCGCTGAAGGTTTAAATCAATATGACAATTTGTGGGCCAACTGCAATATACCATCCATATTTAAGAGTTCACAGTATATGAGGAGGACAGTGAGACTAGCAAACACGAAACCAAAAATGTCCCCGATATCTGAAACGCATTTAAATTTGGAGACAAAATTCCTTCTCCAGAATGATCGTAAATTATCAATAGCTTGATTTAATGATTTTTTATAATTCTTATCTTAGGTATAAAACATAACTTTTTTAACATTATAGTAGGAAATCGGAATGAGATATGTTGACACGAGTAAAGATTTATTGCAGGTGCTCTTCAATTCTATTTAATTGACCTAGCGAAGCGAGGTCTATGTTTTAACTTTTTTGTTCCCCAGTCTTCCCCAGGTACTAGACCGATTTGCATTTCGTCTGAAAATGTTTGTTACTCGCTTACGGCTAAACGCTTTATTAGATTTTCTTCAAATTTGGCATAGATGTTCTTTAAATTCATAAAAAACAACGTATGAGTTTTATATTTAATGAATTTCATTTTTAAATTTTTAAAAAAATAAAACAAAAAAGGTTTTTTTCTAATTTATTTTTTGTTTATCTTGAAATTTGGCATGAATGTTACCTCAAGTTGGGAAAATAAGTATATAAAGTTG
Organism: Gerris lacustris; assembly: GCA_951217055.1. Lineage (NCBI taxonomy): Eukaryota > Metazoa > Arthropoda > Insecta > Hemiptera > Gerridae > Gerris > Gerris lacustris. The sequence goes on from OX578286.1 coordinate 12,327,199, forward strand.
TTTTTTTATAAAAAAAAAAATTGTTATTAATTTAAAAAAAATGTTATTTAGACTTTGTTTAAAAAAAATGTTTTTATTTTTTCTTGAAATTTGGAATAAATGTTCCTGTAAGACATTAAAATCGATGTATATGGTTTATTTGTTTAAAAAATATTTAGAATTACCATAAAAATAACCTTCCCTGCAGGGAATCGAACCCGGCCTCTCACTGTCCTCGTTTAAAATTATTTTTTCAGAAGCTAGATTTTTCCCGGGAAAACGACTTATACCGTTAAATTCGTATTTAAATAGACTACATATTAAAAAAAAAGTAATTAAAAATCGTAATAGTTTTTGAGAAATAATGTTTTTTCAGAGTTTTTGAGCGAGTGCGCCCAAATTTATTGTTTAAATTAATTTCTCGATTTCACCTCGGGTTCTCATTTATCCTCTAAGTAATTGAAATAGATTTTTATGGTTTATTTTCAAATTAAAATTTTACAAATACCATAAAAATAACTTCGCCCCAGCGGGGAACCGAACCCCACCTCTTACTGTCCGCGTTTAAAATTATTTTCACAGAAACTAAATTTTTCTCGGGAAATCGTGTTATACCTATAGATTCGTATTTAAATAGACCCTCTGTAACGTTTAAATTTATTTCTAATTTTCGCGAGGTCTACTGTTCACAGAACTACTAGTTTTATTGTTTTTGCTTCCGAGCTTACCGAAGGTAACGGAAGCATTGTGTTCACTTTTGAGGACGAAAAAATTGTATGTCTCCGATTTTAAAAATTCCAAGACAGAAATCTGTTTCACACATCAGGGAACATTTTTGGTCTCGGTCTCGTGTCTGTCTGCCTGTTGGTCTGTGTGTCCGCGAACCCTTCTGTGTTTCTAAAACGTGTGACGATATACTTGAGTAAAAGTAAACCGATTTTTATGAAATTTGGTAGACATGTTCATTTTACCAATGCCCAGGACGAGTTCGTTGGACAACGTTATCTGACTAAGTGTTCGCGCGCAACCCTCGCTTAAACGTGAACTTCTATACTTTTTTCTTCTGTTGGGTCAATTAGGGATATATCCCTAATTGACCCAACAGAAGAAAAAAGTATTGAAGAAATAGGGACAACAAACTAATGTGAACTTCTAATTTAAAATTGAAATTTTAGGTCGGGGGAGAAAACAACTAACTTCATCTATTCAATGAGAAAAACATTTTTTTTCAAAAACAATTTTTTTGTAAAACCAACAGCGACACCTCTATGAAGTGTTAAAGATCGCTAATACTATTAATAGTTTTTATTATGGAGATTCCGAAGTAATGAAGACTATATATCCCTTAAGCCTAGTTTACATTGGTCGAGTGCACTAGCTTGCTTTTTAGCACAAGGGACGGTCGAGTAAAATGGTGTGCTGTTTTTTGGTAGAGTGACTCTAAAGTCGTTCACACGTGCTTGAGATAGTAGCCTTAGTAAAGTGAAGCTATTACGTTTTTAGTTCCGAATAATCCCGCAATTATGATATAGAAGAGGCATTCAATGTTAGAACGGACGTAGGGTGGGGGTCTACTCGCCCTTCGGCGGGCGAGCTACTCTACCACCGCACTCGCTTGTGTACTCGACCAACTTTTATCCACTCTCCTCGACCGTTTACTATCCGTATCGTTCACATTAGGCTAGTAGCTTGGTAGAGAGCCACTCGACGTTTACTCGACCAATGTAGACTAGGCTTTAGAATGGGGACAATTAGGAGATTTTTTCCTAACTCTTTTAAAGTGAGAGCTTAATTAATATTATAGTTTTTTGAGTCACTTCCCCCGGGAAACATTTAGTTTCCCAGATTATAGCGTTTATAAAAAAAGGGAGAATGTGAGAATTATTTAAGAACGATTCTCAGCGTACAAAATCTACCACCCACTTAAAAAGTAACTTTACTTTCTAAGTAGGTGGTAATTTTAATTACCCCTTTAGGGTAGTTACTGGAACGGTGAAGAAATTAGTGTATTTAAAAATATATGAAAGGAGAGAGAATAGCTGACTTCAAAAGTGTTTAATTAATTCAAAATGTGATGATGAATTTATTAATATTTAAATAAGTAGGCAGGTGTATTTTATCATCCTCCATCAAGGTTTGCCCATGAAAAGGGTGGTTTGTACTACATTAAGTTTGGGCAGGACAAGGGTCTGGGGTCAAGGAAATTGAAAATGTAAGAGCTAAGAGTGGAAGAAGGGCCACAGGATCAGGATGTAACCCTTCTCAACATTAAGTACGGGGAGTTGCCGGCTTGCAGTACTCCCCTAGGCTTTCCTCTTACACAAATACACAATTCAAACAAAGGGCAATTTTTTGCTTGGGTCTTACTCTTTAACTTCGTTTAAGAGAGAACAGCAAATGTTTGAGTTTTTTTAAGATAATATTTTGTTAATTAATAAAACAAGAAAAATGTAGAGTGAAGGTAGCCGCAGCCGACACCCAAGATTAAGGAAATAGAACCGAATATATATATCTCCTGACAAAAGTAAACTTAAATTTACTAATACCTAATTAATTATCAATACTACCTAATTAAAATGTGGGACGATAACATGATCATACTTTTATTTTATTATTAACTACTCATTATTAACTTTTACTTACTTAATTTTTAACTAAAAACAAAATATATATATATTTATTTTTTACTACGTTTTTATTAGCTTGCTTTCTTGTTTGTTTGTTTGTTTGTTTGTCCGGTACAAATCTGGCAATTGATTTCTAACTAACTTCCCGAATAGCTAGACATTTGAAACTTTTAGCATAGCTCAGAACACGATGACAATACATTAATTTAATACTTTTAGCCATCTTTCAGCGGAATTTAATTGGTTTTCAGCAAATTTTGCTGTACGGAAAGTTAGTTCGGAAAAAATCCGCAAGTTATTTTATTTGTTTTGCCATGTCCCATATTTACGCAATCTTCATTTTGACGGGTCTCAAATTTGTGATAGATAAACATTGAATGACAGCAAAACAGGAAATATCGATTATATTATTTTAAATATATCGATGGCAAGCTTTAGGTTTGGTGTTGGGGAGATCCGTTGTACAAAGATTTGTCCTTTTATAGGTTTTTTAAGATCAGCTCTTTAGATGGTTGTCATTTATGTGAAGTAAATACATTCGGAACTATTTTTTTTTTTTTTTTTTTTTCACTAACATTATATTATATTATATAACAATAACAATTATATTATCAACATTACATACGATTCAACAGAAAATTTAAAAACGTAGTATATAAAAAGTTCTTTTTATCTTGAAATTATTTTAAAATCATTTTCAAAAAGCTCATCTTTCATATTTTTATTTTAATTATTTTTTTACTTTTTAGATTTATATAATTTTTTTTTTTTTTTCATCGCCAAATCGAAATTCCTCTGTTAGTTCCCCACCATAAAAGTGAAAACGATCGGAAAAAGAAGTGAAACAATGTGGATATTTTATGGTTTACAATAAAGGATACTGGTAAGGTGGGGCATAAATAAACTTATTTCGTAACATAACTCTTTTTACCTTAGGGGAGCGAATCTGCCGTTGGAGGGAGGTGTAGGATTTTGTATCCTGGGGTAAAGTGGATATGGGGAGGACTCAGGTATGAAGGGGGGAGGGAGAGGTAAGGTGATGGATCGTTCTTGTCTAAAAACCTATCCTTTGGGACTTCCTTAGGTAAACCTAAGCATGAAAAAAACGTAGTCTAACTTTCTCTCTTACCGTCTAAAAACCTAGTACTTTCGGCTATGACTTATGGGGAAATTCAAGAGGATAATTTTCGTGTTGTTATAGTAATTTAATTTCATTCAAAACAATACTGATTAAGAAAACATGATGGTTGAATGGCTATTAGGTACGCCATTCATAAAAGAAAAAAAACCCAGAGTCTATATCTGCTATTTACTTTAACTTAAGTGACATTGTAAGAAACAAACTAATATTGCTTCAGAGCTTACCGAAGGTAACGGAAGCATTGGGTTCACTTTTGAGAACGAAAAACTTTTATGCCACCGATTTCAAAAATTCCAAGACAGAAATCCGTTTCGGACATCAGGGAACATTTTTGGTCTCGTGTCTGTCTGTCTGTCTGCTGGCGGTCTGTGTGTCCGCGAATTATGAAACGTGCGACGATAACTTGAGTAAATGTCGACCGATTTTGATGAAATTTGGTAGACATGTTCATTTTACCAATGCCCAGGACGAGTTCGTTGGACAACGTTATCCGTCCAAACGTTCACGAGCAACGCTCGCGTAAACGTGAACTTCAAATTTAAAATTGGAATTTTAGGTCTGGAAAGAAATCTAACTTTATCAATTCAATGAGACAAACATTTTTTTCAAATACAATTTTTTAGTAAAACCAACAGCGACACCTGTATGAAGTGTTTTGTTGGACAACAGTATCCGTTAGGGTGGGCCGAAAAAATTTTTTTTTTTTTAATTTCGAAGTTGCAATAGCGCGGAAAAGTTGCTAACTATAGTGACTAAAGAAAGGGGAAAAAATGATCAAAATCGGTTGACATCTTCCGGTCGCGCATTGGCCCTAATGTTTGACAAAATATGAAAAAACATAGTTTTTGCGATTATTTTTTTTAATTTTGGAATTAGATGTTTTCGTAATGTAATAGTTTGTAATGTCTTCAAATAGAGCCTAAAAACATTGTGTTTTAATTTGGTTTAGATCAGTTGATATCTTCCGGTCACGCATAAGCCCCAAAAGTTGCCAAAATATTGAAAATTTCACATTTTTACGAGCTTTTTTTATATCTTTAATAAATTTTTTTTAAACGTAATAGTTATAGTATTTTTATTTTTGAACATAAGAACATTGTGTTTTATTATGGTGTGAATAAATGAACAACTTCCGGTCGCGCAATGACCCAAAACTATAGAAATACAGTACCTGAAGAAAGATAGTTAGGCCTATGACATGATGGGTAATAATAATAACAGTAACAACGGGCATGGTACTTTTGCAACTTGCTCTATATTTAAAAAGCTTAAATATTTAAGTTACAGTATAGTTTTTGACAATAAACTTACTTTTATAAAAAAGAAAAAAAGAGTTCTGAATAAATTGTCCATATTAGTTGAACCTGTCTATTAGTACTGTTCTCTATTTTGTAGCCGAAGGTACTTTGAAGGCTGATTTGCTGGTGAAGTATGGCATGGATGATCTAGACAGCAGAGTGGTTCTTATAAATCCGTCTCGAGATTCAGCTCCACAAATTTCCTGAGGCTTCCGTGACGGGTTTTACACAGCGTTCAACAGCTTGCGTGTGAACTGGGAATAATTGCTTGAAACCAGTCAGGGATTGAGTCACTGTCGATGTGCGAGTTGATCTCGTATTCACTGATTTCTGCCAACAATGGGGAGAAGATAATTCACAGTCCATCCAGTTAATAACTTCTGAGTTTTTTTGCGCATTGAATGGATTTTTGGTGGCGTGAATGTTCTTACTGTGTTCCTTCTTGAATTTATCTGCCTTGCCTTCAGAATTCTTCGAAGTTCAAGTTCTCTTATGTGTTTCTTGTCATCTATAAGTGTTCTGGGTGGACGAAAAAAACCATTCCGTTCGATCACAGGGTCGATAACATCGAGCAAAGGTTTTGGCAAATACCTAGTAGATTAAATTGCTTGGTAAACAAGTTTCGGACCGTCTGTGTTGCTAAAACATATAGTGGAATAGAAAACAGTAAGAACATTCACGCCACCAAAAATCCATTCAATGCGCAAAAATACTCAGAAATGATTAACTCGATGGATTGTGAATTATCTTGTCCCCCATTGTTGGCAGAAATCAGTGAATACGAGATCAAATCGCACATCGACAATGACTCAATCCCTGACTGGTTTCAAGCAATTATTCCCAGTAAACACGCAGGCTGATGAACGCTGTGTAAAACACGTCATGGAAGCCTCAGGAAAAATTTGTGGAGGTGAATCTCGAGACGGATTTATTAGAATCACTCTGCTGTCTAGATCATCCATGCCATACTTCACCAGCAAATCAGTCTTCAAAGTAACTTCAGCTACAAAATAGAGAACAGTACTAATAGTCAGATTCAACTAATATGGACTATTTATTCAGAACTCTTTTTTTCTTATTTATAAAAGTAAGTTTATTGTCAAAAACTGAATTGTAACTTAAATATTTAAGCTTTTTAATATAGAGCAAGTTGCAAAAGTACCATGCCCGTTGTTACTGTTATTACCCATCATGTCATAGGCCTAACTATCTATTTTCAGGTACTATATTTCTATTGTTTCGGGTCATTGCGCGACCGGAAGTTGTTCATTTATTCACACCATAATAAAACACAATGTTCTTATGTTCAAAAATAAAAATACTTTAACTATTGCGTTTAAAAAAAAGTTTATTAAAGATATAAAAAAAACTTGTAAAAATATGAAATTTTCAATATTTTGGCAAATTTTGGGGCTTATGCGCGACCGGAAGATATCAACTGATCTAAACCAAATTAAAACAATGTTTTAGGCTCTATTTGAAGACGTTACAAACTATTACAATACGAAAACATCTAATTCCAAAATTAAAAAAAATAATCGCAAAAACTAAGTTTTTTCATAATTTGTCAAACTTTAGGGCCAATGCGCGACCGGAAGATGTCAACCGATTTTGATAAAAAATTTCCTTTCTTTAGTCTATATAATTCGCAACTTTTCTCCGTTATTACAACTTCGAAATAAAAAAATGAGTTTTTTCAGCCCAGCCTATTATCCGTCCAAGCGTTCACGAGCAACGCTCGCGTGAACGTGAACTGTAAATTTAAAATTGGAATATTAGGTCGGGGAAAAAATCTAACTTCATCTTTTGAATGAGACAAACATTTTTTTCAAATACAATTTTTAGTGAAACCAACAGCGACACCAAGAAGTGTTAAAGATCGCTAAAACTATAAATAGTTTTTACAAAATAAACAATATAAGAATAATTGTTATAGTACATGATAGGACGCGAGGAAGCTATGTGCCACACTAATTGGCAGTCTATTTTTGTTTCCTTTTTATCTGTTCAAACATTACAAAAATTGTTTATTTTTTTTAAAAAAAAGAATTATCCATGAGAGTACGTTGTCAAATCAGATTTAAAAAAAAACAAGATATCACAACATTTTGACATTTTCATGTTTAGGCTGTGCTACATAACTCGAAAAGCGTGACTAAAAAACGTTACCCGGTGTATCAAGGAGTTAGAAATTTTAACAAAAACGAAAAAATATTTTAATCATTATTAAAATGTAACATACGAAATTGAAAAAAAATAAAATCTGTATAAACCATTACTAACATTATCACATATATATTACATAAAATACATTGATTGAAATTATACGATACCTTCGTATAATTTCGCTGGTATCGTGTAATTTCAATCAATTAATTCTATGTAATATATACGTGGTAGTGTTAGTAATGGTTTATAAAGACTTCATTTTTTTTATTTTCAATTTCGTATGTTACATTTTAATAATGATTCGTTTTTGTAAAAAAAAATGTGTGATATCTTTTTAAAGTCTGTTTTGACGACTTACCTCTTATGGAGAAACAATTTTTTTTAAAAAAAATATACAATTTTTGCACATAATGAAATATGAAATAACATACAGCTGATGCGATTGAAGATGGCCTTTGAAATATTGTAAAGGGTCGAAACGTCTCACAATAAAAAAGAAAAATGAAAACCAACCAGTTACACTTTTTATTTCTACACCTAACATCCATCAAAAAAAGATAAACGAATAAGCGCAGAATTTGAAACTTATATGGGACAAACAATGGAATGATTATGACCTAATAACTAAATTTCATTAAAATCGGACCAATAGTTTTTAAGATATGGCGGTTCGCAAAAATTGAGCGACAGACCGACAGACAGACACGGGACCAAAAATGTTCCCTGATGTCTGAAACGGATTTCTGTCTTGGAATTTTTAAAATTGGAGATATAAAATTTATTCGTTCTTCAGAACGATCACATAGCTTCCGTTACCTTCGGTAAGCTCGGAAGGCAATAATCTATATATACTAAATAACTTTTAACACAAAGGGATGTTTTGACTAATGTACTTTTAGGACAAAGGAATATCACACTTCGGTTTTTATAAGGGGTGTAACAGTCAGTCTATAGAAGAACATTCCGTACACCTTATTAAGATTGTTACTCACTTTTTTTGTAAGGGGAGTAACAATCTAAAGAAGTGTCCCCCTTTTAATTTTACAAGACACTAACTATTTTCTAAAGCAAAATATTTTCTCAAGCTTTTATATTTTCACCTGAGGAAGAACCACACTTGAATCACAGTGTTCTAAATTGGACTTTAGAAGCATTTCCCCTTGGAGAGGATACTGAATTTCCTCTATTCCACCACTTAAACCTCAGAGTGTGTCAGTACCTACTTAAAACGTATGAGTAGTCAGGATTAGTGTGTTAGATGCACGTGCTTTATATATATATATATATATATATATATATATATATATATATATATATATATATATATATATATATATATATATATATATATATATATATATATATATATATATATATATCTGTGTGTGCTTCTACTATATGAGAGTTTGGTCCTTTATGGTTCCCCGTAGAGTTGCTAGTGGAAGGGTTTTCTCATTTTCTTCAGTTAGGGTTGGGGGTAACTGTATCCTCTAAGATGCTTCCTGAGTTATACCTGAGATTCTACTTCATATCTATCATATATATATATATATATATATATATATATATATATATATATATATATATATATATAATACCTTTCCGTTTCCTACTTCCGTGCTTCTATATCAACCTGAAGGAAACTTTCACATATTATATTTACTCAAAATCCGGAGCTTCAAGGAAATCCTTTAATATACCTTTCCTTTTTTTAGCAGGGGAACATTGAATTTCTATTTCTAAAATTTTTTATTGTTTTTTTTTTTTATTTAAAGAAGTAAACGTAAGTATTGTAACTAAACTGAGACAGAAACCCTCAAATTTCCTTTTTTACGGTCCTTAGCCAAAAATGAGGACCGTCTGTCTGTCAGTCCGTCTTTAACGCACCTGATCTTTGAAAGTACAACCACCAATAATTTTAAACTTTGCAGTTATGTTATGAGTTATATCCCAATTAAAGGAAAATTTTAGGGATGCTCCAACAAATCATCCCTAAGAAAAAAACTAGGGGTTGAAGTTTAAGGGGTGTAATATTTTTTTTTTTTTTTTGCAGAAATGTATCATGTGGGGTGTTAAATGAAAGAGGACGCCCTGAATACGAATATATATTTGGTTTTGTTTTTGTACCAATTCATCTTTAGGCCATGTCTCCTCCTTAACAAAATGCGTTTTTCGAGTCCCCTGCCCCTCATATTTATTATAACAATTCAGCGAGAATAATTTCAAGATAAAAAGAACTTTTTATATACTACGTTTTTAATTTTTCTGTTGAATCGTATGTAATGTTGATAATATAATTGTTATTATTATATAATATATAATGTTAGTAGAAAAGAAATAGTTCCGAATTTATTTAATTCACATGAATGACAACCATCCAGAGAGCTGATCTTAAACCTATAAGAAGATAAATCTTTGTCCAACGGATCTCCCCAACACCAAATCTAAACCGTGCCATCGATATATATGAAATAATATAAATAATATAATCGATATTTCCTGTTTTTCAGTCATTCAATGTTTATCTATCACAAATTTGAGACCCGTCAAAATGAAGATTGCGTAAATATTGGATATGGCAAAACAAATAAAATAACTTGCCGAGTTTTTCCGAACTAACTTTCCATACAGCAAAATTAGCTGAAAACTAATTAAATTCTGCAGAAAGATGGCTAAAAGTATTAAAATAATGCATTGTCATCGTGTTCTGAGCTATGCTAAAAGTTTCAAATGTCTAGCTATTCGGGAAGTTAGTTAGAAATCGATTGCCAGATTTGTACCGGACAAACAAACAAATAAACAAACAAACAAACAAGATTGTAAGCTAATAAAAACGTAGTAAAAATATAAAAAATCTTAGTTATTCTTTGTCAGGAAAACAAAAAACTGTTATTAAAACATTTTTCATTCTTGCATATTTTGTTAAGTAAATAATGTTTAATTGTCCCCAATTATCAAATATCTATAGATATACATACATTATTACTTAGAAAAGTAGTTATGTATAGCTGTTAATATATTTTTATTTTTTTATTTATTTTTTTTACTTATGTGGACTCATTTTTACATATACTAGCTACTATTTTTACTAGTAGTAGTAGTACTAGTACTAGTAGTGGTTAGACAGGTAGGACTACCACTTTTTCGATCCTATCAATGAGGCCACATTGGGCCTATTTTACTAACCCCGTGGTGGAAAGTTCTAGCCACTTCCCACATCATACCTGTACATTTTACCGCTAAAGTGGGTATGGTGTGGTCATTAGTGAGCTATTTAAATCAGAGAATTATGGCACGGGATCGAACCCACGACCTTGATTCGCCTCGCTTCATTGATAGCTGGGCGAGTGCCTGAATCCCCTCGGTCACGCTGGCTCCTCTAATGTCTAATAAATGTCACGCTGGACATGTATACCATATCGTATAATATATATTTATAATATATTTTCCTGAGAATAAGTCTAATAATGTGTGATACATTTATTTACAAAATAAGCTATTACAGTAATTTCCTTTCAAATTCTTTGTGATCATATTTATTCATCTATATACTATTATATATATATATATATATATATATATATATATATATATATATATATATATATATATATATATTATTTTTTGGTGTTAGTATATTGAATTTGATTTATTTTTTTTTATATTTCGTCTGCGGGTTCCTCATGTTCTTCATTGGGTTCTTGATAATTTTTATCAACTTTAATGATGTAAGTTGCCACAACTGGTTTGTGATCGCTAGTATCGTATCTAGGCATTGATGTATATTCCTCCACCTTTATTTAACAAAAAAAAAAAAAAAAATTATCAATACAAACTAACTCATGCACAAATGAACGTGGATGCTGGATTATATATTGTCTCTAAAATTTATAAATTTATTTTAGAAAAAAAATTAAAAATTATACCTGCAGATCTTTAGTATCTTTGACACTGTAGAGAATCCTATCGGTCCATGCTGGTCTTCTTTTCATATTGTATTCCTCTGTACCTACGACGAACTTGAAGGTTGGGCTGTTAAAAAAAAAAAAAGAATCTTATTATTATGATTGTTCTTTTAAAAAGAATAAGGTACTCATTTAATTGAATTGTTTCTTCTTGTAGTTTGATCTATGTGAGGAATTAAAGAAGCTCACTTTTGCAGTAGTAATAAGCCAAGGGAGGGGTCGAAATATCGGATGCTGGCTGACTCAAAGATTTAATTTTATTGTGTTGAATAATGGTTGTGTAATTTATACTCATTGATTGATGATATTATAGTATATTTATGGAATGAGGCGTAATAAGGTCTAGGAAATAATAGGTCTTAGAAAATAAATAAGGTCTAAAGCGACCTATATGCATATGGGAATTGTTTCGTTAATCTCAGTTCTGCAAGCCAAGTTCGTGAGCATCACTCTCTACACATAGCAGAGGGTAATGCCAATGACGGTTCATCCAAAGAATAAGTTTGCTGAAGCGTATTTACTGACAAAATGGCGAACAAGGTCCGTGTCCTCTACATACAGAGTAACGCCTCAAGCCTGTGCGGCTAACGTTCAAGTATTTTCCAAGTTCGCCACAAACTTGGGTCGTTTCAAAAAAAAAAAAATGTATAGATCTAACTACTCAAGAAAAAGAAGTTTATCTTCTTGAACATCTAATTATAATTACTTGAAAGAGATGTGTGGTTCGGTGAATCCATTAAAGATGTATCCTTTTGCCATGTTATTAAGAAGCTGGTCCCTGGCTAGCAATGCGTTTACTTCTCCTCTGTTGATAATGTTTGAAATCCTTTCAGCTGTTATGGTAGGATCTTCCAGTCTAAAATTAAGATCACCCATCCAGAATGTGTACCTGAAATAGATTAAATATAGATTTAAGAATATTACAGAAAAATGTTGAAAACAAATCAACGTTGATCTATGTCTTATTAATACTTTTTAGTATAATAATCCATAACTGTAGAATTAAAATATAGATGTCACTAAAACTTAAGATGTGAGAAACAAATTTCATAAAAATACTGCCACCACTAGGAATTGAAAGTGTGGTAGATTGGACCTGTTTCGATTCCAATTAATATGGGACTCCCTATGGGCTGATTTGGACATACCATCCTAATTTCATCAAAATCGGACTAGTAGTTTTCAAAATATGTACACAACACTTTTGACAAACCGACAGTCAGAATAAATATTGCTATGGCAAAATTATATTTCGTTCTTCAAAATGAGTTAAGATATATTTGGTGAACTCGTGAGCAATGCATAATAAAATAATAATAAATTTGATACAGGCTATATAATTCATCTAGCTTTATGAATGAAGAGTTTGTTCTTTAAAAACTCTTAAGAATTTCTCCCCTATTTCAACACTTGTATTCGTAGTGTCTTCAATCAAAAGTTGATGATTCAAATAAAATACTACATGAAGAATATATGTATATATATTTATATAAAAGTTAAATACCACTCTCTCATTCATCCATCACCGTAAATTTTGCTGTGAGGTTCCTTTTACCCCCTAGATGCTCGCTATGAAACAGTCTTACGATCCGCTGTCTTGATTCATGATTACGGCCATTTATTTATATGCGGAAAAATAGCGGAAGCAACTTTATAGTTGTTTTAGAGGCTTATTGCGGCTAAACGATGAGTGGTATCGACAAACAGATTGCACAAGCGGTTACTGATTTTAAAAAGATCTACAACTTTAGTCCCATGACTTTTTGTCGTACCTTAGATAGAGCTACATCGGATCATTTTAAATATTTTTTTGACTTAAAGCTCTTATGGTGTCCGCAATTGTTGACCAATTTAATTTCTGATTGGGGCGCTTAAATCTCACCCGAATGCTCTTTAAATTGAGAATTTATTATTCTATTGATTTGTCCTTAGTACTTATAAAGAAGAAACAAATTTAAAAGTAAATTAATATCTTCATATTTACATTTTAACAAATAATGATGTATTAGCTTATTGCTTCCGAGCTTACCGTAACGGAAGCATTGTGTTCACTTTTGAGAACAAAAAAGTTTAATGTCTCCGATTTTAAAAATTCCAAGAGAGAAATCATTTTCAGACATGAGGGATCTTTTTGGTTCCGTGTCTGCCTGTCGGTCTGTGTGTCCGCGAATCGTGAAACGTGCGATGGTAACTTGAGTAAATATTGCCCGATTTTGATGAAATTTGGTAGACATGTTTATTTTACCAATGCTCAGGTCGAGTTCGTTGGACAACGTTATCCGTTCAAGCGTCCACGCGCAACCCTCGCGTAAACGTGAGCTTCAAATTTAAAATTGGAATTTTCGGTCGGGAAAAAAATCAAACCTTATCTATTCAATGAGACGAACATTTTTTTCAAATACAATTTTTTAGTAAAACCTACAGCGACACCCCTATTAAGTGTTAAAGATCGCTAAAAAATGTTAATTGTTCTTGCACAATAAACAATATAACAATAAAGTAATAAAACTTTAATGTTAATATAACAATAAAGTGCATGATAGGATGCGAGAAAGTTATGTGCCACACTAATTGGCAGTGTATTTTAAATATATTAATTTTATTCTTATATTATACCTATCATACAAAATAAGTATATAAAAAAAAAGATAAACAAACATTGAATAATAAAGTTTGTTTTATTTTCATCAATTCAAAGGATTAAAGATAAAGATAAATAAATATGTTTGTTTTCAAATAAACACAGTTTGGAAAACTGAATGTAAACAATGCTCTTTCTCTTTTGACTTTCTTGTACTTCAGTAAAGCGTCAACATCCGTAAGTGCACTTATCGTAACCTTTTCTTAACTACCGACATTTATTATTAAGGTACAATTTTATTTTTATATTAACTATTTATTTCATTGTGTTTATTTTTATATTATTATTATAGGGGTTTTTTTTTTTAATAGGTTCTTAAAAGTATATTAAGTAAATGTTTTAGTTTATTTAAATGAACTTAAGGCGGCTTTCACACCGAAGTAGCAAGTCGCAGGTTGCATGCGTCCTGGAAACACCGGATTATCTAAGGCCTAAGGAGTCGAGGTAATTTAACGAGCCTACACACGCAAGTGCGACGTGCATCCTGAAAGCAAGTGGCATGTGCGATTCGAGAACTAGCCCGCTGGTTCTTGCACACGGCACTTGCTTTCAGGATGCACGTCGTACTTGCATCTTAGGTGTGTAGGCTCGTTCAATACCTCGACTCCTTAGATAATCCGGTGTTTCCAGGATGCATGCAACCTGTGACTTGCTACTTCGGTGTGAAAGCCGCCTAAAACATTTACTTAATGTAGATTTTAATTAACTTAAGTTAATGTTTATTTAAATTAATGTTTTAGTTTATTTAAATTAATGTTTTAGTCTATTTAAATTAATGTTTTAGTTTATTTAAATTAATGTTTTAGTTTATTTAAATTAATGTTTTAGTTTATTTAAATTAATGTTTTAGTTAATGTATTTTATGTTATGTAGCCTAATTTTATATTTAATTATTTTACCTCAACCATAACTATTTATGTTTCAAATAATTTAAAGTATATACTAATAAATAGGTTCTATCTTATCTTGTTTATTATTTCTCAAGCCCAGAAGTGCCATATTCTGTTATAACTCTAATCAAATATAATTTAATTTATTTCATGACGTGGCCTACTACATTTAATCCATTATATTTTAGCACTATAATACAGCCACTGATTCATAGCATGAACCCCTGCTAGGAAGGGCGAATGCTAGGATGTATATTATATTTTTCGTTAATTTTATTTTCCTCTACCTCACTGTTTTTGTTAATTTACTAATTTATCAATAATTTATTTAAGTTTATTCATAATGATTTCGACCAATAATTAATATTTTCCTATTGTTTGTAACTAGAAGTTAAAATAAATTAAAATGAAGGGAGGTTTTAATCAATCTGATCGTATGACAATAGTTCATTTAGTTTATTCAGTATAGTTTAATTATGCTTGAACTATTTGTACAAATGGAACTCTTCAATTAAATCTAATTGAATATTCCCCCCTACCTACCTGACGACAGGTTTGGAACTAAGGTGGAAATTAAATAGTGAGACGTTAGTTTATCGTAGTTCATTTTACTCATTGTTAAAATATTAAGAATCTAATAATTTCAATACAATAGTCGTATAATGAGCTGTACTCATATAACTTCTAAATGATTGATCATTTTTTAATGTATGTCTAATGTATTTTTTTTAATGGTTTAAATCTAAGCATAAATGCTAATGTTACTTCATAACGTTTCTGAATGTCACTTTAACATTTATGACCATAGCCTAAATATAAACTGTAGCCTAAATATAACCTTATATGTTATTTTTACTGTAAACAAAATCACAAGTTGGTAAATTTTTTATAAAAAAAACAATCGTAAGAACCCGGTATAAAAGTTTTTAAATCATACAAGAGGAAACTGGACCAAATTTTGACTTTTCAAGAAGAAAGTATTATTTATAAAATTTTACTTCCGAGCTTTCCGAAGGTAACGGAAGCTATGTGATCGATCTGAAAAGCAAACAATGTTTTTGTTTCCGATTTCAAAAATTCCATGACAGAAATCCGTTTTAAACATCAGAGAACATTTTTGGTCTGTCTGTTGGTCAATTATTGCGAACCAACTCCTCTTCTATTAATGAAATTTGGGCATTAGAGAACATTTTTGGTTCCGTGTCTAGCCGTGTCCAATTACGGCGAACTAACTCCTCCGCTTTTAATGAAATTCTGATGGTAGATCATAACTGGTGCATTGTCGGTCTCATTTAATTTTCAACCTTCTACGCTCATTAGTTAGTTAGTTATGCGCACAAACATACATTTATACAACTGTAAATCTTCAAAAGTTCTTATCTTATTTTTAGGGTTTTGTAGATCCTTCTCGAAACCCTTATTCTGAGAGTATGTGTCTGTCTGTCCGTCGCTCTTTGGTTTATAAGGCCCGATCCGTTTAAGCTAAAGTGATGAAATTTGAAACACTGGTGCAACTTTTGACACACAGAGGAAAATTATAGATAATATTACTACTTTATTATGCGTATGCGTAAGTTGAAAAAATGTGATAAACAGAATGTTTTATTTTTTATTTTTGAGTGGGTATCAAAAGAAAGGTACTAATGACTAGGTTACAAATAATATATATATATATATATATATATATATATATATATATATATATATATATATATTATGCTTTTTTAAATTTTTAATTTCATATTAATTTTATGAGTTAAAATATACCCCCAAAAAATCTTCCCTCCCCAAGCACCGTAACGGCTGGTCCTAAAATTATGAAATAATTCATGCAAATACCTTATAATGGGACGATGAAAATTTCCCGAAAAAATTTAATTTACTTGTCATTAACGATAAAAAAACAAAACATTTTGACCCCCTGGAGGATCGAACCAGGGACCCTTTTATTTTGTTGTGTTTTTCGGAGCCTTCCGCCTAAATTTGTTCATATTTTTTATTCCATATAGAGTGGGATGGGGAAATAAAAATATGTTATTTCATAATATAATAATGTACATGCTTAATAATCTACAAAACCCCAAAAAGTACTTTATTTTTTATGGAATTTAGATGGTTTGGCGAAAGTAACCCGCAGATAGCTCCAGATTAATTTCAACCGTCTACGCTCTTTAAATTTTGCTTAATTCTTTAAATAGATACTTTAATTCATGTAAAAACAAGGGAAGAATTAAATGAACTTGACAAGGAATGGGTTGTAATAGCATAAAATTATTATACGATATAAAGTATACGAGATAGGACGCGAAGAATAAGAAGCTATGTGCCACACTAATTGGCAGACTATTTTGTAATAGATATTTCTTAAACATAAACACTAATAATAATATAAATATTTGTTTATATGTTTCAGGTGCATTGGATTCAGAGCAGCGAGTGCGTTGTAATTTAATATTGCAAATAGTTGTTTCTCTTTTTAAAATTAACGTGTCGTATATAATACAAATAATTAGGAAAAATAGAAATTTTTAAGAGAAGCTTTTTAACTAGTTTGTATGTGGCTGGTTTCAACGTGTTGCCAGAGTCCGTCGCTACTTCAAGACTACTAATCTGGTGTGTATAACTTTCCTTTATTATATACAACTATTTTTAGTCCAATCAAGAGAGCTCAAATTTGTGCACATTATTGTAACTTTATCGGACTTTTCTTTATATTTGGGATAGTTGTTTCAAATATCTCTGTGCCAAATATAATCCTTATTGGGCCCATTTTCTGTCTGTTTTTCGCAAATACATGTCTAGAAAAATGCTAGTTTTACAAATAAAGTCATTCTACATAAAATTAAAGCTTTTAAATGGTTAATAGTTCCAATATTATTTTCAGATACAATGCACGACGTTTAATATAATCCCGGTTATTGTTATCAATTGCTTAGTGTGATCAATAGGTATAGCTTGGAACGGGCCCAACATATTCCGTGTTTTTTCCGATTTTGATCAATGTCGAAATCGTTGTTTTTTTGTATAATGTCTCAGCTCCCCCCCCCCCCCCCCCTCGAAAGTTGTTCAGAATATCAGGGTTTTCGGATTTTTGGGGTTAATATTTCTGGGGTTCTTCTGTAGTTTAAAGCGTTTGTATAACAATAATACCTGTCAGTTTCCGGTTTGCAAGCAAGTCTCCTATGTTCATCGATCAGGTTAAAGTCCCTTATCCTTCCCTTGAGTTCCTCATCGTGAGCTGGTAGATGAGAATTGACTAAGCAGATACCGGAACCGTACATGTCGAAGTGAATGTACACAGAACCCTTAGATCCGTAGAGTCCTCCGAATCCAGTCCTGAAGAAGTTAGTTTCTATTTTGGATACAGCAGCTCTATGATCATGTAGAGCATATACATTCATGAGTATACCAACCAGCCTTACTGTACCTACCTGAATAATAAGAATAGCACATGTTTAAATTTTGAAGTATAAAAGAAGAAGAATAAATAGTATGTTTATAGTCCAGGAAATAGAGATATATACAAAACTTTGCAAAACTTAATTCAATGTTTTTGATGTGTTATATAGTTTGGTCCCATTGTTCATCAGAATCTAAGTGTTCGACCTTCTCCCACTTCTGCGCCCGTTGAGGCGCGCAAAAAACCGAAGAAATTCCTGTTGTTTTTCGTGTTATTGATCCAGTGAGGACTGTATCAAAATATTCTCTTTATGACCCATCCAATGTGATTTTATAGAATCAGAGTCTAAACCTGCCTACTACCTAATATCGTATACAATGGCCTTGTCCCTTGTGACGCGTACATCAAACTCCCCACTGCTTCACGATAAGGAAAATTCTTCATGAACACTTTTTCTTTAAGTGTCATTGGATCTGGATCTTGTATCGGATCTTGATTTGTATGCAATGCTAAGAGTGCTCCATGGCAATCTGTCCAAAAAATCTGTCTGTTAAATCTCTGTAAAATTTCTGTAATACATCTTTTCTGACCTAGTCTAATAATTCCTTCTCTCGGTCTCTTGTTATTTTTATAGAATGTAATGAAGACAATAATAATTAGTAATGTACATGTCCTAGACCTTTTATTTTTACTTTTTTGTTCAACCTATACAAAGGATGTAGTAGTAAATTTACCAATCTGCAACTATGAATTATAATTTTTCTCTCTAAGATGCACTGGTAAAAAGATATGATCATAAAACGGAAAACGGATGGTTTTTGGTGCGCCATAACTGGCGTAGAAGAAGTCTAACACATAGATTCTGAACTCAGAACCACGGGACTGATCTATAATCGGTATAATAATATAACATCTCCAAAAGTAAGAACTACTTGAACTTTTGTATGGTAAGGACGCTTTTTCAGCCCCTATTCCCTGGACTATTTGGGACAAATAATTCAAGATGAATGAAAAAGATACAAAAACAGACATGATACATAAAAATCTACAAGTTGATGTCTTTCACAAGGGCTGTCCCGAAACCGATGTGCCAGAGGGGCGCATAGCGCTCTGATATTGTGCAGTAAAACTAGAGGTAGCTGTAGCACCCTTTCTAAGGTTTGCTCAGCAAGGCAAGAAGGGATGAATCCCCCTAGAGATTGTGGATCAGTGCTATATTATTGTTCTATAACAACGTACAGAAACTGAGATTCATTTTCTTTTTTTAAAAAAAAACAACTAATAAACCTCTTCAAAAACTCTTTTGGCCTGTTCGGCGTCCCTTCTCATCTGTTGCCGTGCAGATTTCCCTTCTATCCCCCCCCCCCCCTACTCCTATAATTTTAAAACTGTAAAATGACAGCTTTGACAGTTTTTTGTATATCTTAGGCTGCTCATAAATCATCATAAATACAGCTAATATATTCTCGGTAATTGATGGTTTTACATAAATTTTATAATTGTATATCAAGATAAGATTCATAAATATTCAATGATTTAAAATGGTAGATTTACCTTAAAATATCCCTTAGAAATGAGTACTCCTTCGATTATATAGGACCAGCTGTCGTAGTCGGTTATGAGAGAGAAGATTGCTTTATGAGGCTTCATGGTAACCTCTTGGAAACTGATTGCTATCAAGTCTGGACGATTGCCTCCATCTACACCAAGCAGTGGTTCTAAGTTGCCTAAAGGTTTCTTCGAGTTGACGTTCCATGTCGTCAGATGTACTCTGCAAACAATATCAGTAAATGAGATAAAAACGGAGGATATCAGTAGAAATTTAGATATGGGAGCTATAAAGGACATCTTAAAGAAATTACACAAACTGTCTCCACGTAAATTGTAATACGTTTATTATCAAAGCAGCTTTCAGTCTTCATAAAGCCATCATCAGTGCCGATTATGGATGATGAAGAGGTACATTAATAAAAAGATTTAGCGAGAGGTGAGTCTGCTTCATGTCAGGGACGCACTTATTCGATGTGTCTCACGTCGATCTCCTGCATGAAGTAGTCTTACCTCTCACTAAATCTTTTAGATTTATGTAACTCTTTTTATTGTCAATCGGCACTGATGATGGGTCTAATGATGGCTGAAAGCTGCTTTGATAATAAATGTATTTCAATTTACGTGAAGAGACAGTTCGTGTTATCCCTTTAATATTAAATTTGCAACTTTGATAAACCTATTCGTGATACAATATCATACTAAATGTTTCTTGTTCATCATAGGAAAAGATTGATGTCTAGTTTTAATAGCTAATCAGTGTCAAGTTAAAACGCTGATACTGTTCTCTTAAGTGCATATTTAAAACAAATGCTGATTGTGTAAAACAACAAATTGTAATTCCCCCAGAATCTAGCTCGATTTCCTATTGAATCTATCTAAGCCCTATCAGATCTTCTCATGAAGTAAAGCGGTCGCATTCAACTATTATATAATAGTTGAAGAGGAATCTCAAGTACCTGAGCTCGAAGTTGTCTAGTGTTCCACTTACAATTTGCTAATCCAAGCTAGTTGTGCCTTCAAAATAGAATCTCATCAACCAGCTCAAATCTTCATTTCCTAAACAGTGTCCTATTTTCTGTAACTTTAAATACTTTTATCTTCTTATGTTTATCAATTATTTCTAATAGTAGTCACGCACATTGAACTTGAATTAGCACGCAACATGTCTTCATTCTTATTAGATATTCAATTAAACTAACTCTAGAGTCCTCAACTTTTTAATTTTTTTACTACGTTTTTATTATCTTGCTTTCTTGTTTGTTTGTTTGTCCAGTACAAATCTTGCAATCGATTTTTAACTAACTTCCCGAGTAGCTAGACATTAGAAACTTTTAGAATGGCTCAGAACACGATGACAATGCATTATTTTAATACTTTTAGCCATCTTTCAGCAGAATTCAATTTGTTTTCAGCAAATTTTGCTGTATGGAAAGTTAGTTCGGAAAAATCCGCAAGTTATTTTATTTGTTTAGACATGTCCCATATTTACGATCTTCATTTTGATGGGTTTCAAATTTATGATTTATGACAAAAAATTTAAAAACGTAGTATATAAAAAGTTCTTTTAGCGAATTTTCAAAGAAAATTACGCTATTGCAATGGCTTCAAAATTTTTGTAATGCAAATTTTTGAAAATTTTTTCCATGGAAATCCGTTTTAGACCATTCTGAATCGATTCCTAAAATTTACCACTTTTTTTTATGTATGTATGTATGTATGTATGTATATATGTATGTATATATGTATGTATGTATATGTGTGTCACTCCAGACGATATCTCCCCTTAGGATGCACTTAAAAATTTAAAACAAATTTTAAAATGTCAATAATATCAAAAGAGAGGATGAGTTCGATCGCCAGAATTTTTGGAGTCCATTTAGGGGTCAAATTTTGACCATTTAGGGTCAAAAAACCCCTTTTATGTGAAAATATGATAAAAGTGTAAATAACAACAATTACTGTATTCTTAAAGAGCTTTTCAACGACATGCATCTTAAAGGGTAAATACTATTTTGACTTTTGTACCCCGTACCCCTGTGTACCAATTTTTTTTTTCACCCGTGCAAATTCTAAACCAAAATTTTCCTATATTATCATAAGCCAATAATACACATATTTCTTTGAAAATTCGCTCATTAAGTCATGGTGCATGACTGGACTTTTTATCTTTAATTATTATCTCTTAAACTTTTTAGATTCGTACATTCCATTGATGAAATTGTATTGTTTGTTCATTTCTTTTATTATATATTATTTTGGAAGAGGCAATTACGAGAGGAAGAAACTAGCACAATTATTCTTCTAGACGAATTATGTGAAAACTCTTACATATTTTCAATTTTTTTTGCATATTTATCTTTTTTCATGCTGCCTTCACATCACGATTGACTTGAATATTAGAATATTATGTTTTATATTTCACATTTGTTCTATAGACTGCAATTCCCGCAATGTTGTTGAAATTATCTTTTCTTTTTATACTTTCTTATACGTTTACGTGTGTAGAGAGAAATATTGCGATGGTGGAATATTAGATTTATTTGAATGGATTTAAACGCCTTATGGTTTCCTGAGTCCATGAAATTATTTTTTAAAAATTTCTGTCATTTGTGTTGAATTATGGAGCCGAGACTACGAGGCCGATTTTGATGAAATTTTGGTGTATATAATGTTTATGAAATCGAAGTGGAATTGAAAAATTAAATTTAGGAGTGCTATTCCTATCCGGTAATTTACTTAGTTCCACACCCTTTATTTGTTTACTACTTATAAATAATTCCTTTATATATATTACTATTAAAACTAAGGGATATCAACAAGTCCTAGTCCAAAGATACATCACTCATCTGCATGAAAAGGAGTTGATATTACATTATTTATCATAGACTTATTAACTACTAAGGCAGGGGTATATTTACACACTAAAGGTATTTTGAGTGAGTAACTTAAAATAACTCAACGAGAAATATTATATATATGTGTGTATATATATATATATATATATATATATATATATATATATATATATATATATATATATATATATATATATATATATATATATATATATATATATATATTTATCATTATGTATGTATATGTTATTATTATTATGTAGGTATATGTATGTAGTTATTATTTATGTACAAGTGTAAGTACAAAATAATTGTATTCCACCTACAATATTGAAAGTATGAGAATGGCTTCTGTATTTGTGCGCCAGTTTACGCAGAATCTTAAGTAATAGGCTATAATTACTTTATAACATAATTAAAGTTTACACCGTGTCTGCTTTAAAGTGTCGTTTAAAGCTTGTATAGGTCTGTTTTTCTTTTGAGATTATCCTTGATTTGAAAACGACCAATTTCTCTAAATTTCAAACACTTGCTTAATAGTTGTATTGAGAGTATAGCATCTTGGCTGATTCAGCCGCGACAATTTCATTCGAACAATTCAAATCGTTTATTTGAGTCAAAATGGAATTAGTGAGTCGTGAAATCCGTAACTGCGAGGAACAATTATTATACCAGCGGTAAAATCGAGGACTGGAAGCGTTTAAACACCCCCCCCCCCCCCCCCTCTACCTGAAATTGTCCTTTAATTGACCAATTCAATCGAATTGGAGTCATCAGAATGCATCCAGAAATTATCAGAGGTAGATGCAATGTCTACAAACGTTTCAGACTCATCTTGATTTTTGGTTTTGTAGAGGAGTGAAAAAATCGATCGGCCAAACTTGAACGTAACATTTTCGTACATAATAAAACTAAATTGAAATATAATATTATCCTATTAAATTAAATTATTATAAAAACATATTTAAATAGTCTAGCAATTGGTAATGGCACATAGCTTCCTCGATTCCTCGCGTCCTATCGAGTACTATATTGCTGTTTTTCCCTATACAACCCATTATTGTAAAATTTGTTTAACTGTTTCCTCCGTTTTTTTAATGTCAAAATTGCTTTGATTTTTATTTAATGAATTAAACTATCAATTAAGCCAAAATTAAAGAGCGGTACGGTTGAAATTAATATGGTGCTATCTGCGGTCTCCTTTCGACAAACCATTCAAATTTCATAAAAATTAGATAAGTACTTTCGAAAATATAGGTGTAAATAAATGTATGTTTGTGCGCATGTTGAAGAGAAACAAATGGGCGCAGAAGGTTAAACCTTATATGGGACCAACAATGGGCTAATTATGGCTTACCATACTAAATTCATTAAACTGGACGTGTAGTTTTTAAGATGTTGGTTCGTTAAAATTGAGCGACAGACAGACACGGAACCAGAAATGTTCCCTGATATCTGATTCTGATTTCTGTATTGGAATTTTATAAATCGGAGACACAAAACATTTTCATTCTTCAGAACGTTCTTCATATGAGTACCAGGCTTTTGCTGCCCCCTTAGAATAATACAATAAATAGAAGAAGGATCACTGATAACATTGAAGCCAACTTTGGTTGTGTCCCTTAATCCGCGTTCTAAAAATTCATTTTTGAAATTTGTGACGTCCTAACTCTAAAATTATTTGCCTTCGGTTTTTTAATTTAATTTTTAGTAAATTTTAATTATTGATAGTTAGTTTTCGATTATTGTAATATTTTTATTGTTTTATCTTATTTTTAGCTTTAAATATGCTGAAAATAATGTTTATCTACGATTGATAAGAAATATAAACATTATATCTCTGTTTAGATGCGTTGAAAGTAATTATTTACGTACTTGTATTTATCGCGCATGCGCGTCTCATAGTTCTGAAGAATTCCTCTTCTTTACCACACTAGTGCGGTAAAGAAGAGGAATTCTTCAGCTTTACGCACGATTAGCTAGTTTGTTTACATTTAACAAAACTAATTTGCTGTTCTTTTATTAAAGTAACTGTTTATATCGAGTTTTTAGAGAAAAACAATGAGTGAATTAAGTGACTTTGACGAAAATGTGGAGAATAATACTCCTCCAGAAATAATTAATTCGGCAAAAAATACAACTCAAGATTAATGCCATCCTTATCAAGAGAAGAGATACGAACTTACATACAGCAAGTTTATTTTTCTGTATTTATTATTTAAATCTAACAATCGTAGATAAAGTACGGTACGCAACTCGTGCGAAAACAGCATTTTGCATTGCTCGTGTGGTTTGGTTTTACTACCCTCGCAATCGCTCGGGTGCAAACTCCACACTCGCATACAAAATGCTACTTTCCACACTAGACGCGTAATGTACTATTTCAACGAATTAAAAATTGTGGATCAGAATCGAAATGCTTTGATTGTCATAGGTGATGGTGTATTCATGCTTAAAAATTAACGTATCTAAAATTCTAAAAGTTCTTATGGGACTGCACTGACCACACACCTGAGTAGACATTTTAAACCTAATTTTTTGTACATAGAGGACCTTTGAAACGTATTAATTTATCAAAATCGAATTGTGTGTCACTACAATCATTCATATGTTTATAAACTACCTAGATAGTAAATTCTTTATCCTCGTTTAATTCATTTACTTAAAATGGTTTATTTAATTTTAATAATTATCGATACCTTAATTTTGCTATTTTCTGAATATTTGTTAAAACTTTGTTGAAATTTTAAACACTGTAAAATATTTTTATTTCATTTTAGCGAATTTTCAAAGAAAATTACGCTATTGCAATGGCTTCAAACTTTTTTTAATGCGAATTTTTGAAAATTGTTTCCATGGAAATCCGTTTTAGACCATTCTGAATCGATTCCTAAAATTTAACACTTTTTTTATGTATGTATGTATATATGTGTCACTCCAGACGATATCTCCCCTTAGGATGCACTTAAAAATTTCAAACAAATTTTAAAATGTCAATAATATCAAAAGGAAGGATGAGTTCGTTGGCCAGAATTTTTGGAGTTCATTTAGGGGTCAAATTTTTACAATTTAGGGTCAAAAATAGCATAAGAACGTGTTTTTTCCAATTTACCCCCCTTTCATATGAAAATATGATAAAAGTGTACATAACAACAATTACTGCACTCTTAAAGAGCTTTCCAGCGACATGCATCTTGAAGGGTAAATACTATTTTGACTTTTGTACCCCGTACCCCTCTGTACCAATTTTTTTTTTCACCCAGGCAAATTCTAAACCAAAATTTTCCTATATTATCATAAGCCAATAATACACATATTTCTTTGAAAATTCGCTCATTAAGTCATGGTGCATGACTGGACTTTTTCATTACGTATGAGTTATATTTTACTGTGGGTTTAAATGTTTAAATAAATTTGATTTTAATATTTTATAAATTATTTATCTTCTTCTAAAGTCATTTCTTCGTGTTCATTATGATCAGAGTTCATTTATAAATCATGGAAGTCTTTTATACTTATTAATGATTTTGATTGAGACCTTTATAAAGTTTCAAGATATTCTCGACTTATATTTCAAAACTTTTCAGAGCGGTATCCTTTAATCAAGAAGAAAGTTGAAGAAGACAGTTTTGTTTATAATATGAATGATTAAGATTAATATAGAGATGAGATAGGAGTCGTGTCTTCTAAAACTCCTAAGTTATTGTGTAAGCGAGTCTGTAGCGATGTATAATTCCACAACAGCACGTCTGCTGCAACTTCAAACTTCATCTATATAAAGTCGCATTTTGTTAGATTCACGTTTTAATAGCATCGTAGCATCATTTTTAGGTTCCTTAGTCTTCGACGAGGTCTTTTTAATTCCCGACACTCTGTTTATTCAACTGTCACAACTTTAACCTTTGGATAGGTTTACAGCTAGCGGATCGACGCTCTTATTGGGGGAAGAGGGGCTGCTATATAGATGCCAATATATTTTTATAAAGCTCTGAAGACGTCAGACGTCATCACAGGTTTCTTCAAGCTACGCTCCATAACTCTAACCACATCTAACCACCTCTAAAGGTGGGTTCAGATCTAGAAGATCGACGCGCGTATCGTGCTATATAGATGACCAACTCAAGAATTAATGCCATCTTTATCAAGAGAGAGATACGAATTTACATACAGCAAGTTTATTTTTTTCTGTATTTATTATTAAATCTAACAATCGTAGATAAAGTACGGTACGCAACTCAAGCGAAAACGGCATTTTGCATTGCTCGTGTGGTTTTACAACCCTCCCTGTCGCTCGGGTGCAAACTCCACACTCGCATGCAAAATGCTACTTTCCGCACTCGACGCGTAATGTATTATTATTATTATATCATGCCGTGCGAGGTGAAAAAAATTACGTCAGAGTGAAACGTAAACAATAACCAATGGCAGGGTTTGTCTTTGTAGAATTATTAGTCTTTGTTGACAGCTTGTCAGATTGTGTTATAATATAATGTTTTATAGTTGCTTACTTTCTGGTATCTTATAGTCTTCTTGATTGTTTGTGAGCGGGCTTTGAATAGTTACAAAAGTATGTCCAACCTTCTCCAGTATAATGAAAAAAATGAGTGTTGTTATGTTGGCAGCCTGGTCTTAAGGACACAACCGACAACCTCTCGGCAAAAGTTGGCTTCAGTCTCTTATCAGTAATTGCTTAGGATTCCGATTCTATGCTCCTTCTATATATAGTATTATTCTAAGGCTGCCCCCCTTTTTCTTTAAAAAAAAGAAAGAAAATAAATCCGTCATAATTGTTTTGTTTTTGCTTCCGAGCTTACCAAAGGTAACGAAACCTAAGTGATCGTTCTCAAGAAAGAAACATTTTTTATATCCTCGATTTCAAAAAATTATATTCAGAGATCCGTTTCAGGCATCAGGGAACAATTTTGGTCCCATGTCTGTCAGTCGTTCTGTCCACAATTTTTGCGAGTCTACACATCTTAAACACTTCTTGTCCGATTTTAATGAAATTTGGATAGTTGGTCATAATTAGCCTATTGTTGTTCCCATATAAAAGTTTAAACCTTCTGCACCCATTTGTTTCTCAAACATACATTAATTTACGTTTATCTACGATTGATACGAAATATAAACATTATATCTCTGTTTAGATGCATAGAAAGTGATTATTTACGTACTTGTATTCATTGCGCATGCGCGTCTCATAGTTCTGAATAATTCCTCTTCTTTACCACGCTAGCGGGGTAAAGAAGAGGAATTCTTCAGCTTTACGCACGATTGGCGAGTTTGTTTACATTTAACAAAACTAATTTGCTATTCTTTTATTAAAGTAACTGTTTATATCGAGTTTTTAGTGAAAAACAATGAATGAATCAAGTGGCTTTGACGAAAATGTGGAGAATAATACTCCTCCAGAAATAATTAATTCGGCAAAAAATACAACTAAAGATTAATGCCATCTTTATCAAGAGAAGAGATACCAACTTACATACAGCAAGTTTATTTTTTTCTGTATTTATTATTTAAATCTAACAATCGTAGATAAAGTACGGTACGCAACTCGTGGGAAAACGGCATTTTGCATTGCTCGTGTGGTTTTACTACCCTCGCTGTCGCTCGGGTGCAAACTCCACACTCGCATGCAAAATTCTACTTTCCGCACTCGACGCTTAATGTACTATTACATCTTCAAGTATTTATATGATTTTCAAGAAATTGGTATGATTGAAAGTAGCCAGCAGATGGCCCCACATTCATTTTAACTTCTTCGCTTAATATATTGTGCTAAATTGGTACTTTTATTGATATAAAATATCAAAACAATTTCGACAGATTTTTAAAAAGGGGAACATTAAATTAATTAGATACTAATGCTACACTGATTAACAGACTGTTTTTACATGAATAATAAAATAATCAATTTAAAATAAAAATTGTATGTGTGCAGACGGTTGAAATTGGGAACACCTGAGGGATTTGTTCGAAAAACTATCCAAATTTCATAAACTTCGGTTATTTTTAAAAATATTCGTGTTCGATAAAGAAGTTTGTGCACTTGTAAAAGAGAGACCAATAGGCACAGCAGAAATTAATATGGCAATAAAAATGATCTAAGAATACCAACGATCCAAACAAGAGGAGTAGTTATTAAGGAATGTTGGTTCGCAAAAATGTTCCAAATTTAATTTATTTTTATTATCAGTTAATTATTTTTTTATTTTATTATTTTTTATTAATATTTTATTGCTTCCGAGCTTACCGAAGGTAACGGAAGCATTGTGTTCACTTTTGAGAACGAAAAACTTTTATGCCTCCGATTTTAAAAATTTCAAGACAGAAATCCGTTTCAGACATCAGGGAACATTTTTGGTCTCGTGTCTGTCTGTCTGTCTGTCTGTCTATCTGTCGGTCTGTGTGTCCGCGAATTATGAAACGTGTGGCGATAACTTGAGTAAATGTCGACCGATTTTGATGAAATTTGGTCGACATGTTTATTTTACCAATGCTCAGGACAGGTTCGTTGGACAACGTTATCCGTCCAAGCGTTCACGAGCAACGCTCGCGTAAACGTGAACTTCAAATTTAAAATTGGAATTTTAGGTCGGGGAAAAATCTAACTTCATCTATTCAATGAGACAAACATTTATTTTAAAATCAATTTTTTTTAGTAAAACCAACAGCGACACCGCTATGAAGTGTTAAAGATCGCTAAAACTATTAATAATTTTTACTCAATAAACAATATAACAATAATGTAATATAACATAATTTTAATATTAATAAAACAATAAAGTACATGATAGGATGCGAGGAAGCTATGTGCCACACTAATTGGCAGTTTTTTTTTTTTTTTTTTTTTATATTTTTTTATTTATTTATATTTTATTTTATTTTTTAGGTATATGTTATGAATGTATTGACAGTATGGACTATGGCACCGCCAATCCGAGATCATCAAACTTTATTAGAGACTTGAAAAAGCTCTTTTTTTAATTCAAGAATAAAACTACCTAGATATAAAAAAACTCGAAAGATACTCAATATTAAAATTCTTTGATCTTTTCCCCTCTGAGCTCATTTTCCTAAATGAAGTTGAGAAGATCCCCTTTATATGATAACATTTTCTCATCCACAGTAACTCTGACATCATTCAGCAACAATGAAAAGAAATAAAAATATTAAACCTTTTTCATCATAAAAACAATGTTCATCATAAAGCCAATTTTTTGAGAGACCAAACATAAAGATTAAGACATGGTTAATATAAAAAAAATACTGAATTCTTTTAGCGAATATATTATAGCGTCATCAGTATAATATCTGGCTTTTCATAAAATCCCCTAGTATCTATCTATACCTTTTTTAATGCACTGACTTAACCGAGATCATTAAAAGATGGTCCGTCAGTTAGATGCTTATGGAAATACACTGATATTATGATAAAAGCATTTTTTAAAAACAAAAATACATACATAAATAATATTTTAGAGCTGTCCTCAAT
Organism: Gerris lacustris; assembly: GCA_951217055.1. NCBI lineage: Eukaryota > Metazoa > Arthropoda > Insecta > Hemiptera > Gerridae > Gerris > Gerris lacustris. The sequence goes on from OX578286.1 coordinate 12,357,213, forward strand.
ACTAAATATATTTTCATATTTTACCATTTTGGTAGTATTCATACTACAGAAAGATTAAATTTTAATTTAAATCAAATTATAATTATTATTAACTACGGGAAACAGACAGAGAAAAATACACTCCAGCGCCGGGATTTGAACCACGGGCCTCTATATTTCCAGTATAGCGCTCTACCAACTAAGCTACGCAGGAGAATGAGTTTCTCTGACGTTAATGCTACCTAGTCCCGAATTTAAGCTTTCAATTTTCTACATAAGTCTTAGAAGTCAACATTAATGACATAGACCGAGAAATAACGCTTATAATTATAAAGTACCCAATTAGTACCTGTACTTAGTACAATCAATTAGAAATTCATATTTTACCATTTTGGTAGTATTCATACTACAGAAAGATTAAATTTTAATTTAAATCAAATTATAATTATTATTAACTACGGGAAACAGACAGAGAAAAATACACTCCAGCGCCGGGATTTGAACCACGGGCCTCTATATTTCCAGTATAGCGCTCTAACCAACTAAGCTACGCAGGAGAATGATAAAGAGGCCCGTGGTTCAAATCCCGGCGCTGGAGTGTATTTTTCTCTGTCTGTTTCCCGTAGTTAATAATAATTATAATTTGATTTAAATTAAATATATTTTTTAAATAAGAATAATAATATTGAATGGATGAAAATGAAGAGAAAAATGTGAATAGCTTTTTTTGGGGGGGGGGGGGGTGATTCCCATGAAAATATGTAATTGTATTATTATTTATTACATTTATTGGAATAAATATATGTATATTATTATTAGCTAATAAACTTTACTAGTGTATTACTACTGTTTCAAATTGTAACTATAATAGTTAAAATTTGAAAGAGTTTTTGACGGGGAAAAAAAGATGTGTGAGACTCTCACGCATTAGAAGTCAAACTTAAGTTCTAGAAACAGTTAATTTTATGCATTGCTCTTTATTGACGATTTTATTATTTCAGGATTAAGAAATGGTTATGTGGAATTTAATTGAGAAATAAAATAATATTTTCAAAATATTTAAGCGAATAATGAAGAAAAAACATAAAAATAATATTTATATATATTATATTATTATAATGTTACGCTTATAAACAAATCTATATATATAAAAGTCAACGTATGTGTGTGTGTTTGTTCTTTATACAAATCTACAGTTTTAGTCCGATCTCGATGAAAATTTGCACACTTGCCCTTCAAAGCAAGGAAACAATCAAGGTCAACATGAATTTTCGAAATTTCAATTTTGGTACACAGGGGTACGGGGTACAAGTAATAAATACGGGATCAAAATAATAAATACCCTTCGTGATGCATATCGTTGAAAAGCTCTTTAAGGGTACAGTATTTGTTGTTATGTATAGTTTTGTCATATTTTCATTTAGGAGGGGGGTAAAATGGAAAATATAACTATATCTATTTATAAAAAGAAGAGTATCTATATAAGAGAATGTCTTTTATACAAATCTACAGTTTTATCCCAATTTGATGAATATTTACACTCTTTTTCTTCCAAACAAGGTGAAGTTCACTGCCTACATGATTTTCCGAAATTTAAATTTTGGTACACAGAGGTACGGGGTACAAATGTCAAAGTAATGGATACCCTTCATGATGCATATCGTTGAAAAGCTCTTTAAGAGTACATTAATTGTTGTTAAGTACGTTTTTGTCATATTTTTATTTAGGAGGGGGGTAAAATGGAAATGTATATCTATATCTATAAAAGTCAACGTATGTGTGAGTGTGTTTGTTCTTTATACAAATCAACAGATTTAATTCGATCTCGATGAAAATTTGCTCACTTGACCTTCAAAGCAAGGGGAAGATCTCTGTCTACATAAATGTTCGAAATTTAAGTTTTGGTACACAGGAGTACGGGGTACAAATGTTAAAGTTGAAATCCCTTCATGATGCATAGTGTTGAAAAGCTCTTTAAGAGTGCAATAATTGTTTTTACGTGCATTTAGGGGGTAAATGGAAAAATATATCTAAAAGTCAACGTATGTGTGTATGTTCTTTATACAAATCCATAGTTTCAGTCCGATCTCGATCAAAAAATGCACACTTGACCTTCAAAGGAAGAAAAAATCAGTGTCTACATGAATTTTCGAAATTTAAATTTTGGTACACAGGAAACAGGGTACAATAATGAATACGGGGTCAAAGGACTGAATACCCTTTATGATGGATATCGTTGAAAAGCTCTTTAAGATTACATTAATTGTTGTTATGTACAGTTTTGTCATATGTGTTTTCATTTAGGAGGGGGTAAAATGGAAAAATATAGCTATATCTTATATAAAAAGAAGAGTGTCTGTATGAGGGTATGTCTTTTATACAAATCTACAGTTTTATCCCAATTTGATGAATATCTACTCACTTTCCCTTCAAAGCAAGGGGGAGGTCACTGTCTACATGAATTTTCGTAATTTAAATTTTGGTACAAAGGGGTACGGTGTAAAAGTGTCAAAGTAATGGATTCCCTTCATATCATGCATATCGTTGAAAAGCACTTTAAGGGAAAAGTAATTGTTGTTATGTACAATTTTATTTAGGAGGGGGTAAAATGGAAATTAATAGCTATATATATAAAAATCAACGTATGTGTGTGTATGTTCTTTATACAAATCTACAGTTTTAGTTCGATGTCGATAAAAATTTTCCCACTTGTCCTTCAAAGCAAGGGGAAAATTAGAGCCTACATGAATTTTCGAAATTTAAGTTTGGTACACAGAGGTATGGTACAAATAATGAATACGGGGTCAATGTAATGAATACCCTTCATGATGCAAAAGCTCTTCAAGAGTACAGTAATAGTTTTTATGTACAGTTTAGTCATATTTTAATTTAGGGGGGGGGGGGGGTGAATTTAGGATATTTGTAATTAGCTTATCAAAGAGGAGGGGGTATAGAAATAGGTGGGAGAGATAGAATCTATATATTCTTGCATAATTAAATAATTTATATGTTTTTATTATGGTTGTTTATAAACTTTTCTAATTATAATAACACCCCGTAGCGAAGCACGGGTACCCAGCTAGTTCTGTATAATTAAAAACCATCTACCTACGTGGTGCAATGGTTAGCTAAGTGCTAACCATTGCAACTTTCTCATATTACGAGTTCATAAATACTTAGCCCAGTGTTTTCCATTTATTATTTTTCGTATCTGCTTTTAATTATTAATGAACATTTTATCAAAATTTATCATAAAAATAACTAAATTTAAATTATTATATAACTACATAAAAATTTCTATAATTTAAATAACTTTAAATGGAGTACATTTTAGAATTTTTTAATCAAAATCGTCGGAACCGTTTCCGAGAAATAATTTGTTTCAAATTTTTCGGAGTTTTTGGGGGGTAGCGCTCCCAAATTTGTAGCTAAAATTATTTTCTCGATTTCGCCTCGGTGTATAATATTTCTGAACTGAAATTTCGTCAAAATCGGCCCAGTAGTTTAGGCTCCAGGCGTCTGCTCTGACGACAGACATTTTTTAAAAACCTCTTTTCTCGTCACAGGGGACCTCAAAACCTGTAAATCCATCAAAATCTCAAAATCGAATCCATCACAATACTTTCTCTTTATATGAGAAAGTAAAAAACTAGTTTCTAAAGAAATAGCTGTAAAAGTAGATTGTGAGAGGCCGGGTTCAGTTCCCCGCCGGAGAGGAGTTATTTTTATGTTTAATTTTGATATAATATTCAATAATAATTAAATGTAACCACGAAAGAACTAAAAAATCAAATAGACTGGACCAAATAAATATACAGAATATGATAGTGTTTTGTTAGAGTTGTATCGGACAGTTTTTTCTTTTTTTAGGGTTTTGTAGATTCTTCTCAAAACCCTTATGCCGAGGGTGATGTGTCCGTCTGTCCGTCGCTCTTTGGTTCGTAGAGCCCGAACCGTTTAAGCTAAATAGCTGAAATTTGAAACACTGGTGCAACTTTTTGACCCAACAACAGGAAAAATATACAGAAGTTCAAAATTAAATATGCGCGTGCGCAATTTGCAAAAATGTTGTAAACTCAAAAATTTATATTTTTTTTTCATTTTTGAGTGGGGTATCAAATGAAAGCTGCTGAAGAGTAGGACGCAAATATATATATACTTTTTTAAATGTTGCATTTCTTATTGGGTAAAAAAATCAAAATATACACCAAAAAAATTCCCCCCCCCCCCCCCCAACCACTATATAACGGCTGGTCCTAAAATTTCGAAATAATTCATGCTAATGCCTTATTGTGGGGCGATGATAATTCCGGGAGTTCATCTCAAATTTTAAAAAATTGCCAATTTTGGGTGCGAAAATTTGAAGTGTACCAAAAATCTTATTTTTTAATATAGTGTCGTGGTGGATCCTTTTAGGGTAATAAAATAAACTAACGTTTACATGGCGACGTTTCGGCTTAACCAGCCATTATCAAGCCAAAAACACATATATTTTTTAAAGTTAGATGGACGACGTAACATATTAACTATAGCAATGACTTAACTCATCTTGACAACAGTACCTGTAATGTGATTTATGTGAGGATCGGAATTTTGGGTGCGAAAATTTGAAGTGTACCAAAAATCTTATTTTTTAAAAATTTTGAGTTGGGTATCAAATTAAAGCAGCTGAAGAGTAGGATTCAAATATATATTTGCTTTCTTAAATGTGTAATTCTTTATTGGTTTTATAAGTCAAAACATACCCCCAAAAAAAATCCCCCCCCCCCCCCAAACACTATACAACAGGTGGTCTTAAAATTTCGAAATAATTCATGGTTATACCTTATGGTGGAGCGATGGAAATTTTCTGAAAAAAGTAATTTATCTAGTCGTTATTACCGATGAAAATCATTGTGACCTCCCCTGGGGATCGAACCCGGGACCCTTGAGATCGAAGCTAAAAATCCTAATTACATAACAAAAAATCATTAGTACATGCTTAATCATCTACAAAACCCTAAAAAGTTCTTGGAAGCAAGTACTTCCCTGTGATTTTTTTAAAAATTATATTTTATTTATTTCATACTTTTATAATCTATACTTCACAAAATTCTTTCGTTCATTCATTAAGGGTCATAATCGTGTCTAACTAATCATCATTGTTTAATTTACTGTTTCTCTTTTTTCTTCATTCCCCTTCTATAGAATTCGATTTTGTCATTTTTTTCCCACTCTCGATTTAAAAATCCTTCAGTTAATTCCTCTTTCCCAACTAAAAATAATAAGAATTATTAATATATATATATGTGTGTGTATATATGTATATATATATATATATATATATATATATATATATATATATATATATATATATATATATATATGTATATATGTATGTATTTATATTCTTTTTTTTTTTTTTTTTTTTTTATTTATTTATTAGATAACTGCAACTACATAATTTTACATGTTATAAGCAATTTTGATGAAAGTTTTTACAATGACTTGAGAGACTTGAAGTGAGGAACTGTCCATTAACAGTACTCACAGATACTAGCTTGAATTAATACAATTGATACAACATAATATTTAGACTTTACACGTTAAGCATTGTTCAATAGATCACGTGGCCACTGCCTCTTTAGACGTCGAGGAGGATTTCCAGGAATGAATGGTAATGACAGGTTGTGAATTAAAGGATTGGAATGTTGGGATATGGAGTCATGGAAGGATTTATACCGGGATATGGCTAGGTCATGGACGAAGGGGACTTTAAGGTCGTTGTGAAGGGTGAAGTTAGAAACATAGAAAGGGGCGTTTACTATTCTTCTTAGGATTTTGGACTGTAGGGACTGGATACGATAGGAGTTGGAACGCTTGGTGCAACCCCAGAGTTCAATACCGTATGACCATATGGGCTTAATTATTGTGTTATAAATTAGTAATTTGTTATGTGTGCTGAGTTTAGATGTATGGTGTAGAAGTCTGTGTAAAAGTTTGTAGCGTCTGTTGCAGTCTTGTCGTTTAAGTTTTGTGTGGTGTGCCCAGGTCAAACGCCGGTCCAGGTGTAAACCAAGGTAGCGGACGGAACTAGAGTGAGGGATAGGGATTTGGTTTAGGGTTACTGGTTCACATATGCCATGTCTCAAACTAAACGTTACATGGACACTTTTGTTTTCATTAATTTTGATTCTCCACTTCTTGAGCCAAGTTTCCAGAAGTAAGAGGTGTTCCTGAACTTGTTCAGATGCTATTATAGGTGATATATTAGATGATACAATGCACTTATCATCTGCAAAAGAAGCTAAAGTGGTGCTAGGATGTTCAGGGATGTCGGAGGTGAAAATGGTATACAGGATTGGACCTAGGATGCTACCTTGGGGTACACCTGCTTTTATAGGAAAAATTGAGGAAGTGGAAAGGTTATAGGACACATGGTAAAAACGATTTTCTAGGAAGGATTTTAGGATTAGATAGTAAGTAAAGGGAAGGATGCCCTTAAGCTTCCAAAGCAAGCCAGCGTGCCAAACCCTGTCAAAAGCTTGCGCTTCATCTAGGAAGACCGCTGAGCAGTACTTTTTCTGCTCAAGGGAGGAAGATATTATGTCTACTACTCTGTGACACTGTTGGACTGTGGAGTGAAGGGATCGAAAACCTAATTGGTGGTTTGGGAGTGTTTTTAAGGAAGTTATTATAGGATTAATTCGTCGGAGGAGAAGTTTTTCTAGGATTTTACCCATCAGAGGAAGAAGGCTGATAGGACGATAGGAATTAGGTAAGTGGGAAGGTTTGGAGGGTTTATGGATCATTATAATTTTGGCGAATTTCCAAAGTGAAGGAAAGTGGGTTATTCGAAGGACTGAGTTATAGATGGAAGTAAGGTAAAGGATTCCTTTTTTGGGGAGGTTTTCAAGGATATGGGAGGTGATAAGGTCATAGCCAGGTGCTTTATTTTTGGGAAGATGTTTTATAATGTATAAAATATCGGATGGGTTAAAGGCCTTTGGGGGAGGAGAAAGTTGAAGAGGTACAAAAAGATCGTGCAATATATTGTTGGAATGGGTTTGGTCATAGATATCAGGATTAGGAGAAAACTGTTCGGAGAGGAAATGGGCGAAAAGCTCTGCCTTATCAGCATCGCTCTTTGCCCAGGATCGATCTAATCTTTGGAGTGGTGAAGGAATAATCTTTTGTTTAAGGATTTTTCGGGTAGCTTGCCAGAGGGATTTGTCTTCCGTCGTCAAGTTTCTAGTATAGTCTGAAAATTGTTCTGATCTGTATGCTGCCAATGCTGTGGTCAGTTGTCTTGTAAGTCTGTTAAAGGTCAGTTTGTCAGAAGGTAGTCGAGTCCGTTGCCATTTTGCCCTAGCTCGTCGTTTCTCGCTAATTAAGGTTCGTATCGTCAAAGGTAAGTAGTTGTTTGTCGTCCTGTGTTGTTTGTATGGTCTTGTACTGTCCCATACACACGTTTGAATTGCCTCAGTCAGTGTCTGTACAGCTGCGTCTATGTCGTCAGATGTCTTTAGTGGTACTGTAAGGTCGAGTTTGTTCTCTAGTAACTGTTGAAATAAAGTCCAGTCTACATGTCCATTTATTAAGGTAGGTTTTTGAGGGATGGGAGGGGGACAGAGGTCTAGGATCAAAAGAACAGCACTATGGTCAGAGGAGAGATCGTGAAGGTTCAAAATAGTTGGATGGAGATTAGTGAGTGGAGAGGTAACAAAATAATCTAAAAGGTCTGGTAGTTTGTTAGGATCAGAGGGCCAGTAAGTGTAATCAGGAGGGGAAAGAACTTGGTATCTAGAGGAAAGAATCAAAGGAAACAAGGAATTTGTGCCACGTGGATTACGGGTTCTACACCCCCAATGGGGATGTTTAGCATTATAATCTCCCCCGGCTATAAACCTGGGACCAAAGGAACGGAATAAGGAAACAAAATCCTGATGGGTAACAGGTTTGCTAGGAGGACAATAAACAGAGGAAATTGTGTAGTCAAGGGGTAAGGTATTGAGGGTTATGGTCGTAGATTGGATAGATTCTGTGGGATTAGAAGGATGCAGAAAGTGGGGAAGTGAATTTCTTATAAGGATCGCACTACCCCCCTGTGCAGTGTTATTTGGATGGTCAGTTCTGTACGTTAGATAGTCCCGTATGTGAAAGTGTGAGCGTGTTGTGAAGTGTGTTTCATTTATGAGAGCAATGTCGATCCTTTTATCATGTAGGAGAGTATCAAGTTCTTGTTTATGCTGGGTTACCCCATTAGCGTTCCAGAGGAGGATGGTAAGAGAAGTTTGGGTTAGAGAGTTCATTTTTGGGAAAAGGCGGGAAGGACAGATGCTAGTGATGAGAGGGTTTGAAGGATGGTGAGGAGAGGTTCAATAACCGCTTTAAGTTCGGTTATAAAGGAGTTGAGGGTTGCTTGTAAGGTAGCAGTGAAGTCAGTGGTGTTTGTGGGAGGAGGAATAAAGGCAGGAAGACGTCTTTGAGGTTGCGGGTGAGGGGATCCTGCAGCCGCAGCGGTCGCGTAGCTGGAGTGAGATACGGGTTGCTCTCGGTTAGTAAGGTTACGTGCAGCCGACGGTAGAGAAGGAAATTGTGATGAGCTGGTAAGTGAAGAGAAGTTCATAGCAGGACCTGGGGGGTTTGGCTGGGGGGTTTCCTTAGTGGTGATACTATTGGTCTGTTTGTTGTTACCTTTGATATTGCGCTGAAGTTTCTTATGAACTTCGCAACCTCGATAATTGGCTGGATGTGCCCCACCACATAGTACACAGGAGGCTGGCTGCATGCGATCAGTTTTTGGACAATCTGCAGTGGAATGATTTCCAGTGCATTTTACGCATCTATAACCGTAATTGCAATACTTCTGCGTATGGTTATAGTTCTGGCAGCGTTTACACTGTACTAGCTCTTGTTTTTTGTAAGGTTCTTCAATCTTTACTTTACAGTAGTAGAGCTCAGTAATATTAAATATATTTTTATTGTTTTTGTCTGGCTCTAAATCTACGAAGAATAGAGGGAGTGGGGTTTTCGTTAAAGAATGAACCACGTTAGTAATATGTCTAGCCCTGAATCCTAATTTAGTTAGTTCCTCTTTTATAATATCGGTGGATGTAGTTGGGTGAAGGTGGCGGATTACCACTCTATAAGCTTTCTCGTCTTTGACTTGGTAAGTATGATATTCAATATTGTTTGACTTTAAGTGGCGTACAAGGGCTTTATATCCCTCTATTTGATTTGCTTGGATCAACAAGTCAGACGACCTTGCTTTACAATTAAAGGGTCCCGCTCCAATAACATTTTTTAAGCCATTTATAAAGCCAGTAAAGTCAACAATATGTTTGACAAATATTGGTGGAGGTCTCGCTGAGGTAGAATCGTTGGCTTCTTGTTCCGGTTGCAAAACACCAAAAGGATTTACAGTAGTAAAATTAGAACCTGTCGAAATATTCCTCGGAATATCGTTAGGCTTTAGAATATTACCTTGTGAGGGCGCGGAGGATGGTGCGGGGGGTGCGGGTAGATCAACGGTGATCGAGTCAGACGCGGTGAGTAGGCCAGGTGAGTATGTACGGGTGGGGGTGGCCTGGGCGGCCCGCTTAGACGTCCCCTCCATCGAAGAATCAGAGCCGGTAGATTGAACTTGGGATCTCGACCTCTTCTTAATCTTTTTTTTATTTGTCATAATAAATAAATAGTCTCTATTGTTATTTATACTAACTTGTTTACCTTTGGAAGGTCGTCTGATAAGATTCGGCCTGCCTGGTAAACCGCGACCAGCCAGCCTTATCTTATTAGTTAATTATTAACTTAAAAAAATGATTAATAAAATGAAAAGAAAACACTCACCGGTAAAAATAAATTAAGATATATACAGAAAAAACTAAAAGGAACACTCTGGACAAAAAACGAAAACAAACGAATGATTTTAACTATAGTAAAATAGAAGAAAAGGAGAGAGCCGATACGCACGTGTCAACACCTTAGTAGAGACTTCTAAAGCGATTAGGAAGTTAAATATCGGAAAGGACAGATAGGATTTCTAACCCTTCGGGCTAAGTGCTCATTTCATTCAGAGCTGAAGTCAAGAAGATAATACGGTATTAAATGTTCTAATCCTTACGGCAAAATCCAATAAATCCTTTCCTTTTGTCTTCCCCTTCCTCTCTCTCGGTCATATCTCGGCTCCGTACAATAAATCTTTCGGTTTGAGTAGGGGTAAAGAAGAGGCGATTTCAAAATTCAGACTTTTTTTCTGTAATAATCCTCTTCTGGAGCTTATTTTTATTTTATTTATTTTTAATTTATGTCTCTGTTTCATTATTCTCATTTACCAAGTTGTAATCCCTCTTATTTTATAATGTCACAATCTAAAAAGTTTTTCAATTTTTTATTTGTTCATGATTTTCGTTTTTTTTTTCTTGGTTTTAGATGGCTTAAGGCTATTTTAGAACAGTCGTTTTAATAAATTTATGATCGAGTTAGTAATATTATATTTGTCTTTAAAGGTTAATTGCAATTATTTTGTAATCATATAAACGTGATATTAATGAAGTAATGATTTTCCTTATAAATCTTGAAAAAAAATAAAATTCAGATTTAAATGTATTTATTTGTAAATGTTTTCAGTATCTAAACTATTTGACTTTAGAAAATATTCTTTTAACTTTACTTTTACAAATATAAATAGACTGCCAATTAGTGTGGCACATAGCTTCCTCGCATCCTATCATGTACTTTATTGTTATTTTAACATTAATGTTATATTACTTTATTGTTATATTGTTTATTATATACAAACTATTAATAGTTTTTAGTGATCTTTAATACTTTATAGCGGTGTCGCTGTTAGTTTTACTAAAAAATTGTACTTGAAAAAAAATGTTTGTCTCATTGAATAGATGAAGATTGATTTTTTTCCCGACCTAAAATTTCAATTTTAAATTTGAAGTTCACGTTTACGCGAGCGTTTCGCGTGAACGCTTGGACGGATAACGTTGTCCAACGAACTCGTCCTGGGCATTGGTGAAATGAACATGTCTACCAAATTTCATCAAAATCGGTTGACATTTACTCAAGTTATCGTCGCACGTTTCATGAGACCAAAAATGTTCCCTGATGCCTGAAACGGATTTCTGTCTTGGAATTTTTAAAATCGGAGGCATAAAAGTTTTTCGTTCTCAAAAGTGAACACAATGCTTCCGTTACCTTCGGTAAGCTCGGAAGCAATAATAAGTATTATATAATAATTTATCTACGATTGATACGAAATAAAAACATTTTATCTCTGTGTAGGTGCGTAGAAAGTGATTATTTTCGTTGTTGCATTCATTGCGCATGCGCGTTTCATAATTCTTCACCTTATCACACGATCAGCGTGTTTTTTTACATTTAACAAAACTAATTTGCTGTTTGTTTAATTAAATTAACTGGGGTTTTTTCTGTATTTATTATTAAAATCCAACGATCGTAGATTAAGTACGGTACGCAACTCGTGCGTAAAGCATTTTGCTTTGCTCGTGTGGTTCTACTACCCTCGCTATCGCTCTGGTGCAAACTCCACACTCGCATACAAAATGCTACTTTCCACACTAGACGCGCAGTGTACTATTTCAACGAATTAAAAATTTTGGAACAGAATCGAAATGCTTTGATCGTCATAGGTGATTGTGTATTCATGCTTAAAAATTAACGTATCTAAAATTCTAAAAGTTCTTATGGGACTGCACTGACCACACACCTGAATAGACATTTTAAACCTAATTTTTTGACTTAGAGGACCTTTGAAACGTATTAATTCATCAAAATCGAATTGTGTGTCACTACAATCATTCATATGTTTATAAACTACCTATAATAGGTAGTAAATTCTTTATCCTCGTTTAATTCATTTACTTAAAATGGTTTATTTAATTTTAATAATTATCGATACCTTAATTTTAGTCCACAGGCCACCATAAGAAGTGAGTCGCTGATTGATAAAGTTTTCTTACCTTATGGAATCGCTTATATATGCCGTGTCCACCGATGAATTGGGTATATGGCAACTGCGGGGGCTGGGCCATTTCTTTTTTGTTGACATGCCAAACTTGCCCTTCTGCGGGAACATTGAAAAGAGATAGATAAAGTTTTGATATTCACAGGATCGTTTAATTAAATTATTTCAAAAACAGTGGTACACGTGGCCACCGATAAGAGTGGGCCGTTTGGGGTGGCCACCGCCCCAAACATATCGCTCTGCGAGGACGTTGAAAAGAAAACGGCCCACTCTTATCGGTGGCCACTTTTACCACTGTTTTTGAAATAATTTAATTAAACGATCCTGTGAAAATCAAAACTTCATCTATCTCTTTTCAATGTTCCCGCAGAAGGGCAAGTTTGGCATGTCAACAAAAAAGAAATGGCCCAGCCCCCAGTTGCCATATACCCAATTCATCGGTGGACACGGCATAAATAAGCGATTCCATAAGGTAAGAAAACTTTATCAATCAGCGACTCACTTCTTATGGTGGCCTGTGGACTATTTGGCTATTTTTTGAATATTTGTTAAAACTTAGTTGAAATTTTAAACACTGTAAAATATTTTTATTTCATATTTCATTACGTATGAGTTTTATTTTACGATGGGTTTAAATGTTTAAATAAATTTGATTTTAATATTTTATAAATTATTTATCTTCTTCTAAAGTCATTTCTTTTTGTTCATTATGATCAGGGTTCATTTATAAATCATGGTCTTTTATACTTATTAATGATTTTGATTGAGACCTTTATAAAGTTTCAAGATATTCTCGACTTTTATTTCAAAACTTTTCAGAGCGGTATCCTTTAATCAAGAAGAAAGTTGAAGAAGACAGTTTTGTTTATAATATGAATGATTAAGATTAATAGATTAATATAGAGATGAGATAGGAGTCGTGTCTTCTAAAAGTCTTAAGTTATTGTGTAAGCGAGTCTGTAGCGATGTATAATTCCACAACAGCACGTCTGCTGCAACTTCAAACTTCATCTATATAAAGTCGCATTTAGTTAGATTCACGTTTTAATAGCATCGTAGCATCATTTTTAGGTTCCTTAGTCTTCGACGAGGTCTTTTTAATTCCCGACACTCTGTTTATTCAACTGTCACAACTTTAACCTTTGGATAGGTTTACAGCTAGCGGATCGACGCTCTTATTGGGGGAAGGGGGGCTGCTATATAGATGCCTATATATTTTTATAAAGTTCTGAAGACGTCAGACGTCATCACAGGTTTCTTCAAGCTACGCTCCATAACTCTCTAACCACATCTAACCACCTCTAAAGGTGGGTTCAGATCTAGAAGATCGACGTGCGTACCGAGCTATATAGATGACCAACTTAAGAGGGGACCAACCTGGCATTTGCCTAGTAAATTGAAGGAAACCACAGAAAACCTCGAGTCCTTCCTGTAGAAACTTTTCTATTGGCAGTTATAGCTTTTTTGGGGGGTTTCTGTTGGTAAGTGGTCTCCAGATTTTTACTACGTTTTTTTCGCTTATTTTCTTGTTTGTTTGTTTTTCCGGTACAAATCTGGCAATCGATTTCTAACTAACTTCCCGAATAGCTAGACATTTGAAACTTTTAGCATAGCTCAGAACACGATGACAATGCAATATTTTAATACTTTTAGCCATCTTTCAGCAGAATTTAATTGGGTTTCAGCAAATTTTGCCGTATGGAAAGTTAGTTCGGAAAAAATCCGCAAGTTATTTTATTTGTTTTGTCATATCCCATAGTATTTACAACCTCCATTTTGACGGGTTTCAAAATTGTGATTTTTATTAAGAGGTAAACATTGAATGACAGCGAAAAGTAAACAAAGAAATAAAGCTCTCTAGATGGTTGTCATTATTATGTGAAGTAAATAAATTCGGAACTATGTATTTTTTTCCACTAACATTATAATATAAAAATCACAGGGAAGTACTTGCGTCCAAGTACTTTTTAAGGTTTTGTAGATGATTAAGCATACCCGTTATGAAATTATGATTTTTTTTCTTCGATCCTAAGGGTCCCGGGTTCGATCCCCCGGGAGGTCACAATGTTTTTTATAGGTAATAACGACAAGATAAATTAAATTTTTTAGGAAATTTTCATCGCCCAACCATACGGTGTAACCATGAATCATTTCAAAATTTTAAGACCAGCCATTATATAAAATTTGGGGTATATTTTAACTTATAAAACCAATAAAGAATTAAAAATTTAAAAAAGCAAATATATATTTGTATCCTACTCTTCAGCAGCTTTCATTTGATACCCAACTCAAAATTTTTAAAAAATAAAATTTTGGGCGCACTCCAAATTTTCGCGCACAAAATTGGTAATTTTTAAAACCTGGAAATGAACTCCCGGAAATATCATCGCCTTACTATAAGGTATTAGTATGAATTAATTCGAAATTTTAGCACCAGCCGATCTATAGTGGTTAGGGGGGGGGGAATTTTTTTGGGGTATATTTTGATTTTTTTACCCTATAAGGAATGCAAATTTTAAAAAAGCATATATATATTTGTGTCCTACTCTTCAGCAGCTTTCATTTGATACCCTACTCAAAAATTAAAAAAAATATAAATTTTTGAGTTTACCACATTTTTTCGAATTGCGCATGCGCAAATCTAATTATGAACTTCTGTATTTTTTTCCTGTGGTTGGGTCAAAAAGTTGCACCAGTGTTTCAAATTTCAGCTATTTAGCTTAAATGGTTCGGGCTCTACGAAACAAAGAGCGACGGACGGACGGACACATATCACCCTCGGTATAAGGGTTTTGAGAAGTATCTACAAAACCCTAACAATGACAATTACATTATCAACATTACATACGATTCAACAGAAAATTTAAAAACGTAGTATATAAAAAGTTCTTTTTATCTTGCAATTATTTGATTTGAGGGTAAGGAGAGTAATTTATTTCTTTTACGAATTTTAGTGTAAGTGTAATATTTTTTATTTTGAGAAAAGTATGGTCTTGAATTTTTCTTTGAAATATTGAATGTCTTGAATTTTGAAGTTCTTAATTTGTATATTAATTAATAGTATTAATTGGTATAATTTGTTATGTTGGGATTTATACTTCGGACATTCCAATTAGATGTGAGTTATATTTTCTTCTTTATCTGGACATAGATAAGATATAGGCGAATCACTTAATCCTATCATATAGTTGTATTGAATCCCATCTTGTATGGTAACTTCTCAATCTATATTAATTTTGATTATGTCCCTACGTGGTAGCTTTGCACCCGAGCTTAACGAAGGTAACGGAAGCTATGTGATCATTTTGAAGAACGAAAATATTTTGTCTCCGATTTTAAAAATTCCAAGACAGAAATCCGATTCAGACATCAGGGAACATTTTTGGTTCCGTGTTTGTCTGTCGTTCACTTTTTGCGAACCACCATATCTTAAAAACGACACGTCCAATTTTAATGAAATTTGGGTAGTACGCCATAATTAGCCCATTGATGGTCCCATATAAGTTTCAACCTTCTGCGCGTATTTTTTTCTCTTCCACATGCGCACAAACATACATTTATTTACACCTATAGCTTCAAAAGTACATATCTGATTTGAATGAAACTTTTATAGTGTGTCGAAAGTATCCCGCAGATAGCCCCAGATTAATTTGAACCGTCTGCTATCTTTAACTTTTGCTGAATTGATACTTTAATTCGTGTAAAAAATCAAAACAATTTTGGCAGATTAAAAAAATCGGTTCGAGACAACTCAGACAAACTTTCTCATATAAAAGTTCATAAATACTTAGCCCAGTTATACCCATTTATTAATTTTGTATGTACATTTAATTATTATTGAACATTTCATGAATATTTTTCATAAAAATAATTTCCCCTGCGCGGGGAATCGAACCCGGGCACTCTCCCGTTTTAAGCTATTTACTCAGGAACTAGATTTTTCCCGGGAAACGGCTTATATTGTTAGATTCATATTTAAATGGACTACATTTTAGACATTTTTAATCAAAATCTTCGGAACCGTTTTCGAGAAATAATTTTTTTTTTTTCACGTTTTTTCAGAGTTTTTAGGGGTTAGCGCCCCCAAATTTGGAGCTAAAATTTATTTCTGGATTTCTCCTCGGGGTATGATTTTTCTGAACATGTATGCCAAATTTCGTATAAATCGGCCCAGTAGTTTCGGCTCCAGGCGTCATTTTTACAGACAGACATTTAAAAAAAAAACTTTACGTCATAAAACTTATACGTATTTTTGGACTCAGGGCACTTCAAAACGTGTAAATTCATCAAAATCGAATTTTCGCACCATCACAATATTTTCTCTTTATATGAGAAAGTAAAAAACGGGGGACAATTAAACCAATTAGAAGATAATGGCTTTTAAAAGCATAAAATGAATAAAGTACGTGGATAGGATGCGAGGAAGCTATGTGCCACACCAATTGGCAGTTTTTTTTAAGGGATTTAAATACAGTTCAAGTATTAAAATGAGAATGTTTTGATCGATTTTGATGTAATCGTAGTTTAAAGTTCTTCTCTACTTTTTTTGCTTCCCAATTCTAAATTACTAGTAGAAAGCAAGCGAGTTTTCACACATTGCAGTCTGTGCGCGAGTCTTCTTTTTTTAATTGAATTGAGTAAGATAATATAACCTTTATTGCTTCCGAGCTTACCGAAGGTAACGGAAGCATTGTGTTCACTTTTGAGAACGAAAAACTTTTATGCCTCCGATTTTAAAAATTCCAAGACAGAAATCCGTTTCAGACATCAGGGAACATTTTTGGTCTCGTGTCTGTCTGTCTGTCTGTCTGTCTGTCTGTCGGTCTGTGTGTCCGCGAATTATGAAACGTGCGACGATAACTTGAGTAAATGTCGACTGATTTTAATGAAATTTGGTAGACATGTTCATTTTACCAATGCCCAGGACGAGTTCGTTGGACAACGTAATCCGTCCAAGCGTTCACGAGTAACGCTCGCGTAAACGTGAACTTCAAATTTAAAATTGGGATTTTAGGTCGGGAAAAAAATCTAACTTCATCTATTCAATGAGACATTGACATTTTTTTCAATACAATTTTTTAGTAAAACTAACAGCGACACCGCTATGAAGTGTTAAAGATCGATAAAACTATTAATAGTTTTTACACAATAAACAATATAACCATAAAATAAAATAACAATAATTTTAATGTTAATATAAAAATAAAGTACATGCTAGGATGCGAGGAAGCTATGTGCCACACAAATTGGCAGTCTATTTTTACTTTAAATCAAATTATAATTATTATTAACTACGGGAAACAGACAGAGAAAAATAGACTCCAGCGCGGGGATTTGAACCACCGGCCTCTATATTTCCAGTATAGTGCTCTAACCAACTAAGCTACGCAGAATGAATTTCTCTGACGTTAATGATACCTTGACCCGAATTTAAAGCTTTCACTTTTTCCACAAGTCTGAGAAGTCAACATTAATGACAAAGAACTAGACCGAGAAATAACGCTTATAATTAATATATAGAGGCCGGTGGTTCAAATCCCCGCGCTGGAGTCTATTTTTCTCTGTCTGTTTCCCGTAGTTAATAATAATTATAATTTGATTTAAACTAAAATTTAATCGTTCAGTAGTATGAATACTACCAAAATCGTAAAATATGAACTTTATTTTTACTTTTAACTCTTGTTGGGAACTAGTAGGCCTCTCTTATATAACTAAAATTGATTTTTAATTAATATTTTTCTTGAAAAGCAAGTTGATGAAAGCATTAAAAGTTGTTAGCGAGTGAGAGGGAAAATTAACAACTTTTCTCTCAATAACTCTATTAGATTGTAGAGCTCTTCCGCTGTCTCGCGTTTCCTATCGGTCCGGAAAATTGGAAATTAAAATTTAATCTGAAAAACACTTTGCATCCGAGTTCTGGAGACCACTAATTCTTCTTCATTTTCACAAGATAGGTAATAAAAAATGTATTTTTTTCCAGCCTAGCGTTGGCTGGAGCTTTTATATGCATATTTTTCACTATAAATACTATTTAACAAGACTATAATTTCTATAAAATTCAGGGGCCTAAAGAAGATGGAAGACTTTTTATGAGGCAGTACACTGTTATTTTTTAAGTTAAAGATATTGTTCATATTTTAGCAGTAATGAAATGCCATTTTGTTTTTTCTATTTTGCTTCAGAGCTTACCGAAGGTAACTGAGGCATAGTGGTCGTCCTGATGAACAAAAATTTTATGGGTCTCCGTTTCAAAAATTCCAAGACAGTAATCCGTTTCAAACATCAGAAAACATTTTTAATCTCTGTGTCACTCTGATGCTCAATTTTTGCGAACCAACATATTTTAAAAACTAGGCATCGCGTGGCTCTATCATTGAAGCGAGCGTATTGCAATAAAATACTGAATATTAAAATTTGTTAATCATGATGAATGTCATAGTTGAAGATAAGTGGAAGAGGGTAGTGAGGGGTAGAGTGGGGGTACTCGGTACAAAGCTTACTTCCTAAACAAATCTATAAAATCTTAAACACCCGCGATAGCTTTTAAACAATTATTATAAATGTATCACTTCATTACTCAAATACAGGGCTTGTAGTGAGTCACTGAAAGTCACTTAAAGTCACTTATTTTGACGAGAGTCACTTTTTTGTCACTTATTTAAAAAAAAGTCACTGAAAGTCACTTATTTGGGCTTACAACAAAATGTTTTCTTATTTTTTGTAGTTTTTTAAATACAAAACATATATTTTAACTGTTTTTCAAAAGGTATTTATAAGCTTAAGACTTTTTTTAACTATAAATTTTATATTAGGCCTACTTTGAACTGTGTTGAATGATAAAGTTTGTGACAGTTGCACTAGATTCAGCTGGCGTGTGGTGTTTTATCGTCAATATTATGAAGATGGATGAAAATAATAAAAAGAATATAAAGACGAAAAGAATATCTTATTCCGAACTCTCTCCTGATTGTTATTACTTTTCCTCACAACCTATAGTAGGAAAAGTATTGTTTTCACTAAAAACTTTTTTTTCGAGGTTTCAACGGAATTATCCGTTTTGGGTGTTTTTAAGACCTCCTGAGTGGTTATGACGTCTGTATGTATGTATGTAAGTATGTGCCTGTGTATGTTATCATCGTAGCCCCCAAGGTATTTAACCTAGAGAGTTGAAACTTGGCAGAAAATCAGTCATTATCTGTAGTGGTGCTGCCCGGAAAATCAACTTTTTCCGCCATCTTGAACGCAGTTTGCTGAGTCAGCATAATTTAAAAAAAATCGTAATAAATCGAAAATGGTCCTGATCGAGTTGAAATATGGCACGAATGTACCTCTCTGTATGACAAACAAGCCCACCAAAAAGTTTTTTTTTTCACTACTTTTTCTTTTTTTGAAGAATGATTGGACGTGGCCTCTGAAGTGAGGAAAAGTTCCGAGTACCCCGTACCCGATTTTTTTTTTTTTTTTTTTTTTTCGTACAGTTACGGTACACAAAATCAAATAAACAAAAAACCGTTCTAAAATTTTTATAACTGCATTTGTTTATCTGTGCTAAACAACAAAAAGTAACTAAAATAATATTTTTTTACTTAAAATTAAGTCACTTAAAGTCACTTATTTGGGGAAAACAGGTCACTTAAAAGTCACTTATTTTGAAAAAAATAGTCACTAAAGTCACTTAATTTTGAGGAAAATCTGCTACAAGCCCTGCAAATACTACTGCTTGTATCAAGTTGAAATTTTACATACTTGTTTCAATTGTACTTTAGACGATGTACAGGAAGTTTTATTAAAATCGTTAAGTTAGAACGTAAGATATCGGTAAAAACGTTGTTTTCTCTATTTTAAACGTTTAGGTCCGCTTTAATAGTTTTAGCGATCTTTATTAGTTCATAGCAGTGTCGTTGTTGGTTTTACTAAAAAATGTTATTTGAAAAAAATGTTCGTCTCATCGAATAGGTGATGATAGAATTTTTTCCCGTCCTGAAATTCCAATTTTAAATTTGATGCTCACGTTTACGCGAGCATTGCGCGCGAACTCTTGGACGGATCACGCTGTCCAACGAACTTAGCCTGAGTATTAGTTAAAGGAAGATGTTTATTAAATTTCAACCAAATCGGTCAACTTTTACTCAAGTTATCGTCGGACACGTAAACGTTACACACAGACAGACAGACAGACAGACAAGATGCATATTTCGTTGAATGTAAGAAGCTCGCTTACTCTCGCTTCAATTACTCGACGATTTTAGTGAAATTTGGATGGTAGGTCATAATTAGCCCGTTGTTGGTCCCATATAAGTTATAACCTTCGCCTATTTGTTTCTCTTCCACATGCGCACAAACATACATTTATTTACACCTATATCTTCAAAAGTATTTATCTGATTTTTATCAAATTTTTATGGCTTGTCAAAGTAGTTGTAGGACCCGAGGAAGCTAGGTGCCACACTAATTGGCAGACTATTTTTATTTTAAAATCATGAAATTTTATCCCAAGATTTAATATTATTCACTTAGAACCTTTTCTTAAAATATAGTTTTTAATAAATTTTATATAAAATTTCATGAGAGTATTCTCAGATCCTAACTAGAGCCAAATTGTTTCATAAATAGACATTTCATAGTGTTTTTATTTATGATAATACTTGTCCTAATAGCGTCTTTAAGTGGTTCATAATTTGAGCTATTTGTCATGATTTAAATATAGAAATATGAAGTGGGTGTCACTGGGTTAGCGATCTTTGCATGCATATGACTTAAACGCAGTAAATTGAAATGATCGTAAATAATATATCAAGAGATAAAATAATATTCGCTTATTACTTGATGTCCTTGGATTCATAGTTACTTTCTTGTGCTTTTCTTCAATCTATACTTTTTTTTAACAATTAGTATCAACTTTTGACACCGCGGGGAAATCTAAAAATGTTCAGGAGAGCCAATGAAAGTACTGGATGTTGAATTCGAGAAGGTAGGGCCAACTTGGGAAATAAAAATAAAAATGTCACTGGCCCCACACCTCCCACAGTCCTAGTAGATTTATTTTTTCTTCATTTAGGTTGGCCAATCTGAGTGTGAAAAGTTAATACTAATTGTAAAAAGAGTATAATAAGCATATATATGTTAAAAAAAATATATATATATATATATTTAATCAATTAATTATTAACTTATTAATAAATGTTTTGTGATTCTGCAATTAGTTCGGTCGTTTTAT
This sequence comes from Gerris lacustris, assembly GCA_951217055.1. NCBI lineage: Eukaryota > Metazoa > Arthropoda > Insecta > Hemiptera > Gerridae > Gerris > Gerris lacustris. Next base: position 12,378,389 of record OX578286.1, read on the forward strand.
TAGGGTTTAGGGTTTCGTAGATCCTTCTCATAACCCTTATGGTGAGGGTGTATGTCTGTACTCAGCAACCGTTGAGGTAAAAAGTTGAAATTTAGAACACTAGTGCAACTTTTTGAAACACAAATAAGAAAAATATAGAGAAGTTAAAAATTTATATGCGCATGCGAAACTCAATTATTTTAATTTTCGAGTGGGGAATTAATTGAAAACTGTTGATGTAGGTTTATGTTACATATATATATATATATATATGTGTGTGTGTGTGTGTGTGTGCTTTTTTTAAAATTTTGCATTCTTCACTAGTATAATGAGTAGAAATATATCTCAAAAAATAGGGTAATGAAAAAAGTTCCTGAAAAAATTTAATTTACCTTGTCAGTATCGATAAAAAAAACCATTGTGATCCCCCCCCCTTATAATGTTAAAACTATATCCGCTTATTTATCTATCATCTATCTCATTATTATCTATTATTATATTATCTTTGTCTGTCGGTCTGTCGTTCAACATTTTTGTGAAACATCACATCCTACATAATAATTTCGACTGACTTGCGCTCAATAAATTTTGGTAATTGATACATTTATACATGTTAAACATCAAATCAATTTTGACATATTTAAAACAAGGGAGTAAAATTAAATAAATTAGACAATAATAAGCCGTAATCGCCAAAACATCATTAAAGTACGATATAGGATGTGAGGAAGCTATATGCCCTCAAAGTAAGGAAGGGTAGAGGGAACAATACTATAGAATCGGGGTCTCAAAAAGTGGTTCATTATGCGACACCCCTATACTAAACCTCCCAAGTGGCAGTTTAGTGAAACAGTATCGATATCTCGATAAAAACTCGAAATTTATCTGATGTCAGCTGATAAGGATAAGCATAATGTGATATTTTCTTACGACATTTAATATTTTAATACAGTTTTCTTTATAAATACATGTGTACTTTAGTGTTTGTTGTTAACCGAATTAATTATCTAAAGGCAGTTACGTTGTTAATAACATGTAATAGTTCCAGTTCCTATATAACCAAAAGCAATTTTATATAAAACAAAATCGTCTTCTAAAGCAATCACATAAGATTTTTTTCTTAAATATTTGATATTTTGACATATTTGACATTTCGATTATGAAACAATCAAACACAGCACATGACGTTAAAGGTTTTGTTGACAAGCGTCCGTGGGCACGTAAGGACAAGGAATAGACCAATAAGACAAGGACCACGTGATCGTGCTGTTGTCACTTTAGTTCGGATTGAGCTCGCTTGAGAGGTTTAGTGTACGGGTGTGTCGCATACTTAACCACTTTTCAAATCGCATTGCTCCCTCTACCCCTTCCTTACTCTTAGCTATATGCCACACTAATTGACAGACTGGTTTTATATTTATTTTACCTAGATTTTTTTAAGTAAATAAAAAAATAATCAAATATTTTGACATACTGTAAATCTTCAATGTCTTCGACATGTTTCCTCCATACAAATCTTGCTACGTTCATAATAAATGATATAATTCCCATTAGGCAAGTTCTCTGGACTTTTCTTGTATAACCGCACGTGTTCATTATCATTTAAATATTTACCATTCCCTAACGTTTTTTGATAATAGGTAAATCATTTAAAATTTTCGTATTTTAGTTGTTTTTCTTGTATTTAATTTAAGAAAAAAAATCTATTACGATACTATGCAACTATTAGTTACGCTACATCATGTTGATGGGGATTCAGGAAGACTTGATATCTTCAAATTTGGCGTCTTTGAGTTGTTAAAGTCAAATTGTATTAGGAGATAAAAGCTCTAACAACCAAGTGTATTCTTGTATTTATTTTAGTTATTAAGGTGCACTAATAGAGGCCACGGTAGCTCAAATGGGAGCTCAGTTGGCTCTTCTATATAAAGTTAAAAAGTATCGAGCGTGGTCACAATTTGAATGATTGACCTTATAGTGGTTATAACGTGGTCTCGACGCTGATCTGGACCCAGATCAGTATCTGGGTCCAATTATCTGTCCGGGCACCTTCTCCCATGTAAATGGTAGCTGCTTATGGCTTATGTGAAGTGGCTCCTAAATGATTACGTTTATCAATTGTAAGGGTTTATACTGCTGATGAAGTTTTCACAATGACCCCGTGTCACCCATTAAATTATATAGTTTGTGAGCCTTTTGGTAGGCCAAAACCATTCACGTTGTTGCAGTTAGGGTTGGAATATCGAGAGAAAAAAATCGATATTTTCGATATATCGACATCGAGTGGACCAACATTGAGAGAAACTATCGATATATGATATATTTGATAAACTGAAATATCGGCGTCGAAAACGTCATCTAACCCGATGACCAAAAAAATTAAAATAACACAAATGGTCGACGTATATTCTTTACGATGTCGAACCTACCTTTTTTTGTCCTATAAAGTCATCTTTTCGCTGTTTTTGATTTTGCTTCCGAGCTTACCGAAGGTAACGGAAGCTATGTGATCGTTTCGAAGAACGAAAATATTTTAGGTCTCCGATTTCAAAAATTCCAAGACAGAAATCCGTTTCAGACATCAGGGAACATTTTTGGTTCCGTGTCTGTCTGTCGGTCCGTCGGTCTGTCGGTCTGTCGTTCGATTTTTGCGAACCAACATATCTTAAAAACTACACGTCCGATTTTAATGAAATTTAGATGGTGGGTCATAATTAGCCCATCGTTGGTCCCATATAAGTTTCAACCCTCTGAGCTTATTTGTTTCTTTTCCACATGCGCACAAATATACATCTATTTACACCTATAGCTTCAAAAGTACTTATCTGATTTGTATGAAACTTTTTCAGATTATCGAAAGTAACCCGCAGATATCCCAAGATTAATTTGAACAGTCTGCGCTCTTTAACTTTTGCTAAATTGATACTTTAATTCATGTAAAAAATTAAAACAATTTTGACAGATAAAAAAACGGGGTAACAATTAAACAACTTAGACAATAATGGCTTGTAAAAAAAAGCATAAGACCAATACAGTACGTGGATAGGATGCGAGGAAGCTATGTGCCACACCAATTGGCAGTCTATTTTGATGTTGCTTCAGGAAATATCGGATGTTGTCGATGTATCGATAGATCAACATCAGTATAAAATATCGATATATCATCGCCCGATACATCGATATTATAAACATCGATGTTCCAACCTTAGTCGGAGTGCCGCGCCTCGGAGTTAGTTAGGTTATTAGAGAATTGTATAATATAATAAAATAATAAAAACGCTAACTTTGAATTCACAACACACAAATATTTAAATAATAATTTAACCTTATAAGTAGTTTTTTTTCTCAGAGCAATCTACTTTCTGGGAAATTATCGAAAATTGGTAACGACGGAAGAGTGGGTATTCAATTCCTTGCCGGATGCGATTATTTTTATAATATATTTTGATAACAATGTTTGTTAACGAGTTATCACTGAGATAATCCCCGATTTGCTAATTGTTAATTAATTAAGTTATTTACAGGGCTTGTAGTGAGTCACTGAAAGTCACTAAAAGTTATTTTGACGAGAGTCACTTTTTTGTCACTTATTTAAAAAAAAAGTCACTGAAAGTCACTTATTTGGACTTAAAAGGATAATTTTTTTGTTTTTTAAATACAAAACATATATTTTAACTGTTTTTCAAAAGGGATTTTGTAAGCTCAAGACTTTTTTTAACTATGAATTTTATATTAGGCCTACTTTGAACTGTGATAAATGATAAAGTTTGTAACAGTTGCACTAGATTCAGCTGGCGTGTGTTGTGTTTTATCGTCAATATTAAAAAGATGGATGAAAAAAATAAAAATAAATAATATAAAGATGGAAATAATATTTTATGCCGAACTCCCTCCTGATTGTTATTAATTTTCCTCACAAGCTATAGTAGAAAAAGTATTGATTTAACCAAAAACTTTTTTCCGAGATTTCAACGGAATTATCCGTTTTGGGTGTTTTTAAGACCTCCTGAGTGGTTTTCAGCAAAAAGTCTGTATGTATGTATGTATGTGCTGTGCATGTGTGTGTTATTATCGTAGCGCCCAAGGTATTTAACCTAGAAATTGAAACTTGGAAGGAAATCAATCTTTACCTGTAGTGGTGCCGCCCGGAAAATCAATTTTTTCCGCCATCTTGAACCCAGTTTGCTGAGTCAGCATACATTTTAATAAATCGAAAATGGTCCTGATCGAGTTGATATTTGGCACGGATGTACCTCTCTGTATGATAAACAAGCCCACCAAAGTCCATTTTGATATTGGCCGCCATTTTGAAGTTATCAATATTTGAATTTATAAACTTTGACAGTTAATAATGCCGAAAGTATAAATAGGTTTTTGACTTTCTTTTGGCATATCGCATATCGTTGGAACCAGAAAAAAATTAAGGAACAAATATAAAAAAAAATAACGATGAAATGCCATTTATTAGTTTAAAAGGTTGAAGCCAATATAATTATTTATTAGTGCGATAATTTTGGTGACGTTAAGGTTTGTTTACATCTGTCAAAATACCGCCAAACTTCAAATAATTAAATAATATATAGGTATTAAAAATAAAGTTTTTTTTTTTTTTTTTTTTTTTTGAAGAATGGTGATAAAATCAGTTAGTTCAAAACGGTCACCCATCCAAGTACTGACCACATCCATACTGCTTCCTCCAGGAGGAAGTCCACCCAGGAGAGGCCACTTTGGTGGCCTCCGAAGTGAGGAAAAGTTCCGAGGTACCCTGTACCCGGTTTTTTTTTCGTTCAGTTAAGGTACACAAAATCAATTAAACAAAAAATCGTTCTAAAATTTTTATAATTGCATTTGTTTAACAGTGCTAAACAACAAAAAGTAACTAAAATATTTTTTTTTTTTTACTTAAAATTAAGTCACTTATTTGGGGAAAACAAGTCACTTAAGTCACTTATTTTGAAAAAAAGAGTCACTAAAGTTACTTAATTTTGAGGAAAATCTGCTACAAGCCCTGTATTTAATTTAAACAATTGAAGATATTTAATTTAAGTTATATTGTGCTCTTAATTTTATTTGGAATTCCTAATATTTCTTAAAAGTTTATGACGTATGCTTCTTCTGTAAAATAAATCCAGATTTTCGTTGGGATAAATCTAAGATTGTGAGAATCTTAACTTTTTTTCATATATTTCAGGGATCATTTTCCAAGAGAGTTGTTAAAAAAACAGTAAAACTAGCTATTATTCATATCGTAAACTCCTTACTGATTTTAGCAATTGTTACATAATGTATTTAACAAATTGAAATGTATGCTTCTGAGCATATACTGCTTTTAAATCTAACTTCCTCTTAGCCATCCATCTCTAACCTCTAGCCACCTCCAATTTGCATAACCGCATCGATATGTAATAGTACATTACGCGTCGAGTGCGGAAAGTAGCATTTTGCATGCGAGTGTGGAGTTTGCACCCGAGCGATAGCGTGGGTAGTAAAACCACACGAGCAATGTAAAATGCCGTTTTCGCGCGAGTTGCGTACCGTACTTTATCTACGATTGTTAGATTTAAATAATAAATACAGAAAAAAATAAACTTGCCGTATGTAAGTTCGTAACTATCTCTTGATAAAGATGGCATTAATTCTTGAGTTGTATTTTTTCCCGAATTACTTATTTCTGGAGGAGTATTATTCTCCACATTTTCGTCAAAGTCACTTGATTCACTCATTGTTTTTCACTGAAAACTCGATATAAACAGTTACTTTAATAAAAGAACAGCAAATTAGTTTTGTTAAATGTAAACAAACTGGCTAATCGTGCGTAAAGCTTAAGAATTCCTCTTCTTTACCGCCCTAGGGTGGTAAAGAAGAGGAATTCTTCAGAACTATGAGACGCGCATGCGCAATGAATACAAGTACGTAAAGAATCACTATCTAAACAGAGATACAATGTTTATATTTCGTATAAATCGTAGATAAATACATTTTTGTAATCGATAAATGACATTAAGATGATTTGAGAGAACCTTTATCTGTTAAAATAATTTAAATAGATTATACTAAGATTATTCTCGAACACTTTATTTTCTCCATCAATTTCTAATTAGAATATTTATGTTCCAATTAGTATATCTTGTTGGCAGGATAAGTATTTGTACTATTTAGAATATTTTATTTGTAGAAAATTATTTATTCATTACACTAGATTGAGACTTCGCCGTCGGTAAACAAAAGAAAAAACTTCAACGCTGCATCTATGCTCTTGTAGGTTATTGACTATATAGTAGTGCATAACCCATTATTTTTTTTTATTTGTTTTTCTGATGTCCTTCTTTCATTCTTCATTCAGACAAAAAGTGCTCTGTGAAATCCATTTAAAAATATCTTAGGTTGTATTTATTTAAATATTTTAAATACAAAGTGTTATTACGCTCGTTTATAATCTGTGTTAGTGTAATTTCTATAGTCTTTTTTTAGCACATTCTGTGTTAGAATGAGTGTCAAGGATAAATCTGCTGACCGGGAGCATTCCGAGGTCAAAGAACTTTTCCTAACGTTATTCTTTGATAAACAATTTTTTTTTTTATTTTATTCCACTCTCAGGTAAAAGGAGGAATTAAATATCTTTTTTATATTCCTGCCAGTTCCTACTCCGTGCATTAGTTAATACTTCTGCAAAAGCAGTGGGAAATCGTTTGATTCTTTCTTAAAAGTTTTTTGTACCTACTATATTTATTTATTTTGCACAGTCGACAGGTCGTCTAAATATATATATTTTTTAAAATCTATTTGTAAACTATGATGTTAGGGTTAAATCGATTAAATTTCCCTAAAACTAAATTAATTTTGCCCTGAGACCTGTTGTCTTCCAAAAACTAAAAATACCTAACAATAATTAATAGTAAAGGTAATCCTTCTGAGTACTGAAGAAACCTTACAATCCCTATATATATATATTGTGATCTTAGTTTTAGTGATTTCTGATTTACACGTATTAAGTTGTACTGATTACCTAAATTTTGAGTGACTTAATGCATGTAAACAATAAATTTAGTAATAATTTTCAAGTTAAAATTTAGCGTGCAACTAAACAAGTAGAATACATTGTTTAAATTTTTCTGTTTAGTAGGTGGGCGTGGCTAACCACTGGACATGCTCAATTTAGTTAAATGCACAAGTTTGGCAGAGCCTCGCTTATAGATTAGTAGATCTTTGTTTATATATTAGTTAGAAATATTATATTGGGCTACATTTCGAAGTGAACTAAAGAGCTTAATTAAATATTAAGTGTGAATATGTGTAAACGCTTTACTAAAAAATAAGTCACTTAAAATTTAGTTAATCACTTAACAACTTAATACGTGTAAATCAGCCTCTAGTTGAAATCCAAAATGTAGCCTTTACCCTTACCTGGATTCACCACCATTTACACCTGGTCATTTGGTGTTAATCCTCTCACGTCCTTTTTGCCTACCAATCCCAATCCTTTCTACCTCCTCCGTATACATTTTTTATTTCTTGACCAGTCCTTTTTCTAACATCAACATGTCTATACTCTAAGTTTAGTATATATTATGCCTATTACCTACAGTACAAACCTGATGATGTGAATAAATTTTACAAAACTATGGTTGGTTATGTTATGTAATTTTTATTGATCCGTACCTCACTTATTTTATTCCTCATATTGTAATAATGTTAACTTTTACTACATAATTAGAACCTTTTAAAAATAAGTGAAGTTAAGTAAAAACGTGTTAAAATACGTTTAGATATTAATTAAGTTAATAATTAAATTTAAAGAGCAAAATTGTTGGTTAGATTATTATACGACACTACAATCGGTAATATTTTATAAAATCGGTTTCGACCGTAGAAAATGAGATTTTTTTTTTCATTTTAAAATATAAAGATATTTTGCAGCAGAAAAAATAAATAAAAATACCACAAAAACCCTGCCTATAAGATAAGTTATATCTATTTACAGACCAACAAATCAAAACAAAACATTTATTTTTATTGGAATAAATGTGGTTGCCTTAGGTTAGCAATAACAAAATCATTTAGAGGTGAGTCGTCGCCGTTGGGACACTACTCGATTATGTAAATGATAGTTGTTAATTTGAAAACAATATACGTACCTACCTGAAATTATTCGGATGTAATAAAAATAAAAGTTAGATATTTATTTACTTTGAGATGAGCTAATAAGACTTAAAGTAAAAATTGATTTTATTATTGTCAATATATTTAATTCATTGTGACCTTTACAATTGGTAGAAACAATTAACTTACTTTAAGCCATCAAGTTTTGAAGTCTCCTCTTCTTTAATAAGAGGTCGATCTTGTGACACATCCCGTTCTGCATTGGCATAAAGACAAGCCAATGATAAGACGAGAAGGCGGAGAGAGTTGCGATAAGACATGACCTAGAGAGGAACAAGATACGGACTAGTGAGTTAGTCGACGAGTCTACCCAGGTTTGTTCCTCCCACTTTATCCCATGGTAATGTGTGTTGAGGGGAAACCAAAGGCGTATGTATGCGTCATACTTGTAGTCAGGATGGCCTCTATCACATCATTTCATTCGAGACACTGTAACACAACTCATTCAACCAGCTGGTTGGTTTCTGTTTTAGAAGCCTGCTTTACTTCCTTGCCTTTAATTGCACCTTGAATAGAAACGCTACCTTTTCCTTCTTTTGTTTTTTACTTTCTCATATAAAGAGAAAGTATTGTGATGGCGCGAAAATTCGATTTTGAGATTTTGATGGATTTACACGTTTTGAGGTCCCCTGAGTCCAAAAAAGTGGTTTTTAAAAAAATGTCTGTCTGTCTGTCGTCTGTCAGTCGTCTGTGCAGACGCCTGGAGCCTAATCTACTGGGCCGATTTTGAAGAAATTTGGCATACATGTTCAGAAAAATTATACCCCGAGGCGAAATCGAGAAATTAATTTTAGCTCCAAATTCAGGGGCGCTACCCCCCAAAAACGCTGAAAAAACGTGAAAAAAAATTATTTCTTCGATTTTGATTAAAAAATTCTATAATATAGTCCATTTAAATACGAATCCAACGATGTAAGCCGTTTCCCGGGAAAAATCGAGGTTCCTGAGAAAAAAGCTTAAAACAGAGAGCCCGGGTTCGATTCCCCGCCCGGGAGAAGTTATTTTTATGATAAATTTTAATGAAATGCTCAATAATAATTAAATTTACATACGAAATCTAATAAATGGAAAACACTGGGCTAAATAATTATGAACTCGTATATTAGAAAGTTTGTCTTAGTTGTCTCGGACCGATTTTTTGTTTCTTGTATACGTAATACAATATGAAGAAAAAGTATTGTAATGGCGGGAAAATTTGATTTTGAGATTATGAAGGATTTGCCCATTTTGAGGTCCTTTAAGTCCAAAAAAAGTGGTTTTTAAAAATGTCGGTTTGTCATTTGTAGTCTGCAGTCTGTTCAGATGCGGGAACCCTAAACTTCTGAACCGCTAGTCCGTTTCCCATGACCCAACCTGTATATGGTTAAATTAGTATTTAAATTGACTGCAATTTAAAATTATTTTAATCAAATTATTATGAAAAATTCATGAAAAGATCAATGGATAACGATATAGGTCTCTCAATTAGTGTTAAACATAGCTATTTCCTCGTGTACTATCACTAGACAGTTTATATGAATAAAATATAACAAATTATTATATGAGATCTAAAAATATCGAGAAGATGCAAAACGTAAATGAAGGGGAATTTTAATCTTCCGTGACAAATTCTACTTAATTATTATTGCGGTACAGACGTATATCATTAAAATGTTTTTATGGGGAAAACCCTGTTCACCAAAGGGTAAAACCATACAAACAAGATTTTAGTTATATATTTATTTTTATTAAAGTAGTTCATAAAAAACTTAGTGCTTTGGCTTTCGTGATTCGTAATGAACAAACAAGTTTTCCGGTAAAATCCGCGTCCCGAAGGGTTTGAAGTCCGACGTTTCGCTTCCACTACTGGAAGCATTTTTAGCGGTGTGGTGCATCGTGATGCTAAGTCCAAGCAACAAGATGTATGTTAACAAGATATACTGACGACTAAAAGGGAAGAACAACGTATTTATACTATGCTTTTATGGAACTTATATTGAACTGTTGTTGTGGATTGAACTGCTTAGTTTATCTTAGTTATTTTTAACCAATTTATTAGAATTTTCAGTTTATTACTAATAGTCCAGTGCAATTAGACATTGCACTTCGGAAAAATTAGGGGAAAGCTGAATTTTGGCATGAACCTTGATATTGCAGTTCTAAACAAAATGTCAAAAGTCCCCCATTGATCCGAGTGCCGCTAAAAGAACTACGCGGGATCAAAGGTCATCAAAATCGGTTTTTTGTGAATATCTCATTAACGCTCACGTTTACAGAAAAAATACAAGTAATCAAATTTGTAGCTTAGAACATTTCCTACAAAAAAGATTTCATGATTTTTATTCATAGGTGTAACGGTTTTGGAGATAATTCGATTTACAGTGTTGTTTCAAATTCGTTCAAAAATGTTTCAAATTTCAGAGTTGAGTTCAAATTTGTTCTTGATGGATTTTATGAATTATTTCAAAATGTTAGGACCAGCCGTTAGATAGTGGTTGGGGACGAGGGGATTTTTTGGTATATTTTAACTTATTAAACCAATAAAGAATGCAAAATTCAAAAAAGCATATATATATTTGTATCCTACTCTTCAGCAGCTTTCATTTGATACCCCACTCGAAAAATAAGGAAAATATAAAATTTTGAGTTAACCACATTTTTGCGAATTACGCATGCGCATATCCAATTTTTAACTTGTGCATATTTTTTTCTGTGCTTGGTTCAAAAAGTTGCGCCAGTGTTTCAAATTTCACATCACCCTCGGCATACCTTACCTTGCACTATACCTCTAAGGTGGTGTGAAAAGGAGTGCGCGTTTCATGATAAATAAGAAAGTAAATTGAGGTTATCTCCAAAACCGTTACACCTACGAATAAAAGTCATGAAATCTTTTTTGTAGGGAATGTTCTAAGCTACAAATTTAATTACTTGTATTTTTTCAGTAAACGTGAGCGTTAATGAGATATTCACAAAAAGCCGATTTTGATGACCTTTGATCCCGCGTAGTTCTTTTAGCGGCACTCGGATCAATGGGGACTTTTGACATATTGTTTAGAACCGCAATATCAAGGTTCATACAAAAATTCAGCTTTCCCCTAATTTTTCCGAAGTTGAGCCTTTTTTTTTTGTCTAATTGCACTAGACAATAATGTTTATCCTCTTATAATGAAACTTACTGTTACAAATCAAGAGGTGACAGATAGTTAACGATTAATATTATCAAATAACCTAGGGTATGGTCACAAGAACAACAACATCTCACAACATACTAAAAAAACTCATGTTTCGGCTTTAATATAAACCTTCTTCACTGGATCTATAAGACAAGTAAATTCAAAATATAAAAATCGAGATACACTAAGAACCTTTGCATTTGAAATTTGGTTTTCTTTTTGACATATACATTTGAAGAGAAAGTGTGTTCCCGCCGGTTATTTTGATTGCAGCCATATTTGTAATTGAAACCAAGTAAGCTAAATATTAAAGCATTGTCTTGAGTATAATAATTTCTGTAATAATATTGATATCTGCCTTGGTGGAAATTTCTGAAAAAAATATTACTTAAAGGTAGGAGAGAGTAAAAAAAAAAAAAAAAAAAAAAAAAATGTTAATCGAGCTTAGACCAAACTGATCAAGCTAAAAAAGTTTTGATAAGAGATCTTTGATTCTTACTTTGACATTTTTTAGTAAAACGACCATCTAGATATTCCGGTTTAGCTTAAAAATGTCAATATAGTCCAGTCATTTTAAGCAAAAAAGGGGCTGTTTACAAAAATGCGTCATAGAAGCAAGAGACTTTGTACAAATTATCTCTGGGGCATCCTGATTGAAATCTTATAAAGTCCCCGAAAAAAAAAAAAGTTGTGCTCAAGCCGCCATCTTGGAAAATAGCCAAAATTCCATTATTTGCTTCTACTAGCTTAATTATTAGGTTTAGAAAAAAAAGTACAAGTAAAAATTGTTTATTATGTAATTATTTATAAATTTGATTCTCAAAGTTTTTTCTCTCTGACCAACCGTAGAGGCACAAAATTACCATTTATATCTAAACGCCCGTAATTTTCTTCCGCTCAGTGCCCAGCGATTGCATGTTGTCAGCGCCGAGTTCCCACGCCTGGACGAGGTTATAGGTGTATTTGTGAGGTTACAAGTTAATAATAATTGTTTACTATTATAGAGTACCTGTATTAAGGGTTGATTTAGGATTTTTTTTATTTGCTTCTACTAGCTTAATTATTAGGTTTAGAAAAAAAAGTTCAAGTAAAAATTGTTGTATTATGTAATTATCTATAAATTTGATTCTCATAGTTTTTTCTCTCTGACCAACCGTAGAGGCACAAAATTAATACAGGTCAAATCGCTGGGCACTGAGCGCAAGAAAATTACGCGCGCTTAGATATAAATGGTAATTTTGTGCCTCTACGGTTGGCCAGAGAGAAAAAACTTTAAGAATCAAATTTATAGATAATTACATAATAAACAATTTTTACTTGAACTTTTTTTTTCTAAACCTAATAATTAAGCTTGTTGTTTTGTTTGAAACAAAAAATTGAATTTTGGCTGCTATTTTCCAAGATGGCGGCTTGAGCACAACTTTTTTTTCGGGGACTTTATAGGATTTCAATCAGGGTGCCCAGAGATAATTTGTACAAAGTCTCTTGCTTGTATGACATTTTTTTTTTTTCAAAAACCTAAAATGACTGGTCTAATAATATTTCTTAACAGTAGTTCATAAACCTATTACATTAAAAAAATACTCTGCCAATTACTGTGGCACATAGCTTCCTCGCGTTCTATTTTGTATATACTTTAATGTTTTATACACTACTAGCTGGGTACCCGTGCTTCGCTACGGAGTGTTATTATAATTTAATAAGTTTATAAACAACTATAAAGAAACATATAAATAATTTTACTATGCAAGAATATCTAGATTCTATCTCTCCCACCTATTTCTATACCCCCCCTCCTCTTTGATAAGCTAATTTTCAAATATCCTAAATTCGCCCCCTCCCCCCCCCCCCCCCCTCTTCAATTAAAATATGACAAAACTGTACATAAGAACTATTACTGTACTCTTAAAGAGCTTTTGCATCATGAAAGGTATTCATTACATTCACCCCGTATTCATTACTTGTACCATACCCCTGTATTTAAATTTCGAAAATTTATGTAGGCTGTGATTTTCCCCTTACTTTGAAGGTCAAGTGGGCAAATTTTTATCGACATCGAATTAAAACTGTAGATTTGTATAAAGAACATACACACACATACCTTGATTTTTATATATATAGCTATAAATACCCTTATACAGACACTCTTCTTTTTATATAAGATATAGCTATATTTTTCCATATACACCCCTAAATGCACGTAAAAACAATTAGTGTACTCTTAAATATACCGTTGCATTAGAGCTTCAAACAGCTTAAAGAGCTATTCAACAGTATGCATCATGAAGGGGTTTCAATACTTTGACATTTGTACCCCGTACCCCTGTGTACCAAAAATTAAATTTCTAAAATTCATGTAGACAGAGATTCTTATCCCCTTACTTTGAAGATAGAGTATGCAAATTTTCATCGAGATCGAATTAAAACTGTTGATTTGTATAAAGAACATAAACACATTCACACATACGTTGACTTTTATAGATATAGATATACATTTCCATTTTACCCCCCCTCCTAAATAAAAATATGACAAAAACGTACTTAACAAGAATTAATGTACTCTTAAAGAACTTTCCAACGATATGCATCATGAAGGGTATCCATTACTTTGACATTTGTACCCCTTACCTCTGTGTACCAAAATTTTAATTTCGGAAAATCATGTAGGCAGTGACCTTCACCTTGATTGGAAGAAAAAGAGTGTAAAAATGCATCAAATTGGGATAAAACTGTAGATTTGTATAAAAGACATTCTCTCATATAGATACTCTTCTTTTTATATATAGATATACTTATATTTTCCATTTTACCCCCCTCCTAAATGAAAATATGACAAAACTACACATAACAACAATTACTGTACTCTTAAAGAGCTTTTCAACGATATGCATCACGAATGGTATTCATTACTTTGACCCCGTATTCATTACTTGTACCCCGTACCCCTGTGTACCAAAATTTAAATTTCGAAAATTCATGTAGACTTTGATTTTCCCCTTGCTTTGAAGGTCAAGTGTGCAAATTTTCATCGAGATCGGACTAAAACTGTAGATTTGTATAAAGAACCAATAAGATATAGCTATATTTTTCCATTTTACCCCCCTCCTAAATGAAAATATGACAAAAGTGTAAATAACAACAATTAGTGTACTCTTAAAGAGCATTTCAACGATATGCATCACGAAGGGTATTCATTACTTTGACCCCGTATTCATTACTTGTACCCCGTACCCCTGTGTACCAAAATTGAAATTTCGAAACTTCATGTAGACCTTGTTTTTTTCCCTGCTTTGAAGGTCAAGTGTGCAAATTTTCATCGAGATCGGACTAAAACTGTAGATTTGTATAAAGAACAAACACACACACACACACACACATACGTTGACTTTTATATATATAGATTAAAACTTATTATTGTCAAATTTATTTAATTTTTCCTTGTTTTATCAATTTATTTAAATTTAAGGAGCGCAGACGGTTGAAATTATAATCTGGGGATACTTACTTTTTTACTTACTTACTACATCTGCAGGATACTTTCGACAAACATTCCAAATTTTATAAAAATCATATTAGTGATTTTGATGACTTAGATAGGACCAACAATGGGCTAATTATGATCTACCATCAAAATTTCAATAAAATCAGATGAGTAATGGTTCGCAAAAATTGAGCGACAGACAGACACGGAACCAAAAATGTTCCCTGAAATCTGAAACGGATTTCTGTCTTGGAATTTTTGAAATCGGATACAGTAGAGTCTCGATTATCCGGACCCCGCTAGTCCGGACATCTGTATAATCCGGACAGGCTAAAAACTATGTACATATTGGAACCAGGGCTAATTCAGATTTATGAATTGTTAAGATTATCGAAGTTTCTGCTTTTGTCTATTAAAATTTATATAAAATTGTTCCTAGAATAGTTTACAGGTGTACATTCCAACGTTCCGACACGAGGAATATCCGGTATTTCTGTTAAAAATTAACAGATTTAGAATAAGTAAGAACATCGAAAAATCTCTTTTGGTTCCATAGAAATGTAGGGCGGAAGATATAAAGGTAGTGTATTCCAGGAAATACAATAAAATACGAGTAAGATGGTGAGAGAGTTTTAAGAAACACGTAGCGGGGGCTCAGCGCAGTTCCGTGAAATTTCGCCAAGCCGCGTGTGTATATGTATAATGATTCAAATTTTTGTGGAATGATTAGCCGTTGCTCGAATTTCATATCGGAACACAGCTTGTTTCCCTGGAAGTTCCTTCTATACCTGCACCTGCTTAATAGATAGTTATTTCATTTTAATTCATTTGATATAGACGTGACAGAACAGTCCGAAAATAGTGAACATAAGTTGTACAAGTATGTTTTTGAGACTATAAGTAGAAGTAACTTCTACGATAATAACATCGATTTTAATAGTTTTTCTCAACTAAAACTTGTTTTATATTATATTTTAAAACTGATTACGTTTAATCCGGACTTTCGGTAATCCGGACTGGGTCCGGTCCCGTCAAACCCGGATTAGCGAGACTCTACTGTACCTAAAAAATGTTCGTTCTTTGGAACGATCACATAGCTTCCGTTACTTTCAGTAAGCTCGGAAGCAAAATTATGTGGTAAATCATTATTGAAAAATGTGGTATAAGAGATAATGCCTCGTTACAACTATTAAATAAACAATTTATTTATCTAGTTTATTTAGCAGCTTAATTGCTTCTCATCTAATTTCATTATTATTATAGATGTTGTATTCATGTACTGATTTCTAAAATAAATAATATTTTTTCTTTCTTAATGTCCAAGTTAAATATTTAAACATTTATTTGTTACGATATTGTTTGTATAGCCTTCGCAGTAGAATTCATTGTAAACTATTCAAACTATTGAAATATTTCAATAGATTCAATTATAGAAGCTATTGTCATGTTGTTTTCTATCGGCTTTCTACCTTTTTTTAAAAATTGAATAAGAAAAAAACTAGATAGTTTGTATTTAATGAGGTATTTACTCTGTGTTATTCAGTACTGGTTAGGAAAGGTGGCTAACAAGAGCCAAATTTAAATTTAATTAATTAATTTAAATTTAAATTTCGAAATTGCCTGATAAATTAACAATGTATATGTATATTGTCTTATTCTGGCAGAAAGTTTTTCATTTTTCCCGGAGAAAAAAAGGGATAAATGACGAGAGATCGGTTTCGATTTCCCGCCGTGTAGGATAATATTTAAAATAACATTTTGATTAAATGATTATATAATAATTAAATTAAACCCAGGAACACCTGTAACCAACTACCAAAGGAGAAAATGCTGGATGATGTAGTTATGTCTGTGTTAAATTTTAATATGATTTTAAAGGAACAAGTTTTAAAGTTCAGTTTCTACAATGAAGTTGTCGTACAAAGCCGATTTAACCACTATTGGTCATTTAATCACTAGTAGCCATCTTCAGTGTCTTTAAGACGAGTTGAAATGGTAAGAGAAATAATAATTAGTGTAGGAGTGGAACTGACTTATATTTCAACCTCTGTCTCTGTAGTCACATTCCTCTGACTCATACATTGTACTCAAACCTCTATCTCTGACTACAGAGACAGAGGAGATAGAGGATGAATCTGACTTCAGAGAGGAGATAGAAGTGTGGCATTCAAACCCCTGTCTCCTCTCTTTAGTCCAATTTAAACCTTCTCATTTAGATTCAAACCTCTGTCTCCTCTCTGTAATCAGATTCAAACATCTATCTCCTCTCTGTATTCCAATTTAAAACTCCTCAGATAGATTCAAACCTCTATTTCCTCTCTGTAGTCACATCATTCAAACCCCTGTCTTCTCTCTGCAGTCACATTCAGTCCTTTCCTACAGAGAGGAGACAGATGTGTCACATTCAAACCCCTGTCACCTCTCTGTAGTCTCATTCAAACCTCTATCTCCTCTGTAGTCACATTTAAACCCCTGTCTCCTCTCTGCAGTCACATTCAGTCCTTTCCTACAGAGAGGAAACAGATGTGTCACATTCAAACCCCTGTCACCTCTCTGTAGTCTCATTCAAAACCTCTATCTCCCCTTTAGTCACATTTAAACCCCTGTCTTCTCTCTGCAGTCACATTCAGTCCTTTCCTACAGAGAGGAAACAGATGTGTCACATTCAAACCCCTGTCACCTCTCTGTAGTCGCATTCAAACCTCTATCTCCTCTGTAGTCACATTTAAACCCCTGTCTTCTCTCTGAAATCACATTCACTCCTTTCCTACAGAGAGGAGACAGATGTGTCACATTCAAACCCCTGTCACCTCTCTGTAGTCTCATTCAAACCTCTATTTCCTCTCTGTAGTCACATTCAAAGCACATTCAAACAAGCTGAGGTGGTTTGGCCATGTGGTCAGAATGCAGGAGCATAGGGTCCCAAAACAGATGTTAGAAGCAAGGACTGAGGGAAGACGACCAAGAGGCAGACCACGAACAAAATGGACCGACACCTTGATCCCCGCATTCCAAAAGAGGGGAGTAGAACCAAGAAACGCCAAAACAATGGCCGCAGACAAAGTACCGTGGCGAAAACTTCGTTCAGCCTCTACAACGAAAGGTAGAAGAGGCCAGGAATAAGTAAGTAAGTCACATTCAAACCCCTGTCTTCTCTCTGAAATCACATTCAGTCCTTTCCTACAGAGAGGAGACAGATGTGTCACATTCAAACCCCTGTCACCTCTCTGTAGTCTCATTCAAACCTCTATCTCCTCTCTGTAGTTCAATTTAGACCTCCTCAGTTACATTCAAACCTCAATATCTCCTCCCTGTAGTCACATTCAAACCTCTGTCTTCTCTCTGTAGTAACATTAAATTCTTTGTCTCAACACTGATTCTTTCTCTAAGAATTTCTCGTATCACCGTCACTTAAGATGACAACAGGCTAGGCGCACACAGGAGGCAAAACAGTCTGCAGACTGACTGTGTGCGCCTAGCCTAAAGGTTGAAAGCCGTCTTCGTACACAATAAAGTTAGTTTTAGTAGAGATTGTCGTTCTTTATTTCTAATCTAGTGACTCTCCACTGCTCATTTTGAAAAACTCAGTATGAGTAGTATCGGAACAAATAATATATAAATTTAAAACAAACTAAAGAGAAAGTAAGTGATATATCGTATTCTTTTCAAAAGTAGGCATTAAAGAAATGAAATAAACTGAATATATTTTGTGTGATTAATATTGTACTTAATTTACAATAAGGGTGATGTGAGAAATGTGAGATAGGATAAAGCTGTTAGTTTAATATTAAGCACAATGTGAAGGTGTTGTGAACTACAATTAAGGGTGATTAGTCTTTCCCTTTGAACCCAACCAACTAATGTATAACAAATAGGACCTAACGAAGGGATAGTTAGCCCTGCTCTTATCCGTCCTTTCACGGACCTATGAAACCTTCATCCTGCACATTCTAATTCAAGTGCCAGCTTGTATTTGTATTATACCTTTTCAGCTATCTTACAACCTACATTATCCTTTGCTCTAGTCAGCAGTTTTATTTTACCTCTCTCCAAATTTATTTGAAACGTCTTCTACTCCCCTATATCTCTACTACTACACTTTTCAATTTCGCTTTCAGCGGTGGCAAATTTATCTCTTTCTTTTTATCAAAAATCTCTAAATTGATTTTAATAATAATTATGAATAATGATAATAAATTGGCCCAATTAGTGCATTGACAACATACAGGAAATAGGACAACAAATAACGTGAGTTCATTAACAAGGATAATCGGCAAATATTTATCAAGATGCCGGCGATTTAAAAGTTTGTTTTAGCTTTCGAACCATTTTATTATAATGACAAAAAAAGCTATTATAGGTAAAGAGGTGAAATTTGTTCACACTGATGATCACATCGAGTGTAAAGAGGTAAGATATGTCCACTCTGATGATCATAATAAGTGTAAAGAGGTGAAATATGTTCACACTGGTGAACACATCAAGTGTAAAGAGGTGTACTCACACTTAGCTAGATAGGGTAATCACATCATACTCGCTTTGGCGGTACAATGTACATAATATGTATGATGTGTGAAGTGGCTGGAACTCTCTTCCGCGGGGCTTATAAAGGGCCTAATTGCAAGGTTCGAACAAGTGGTTCGTCCTACCCGTTCTAGTAGGAAGTACTAGACTACTACTACTACTACTACTACTATATCGAAATAATATTTTTAATCTGCAACTTACTACAAAATTATATAATGGTTCTGCAATACGTCTATGCCTTGCAGTTTTAGCATCCATTTATATGATAAGAGATATGTACATCTAAAACACACTTCCTCTCTTTATATTATAAACTAGCTGAATACCCGTGCTTCGCTACGGGGTGTTTTATTTTCAATTTAATGGATTTATAAACTACCATCAAGAAACATTTAAATTATTTTATAAAGCGAGAATATCTAGATTCTATCCCTCCCCCTTATTTCTATACCCCCTCCCCTTTGATAAGATAATTTTCTAATTATCCCAAATTAGTAATTCATTCCGACTAAATTTTTAAAAAGGAAAAGCAGTGGTATTTTCGCGCCCGTTCGCGCGCGCGCGCACACACACTTACGTTGACATTTCCTTTTTACCCCTCTCCTAAATGAAAATAATGAGAAAAACGTACATTACAATTACTTTTCTCTTAAAGAGCATTTCAACGATATGCATCATAAAGGGTACCTATCAATTACTTTGACATTTGTACCCCGTACTCCTGTGTACCAACATTTTAACTTTATAATCTCATGTAAGCAGTACACTCATAGACACTTCATTTATATAAGATAAAAGACACTCATAGACACTTCATTTATATAAGATGTAGTTATACACATTTTTCCATTTTACCCCCTCCTAAATGAAAATATGACAAAACTGTACATAACAACAATTACTGTACTTTTAAAGAGCTTTTCAACGATATGCATCATTAAAAGTATTCATTACTTTGACATTTGTACCCCGTACCCCTGGGTACAAAAATAAAAATTTCGCAAAATCCTTTCTTAGTGGATGCCTATGATATGAACCGAGTATATCCTCAAAATGTCAAGTCTCTCGGTTAAGCAGATTTTGCTGTGCGTTGATTCTATGTCAGTCAGTCAATCAGGACATTGCCACTTATATTATAGATATTGTATAAAGAAACCCCATTATATATCATGTATTCACAGAAATAATATATTCTTCAATTTTTTAAATTAAGTACAAAGTTTCTATTAAATTTAGAAAATAAAAACTTATAATAGAGTTTATTGTCGAAGACTATTTTCTACTAATAATATGTAGGTAGATGTTGGCGAGTGAACTTTTAATAACTTTCTTCTTGGTTGTCAAAAACAACACGACTAGAATTCTAATTGTCTTTATTTGCTGTTCGAATGCAATATGGTTTTAGAATTTATGATTACTGTTATAATGTTATAATAAACTTTTTGTTTTTCTTTCTCTACAGTATTTTTTTATTTTTTGTTTTAGGTAAAAAGATTTATCTTTATAGCTTTACCTTGTCATTACATGATACCGTTGTAATTACATCCCATGATGTTTTACTCCTCATCTTTACAATTTTAAGAAATAAGAAAAGACCCTTTTTCTTTTCTTACCTTTAGTTCTGAGAAGGAAAAAAGGGTTTTTTAAGAAAACCTGATCACGTAGCTAGGTGGAGGAAGGGCGATATACCCTTCTGACACACTTTACATCCATCTCTGTTCGCTATCAGGATTTCTCCCTTCAGTTTTTACCTCTGAAGGCTTTTCAGTCTGTGGATGATTCTTGGAAGGTGGAAGTTTTCCCTTTTACTCCTAGCTAGCCCTACTATGAGAGGGGATTCTTGCATTATTGAGTGAAGACGTTGTAAGGTAGGAAAAGCTCCATCGTAAGCAAGTGAAGCTTATACTGATCCTGCAATACACGACCTCTATTGCCAGTTTTATATAACCCTTTGCGCCTTTACAAAGTCTCATACCTATAACCTTCTTCGTATACCTAAGACCTATAACCTTTTCCTATGTGTATAAACTTTCTTCTTTTTTCGGTTGTTTTTATAGTAAGTAAGTTTTTTCTTTTCTCCAGTTGGAAGAATAACCGGAAAAGTGTTACCGTTTTTTCTTATACATATACCATTCGAATAAAATCAACATTTACTTTAGAATAGGTGGGAATACTTGAATACATTTTTATGGTTTTATGTATTAGCAACATTTGCTCATCTACAAATCTAAACTGTATTTAATGTAGATAAAATAGCGGGTGTTTTGCCGTCCATAAATATTTAAAATGCTAAAAAGCTTACTATGAACTATCCTATGGGTCTGATATTCTCAAAACACATAAACAAACTTCTGATAAAGTATTTTTTGCCACTGAACCGGACTACAACCTTATAAATACATCGAAAAGACCATAGTTATAAAAAACGTATTTTGTCAATGAAAAATAAAATAATATTTTTTTCGAAATTTCCAAAAATCAATCAGTGGTATCTACTTTTGGTCGAAGAATGTTTAGGATTTTTTTTCAGATTTTTTGCACCTCACATAAGCGAGATAGAAGGGGGGGGGGCACGTTTCACACCCACTTCAAACTTGCCTACGCTCGCCCTATTAAAGTTATATCCAAAGAATTATATATTTTTGTAATCAGCTCGACGTACCCTTTCATATGATACTCCTCACGGTGTCGAAAAAAAATAAAACAATTTTAACCCTAAGTTTTTTTACCCTTTTATTTTTGAAAAATATTTTTTTTAAGTCACTATATTTTTAAAATATGTGGGTAGGTACAAGACACATACATGCCAAATTTCAAAGTGATCGGACGAAAAGTGTAGCCGTGAGAGCAGCGAGAGGACGGACGGACAGACACACGCAGGAAAATATAAACGTCCTTGGTTTTGCCTACGGACCCTAATAAAGTACGTGCTTACGTACTTAGTTTACATGTACTAGCTTTGACTTCGGATTTGTAATTAGCAACCTCAAAAATCCCGGTACACCAATTTTTACTCGAATCTAAGTTCATTTGAGGTTTTGGTCAGCATTTCGGGATTTGGCCCCACTGTGTCGGCCCGAAAACCCACTTGTGTAACTCGCGTTCCTGGTCACGTTTTGGGGGTGAAACCAGACAGAGCGATCGGATGGAGATTCCATCCGACTTAAATAAGGGTAGAAAATTGGGGGAAGTATAGGCTCCCCACAACTTTACCCTAAGAACCGACAGTGTAATCCTCGTCAGCGGACCCGATTTCCCTGTCTCCTTAAGGAAAAGGCGACTGGAACTAGGTCGGGCCGTGTAAATGCAAGGCTCTGTCAAGTGGTGGGTAGACCAGAGAGCAAGGGAAACTCGGAAAGGGACCAGGACCAGACGGCAGGACGGGTCGTCTAATCACCTCTTTAAACTTTGTTATATAAGATTAGATAATTAATAATTACTTCACTTAAATAATTACTATTGATGAGTTATTCAGTATTGTATGCACCAAGGAGTTTGCATGGATGAAGGACAGATTTTTTTTCAAAATATTTTTGTGTATAAAAACTTGTAAAATTCATCGAAATTTCAATCTGGAATTTTTACATCATCATAGTTATTCATCGAAATTTCAATCTGGAATTTTTACATCATCATAGTTATTCATCGAAATTTTAATCTGGAATTATCACATCATCATAATACTTCCTCAAAAATACTACGTACATGAGAAAGAAAAGAATGGTGTCACAAGAAAAGAAAAAACAACGTATATACATCAGTTATAAGAATATAAACGGGACCGACACTTTCACTATGACATGATGAAGATTTGTACACGGAATTATCCAGAAGTAGGATAAGGTAAGAAATCCCGGAAGAAATAAGAAGAAGGAAATAAAACACGTACAAGAAGAAAAAGATTTAGTACTTGAAAAAGAAACGAGACAAGTTAAGTTTTTTTTTGTTGCGCGCCAAAAAAAAAAAAAAAAAAAATCACCCGGTAGGAAGGTGGCGGTAAAAATGTATAAGAGTACATTTTACGAATGATACATTGAGTAGGGTTGAATGTAAAGGATGATTTCTCTTTTTTTATCTCTGTTTCTTTCCTATCTCCTGTTTTTCTTTCATGCTTAAAATATTCCCCTTTCTAAACAGCCGTTTATCACTATTATTATCAGCTGTGATTTTTAAGAGGTAGATAAAAAGAATGAGCGAAGAAGAATCAAGTTTGACGATATCTCCATTTGTCTATTTTTTTTTTCTCTCCCCCTTCAGTACCCTAAACCAAGACCCAAACCCTTTCTTCAAATATAAATCAAACTGGGTGTTGATTAGGGGGGAAAAAATAAGAAAATATTACGAATGTAATGGAAGGAGACATAAAAAAAACTTAAACGGATGCCGTACATAGGAGAAGAAACAGACATTCGGAGTTATTACATGCTTGTTACAGAGAAAATTAATAATAACTTGATGTTAATTCCGAACTAAATTTGAATGAAGATATTAATGTGAGATAACTTTGTTTCGCTAGGTGAAAAGTTAAAGGGCGTAGTGTAATATAATAACTAATAACCATTGTTTTTTCAGGACACTTTTTGGACTTTTTCGGACGTCTAAAGAAAAAACAGAACTACAATGTATTGCTTTGCTGCTGGTTACACTAATCTGACCGATCTGCTTGAAAGACAACCTGCTCCAAACAGTCCTCAGTGTGGTAAGCTTTTATTAATTGACAATTTCCTTAACACATATTGCGTCCTAGATTATAAAATATCGTATGGTATTATTCATTAACATAGTAAAAAAGACAATTATGATGAATTGATAGGTCAGTATAGAGTATGATTTTAGTAGAGAGTCTAGTAGTAAGGGAGCACCCCTGCATTCTTACCAATTATTTAAAAATTATGTTTTTTCTCAATCATTTAGATCTTTTTTAATGTAACTATTTTTCTCCTTTATACTCTTTTAATATTTATTTTGTTTTTGTTTCCGGCGTTACCGAAGGTAACAAAAGCTTTGTGATTTTTTGGCTCCGAATTCATAAATTCCAAGACATACCGTTTATTGTATGTCTCGCATCTGTCTATCGTTTAACAATGTTGCTAACCAACGTATCCTAAAAATTACTCGACCGATTTTAATGACATTTGGAAGTTAGGTCATAATTAGCCCACTAGTCCTATATAAGTTTTAACCTTCTACGATCATTACTTTCTCTTCCACATACTCACAAAGGGTTTTTTTTAACACCTCTATCTTTAAATGTACTCATCCAATTATTAAAAAATCGGTCCGAGACAACTCAGACAAACTTTCTCATATACGAGTTCATAATTACTTAGCTCAGTGCCTTCCATTTATTAGTTTTTGTACATTGTTCAGGTACATTTAATTATTATTGAACATTTCATCTAAATTTATCCTAAAAATAACTTCTCGGCGTGGAATCGAACCCGGCCTTTCTCCGTCCTTAAAATGGACTACATTTTAGAATTATTTAATCAATATCGTCGGAACCGTTTTCGAGAAATATATATTTTTTTGGAGAGACTTTATGGGGGTAGCGCCCCAAATTTGAAGTTACAATTAATTTAACGATTTCGTCTCGGGGTATAATTTTTCTAATGCCAAATTTCGTCAAAATCAGCCTAGTAGTTTATAGGCTCCAGGCGTCTGCACAGACAGATGACAGGCAGACATTTTTAAAAAACACTTTTTGGGACTCAGGGGACCTTTAAAACGTGTAAATCCATCAAAATCTCCAAATCAAATTTTCGCGCTATCACAATACTTCCTTTTTATATGAGAAAGTAAAAAGTGAGAAAAATTAAATAAATTAGACAATAATGGATCGTATAAGCAAAACATCGTGAAGTATTGTTATGTGCCACACTAATTGGCTGACTATTTTTGTTTCATTCATTTGTATCTACCATATTGTATTTAGTTTTTTTTTTAAAGACCACATCATTCAGTTACTTTGAGGTTCAAACGGGTGTAAAGAGTTTTGAGTTAAAAAAATAGTATTTGGGGTTTGTTCTGTGTTACAATTAGAAGTAGCCTGGTGATATACGATTATGTTTCACTTCCAAAACATGTTCTGTTTCGTTACTTGCTCTTATGTTTACACCAAGGAGTAGAGTACAAAGCACTTAAGATCTAAAGCTCTTGTCAGACCGGCAGTAAATTTTATGCTGGGAGTCCACAAGCGTGTACAACACCTGGACTATATATTTTAAGCAATTTAAACAGTCAGGGAAAGTAGAAAGATATTGTCTTATATTATTGTCCTATAGTTATTCAGGTTTCAATTTTATTTTTCCCTAACTCAATATAAAATTCCTCAATTACCTACCAGTTTTTTCCAGCAATACTATACGTTTTTAGGGTTTCGTAGATCCTTATCGAACCCCTTTTGCTGAGGGTGATGTGTCTGTCCGTCCGTCGTTCTTTGGTCCATATCTCCCGAACCGTTTTAAGCTAAAAAGTTGAAATTTCAAATACTGGCGTAACTTTTTGACCCACTCACACATTTATACGGTTTATAAAGCTAATGGACCGACTTGTTGACCCCGTATCATCCACTGCTTAGAGTTATATAAGCATTTAACCAGATCTAAGCCTCCCATGGGCTTACATTATTATTATTATTTTGGTATTTGCATATTTTTATAAGTTTTAAATCCTAATAAAGCTTAAATTAAGTCCACGGTTAGTAGCACAGTGGATTTAGCCTTGACAGGGGCGAAGAACCAGAGTTTTTCAGATTTTAAATTTTTCTTTTTTCCGTACATTAAAATCTACCTGCATACAAAATTTCAAGTTTCAGGATTGCTAGTAGTGCTTTAGAATTTTGTCCCAGAACTTATTGAACAGACTGTGTACTATTATACTACACTAAACTGTAAATTACTACACTGTAAATCCAACTGACTAACTGTCTCATCGCGATTTTTGGAACGAAGTTCCTTATGGCACGTTCTGGAGCCCGGGAGTGAATCCGAAAAAAACGACCAAAATCACCGTCACAAAATAATCGTCACGCAAAATCCGTCACGAAATCTACAGATGACGATAACTTGAGTAAAAGATCTCCGAGTTAGATGAATTTTGGTACACATGTTCATTTTACCAATGCCCAGGCTGAGTTCGTCGGAAAACGTTATCCGCCCAAGCGTTCACGCGCAACGCTGGCGTAAACGTAAGCTTCAAAAGACGGGAAAAAATGATATTAAGGAAGCCTGTTACTTGACTTGTTTTGATTATTTTTGTTATATAATATGTCAAAAATGTCACTTTATTTTGTAAATAAATAAAATATAATCATGTAAAATTTCACCCTGATACAATCAGAAGTTGAAGAGTAGGGAAGAGATATATTTTATAATATTTTAAATTAATTGGCCGAATAGGTAGAAAACAGTCCTATTTCAATCCAAACTCCTTTAACAAACATACTCTTTCACTATAAACTCATCATGATCAACTTTTTTCTTATATTCAATATATATTTATAGCAAGACGCTTGCTTTAATTATACAAATAAATAATGATTTTCTTTTTATTTTGCCTTAACTCTGCTAGGTACAAACAGTTCGTTACTTTTAATGTTGTCTCTTTTCTAACTCCGCCATGTATAAGTAGTTAGCAATGTATACGTACTTAGCAGTGTGATTTTATAATTTATATTTAATAAAAAAATGTAAGGAACTTCGTTCCTACCGGGTGTCCCGCGACACCACACGTATTTTTTTTTCTTAACCACTGGTTCTATGTCTATGATATTGAGAATAAGTTCCTCTTAGTCCCTCATTTTAGTTCCCCTTAGTGTATTAGCATTTGAGCAATAGCATTACTAGAATCTTTAATTTGCTTCTTTTTATTACTTTATTTTTTTTGCTAAAAGATGTTTCCAAAGTAAAAATGCGTTTATCATGGAAACCCCGTATTTCTTCCACCTATAATTATAATTTGTTTCTCATTTTCTTTGATTCTCTCTGCTAAGGATATTGGTTGCTAACTTTTCCATGTATCTATCTACACCATCTCTTTTGATATATTTTTTCTTTATTAACCAGTTCAACACCCCTCTCCCGCTATGACTTAATTAATAAATCAAATTAATAAAAATAAAATATAAATGGCAAAGTTGTGATAAGGAGCTTATATCTTGCCTACTCAACTAACATTATAATGCACCCAGTAGAACGAATATTCTTCATGTTTAACTGCTAAAAGCCTGATACATAAAGAACCCAACTTAGTATGAAAAACAACCATAATTCACACCGTTTTAAGCTTCCGATGAGAGGATATGGGGGGGAATTTCAACAGCTACGTCACCATTTCAACTGTAAAAAAAAAACAGCAAGATGAAAACTCGCTGACGCTGTCGTCCTTTTCAATAAATCAGCATCAGAGTTAAGCGCTTTGGATAGGCTTCTCCAACTCCCATTCCTCATCCCCCTGTTAAAACTTGACATTTACGATCCTTGCTCACATCTACCCCCCTCCCATACCCTACTGTCGGGTTGAAATCCATCCATCAAAATCCTTCACTGCTTCCCTCTTCCCATACCGGCCCCGGTTTTTCTAATTAATACTGGAAATCAACAAATTCCAAGTGATAAGGTGTTGGAATCGCTCATTTTTCTGTACGCTTGATACATGACAGCAATTATTTGTATTTCCTCTTTATACTATAAGAGAAATTAAGCTAGTTCTTTCTAAATAGTTCTTAAGCATTAAAAAAACCAAAAATCTGTTCCATACAACTTTACAAACAAAACTTTTTCGTATAGGAGTGCAAAATTACTTGTTCAGGTGTTTTCCATTTGTTAATAATGGTTTTGGGTTGTTTGTGGTTACATTGAATTATTATTTTATCTAAATTTACTATAAAAATAATTCCCAATCCAATTTTAAGTTATTAAGTTTAATAATGCGTGTTACTTAAATGTGTATAAACTCTAGTCATCACTTAGCAGTTCTATCACATTTACTGACATGGACATGTCTCTTTTATTAACTTGTTTTGACTTCTCTGTCTCACAAAAAAGCAAGTGTTAACTTAGCACTAATCTAATGGACACTTCAAAACTAGCATATAACTGGCCTGCTTGATAATTTCCCTGATAGGACAAAATATACCAATTGAATTAAAATTATCTTTGGCACATTATTTGCTCCAGCACTTAAGAGTAGGTACTTTTTTTTTTAATTTAAGCCATACTTTTTGGTAAGCAATTCTATTTTATTTTCCTCAAACAACTCTATTTTAGGCTACTCTCTGCCAAATCTCCTCCCCACGCAGCTTTTTAATTTTTTTTTTCGCTCCAATGTCGCCTAGGTTTACCTCTACTTCTATTTTCGTCCCAAGGATACCTAGTTAATCAATTTCTTGGTCCATCTTCCATTGTTAAAACTGACTAACTCTATGGCACAGCAGCCCGTAAAGGGCCTAGGCCTACCAAAGGGCTTATACAACTATATATTATTTATTATATGCAATGGATAACACGGCATAGTTAAATATGCCTAGGTCTACCAAAGGGTTAATACAACTATATACTATATGTAATGGATAACACAGCATAGTTAAATATGCCTAGGCCTGCCAAAGAGCTTATACAACTATATATGTAATGGATAGCACGGGGTTAGTTAAATATGCCTAGGTCTACCAAAGGGTTAATACAGCTATACACTATATGTAATGGATAACACAGCATAGTTAAATATGCCTAGGCCTGCCATTCAGTGGCGTATCCAGGGGGGGGGGGGGCACAGGGGGCACGTGCCCCCCCCTTAACTAAAGGCGACGCCCATGACTTGCAGTAAGATATTGTACTGCAGTAAGCATCAGCATAACATTTTCTAACGAATACGTTCTAAAACAGTTATTGTTGCTTGGGCGGAGGTATTTTTTTTGGGGGGGGGGGGGGGGGGCAGCTGCTTTTTTAATAAGTAGTTCCCTTTTCTTGTTTCCACTACGAATCCCCCCCCCCCCAAACTAAAATGACTTAGAATGTGCCCCCTCCAGACCTAGCCGCTGGATACGCCACTGCTGCCATTATACAACTATTTATGTAATGGATGACACAGGGTTAGTTAAATATGCCTGGGCCTGCCAAAGGGCTTATACAACTATATATGTAATGGATGACACGCAGTTAGAGAAATTTGTTGAACCCATTTCCCATTTACATTATCTCTTCAGCATTATTTGTCCTATATAATCCATTTCCTATCCAAAACTTTGATTTCTTGTCTTTTCTCCTAACACCAATCATGCTTCTCTCCATCATTCTTTGGTATACTCTCATTCTACCGCGATGAATTTCTGCAACATGTACCAGACCTCAACCACCATACAATAATACTGGCGTAACGCACGCATGTGCCACAAACGTTAAATTACTATTTTCCTTTCGCATTTAAAAATGTATCTATGTTTGTTAAAGCTTTATTGTTTTTAAGAACGATCACAATGCTTCTGTCACGTTCGGTAATCTCAGATGCAAAATAATGAAAGCGCTTTGCGGCAACAGTTTGTGGAGAGACGCTCAATTGATATACTTCTATTATTTATTTTTGTTGTAAACATGTTTGTTCTCAGCAAAAAAAAATCGGGTACGGGGTACCTCGGAACTTTTCCTCACTTCAGAGGCCACTTTAGTGGCCTCTCCAGCTGCTTCGCAGCAGGGGGAAGCAGCATTGGACGTGGTCAGTACTTGGATGGGTGACCGTTCTGAACTAACTGATTTATTATCATTCTTCAAAAATAACCTTATTTTTAATAGCTATATTTTATTTAATTATTTGAAGTTTGGTGGCAATTTGACAGATGTAAACAAACTTTGACGTCATCAAAATTATCGCATTAATAAAAATAATTATATTCACTTATAACTTTTAAACTAATTAATGAAACTTTATCTTTTTTTATAAGTGTTCCTTAATATTTTTTCCGGCTCCAAATATATGCTATATATCAAAACCCTATTTATACTTTCGGTATTATTAACCATCAATGTTTAAAAATTCAAAAATTTATAACTTCAACATGAAATTTAGTGGGCTTGTTTGTCATACAGAGGGGTACATTCGAGCCAAATTCCAACTCGATCAGGACCATTTTCGATTTATTACAATTTTTTTAAATGTTTGCTGACTCAGCAAACTGGGTTCAAGATGGCGGAAAAAGTTGATTTTCTGGGCGGCACAACTACAGGTTAGGACTGATTTTTCTGCCAAGTTTCAACTCTCTAGGTTAAATACCTTGGGCGCTACGATGATAACACACATACATACATACATACAGACGTCATGCTGAAAACCTCTCAGGAGGTCTTAAAAACACCCAAAATGGATAATTCCGTTGAAATCTCGAAAAAAAAATGTTTTTGTGAAAACAGTACTTTTCCTACTATAGGTAGTGAGGAAAAGTAAAAAGTTCTAATCTACTTACTTTTCTTACATTTTCCTTTAATTTAATTATTGTTAAAATCCCTATATTTTATGATTATAACCCCAGAAAATTCAGAATGAATAATATAATCTCTAGAAGTCTGAACGGGGATTATAAATTTACATATAAATGTTTACATAAAATTAAATTACGAATGATAAAATGAATCACTTTGTCCCTAATCTGTTATAGACTTAAATGATGATTAAAACCTTTTGAAAAATGTATAAGGCATTGAACCAAATCAACCAGCTGGGTTATTTTATGCAATACATCGGATATAATAAATGTGTAAATGCAATACCATTATACCTATTTTAAATTTCCTCCGTTAACTTTATTCTTTAAATTGCTCTGGAGAACTGCCAGACTCTTGAGTAAAACTAGAGCATAGAAAAACCAAATGATAAATTAACTATGCAAAGTTAAAAAGGAAAAAAAAATGCAATATTTATTACCTGGCTTCTTGAAAAAAAGCGTTCGGTTTATTGAGGTCCCGTAAGTGATGATAATAATAGGGAAAGGAAGAAACGAAGCTAATGGCGCGCGAGACTATGCGTATACTATTTTTAATGATCGATTGTAGGTTATATTTATCGTAAAAGGGGTTTTACCAAACATAAAAAAAGGTTAAGATGTATAGTCAGTGTGGCTGGAGTTTTCGCCGCCTCGGGGGACAAAAGTCGTGAGTTACAAGCTAGCGCTCCCGGGCAAACGCCCTCTACCGGATAAATACGGAACTACTTTTTAAAGTCCTCTCTCTTTCTTCGTTGTTCTTCAAGGTGATGTACTTTTTCTCGCTTTCTTCTCGACGTAAGAAATCTGTTCTTTTTTTAAACTACGAAATGTTTTTGGCTTTAGGCTAACATCTCGTCGAAGCAAAGCCCTACCTGAAATTACAGGCTTTGGGTTCATTGCAAGTCTTTTACGAATACAGATCTTTTATTCTGTCACCACCTACGCTAATTTGTACTGATTTTTCTTACCTCCTGTCTTTTAAAACTTAGACGCCTTCCGGCAGGCTTTACTGGACCGCAACGTTATTTATTACGATACCTCCGCGGTTACTTTACGATCTGTAAGTGTAACATTTTTCTTTTCCATCTTTTTTATAACAGCAAAAGATGTAATATTGTACTCTACTGACATAATGGTTTTATTTTTTGTAATTAATTGATAGCTTAGAGCAAATCTTTTAAATCATGATTGTTGTTACGTAAAACAGAAAGTAAAATTATAGTTTTCGTTGTCCTCCTTTTTTTTGTTTTAAGAATTGTTTAAAGTATACCAGGGATTAGTCTGTCTAAATGAATACTGTATTTAAAACTAGTAATTTCTGACATATAAAATTAGTACTTATGTATTAGTAATACTACTTAAAATGAACAACACACTTATGACATTTGGAGGATTACTTATAAAAAAATTATTTTTACACAATATTATTGAAACGGAGTAGTAATCTATGTATATAAAAGTCAACGTATGTGAGTATGTGTATGTTTTTATGCAAAACTACAGCTTTAGTCCGATCTCGATGAAAATTTGCACACTTGACCTTCAAAGCAAGTGGAAAATCACTGTCTACATGAATTTTCGAAATTTAACTTTTGGTACTTAGGGGTACGGGGTCAAAGTAATGAATATACTTTATGATGCATATCGTTAAAAAGCTCTTTAAGAGTACAGTAAGTGTTGTTATGCACTGTTTTGTCATATTTTTATTTAGGAGGGGGGCAAAATGGAAAAATATAGCTATATCTTATATTAAAAGAAGAGTCTGTATGAGGATATGTCTTTTATACAAATTTACAGTTTTATCCCAGTTCGATGAATATATATTTACACACTTTTCCATCAAAACAAGGAGAAGGTCACTGCCTACATGAGATTACGAAATTAAAATTTTGGTTCACAGGGGTCAGGGGTACAAATGTCAAAGTAATGGATACCCTTAATGATGCATATCGTTGAAAAGCTCTTTAAGAGTACAGTAATTGTTGTTATGCACACTTTTGTCATACTTTCATTTAGGAGGGGGGTAAATTTGAGATATTTGCAAATTGTCTTATCACAGAGGAGGGGGCATAGAAATAAGTGGAAGGGATAGAATCTAGATATTCTCACATAGTAAAATAATTTAATTGTTTCTTGATGGTAGTTTATAAACTTATCAAATAATAAAATAACACTCCGTAGCGAAGCACGGGTATCCAGCTAGTATACTATAAATGCGTACAATACTATTTTGCTTCCTAGCATTACCGAAGGTAACGGAAGCATTGTGGTCATTCTGAAATACGATATTTTTTAATATCATGAAATTGAAAAATGTCTAGGCAGAGAAATCTTTGAAAACTATTTGTTTGATTTTAATGAAAGTTTGATTGTAGGTCGCGATTAGTACATTGTGGGTTCCATATTAATTTGAGCTTTCTCTTCTGTATGCTCACATTTTTTTTTTAATGTGTTCAATGCGGGGGTCGTTAAGGGTTTAGTAAAAAAAATTGACACAGTTATTTCATGTCATCTTATCGGCTATATTTCGCCCTCAGAGTAAGGAAGGGGTTGAGTGAACAATACTATAGAATCGGGGTCTCAAAAAGTGGTTCATTATGCAACACGCATATACTAAACCTCCCAAGCGGCAGTTTGGTGAAACAGTATCGATATCTCGATAAAAACTCGAAATTTATTTGATGTCAGCTGATAAGGATAAGAATAATGAGATATTTTCTTACAACATTTAATATTTTAATACAGTTTTCTTTATAAATACATAATGTACTTTAATGTTTGTTGTTATCCGCATTAATTATCTAAAGGCAGTTACGCTGTTAATAACATGTAATAGTTCCTAGATAACCAAAAGCAATCTTATATAGAACAAAATCGTCTTCTAAAGCAATCACATCTGATTTTTCTCTTACAATATTTGATATTTTGACATATTTGACGTTTCGATAATAAAACAATCAAACAAAGCACAAGATGAGGTTAAAGCCTCGTCCAGACTGCCGAACCGAACAGAGGAAACGAGCCGAGCATTGGTCTCTGCGCATGCCCAGTCTGAGATGCGCAGGCGCACTTTAGACTGAACATGCGCAGAGACCGATGCTCGGCTCGTTTCCTCTGTTCGGTTCGGCAGTCTGGACGAGGCTTAAAGGTTTTGTTGACAAGCGTCCGTGGGCACGGAAGGACAAGGTATGGTATAGGCCAATAAGACAAGGACCAGTTACCACGTGATCGTGCAGTTGTCACTTTAGTTTGGGTTGAGCTCGCTTGAGAGGTTTAGTATATGGGTGTCGCAAAATGAACCACTTTTCAAATCGCATTGCTCCCTCTACCCCTTCCTTACTCTGAGATTTCGTCCCTCTCCGAGGCATAGACGTGCCTGAAACATCATTATTAAATTTACAATGAAATAGTAAAATGCTTTGGTTATTTTAAATTTATATTAAATTTAAGTTTTTTTAAGTAATATTACACTGACATAATCAGGAAGGTTCGACACTGGTTACTAATGAGTTACCAGTTTTTATATGTTAATGTTCTCGATGTTTTTTTTTAGAACTGTTAACTAGTTATACTGTTATAGTTGAGTTATCGATAGTAGTGTCACGGGAGATTAAAATAAGGATGACAAACCCAATATAACTTGGGAGATATACGTTTTCAGTCTAAATTTATACTCTAAAACTGGATGTACCTATTCACTCGACCGGTGGGAAAATACTCGTTCAATGTATGTAATTTTAAGATAGATTTTAAAATGTTTTCAAAATTTTGTAAATTAAATAATGATGTTTCAGGCACGTCTGTGCCTCAGATAGGGGCGAAATATAGCCGATAAGATGACTTGAAATAACTGTGTCTATTTTTTATTAAACCCTTAACGACCCCCGGTATTGAACACATTATTGATTAAAAGGGACAACATCTAGAAAAGTATTTTTATTTTTCCTCACTACTAATAGTAGGAAAAGTATTGTTTCACAAAACATTTTTTTTTCGAGATTTCAACGGAATTATCCGTTTTAAGTGTTTTTAAGACCTCCTGAGTGGTTTTCAGCATGACGTATGTATGTGTGTTATCATCGTAGCGCCCAAGGTATTTAACCTAGAGAGTTGAAACTTGGTAAAAAAACAGTCCTAACCTGTAGTTGTGCCGCCCGGAAAATCAACTTTTTCCGCCATCTTGAACCCAGTTTGCTGAGTCAGCAAATATTTAAAAAAAATCGTAATAAATCGAAAATGGTTCTGATCGAGTTGAAATTTGGCTCGAATGTACCTCTGTATGACAAACAAGCCCACTAAATTTCATTTTGATTTTGGCCGCCATTTTGAAGTTATAAATTTTTGAATTTTTAAACCTTGACGGTTAATAATACCGAAAGTATAAATAGGTTTTTGACGTATAGCACATCGTTGGAACCGGAAAAAATTAAGGAACACGTATAAAAAACCCCGATGATATTCCATTTATTAGTTTAAAAGTTATAATAACTATTACATAAAGGAATATAACTATTTGTTAGAGCGATAATTTAAGTTTTTGTGAAGAATGATACTAAATCAGTATGTTCAGAACGGTCACCTATCCAAGTACTGACCACGTCCAATGCTGCTTTCTCCTTGCTTTAGTGGCCTCTGAAGTGAGGAGAAGTTCCGAGGTACCCTGTACCCGATTTTTTTTTTTTTTTTTTTTTTTTTTTGTATTGATCCTTACATCTTTGTAAGTAGTCATCTAATTTAGAAGAAATTTGGAGGGTTTGTCGAAAGTGTTTCTTTTTTATTATTATTCATTTTTGTGAATCTTTCTTATTATATATTTGTTTTATAGTCATTCATCTTTTATTTTTATTCATGGTCAATCCATAAGTAAAATTCATATTTGGAAGTCTCCCTTATTACATATTTCTTTATGGTCATTCGTCTTTTATATTTATTTATAGTCGATCCATTCATCCTCAGTTATTGGTCGCGAGGGCACAATATTTATACTAGAATTTTCTTTTACAATTTAAAAATTGGATCTATATCATGCAGTATTTATTCAATATGAATATGTTCTATTAAATATCTGTATACATTAAGTTACTAATATTCTAGCATAAGTTTTAGCTTACTTGAAACGTTTTGAAGATATTCGAAATTTCATGACCCTTTGTTAGCATATGACTCTGTCAAGGATCAATCCATTCACAAAGCCCTTTCCCTTCAAGACTCATTTCTATGGATATCCCTTGACAGGGAAAATTTCTATTAAAAAAAAATCCTAATTGAATCCTCATTGAATAGAAGGGGAGGTGTTCAGTACGTGACACGTGACCCTACGTATTGGACCTAACACCCTAAAAATCCTATTGATAGAAAGGGATGGGGGGGATTTTCATTTTGACGAAATAGGGTCGTCCCGTTCTCGAATAAGCCGTCCGCTACTCAAACCCGATAGAGTAGAATATGCGGGTGATATTTTCAAGGAGGCCACGCCGAAATTCTGACTGATTACCCTTTAGCCTTGTGAAAGGATTTATTATTTTTTCTTTTTATAATCCTCTTAGCGACCTTCACGTGTCGGCGTAGCTAGGTCGTTCCCGCTAGCCTCGCCCTTAGGGCATGATCAGGAAAGCATTATGACGTCAGAACCTTTTCGTATTCTCATTCAAATAAACAAGATATAAAAGTAAGAGAATAGTTTTTGTATTTCAATTAAATTTTTTTCATGTATATAGCATAGAGGGCCGGTGTAGCATTCACATACATATACATACATAATACATACATTCACATACATACATACATACATTCACATACAGGGCCGGGTGGGGGGGGGGGGGTACATTTCATAGGGGGCCGGTGTAGCCGAGGGGTTAGCGCACTCGACTCTGAAACCAAGGTCTAAACCCCGGCTGTGAGTTCGAATCCCAGCGGGGTGATGCATGTTTCACACTGATGATCTCATCGATTAGATGAGTAAAGTGACCTGATAACCCCCGTCCTGTAATGACCTAATAAGCTGTTGAACGGGACTAAAAAAAACTAAAATTAATTAATGTATATAGCACATATCGTCTGTTTAAAGGTATAAGTAAAAAAATATATTTAAAAACAAGCTTTTATTCGTATTCTTCTCAGCAAACCCTTTCATTTGACACCCATCTTATGGGCGTGCTTAAAAAATAACTAGTCCACCATAATGCTATCCGCCATATTGGTTTAAGAATGACGTCACTCAGCTAACCGTGCATTGTCATCCAAACTAAACGTGCATGCAAAATTTCAGTTTAATCCGTTGAGGAAAACTGCTTTAAAAATTCAGTTGCATGATTTGAACCGAACTCGAAAATACATTCAAACATTGCAATATAAATATAAGTTTGTAAATAAGTTGATTATAAAAAGAAGTATTTTAAAAGAACAAGCTTTTATTCGTATTCTTCTCAGCAAACCCTTTCATTTGATACCCATATTATGTGCGTACTTAAAAAATAACTAGTCCGCCATCTAGTGCTGCCCGTCATATTGGATTTAGAATGACGTCACTTAGCTAAACATGCATTTTCATCCAAACTAAACGTATATAAAAAAATTTAATTCAATCGGTTAAGGATAACTGCTTTAAAATTCAGTTGCAAGATTTGACCCGAACATACATACATACAAACATTGCAAGTTAAATAAAAGCTTGTAAAATCACCATGTGAGTTTTTTTTTTAAATGAGCTAGACGTCTTTAGTTGTTTTAATGGTCAATTTCAATTTAAATTGATGGTAAAATAAGTATTCCAGTTGGCTCCTTGTATTATTAACATTATTGGTGGTTAGATCTTAAGGAAAATTTAAAAGCATACTTTTGTGATTATTTGACCCCTCTTTGGCTTTAAGCTGACAAGAAGATTACTATCTCATTTTGTTCTACTCTAAATTCTAGCTTTAACTGTAAGGTTATAGCTGTTAATAGCTCTTTCAATTTTATACGTATATTTTTTATGGTTTTTGTCATTTTGTTTTTACATGTATGGTGGTCCAAAAGTCTCTCCCCCCCCCCCCCCCCCCCCTCTTAACTTTTGAACGGTTTGATATAATTTAATGAAACTTGGGGGATCTCTACCATGCAAAGGAAAGTTTGTTTTCATACAATCACCCACTAGGGGCAACCAGCCACTTTGCCCCCAGCCCACCCAACTTCAAAATTTCAAATTGGAATATATATTTTTGATAGCATATTTGGATTCTATACGGTGAAAAAT
This sequence comes from Gerris lacustris, assembly GCA_951217055.1. Taxonomy (NCBI): domain Eukaryota; kingdom Metazoa; phylum Arthropoda; class Insecta; order Hemiptera; family Gerridae; genus Gerris; species Gerris lacustris. The sequence continues at coordinate 12,416,398 of OX578286.1, forward strand.
AATAAACTTTTACTTGTAATATTTTTTTCTATTTCCAATATTCTTCCCCCTATGGGGGGGGGGGGGGGGGTCAAAGATAGCAAAATAACCATTCTGAAATTGAAAAAAAATAACACTTAGATCGTTATAAAATCTAAACTGTTAGAAATTAAGTAATGAAACTTGGGGGATCTGTACAATGTAAAGGGAAGTGAGTATTCATCCACTCGAGTACTAGGGGCAACCATAATTTTGCCCCCAGGCGCTGAAATTTACCTTTTTTATACCTTGGCCCCTCTATCTATAGGGGGAAAAATATTGGAGATAGAAAAAAACGTTAAAAGTAAAATATTTTTATTTTTCGCCGTAGAATCTAAATCTGCTCTAAAAAAATATACACACTAGGTTAACATTTGGAAGTTAGGTGGCCGGGGGGCAAAATGGGTGGTGCCCCTACTGCGCGATTGCATGAAAACAAACTTCCCTATACATGGTACGGTTCCCCTAAGTTTCATTAATTTATCTCTAACCGTTTAGATTTTACAATATATTATCGGAAGAGTTATTTTGCTATATTTGCCCCCCCCCCCCCCCCGTAGGGGGCAAAATATTGGAAATAGAAAAAAATATTACAAGTAAAAGTTTATTATTTTTCACCGTATAGAATCCAAATATGCTATCAAAAATATATATTCCAATAAATTTTGAAGTTGGGTGGCCTGGGGGCCTCTAGTGGGCGATTGCATGAAAACAAACTTCCCTTTGCATGGTAGAGATCCCCTAAGTTTCATTAATTTATCTCAAACTGTTCAAAAGTTACACATACAAAGTGTTTTGATTGATATTACATTTTTAATTTATATATTTTTAATTTTATCTTTATTTATATTTTAATTTTTGTTTTCTTTATATTTTGCAATAATTAAATAACGTTTATTTTATTTTAAAACCTATTAAACAATTATTTTATGTTAGGTTTTTTTTTGTGCTTTTTTGTTTTTTTAATGAAAAAAAAGTACGAGATAATATTTTCTCTGGCGTGTTACACATGTATATATATATTTAACCAGCATGTTGAAATTAATCCAATTTTAATACGAACCCTACCCTACTTTACTTTCCCAGGTAATTTGCTTTTGAAAACACTTTCATCCCTTTACCTTCTGTGAATTTTCTAAAAATGGCGAATTAATAACTGCTAAAATTCTACCTCGTTCCATTTTTTATCTCTTAGACCGCAGTTAATTTGTTTTTAATTCTCTTATCCTTATTTTATTTTAATTAATTTATCCCGTATCCGGTTTTAGAAAATTGAAACTGAAACATAATTATTTGTGCATTTACTTAATATTCTTTATATAAGCTTATTTTTTTATTTGAAATTGTTTAAATCGAGATGAGTTATTTATTGTAAATGACAATCGAAGACTTAAATTGATCGGTTTAATTGTCTTTAAAACCCAAACTAATCAATGTTTGATCGGTTTTAAAACCCACAATAACCAATGTTTGATCGGTTTTAAAACCCACAATAATCAATGTTTGATCGTTTTTAAAACCCACATTTATTAATGATTGATCAGTTTTAAAACCCACAATAATCAATGTTTGATCGTTTTTAAAACCCACATTTATTAATGATTGATCAGTTTTAAAACCCACAATAATTAATGTTTGATCGGTTTTAAGACCCACAATAATGTGGTCAAAGTTAAAAAATTCAAAAATTTATAACTTCAAAATGGCGGTCAATATCAAAATGAAATTGAGTGGGCTTGTTTGTCATACAGAGAGGTACATTCGAGCCAAATTTCAACTCGATCAGGACCATTTTCGATTTATTACGATTTTTTTTAATTTTTGCTGACTCAGCAAACTGGGTTCAAGATGGCGGAAAAAGTTGATTTTCCGGGCGGCACAACTACAGGTTAGGACTGATTTTTCTGCCAAGTTTCAACTCTCTAGATTAAATACCTTGAGCGCTACGATGATAACACACATACACACTTACGTCATGCTGAAAACCACTCAGGAGGTCTTAAAAACACCTAAAACGGAAAATTCCGTTAATATATCTCGAAAAAGTTAATAAATCTCGAAATAAAAGATTTTGGTGAAAACAATACTTTTCCTACTATTAGTAGTGAGGAAAAGTAAAAAGGGGAAAATTATATAAATTAGACAATAATAGGTCGTAATAGCAAATCACTATTAAATTACGGGCGTGATAAGACGTGAGGAAGCTATGTGCCACACTATTTGGCAGACAATTTTAAATTGTTTTAATAAAAACAGCAATTTGTTAAATAAAAAACTTTGTTGATAATACTATTTCCCGAAGCTTATACGGCCCCCCTGGGGAGGTAGGAAGGTGATTTTCGGGGACCGGGTGTGTTCCGGTCCGAAACGGTCGGGGACCGCGTGAAAACCGCCTCCGGTGACCCGTTTCCCGGTTACGGGCGACGATATCGCCCGTTTTCCCGGCAGGGTCCAGGGGGCGCGGGCACCCGAAAAAAAATATTCCGACCGCGCGGCGTCGTGGGGCGCATTAGGGGCGACGACTTTTAGAGGAAACTTTTTTCCCCCCGGCGTACGGGGGGGGCGCTAAAATTCGAAAACCCCCGATTTTGGGGCCTTTTTCGGACGCGTGTATCTTTTTCCCCGTTCACTTTAAAAAAAAAACAAAAAACTATTTTTTCCTAAATTTAGAGGCCTACAAAAAAGGTCCTTCGGGTCGGACCGCTGCGGTCCGCCGTTTTCGAGTTATGCGGAAAAAACCGTTTTTCGCGGTCGCGCGAAATTTTCGAAAAATCGCGGCGCGGCAACCGCGCACGCTGAATTTTTTTCCGCCTGATACATTTTAGGGGGGTACCCGCAGGTTGTAAAAATACCCCCCGCAGATTTTCCCTAATTTCCGTTTGGCGTCGGGAACTCCCCCCGTTTTACCGCAGAACGGAAAATGCGAAAAAAAAAATTTCGCCATTTTTTTTCTCCGCGAGTAAAAGTCGGGGAAATACCGTTTGAAGGGCGTCCGGTAGGTTTCCCCGGTAGCTTTAAGGAAAAAAATACCGAGGGGCGGTCGGAGGCGAGGGGCGGCGGCGGGGGCGGACCGCGTACCGCCGACGGGCCGATTTTCGTGTTTTTTGGGCCGACCCCGCGAACTTCAAACTCTGCACCCCCCTCTTCAACTTGAGAATTTCCCGACGGGACTCGCAGGGTAGTTTCAGAACGTAGTGGACTACGAGAAACCGTCTTTCTTTTTTCTTAGCTCACGACATTTTTCCCGTGGGGGGGGCGAAAACCAAAATTTCGGGAAATTTCATCCGAAAAAACGACCTTGCCGACTTCAAGCTCTGGACCCCCCTCTTTAACTTGAGAATTTCCCGACGGGACTCGCAGGGTAGTTTCGGCGCATAGTTGTCTACGAGAACCGGTTTTTTTGTTCTCTTAACTCCGACGGTTCTCTTCCTGGAGGGGGAAATGTAAAAAAAATCGGAATTTCGTTCCCCGCTTTTTTTAACTTTGGGGCCCCCCTAGCCACCCTTAAAATGCGATTAGGCGAACGAAACTTATGGGGCGTCTGACCCCATCTGTCCTCTACACGAAACCTCTTTCGGTTTTTTTTCGCCGGTTTCCGGACGCCGTAGGGAGGGGGTCAAAACGAAAAAAAGCTAAAATTTCGTTAAACAATTTGCGCGTAAATGTTGTATCTCCTCCTAGGGTTTTAAAAGTGGGGAATTGGGACCAATTGCACCTTTTCAGGTTAGCTCCCGGATTTCTGACCGAGCCCTTCGTTTTTTGAAATTTCGATTTCCGGGCCCCCCCCGAATTTTTGAAATTTTCGTCTGCCCATAAAATTTTCCCTATTTATTTTATAGGGTCCTTGATTTGTTTACGTGTAGACATATGTGATAAATAACGCTATACAAAAAATCAGGTCCCTACGACTTATAGTTTTCGAGAAAAAAACGACTCAAAGTTTCGAAAATTTCGTATTTTTCGACCCTTCTATTTAAACCGCTTTTTTCGACTTTAAACGGTCGTAGCTCCCTCTATAATGTGAATATCGGGTTGATTTTCGTTGGGTGTCTTTAATTCACAGTGGTTGACCGAAATCTTTTTCGATTTTATTTTCACCGGTGCCCGGACGCAGTGGAGGGGGGGCCCGAATAATATTGGACTAATATCGTATGAGGGTTAGTGTCTTACCTTGTCTAGTGATAGTTCTGAAATGTGTAGGTTTACTTCATAAACATCTTAACAGTAGGTAATAGATCTTCGGTCTACTTACTTATTTCCTTTATTACCTTACGAAGGACGAAACAAAGAATTTCCACCTGATTTGATTTTAGGCTACGGTCCTTAGTCCTTTCCATGTTTTCCAGCTTCGTTTATTTTCTTTTCAGTAGTAATTTTCCAAGTCCTCTTATAGCCCTTCCAATTTTTTTTCCCTTACGTATTCTCTAGAACCTGCAGACTTAAGTAGTCTTAAGAAGGTTGTCTTAGACACGTTATGAACTAAAGAATATGATTCACACATTTGTTATGTACCATAATACGTCTATTTCAACAGTCTGTGGGTGGCTTAGAATGCCAGATAAGAATCCTTAAAAAAAAAAATCTCGGATAACTACCTTTTAAAAAAATAAGTTCTTTTTTGTGTTGTACCTTTTTTATGCACCCCAAAAAAAAACCTTCATAACTTCTTTAAAGGACCCCCTACAAGCCATGTGTGACTTTTTTAAAAAAATAAGGGCCAGTGTTTGTACGGGTTGTATTTGTTCTGATGACATGGAGTCAACAAAAAAAAGAAAGAAAAGTATGAGTGACTTTAAGAGTACCAGAACCCAATACAACACTAGGATAGATTCCAGATATAACTAGGCAGCTCTCTAAGGGCTATTTACCACTTAAAGTCAATAATATTGTAAGAAATATGATATTATTATACTTTTTTTTTTCTTTGTACATGGCAAAAAAATTGTCTATTTCTGATTTTTCCCAGGATTCCGTCTCAATTTTATAAGAAATGGTATTCTATAAACATTGCGCTAATAGATCGGCTTATATATATATATATATATATATATATATATATATATATATATATATATATATATATATATATATATATATATATATATATATATATATATATATATATATATATATATAGCATCGGACGCTAGGCGTCTCGGAACGTTTCCTCACTAAACATAAACCTATTGGTACTTCTTTAGATTGTTACTCCCCAAAGATTTTTTTTAGAATATTTATGACTTTAACTAAATAACTATTAAGGCAAAGTGATGTTTAGTTTTTCAGATATTAGGCATTTCTTTTTTGAAGATTTTCGTGAAACACTATAAAAAAATAAATAAATAAATCGATATCTCGAAAACTACTGAGAAATGGGCATATGCTTACTCGACATTTGTTTTGTTGCATTTGACCCATAGAATCCGCCAGTTTCGTTATGACTTTATGACATTTTATCGCGGGCCAACCTGTATATTTCATGTTAATATATAAATTTAACCATATAAGTTTTGGAAGAAAAAAAATTCAAAAAAAGTTTGGAAGGGAAAAATCTAGTTTCCGAGATATTGATGAAAATAAATCTGATTTTGTTGAAAATCGAAAAAAATATTTTAATAACCACCTGTAGAACACTTTTAAATGTGTTTTAATGTATATAAATTAATTTAAATATTAGGATTTAAATACTGTTTCAATATCTGTGTGAGAAATTTTTGTTCGATTTCTTTTTACTTTTCCTTACTACTAATAGTAGGAAAAGTATTGTTTTCACCAAAATTTTTTTTTTCGAGATTTCAACGGAATTATCCGTTTTAGGTGTTTTTAAGACCCTGATCCTAAGCGGTTTTCAGCATGACGTATGTATGTGTGTTATCATCGTAGCGCCCAAGGTATTTAACCTAGAGAGTTGAAACTTAGCAGAAAAATCAGTCCTAACCTGTAGTTAACCGCCCGGAAAATCAACTTTTTCCGCCATCTTGAACCCAGTTTGCTTAGTCAGCAAAAATTAAAAAAAAAAATCGTAATAAATCGAAAATGGTCCTGATCGAGTTGAAATTTGGCTCGAATGTACTGTAGGAACGCCGAGAGAATGTGCGTGGAAAAATCGATCTTGGGTCGAACTTTTAAACTAACTATCGACTTCGCTTCTAGATATATCGATGTTCCTCTAGGCAGAGTCCCCTCTAGGTGTGTCGACCTTTTCTACCTTGTTTAAAAAGTAACATTTTTTTCGGCACATTTTCACAATGCCCGACTTTAACATCTCACTGCTTTAAGAGTTCTTATCCAAATCAAACCAAATTCACAGGGTTTTTAGAACTCATATAAATGTAGAAGCCTACTTAGTTTCAAGTCAAAAAGTTAATTAGTTTTACATTAATTAACGAATTTAATGGGATCTGATATCCAAATGAACCCAATGAAAGTTATTATTAAACATTATTTTTAACATTTGTTGATACATTATTAGAAAATAATAAGTAATATTATTATGCTATCAAAGTAATAGTTTTAAACGCATGATATCTTACTAATTTTAAAACTTAATCTGATTATAGATTATAAAATAATATTTATTTTTAAAAATGTATAACATTTTTAAGAAAACATTAAGTATATAAATTGTATTAAACATATTTAAAATAAATTCGTTTCTTTGAAACGTATTTTTTTTCTTTATTTTTCTGTTAAGGTTTTGTCTTATAAACCAGTCCTATTATTTTAATCCATCTTTGCTATCAAAGAAATATTTTAAAACGCATGATGTCTTACTAGTTTTAAGCAGCACTGTAATCTTTATCTGAATAATATGTTCTCTAAATATTGATAGGGCATGAGCTACTTAACGGGCAGGTAGGATTTAGGATTATAAAAAGCGGAAGGATGAAGGAATGGGATTAGTTACTTTTGGGTGGTGATTGACCTTAGTTTGGATTGGGATAAACCCTTTATTTTTTAAAGAAGTGCAATCTTACATAGAAAATTGTAAAAATTTATACATATTTGCAAGAAAATAATCTCATAATACAAGCCGCTTTCCTTTCAACAAACTGTTTAGCTAAAAATGAAAAAAAAAAAAAAAAAAAAAAAAATCAACATTTGTTTCAGTCATTCTTAGGACAATCGCTTTGTCGATAACATCTTATATATCCGTGATCATATCTTTCGTATTTGGCATCTCCTTGGAAAATTTGAACTGGCACTCTTACTTGGATTTCTCTGCTCAACGTTTTGTTTTTATCTGTAAGTACATAAAATTACTTACTTTGGTACATACGAGTACATCCCATCTCAACGTATAGTTTTTTAGTGCGTGTTTCACATTTTCGCCTAATTTTCAATTGTCTTATATAAATAGTTCTATTGTTATCCATTAAATAATGGATAACAATAGAAATATTTGTAAAAGAAATTGCGTTTTAAAATATTACTTTGATAGCATAATAATATTATTTATTATTTTCTAATAATGTATCAACAAATGTTAAAAAATAATGCTCAATAATAATTTTCATTGGGTTCATTTGGATATCAGATCCCATTAAATTCGTTAATTAATGTAAAACTAATTAACTTTTTGACTTGAAACTAAGTAGGCTTCTACATTTATATGAGTTCTAAAAACCCTGTGAATTTGGTTTGATTTGGGTAAGAACTCTTAAAGCAGTGAGATGTTAAAGTTGGGCCTTGTGAAAATGTGCCGAAAAAATGTCACTTTTTAAAAAAGGTAGAAAAGTTCGAGTACCTGGAGGGGACTCAGCCTAGAGGAATAGCGATATATCTCGAAGTAAAGTCGATAGTAAGTTTGAAACTTCGACCCAAGATCCATTTTTCCACGCACATTCTCTCGGCGTTCCTACAGTACCTCTCTGTATGACAAACAAGCCCACTAAATTTCATTTTCATTTTGAAGTTATAAATTCTTGAATTTTTAAACTTAGACGGTTAATAATACTGAAAGTATAAATAGGTTTTTGACGTATAGCATATCGTTGGAACCGGAAAAAATTAAGGATCAAATATAAGAAAAACCGATGAAATTCCATTAATTAGTTTAAAAGTTATAAGCGAATATAATTATTTATTAGTGCGATAATTTTGATGACGTCAAAGTTTGTTTACATCTGTCAAAATACCGCCAAACTTCAAATAATTAAATAGAATATAAGTATTAAAAATAAGGTATTTTTTTTGAAGAATGATAATAAATCAGTTAGTTCAGAACGGTCACCCATCCAAGTACTGACCACGTCCAATGTTGCTTCCTCCTGCTGCGAAGCAGCAGGAGAGGCCACTTTAGTGGCCTCTGAAGTGAGGAAAAGTTCCGAGGTATCCCGTACCCGATTTTTTTTTTTTTTTTTGCATTGTACTGAAATGATTTTCGGGTAAAAATAGAAAAGAAAACCTCAAATTTGTAGCCCCAACTTTAGATTGTTACTCTTCTTATAAAAGAAAAAGAGGGGAGTAACAATCTAAAGAAGGTGTACGGAATGTTCTTCATAGACTGTTACTCACTTAATATTTACACAAATGTGATTATTCCTTTTGTCCCAAAGTTCATTGGGCTATACATCCCTTTTTCTTAATAGTTATCTAGTCAGTCATATATATGTATTCCTAAAAAAACATAGGGGGGGGTAACAATCTAAAGAAGTACCAAATTTGTTATTGTTAAGTTTGACTTAAGTCACTTTGCCATATATGTAAATCTATTAAAATCTCTAATTCTAATTTTTGTGCCTACACGTTAATTTTCTCTATATTTACATCTTATGTTGTATTAATGTAAAAAAAGCAATCTGATGAGGAGTCACGTAAGAGATACAATAGAGATGTTTTGTAATTTAAATAATATATATGTCACTGCATTATTCCAAGCTAGAGAATATTATAAGATATTCCTCGAATGATCTCATTTTTTCTCAACATCCTACAAAGAACCCTTATTTTTTATGCCTTCATATTTTAAAAAAAAAAAAAAAAGAATTACTTAAAACCCATTGAAAATCAATTAAGAGAGTACCGTTCTTTAAACATAAGACCAATAGATCTTATTCATATGTTTACAGTTTTGTAACTAACTACAGTACGTTTTGAAACATAACTGTATACGTAGCGTCGCCATGTGTGTTGAGTTGATGACATATGTAACGAATTTCGAGACTAATTTTTATAAATAATGAGTCTATTTTTTTTTTTTTAACTTTAACAATTTTTATCTTTAAAGAAAGTTTCGTCGTTTTAAATTAGTCAATGTTTGTTGTATATGATTTTTTTTTCAAGCGTGTTAAATTTAAGTTTGGTTTTTTTGGGTCATAGTGTAGGTTTTTTGAATTAGCTATGGGGGTTTAATTTTTTATCATTTGGTGTTTCTTCAAAAAGAATCATTAATGTAATGATGTTGACATATCAAAGCAATTGATTTTGTTTTGCTCATTTATGTTTTATATATAATTTATACGATATGAGTCAAAATGAAACGTTTCAGGCTCCATGGACCACACAACATTTGTTGAAAAAATTAAAATACTGAATATTTGTTCGTAGTGAAATTTCTGAAAATAATCACTTAATGAGACGAGATTGTTAGACAATATTTTACTTTAGGCGTGTATAATTGTGGTGTTTTTATTTTATAGTATGTATGTTAGGTTTTCTCTAAGCTTCTATGACTGTGACGTTTTGATTTTATAGTATGTAGGTATGTTAGGTTTTCTTTAAGCTTCTATGACGTTTCGATTTCTATTGTTTGTATGTTAGGTTTCCTTTAAGCTTCAATGACTATGGCGTTTTGATTTTATAGTATGTATGTTAGGTTTTCTTTGAAGCTTCTATGACTGTGGCGTTTTAATTTTATAGAATGTATGTTAGGTTTTCTTTAAGCTTCTATGACTGTGACGATTTGATTTTTATTCTATGTATGTTAGGTTTTCTTTAAGCTTCTATGACGGTTACTTTTTGATTTTATAGTATGTATGTTAGGTTCTCTTTGAAGCTTCTATTACTGTGGCGTTTTAATTTTATAGAATGTATGTTAGGTTTTCTTTAAGCTTCTATGACTGTGGCTTTATTTTAATAAGAACGCATCTTGAACACCCGGAGCAATAGTTGCTTCAGCAGAGATGAACGAGTGATTTATATAAATTCCCTGTTTATATAATCTATTGTTCTCTTGTCAATCATTTGGAATTTTTGAAGGAAATTAGTGATTATTATTAATTCCCTTTTTACTTTTCCTCACTACTAATAGTAGGAAAAGTATTGTTTTCACATAATTTTTTTTCTAGATTTCAACGGAATTATCCGTTTAAGGTGTTTTTAAGACCTCCTGAGTGGTTTTCAGCATGACGTACGTATGTGTGTATGTGTGTTAGCATCGTAGCGCCCAAGGTATTTAACCTAGAGAGTTGAAACTTGGCAGAAAAATCAGTCCTAACCTATAGTTGTGCCGCCCGGAAAATCAACTTTTTCCGCCATCTTGAGCCCAGTTTGCCGAGTCAGCAAAAATTTAACAAAATCGTAATAAATCGAAAATGGTCCTGATCGAGTTGAACTTTGGCTCGAATGAACCTCTCTGTATGACAAACAAGCCCACTAAATTTCATTTTGATATTGGCCGCCATTTGGAGTTTATAAATTTTTGAATTTTTTAAACTTTGACTAGTCCAGGAGATAGCGTGCAAAAAAGTGTCTGACTAACATCAAGCTAGAATTTTGTATACAAGTAAATCTTTTAGCGCCTTTTAAGAATATGTGGTTGGCTAAGTTCGTCTGCGGGACATAGCTTGGCAATAGGCATTTCAAAAAAAAAAAAACTGGTGGAGGGCGGCCATGTCTCACCAATTATGGTGGACAATGTGATTTTCATGATCCTGAGAACAGAATTAGTTAGTAAACCGAAAATCAAGTTGATGTTAGTTTGTCCGTTGACAGGTGACCACGTTGATTTTTAGTAATATTTGAATGACTAACCTATCAAGTGTGAAAATAAAATCGACTTGATTTTTTGTCTACTAACTAATTCTGTACTCAGGATCATGAAAATCACATTGTCCACCATAATTGGTGAGACATGGCCGATCACCACCGGTTTGTTTTTTTCAAACGCCTATAGTTAAGCTATGTCCCACAGACGAATTTAGCCGACCACATATTCTTAAAAGGCGCTAAAAGATTGGCTTGTATACAAAATTCTAGCTTGATGTTAGTCAGACACTTTTTTGCACGCTATCTCCTGGACTAGAGGGTTAATAATACTGAAATTGCATATAGGTTTTTGACTTATAGCATATCGTTGGAACCGGAAAATATTAAGGAACAAATATAACAAAAACGATAAAGTTTCATTAATTAGTTTAAAAGTTATAAGCGAATATAATTATTTTTATTAATGCGATAATTTTGATGACGTCAAAGTTTGTTTACATCTGTCTAATTGCCGCCAAACTTCAAATAATTAAATAAAATATAGGTATTAAAAATACGGTTATTTTTGAAGAATGATAATAAATCAGTTTGTTCAGAACGGTCACCTGAAGTGAGGAAAAGTTCCGAGGTACCTCGTACCCGATTTTTTTAATTCTATTGTTCTTTTGTCTATCATTTTGACGTTAGTGAAGAAAATCATAGATTTTGATTAATTATCTATTTGTTTAATCCAGGGGTATCCTAACTACGGCCTGTGAGACGTTATCATTCGTCCCGCCGCGCCACGAAAGAAGTTAACAAATGAACCTAAGAAATCCAAAGTTATAAGTTCTTCATAATCAAATGCCATTTCAAACATTAAAAAAGATCACACACGACAAAGAGGGATTTAAATATCGCAAATGTGAAGCGTTTGAATTTCCTTAAATGACCCAACTAATCAAGAATTTTATAACTTCAATGAACAATCTACTAATTTATCAAAATATAATTTATACATGTTTCAAAGGTGTTTATGTATTTAAAGTTCATTAATCTAAAAACCTGATTATAATTCCAAATTTGTTTTTAAAGAAGGATGAATTTTTAGGAAAATTAAGAAGGCAAAGTATGTTGTCAAACATATTTTAAGCTTATAAATATGTTTAGAAACGAAATATATTTAATAATTTCTATGATATATTATATAGTTGTTCTCACAAACATTAATCTAGTATTTCCACTCAAGAACAATATTTTTAAATCCCATGTTAGAACGGGATTTAAATAATAAACATAAATAAAGATATCAAAATATACCTTTAGCCGAATCTCTTATAAGGATTGAGTTTGCTTCCGTGAAAGATTATATTTTTCCCTCCCTTTCATGCCTTAACGTAGCTTCCCCCATATTTTCCTGTAAAGGTATAAATCAAATTGGCGCTTCCAGTAAGGCGAGAGATGGTGTTACCTCGGTGGGGGGGGGGAGCCTACAGCACCAGTATTGGATCTATGTTAGTATGGGGCTACAAGCATCGTGCCTAATACTTTAATAATTTATTGGTATTACACCGTTGCCTTGTTAAGCGAGATGTTATTATGAAAACCAGCTGTTCTCTAGAACCCTGGTAACAGCAAGGTACCCGACACCACATGCATATATATATATATATATATATAAATAAATATATATATATATATATATATATATATATATATATATATATATATATATATATATATATATATATACACATATATATGCATGGGGTGTCGGGCATATGTGCATGGTGAGTGATACTTCATTTAGTTAATCATGTTAATCTCTTTTTAAATACGTTTCCATGTCTGATTTTTACTTATTCCTAATTTAGGTTAAAGTAAAAACTTTCTGTTATCTTAAATTTAGTGTTTCGCATATTTTAATACATGTCTTTTACCAAAATCAAAAAACGTTTTCTATAGTGATTTCCAAGATCTTTCACTATAATAATGTTTTAGTTTATTTTCATGAGTGCCAGATTGCATCTGATCAATCTGTCTACACTCAGTTTAGGCAGAGATGGTAAGATAATTAAAAATTGGGAGTTTATTAAATGTTTCAAAATTTGTACTAAAATTTCTCTTATATACAAATCATTACTTCCTCCAGTATGTCCATTTGTTAGTTGTTTTGGATTTTCTTTGTTACATACTAATTATTATTGAATAATAAAAATCCACAATCATAATAAGTCCTTCTTGGCGAGGAATCGAACTCGCCTTCTCGCCCTTTGCTATTATCGCTATTTTCTTATTAATCAAATTATATCCAAGGAAAACGAGTACAATATGAATGCATTAGTTTTAGTTTTAATTAATATCGTCAAAACGCAGATGCTGTTGATAAATTATTTTTAAAAAACAAAATCGGACCAGCACTTTTTCGGATATGTTGGTTAAAAAAAAACGACAGACAGACATACATACGGGACCAAATATTTTCTATAATATCTGAAACGGATTTTTTCTTAGGAATTTTAAATTCAGAGACTTAAAAAAATGTTATTTCTTTAGAACGATCACATAACTTCTGCTGCCTTAAGTAAACTGGAAAGTAAAATTGACAGCTCCACGAATACTCGAATACATTCATAATATGTTATATGTGTATTTCTTACCCAAAATCATTTCTGGTCTAGCGTTGATTATATATTGATTCATAAGCTACTTTGGATAAAAATCGGTCCGAGACAAATCAGACAAACTTTCTCATATTCAAGTTCATAATTACATAGCCCAGTGTTTTCCGTTGATTAGTTTTCGTGTTTTTGGATAAACATTTAATTATTATTGAACATTTTTATCAATATTTTTCATAAAATAACTTCCTCTCGATGGGGAATCAAACCTGGCAAATGTTCGCGTTTAGCTGTTTTCTCAGGAACTTAATTTTGAGCTAAAATTTATTTCTCGATTTCGCCTCTGAGTATGATTTTTCTAATCATGTATGTCCAATTTCGTCAAAATCGGCCCAGTAGTTTATAGGCTCTAGGCACTTACTGACGACAATCATAGGCATTTTTTAAAACCCCTTTTTTGGACTCAGGATACCTCAAAACGTGTAAATCCATCAAAATCTTAATATCTAATTTTCGTGCCAACCCAATACTTTCTTTTTATATGAGAAAGTAAAAAAATCCTTCGCTTTTTTTTATGAAATACTCATTACGTTATGTCTACTTTTAGTTTAACACCTTTTCAAATAGAATTTCGACTAGCTTATTTCTAAAGCGTGTTGAAAGTAAACTGGTTACAACATATTAAACATTACTCACACTTGAATGTCCTGACTGCATTGATCAGAGCCTTTAATTACTGGTGGGGCGGTGGCAGCACATGTGCTTATTCTCAGACTGTACAGTGCTAGAGTCCATTAGACAAGCAAGTTTATGGAGGGATGTAAGGGCAGACTAGAGCAGAAATTATCCCGGTAACATCTGCCAGGGTAACACTAGATATAGACATTAACACTAATGAATTAGTTATACTTGCAGTTAGTCATCTTTACGTCCCTTTATCCAGTCACTTATTTTGCTTTACTTCCGTATAGTTAGGGTCAATCTTTATGATATTTATAAGTTACCCTTATTTCGGGAGAGTTGAGTCAATTCTTAGTTCTTGTAAGTTATCGTTACTTCAGCAGAGTTCGGTCAAATTTAATTTTTGTAAGTTACCTTTACTTTGGCAGAGTTGAGTCCATCCTTATTTTTTGTAAGTTACCTTTACTTAATATAGGTTAAAACATATAGCCTAAAAAAATTAGGTTGACCCACCGTAACCAAACCTCACAGACCCGCTAATCAACATTTTTGGGTACTTCTAGATTCTAGACCACCTAGAGACTAACGGTTTTTTGCGTTTGGTCGGAAATTGGCCCAAACCGACTGGAAAAATCCAAAAAGTTAAAAAAATATATTTTTTCCGTGGTAGGCTGTGAAATAGTAACTTTAGAGCCTAAAAAACATGGCTAAAATCCATTTTTTCATTACGTGGACTTAAAAAATATTTTCATTACTCCTAGCTGTAAAGAAAAAATCTTTTACGTCCTAGGAACTAAAAGATTTTTATTTTCCGGCGGGTAGTTGTCAAAACTTCTTTTAGTACCGCTGCAGTCTTTGTAGAAATGCTTCTAGTACGATTAAAATCCGCTAGATGTCAATGCGTTTTATTTATCTTTTCTTATAGTGTAACCTCTTTTTAAGGTTTCTTTTTTTAAGTCTTAAGTATGTACTAATATTTGTTATTATTATATATTGATTAGTGATTAATATTTAATGTTTTTTCATTGCCTGCTACCTCGGAAAAAATAGCATATGCTACGCGACTGTGAAGTGTTTTTTCTTTACCGCGGCAATTACATTTACTGTCGAGCGAAGCGAGACAGTAAATGTAATTGCCGCGGTAAAGAAAAAACACTTCACAGCCTTGTAACATAATATACTATTTCCCCTCTTTAAAAAAGTAAAGATGGCGGACCCACTTTAAAGTTTTTTTGGAGGCTTATTGTGGCTCAACGGTAAGTCGTATCGATAAGCTGATTGCGCCAGCGGTAACTGATTTTAAAAGATCTATAACTTTGGTCCTATGACTTTTTGTCGTACCTTCATCGGTTCTACCTTAAATAGAGCTAAATTTAATTTTTTACTCTGAGCTCTTATGGAGTCCGCAATTGTTGACCGATTTAATTTCTGATTGGAGTGCTTAACCTCAAACTAATTCTTTTTAAATCGAGTATTTATTTTTTTACTAATATGTACTAGAACTAGAGTTATTAATTATTTACTGGTGCAACTGCCGTATTGAGAGAAGAAACTGGTAATTAAATTAAGGCACCAATGGTTGATGATTGTTCAATGAGTATTAAGTCTAATTGGTTTTGACTAAGTTATTTTTCTAATTCACTATATCTTTTTTAGTATTGTTATTTATTACTATATTAAGTTGCTATTTTTTTATATGTAAATAGAGTCCAAAGTATGATTTGGAGATAGTTATATTCTTAGTAATGGAATGAATTATATATAGTATAGTCCTGATTCTATCCCTACAAGGATTTGGGAACAAAACTATTTAGGCATTTCATTTAATTGCTTGGCCTACATGATAAAAGGAAACATAGCCACTAATACCTAGTATGAGCCTCGCGCGGAGCGTGGGCTCATGCTAGCTTATTTATACATATGTATATATATACTAGCTTTCGCCGCGATCCGCGGGGGGCGAAAGCTAGTATATACAGTATGTCCCAAGATAAAGTATCCGAGAGGAACAATTTTCTTATTTTTGGGTTTTCGAAAAAAAGTCATTCTTTATAAAAACTCCTGCTTGTTCTTAAAGCTCTAAATATGCTAAAATTTTCTTGTTATTGTGTACAGAGTGTTCTGTTTTTTGAAAACTTTAAAATATGACCAAGAGTAGAGGCCCCCACTTTTTTTTAATCTAATATACCCTCTGACAGCCGAATACATACTTTTTTTTATGCAAAAGTGTGATATTCCTTTGTCCCAAAGCATATTGGACTGGATATCCCGTTGTCTTAATAGGTAGTTAGACTAAGGGATATAAACTTTTATGTATAAAAAACAAAAAGGGGGGGCCCTTTTCTATAAGAGTACCGAGTAAACTACCCTTATTTTTGATGGTACATATTGAAAAATATTATTAAGAAAAGTGGTTTAGAATTGCAAATAACGTATAAATATTAAATATTAATTTATTTAATGAAAACAAAATAAATTACTCATAAATCAAATAATTAGCTAATGAAATAAATAATAAAAAAAATCAGCACAACAAGTAATTAATAATTCTTATCTAAACATCTATTTAAGTATCACAAAAAAAAAAAAAAAATCAACAGAGTTGAAAAATAAAATTAAAGTAATGATCACTCAAATGTATCCCACCTACTTCTGCGCAAATTTTGATTCTATTTATGAATTCTATACAAGCCTTGTGAACTTGCTCAAGGGGAATATTGGCAGTGACCTGTTTAATTCTTTCCTTTAACTTTTCCAAGCTATATTTCACTTGTTTATTATAAAAATCCAAAGAGAACTATTTGTTGTAGTTAGTTTATTGTTTATATTTAGAAAACAAACTAAAATTTAATATTTTAGAAAATTAACTAAAATTTAATATTTTAGAAAATTAACTAAAATTTAATATTTTAGAAAATTAACTAAAATTTAATAATTCATAAAATATAATAATATTTTTCGATACCATCAAAAATAAGGTTAGTTTACTCTTGGTCATATTTTAAAGTTTTCAAAAACAAAACACCCTGTACACAAAATCAAGAAAATTTTAACATTTTTAGAGGTTTAATAACAAGCAGGAGTTTTTATAAAGAAATACTTTTTTCGAAAACCCAAAAATAATTTTTTTTTTCCTCTTGGATACTCTATCTTGGGACACACTATATAAATGTTCTTAAGAAGGATCACTATGCTTCGGTAAGTTCGGAAATGAAGAAAGTAATTTTTCTTGGTGGTGAACCCATATTTGATTGTTTATTGTATAGAAAACTAGGTTTATTGATCTATATTTTCATTTGGTCGTTGTTAGGGTTAATAGGTAAATCATTTGATTTCTTCTCCTTTTCCATTTAAAAAACAGCTATATTTCGCCCTTACTGAGAGCTTCTTTAGTCTGGAAACATTCTTTATATCATCGTCTATTTAGAATTTTAGAAATACAAGTTTTTTTCCCCATTTTATTTAGTTTTCATTAAAAATAATATAAAACACACAAATTTCGTCATTGTATCACTCATATTTGGATTTTTAAACATAAAATATATCTAAAGCGAATCCTCTCTGTATAACTCACTGGGAGAGTAAGTAAGTAAATATAAAGTAAGTACAAGTATGAGTAAAGCATAATATGAGTAATAAAGTATATATACACTAAGTAATTATAATATTATGTGCGAAAACTGTATTTATTAAGGATAATTGAAGCGAGCGTAGCGAGCTTTCTACATTCAACGAAATATGCTCCGTGTCTGTCTGTCTGTCTGTCTGTCTGTCTGTCTGTCTGTCTGTCTGTCAGTAACGTTCACGCGTGTGACGATAACTTGAGTAAAAGTTGACCGATTTAGTTGAAATTTGGTATACATGTTCCTCTTACTAATACTCAGGCTAAGTTCGTTGGACAGCGTGATCCGTCCATAAGTTCGCGCGCAACGCTCGCGTAAACGAGAGGTACAAAAATTAAATTGGAATTTCAGGACGGGAAAAGATTCTATCATCATCTATTCGATGAGACGAACATTTTTTACAAATAACATTTTTTACTAAAACCAACAGCGACACCGCTATGACTTAATAAAGATCGCTAAAACTATTAAAGCGGACCTAAACGTTTATAATAGAGAAAACAACCTTTTTACAGATATCTTACGTTCTAACGAAACTATTTTAATAAAACTTCATATATACCATCTAATGCACAATTGAAACAGATATGCAAAATTTCAATTTGATACAAGCATAATTCTTTGCGTAGTGACGAGATGCATTTATAATAATTGTTTAAAAGCTACCGCGGGTGTTGAAGATTGTTATAGTCGTATAGTATATAGGTTTGTTTAGGAAGTAAAGCTTTGTACCGAGTACCCCCACTCTACCTCACACTACCCTCTTCCAGTTATCTTCAACTATGACATTCATCATGATTAATAAATTTCAATATTCAGTATTTCATTGCAATACGCTCGCTTCAATGATAGAGCCACGCGATGCCTAGTATAATATTGTTTACATCTATGTACATTTATCTGTAGCCGAGGTATGTTATTGTAGAGAGCGTTCCTCCACCACACCCCTTCCTTTAGCGCCCCCCTCCAGACCCCCCTAGCCTACCTTCCTCCTTCCTCTTCAGTACGCTACGAGCTTTCACCGCGTTTGGAAGTATATGTGTCGCTCTCTTACCCTTGTATACATCGCGTAAAAACTTAATTCCGTTTAGTTTTTTTTTAAAAAGTAATAGTGAAAATATATTATATTTGTGATGCTTTACGTTTGCAGTTATGGATAATAGTATTTGGTTTTTTTTAAGCAAATAATTTTATATTAATATTATTTATGGATTAATTACCAGAATAAACGAAGTGTAAGTTTATGTTATTATTAGTATATATATTTATTTTAGTGAACTATACTTAGATTAAAATTATTTTAAGTTTATTATAATAATAATACTTATAAGTCATTTTATTTTAAAATCTTTTGTTTTATTCTAATGCTGGACGTACTAACTAAAAATTTATTTATTTTTTGAATATCTATCAAGCAAATAATTATTTTAAAAATCTGATGGTTTTCTAATAAGTAACGCGTTTTTAAGGTTTTGAATTGTTTTTTTATATTTTATTTATTACTAAGTTAATGGTTTGACAATAATTTTCTATTGCTTATTTCATTTTAAAATCTGGTTTAATGTATAACACTACGACCATCTCTATCCATTGATCCATTGACGCTGATTTGGAAATAAGGGTGTATTCATTTTATTTAAAGTCCAATAGATTAGTACTAGTATTAGTATAATTTTTTATTAACATCTCACAAAATTAATATCATTCTTTATTAACATTTTACATTATTAGTATCATTCTTTACTATCATCATACAGAATTAAGTATCTTTCTCATCTTACAGCAGTAATAGTATCATTCTTTACTAACATCATATAGTATTAGTATAATTTTGTGTGGTTATTGTTCATTAGCTATTGTTATCGTGGGTCCATAGTTATGAATATTTATATTTCTAATTAATGTGATCGAAATCATTCTGTATCTGTAAACATCATACAGTATTAGTATCATTCTGTATTAACATCATACAGTATTAGTATCATTCTGTATTAACATCATACAGTATTATTATCATTCTTTATTAACATTTTACATTATTAGTATCATTCTTTACTATCATCATACAGAATTAAGTATCTTTCTCATCTTACAGCAGTAATAGTATCATTCTTTACTAACATCATATAGTATTAGTATAATTTTGTGTGGTTATTGTTCACTAGCTATTGTTATCGTGGGTCCTTAGTTATGAATATTTATATTTCTAATTAATGTGATTGAAATCATTCTGTATCTGTAAACATCATACAGTATTAGTATCATTCTATATTAACATCATACAGTATTAGTATCATTCTATATTAACATCATACAGTATTAGTATCATTCTATATTAACATCATACAGTATTAGTATCATTCTGTATTAACATCATACAGTATTAGTATCATTCTGTATTAACATTATACAGTATTAGTATCATTCTGTATTAACATCATACAGTATTAGTATCATTCTGTATTGACAGCATACAGTATTAGTATCATTCTGTATTAACATCATACAGTATTAGTATCATTCTGTATTAACATCATACAATATTAGTATCATTCTGTATTAACATCATACAGTATACGTATCATTGTGTGTTGTTATTGTTCATTAGCTATTGTAAACGAGAGTCCGTAGTTATGAATTTTTTTATTTCTAATCAAAGCGATCGAAATCATTGTGTATTAACATACAGTATAAGTATCATTCTAAAAAAACGTCCGTAGTCATAAATATTTTGATATCTAGAAAACCTTTGTGAAGCAGGTTTCCCCGGAAAACCAAGTTATTCCTTATTAAAGTTTATTAACAATATATGGGATCGATTTTCTTGGTAGAAATAATTTTGCTTCCGAGCTTACCGAAGGTAACGGAAGCTATGTGATCGTTCTGAAGAACGAAAAAATTTTAGGTCTCAGATTTTAAAAATTCCAAGACAGAAATCCGTTTCAGACATCAGGGAACATTTTTGGTTCCGTGTCTGTCTGTCGGTCCGTCGGTCTGTCGTTCAATTTTTGCGATCCAACATATCTTAAAAACTACACGTCCGATTTTAATGAAATTTGGATGGTAGGTCATAATTAGCTCATTTGTTTCTCTTCCACATGCGCACAAACATACATTTGTTTACACCTATAGCTTCAAAAGTATTTATCTGATTTGTATAAAACTTTTATTGATTATTGTATGTAGTCCGCAGATAGCCTTAGATTAATTTAAACCGTCTGCGCTCTTTAACTTTTGCAAAATTGATACTTTAATTTATGTAAAAAATCCAAACAATTTTGACAGATTTAAAAAAAAAAACGGGGGAAACAATGAGATAAATTAGATAATAATGGCTTGTAAAAGTATAAAATCAATACAGTACGTGATAGGATGCGAGGAAGCTATGTGCCACACCAATTGGCAGTCTTTTTTGTTATACTGTTATAATAATAAATAAAATTCTATAATTTAAGTAGAGCTTAATTTAAATTTTTTTTTATAATATTTACAAATTTTATTAAGTAGTCATATCTAATAATCTTTACAAACCCTGCTTTGCAGATTTGTTACATAAATAATATATTCTTAGTTTTAATCAATAATCTATTTATTATGTTTAGTAAATATCTTGATAGTCCGTTACTCTAATTTTATAGTGTCATTAAGGAGTTTAAGTTTCGCTTTTACTACCGGAATTATATTCAGATAGTTATTATAAGATTTGTGATATTTAACTAGGATCCGAATAAAAGAGAACAACTATATATTTATTATACTTATACTGTTTTTTTCAAAACAGAGTCTATATCGGGATTTCCCGGGGGGTTCCTCCGTCCGGGTTAATCCTTTGTTTAAACATGAGAATGAGAATGCTAACTAACTGACAAGTGATACTTTCGTCGGTTTTCCTCTGTCGAGCCGGTGACTATTGAAGACTGTATTTGTCTCGTCTTATCTTGTTTTAAGCTAGTGAAAGAACTATGCAGAGATTTTCAGGTTCGGAAAATGGATCTGTAAAAGTACTCCGCCGTTTTCTCGATTTCTGTTGATTCCTTTTAATTTTTTTAAATCCTTTATATTAGTTTGGATTTTGTATCTAGTCAAAATCTTTGAAGTTATAATTAACCCTTTTCAGTAATCACAATTGACCTCAAATTTGGCACATAGACTGTACCAATATAAAAACATATTATCACCTTTTAGGGCTATTACGATTATTATTATATAGGTGTACATTATAATAGAGTAGTTCTGATGACTCACCTGGAAATCATTTTTTATTGCTAAACTAAGGCAACCACATTTATTCTAATAAAAATAAATGTTTGTTTTGATTTGTTGGTCTTTAAATAGATATAATAAATCATCTAAATTAATATTCTCAGTTTTACTTTTTTTTCTAAATATAAAAAAAGGTACTATATAAGGGCTCGTATTATATAAAGGATTTAAAATTTAAAAAGTGTTATTTTATTAATAATTAAAAATACCTAATGTTATTAATAATAGATTCAATTAATTAATTATTTATTTTATATTTTATGTTACAGATTACCTTCGATTCGACATCCAGAAGTTATTTTTTCTCAAAAGTTTTAAAAAGAAAATACAAAAGTATGTTGACTCAACTTAAAACTATTACTCGCGTGTGATTATTTTTATTTTTTTGTTTAAATTTAACTTTAATTTTTTAATTTTTTTTTTCTTGTTATTTTCGTCAAAAATATTAATAACAATGCGTCTGAAGTGATAGGTGAAATAAAGTGATTTTATTATATCAAAAGAAGATTAACTATTTCTGTTGAAATGGAACGTTATGGATTCACCGGAATCTGCAGATTTCTTGTTGCAGCTGTAATATTCTCCTCCACTTCAGTAAAAGGTTTGTTTTATTTTTTATTTATTTATTTATTTATTTTTTAAAAAAACAAAAGGGTACTCTTCAAGACTTTTATTTATTAAATACCTTCTAGGTTTATTTATTTGATAAAATAATTTGTAACTATTATTTTATAACTCTTTTTTTTATATCTTCAGCTGTATAATATTAATTTAATCATAATTACATATATTAATTTAGTGGTAATTATTGTATTTATTAATATATCATTATTTTTGTACTTATTAATCATGAGGTGTTAAAGAATAACTAAGTATTAACAATAGGAATAGGAATAATTAAATATTAAGAATAGGAACAACTATTTAGGATAATTAAGTATATATTAATAATAGGAACCGATATTTAGGATAATTAAGTATTAAGAATAGGAACTGGTATTTAGGAATAATTAAGTATTAATATTAAATATAGGAACCATTATTTGATCGATTATTTTTACCGTGATTAAAATTTAATTTTATCACCAATTATATGAGCTTTGAGCCAAACAAATGGTACTTTTACTTTTTCTTCATCGTTGCCATGTTGTGATTTATCTTAATTATCTCTTGAAGTAGTTAATTATGAGGGATTATATTGTTACCTCTCCAGCTCTTTTATTGTACTTAGGCTGTCCATAAATATAGCATATTATGATGAATCCTGTAATAATTTATGTCATTTAATAATCAATTTTAATGCTTTTATGACAGCAGATTATGTCGGTAGAATAAGTAGGTATAGTAGCAGTCTATTTCATAAAATATATGTACTAGTAATCCAATATTGTTTATCTATATACAGGGTGACTGGCGATATATGTGAAAAAATGAAGTAGGTTGTTCTCCGTCTCAAGGGCTACAAAAAACAATATAAAAGCCATGGGTCAAATCTTAACCGTTCTCCCACAAAATCAAATTTCATGATTTTTTCAAGATCGCATACCTTTTCTTATAAAATCACTTATTGCTCCAAAAGTATGAAAGCTAGAATAAAATGTTTGGCACAGTTGTAAAGCTGAAACAATTTCCTATAAGGTAAATGTAATTTTAATTTTCATGCCTTCAAATTAATGAACAAAAATTTTATACAAATTTTATTTTTAAGAAAAAAATTTAAAAAAAAAGTTTTTTTTTTAAAAAACCATACCTTGGTAAAGAACCGAGCTTAAACTTTTCGGACTTCAGAAAAAACTATCTTATTGACTAACGTTTCGATCAGTATTAATATTATTACCCATTCATAAGGCGGAATTTTTAGTAAACTTCGTTGAAAGTGAAAAAGAAACATGTTTATTGCTGCTATTGTTGACACAAAGATAAGTATACTAAACCTACCTTGCTTGTTTTTAATTATTTACTCACCTGTAAGTCATGAATTGCAAGAATAAACACGTTTCTTTTATACTTTCAGCGAAGTCTATTAAAAATTCCGCCCAATGAATGGGTAATAATATTAATATCGATCGAAACGTTAGTAAATAAGGAAGTTTTTCCTGAAGTCCGAAAAGTTTAAGCTCGATTCTTTACCAAGTTATAGAACCGCAAAGCAATTGATTTTTTAATTTTTTCTGAAATATAAAATTTGTCTTCATTGTTTGCCATGTAATTTGAGGGCATGAAAATTAAAATTACACTTTTCTTATTGGAAATTTTTTCAGCGTTACAACTGTGCCAAACATTTTATTCTAGCTTTTATACTTTTGGGGCAATAAGTGATTTTATAAGAAAAGGTATGCGATCTTAAAATAATCATAAAATTTGACCTTGCGGGAAAACGGTTAAGATTTGACACACGGTTTATTTAACGTTTTTTGTGGCCCATAAGACGTAGAACAACCTACTTCATTTTTTCACATAATATATCGCCAGTCACCCTGTATATACAGGGTGTTCCATTTCAAGTGAATCAAACGTCCATAACTTTTAAACTAGAAACAATTAAGCCAGTCACCCTGTATACAGGGTGTTCCATTTCAAGTGGATCAAACGTCCATAACTTTTAAACTAGAAACAATTAAGAAATATGTTACAAGTAAAAGTTGTAGTAGGTACTTTAAGCGTAGTTTAATGAAACAAAAAGAAAAATCATTGATTTCGGCCATTAAAGAGTAAATCTGGCCCTTTGTAGAACGTGATTTCTTCTTGACCCTCAGTTTTTGTAATTTTTCTGAAAAGTTCACTAAAAATAGTGAAAAAATGTTCATTACATTTCTTTATATCTTTCATAATTTAAGCAGAAATAGCCTTTCAAAGTTGACTACTTTAGTATATAGTTTTTACAAGAAAAAGTAATGTAACAAAGTTATTTTATTTTAATTTTTTTTAAACATAATAACTTGTTTTTAAAGTTATTTTAGAATCTTTTATGAATAATTTTGATAGAAATTGTTGATACATTTTCATAAAATTGGCAATTGTTGATTTTTTTTTTTTTACCTAAAAACTATTTTTATGTATAAAGCATCCTCCACATCTCAATATTAATGGCTTCGCCTTCATGATAATACATTATATTAGCCGGGACACATAGCCACTGATCCCTTAGCCCCCATGACCCATGAGTAGCTTTAATTCTTAATGTGTCAATTGTTTATCATTTTAAGTTGTAAATTATTTATTGAATAGTGAAATAGAGATGAAAATGCTTGGAATCTGATGTAAAAAGCTTGAAAATGACCCAAAGAGGTTAAAATATAGCATGTGATGAAAATTGTGTGGAATTCTAATTCTTGAACTATGATTTAATACCCAAATAGACCATACGGAGAAATCCTGAGTTTCCTTTTTACACAAAAATACTTATAGAGGGTAATAAACTACTAAATAAAATAAATTATAATTATGCTATCTGGATATAGCCCTCATATATTAAGCTTTAATTCCTTCTGGACACTAACTTTTTCGTTTATAAAATTTTGGAGTTATTGATGTCGCTGAGTTGAAAAAATGATTATAAATTATGCTAAACTAATATACCTACTTATATTCCAATATTGATTATATATATATATATATTTATATATATATATATATATATATATATATACATATATATATATATATATATATATATATATATATATACATATATATATATATATATATATATATATATATATATATATATATATATATACATATATATATATATATATATATATATATATATATATATATATATATATATATATATATATATATATACATATATATACATATATATATATATATATATATATATATATATATATATATATATATATATATATATATATATATATATATATATTGCAAAAAAAAGTTTTAAAGGGTGGACTCTTGTAAAAGTTGTCTAGTGGAACACCTGGGATAATTAAAGTAAAGATGTTTATCTCAGCTAATTAAGCCGGTGTTTTATCAGTTCTCTAGGGTCTCGTGTCTGTTAAGTTTAATGATCCGTTACTGTTTTCTCAGTTAAGCGACTCTGAACTGTGGCCAAACTGTTGTTTCCGCCTCAATAAACTCAATGTTATCATCCGCAACGCAACGTCCTTAAAAATAAACTTGAAAGTAACATCAAAAAGATCGTTTACATTATTCTAAAAGCCGTATCGATCGAAATGACATAGATTTGACTGTTTCTATCTGTTTTCTTCTGTTGAATGTTAATGATATTTTAAACATCAGTGATAAATGTAAAGCTGTGTTCAGTTGTCATGTTGATTTAGCGTTGTCTTTGTGGGTGAGAAAATCTGATTTTTTTTTTTTTTTGGGTGAATTCTTGAGAAGGTTGTTTGTTTGTTTTTTCTTCCTAACCATAGTATAATCTATAGATCTTATAATTTATAGATTAGTTTGACGTTATGTTATTTTTTTTATTTGTATACTGTTTACATTTGGCTCTTTGGCTTACATTTAGTTATATCTGTACAATTGTAGATGTAGATAATAAAAATCTTAAAAAGTAGTCAGCAGGTACAAGTGGTATGACCATATGAAAAGAGACGATAGCTTCAAAAGAGTTTTTAGGATGGAGAGAAATGTAAGAAAATATGTAGGATGGAATATGTTTAAAGAAAATTAAGTTGAAGCAACATTACCATTGTCATTGAACTTCATTATCAATGACTCTAAAGACACAATGTCCAGACATAGATCATAAATTAATCTTTTTACTTCTCTTCGGTGTCATGACTCTTAAGACAAAATGTCCAGACATAGATCATAGATGAATCTCTTCACTCCTCTTCAGTATCAATGATTCTAAAGACACAATATGCAGATATAGATCATAGATGAATCTCTTTTTCCTCTTCGGTATTCGGTATTAATGACTCTGAAGAAACAATATCCAGGTATAGATCATAGATGATTCTCTTTACTCCTCTTCGGTATCAATGACTCCGATGAAACAATATCCAGACATAGATCATAGATGAATCTCTTTATTCCTCTTCGGTGTCTATGACCCTAAAGACAAAATGTCCAATATAAATCATAGGTGAATCTCTTTACTCCTCTTCCGTATCAATGACTATAAAGACACAATTTCCGGACAGAGATCATATTGGTGAATCTCATTTTCTCCTCTTCAGTATCAATGACCCTATAAACACAATATCCAGGTAAAGATCATAAGTGAATCTGTTAACTCCTCTTCAATATCAATGACTCTTAAGACACAATCAAGATATAGATCATAGGTGAATCTCTTTACTCTTCTTCTGTATCAATGATTCTAAAGACACAATGTCCAGACATAGATCACAAGGGAATCTTTTCACTCCTCCTCAGTATCAATGACCCCAAAGACAAAATATGCAGGTATAGGTCATAGATGAATCTCTTTCTCCTCTTCGGTATTAATGACTCTGAAGAAACAATATTCAGACATAGATCATAGATGAATCTCTTTATTCCTCTTCGGTATCTATGACCCTAAAGACACAATGTCCAATACAGATCATAGGTGAATATCTTTACTCCTCTTCCGTATCAATACCTATAAAGACTCAATTTCCAGACAGAGATCATATAGGTGAATCTCATGTACTCCTCTTCTGTATCAATGACCCTAAAGACACAATATCCAGGTAAAGATCATAAGTGAATCTGTTTACTCCTTACCTCTTCAGTATCAATGACTCTGAAGACACTATGACCAGACATAGATAATAGGTGAATCTCTTTACTCCTCTTGGGTATCAATCATCTTAAAGACACAATATCCAGACATAGATAATAGGTGAATCTCTTTACTCCTCTTCGGTATCAATGACCCTAAAGACACAATGTCCAGACTCAGTTGACAAGACATATCCCACGCTACTTTAATCCGTTCCATTCTCCTGGTAGTTTTTCTTGTGTCGGTGAGTCTGTTTTTGTCGCTTGATGCCTGGTTTATCGCATGTATCCCCTACTATTATCACAACAAGCATCTGCTTCTTTCTTTCACCATGATCGTCCGGAACTGTTTTGGTCACAGTAGATTTGTCATGGGGGCCCAACTAGCATTTTTTTTCTTTCTTTCTTTGTCGTTATTTTTATATATTATTAGATATATATGTGTATATATATATTTTTGATTGTGTGATGTACTGTTTTTTTTTTATGTTATAAATCTGTGCACTATATATGTCTACTAAAGTTATATATATATATATATATATATATATATATATATATATATATATTATTTTATTTTTTTATATTTTCCTATAAATACTACATTTATATTGTATAATATTATTACGTGTTAATAATGCTTAGCTAGTTGTAAAACAAGATCCTAAAATCTCAAAGCTTATACATGTGTATAAAGTATATGTGATAACACAAATTTAAAAAAAAAAAAAATTAAGAAAAAAATAATAATTTTGATTTCATATCATTTTTAACCATTTTTACTTCCACATGATTAACTTTTATTTATTAGCACCTACGTCCTTATTTGTTTACTTATCTGATTTTGAAGAAAATTGGATGGTTTGTATAAAAAGAGCGCACAGATGGTCCCACATAAATTTCAACCGTCTGTGGACATTAAATATTGCTTAATTGATACTTGCATTCATGTAAAAAAATAATAATAATAATTATAGCAGATTTAAAAAAAAAAAAAAAAAAAAAAAAAAAAAAAAAATACGGGAAAATATTAAATATATCAGACAATAATAGGCCTTAGAAGGAAAACATAATTAAAGTACGCGATAGGACGCAAGCTATGTGCCACACTAATTGTCAGACTATTTTTTTTTAAATTTATTAATTTAATTTTTGAAAGACTTCATGTAAACTGTGTCAATGTCTGAAAAAAGTCCCATTATTTTTATAGAACAATTTACAAGCTTTAATTTAACTTAGCTTTCTGTTTGTAAAGTGTTATTAATATTTTCAAAACGTATGTTTAATTTGTATTTAGGGATTTTTTGTACTATGAATAAAATAAAATAAATAAATAAATATTTTACTAATAAAAAAATTATTATAAATAAAAGTTTTTAATAAATATACGAAAATTGGATATTTTATATTTAAATTCAGCATCGCTATGTAAATATGAAAGTTTTTATCCAAGATTTATTTATATATATTAACTCTATATTATATATTTACTTATTATACTTTATTTTACTCTTATTGCCTTTAAATATAAATATGTATAAACCTAAAATATTTATTTACTTTTTTTAAAAGTTTTTTTAATTTGTAATAACTTTTTTGTTAACGTTGCATAACAAGCAGTATATTTATTATCTTAGATGATATTTCGGGAATATTTACCTCCAAACATTTATTACAAACCGTTGAAAGGATTTCATTTTTAAGTCATAAAAGAGAGAGAGGAAAAAAAATGGGATTTTAACATCCATTTACATATTGTGATATCTTCCCTAAAAGTTTTGGCTTGCAGTTGAGAAGAAAGTTGTAAAAAAAACTAAAAATGTATGCAAATTAAACCATTTGTTTGTATTATTATTATTATTTTTTTTAATAAGGATAAAAATAATAAAAAATGATATATTTTTTTTGTGTTATTCATTTGAAAATTATTTAAATTTATGTTGATTTAACTCAATGTAAAGTAAATACGTGTTTGTATTTTGTTTTAGTTTCTTAGCCTAAATGATTACGTTTGTATTTATTTAGTTTATTACTTTTATTTTTTCTTTAGTAATTAACAATCCGGATTAATTTGTATCATTATTTTGAACTATATAACCACATTCTTTTTATTAAATAATTTTGCTTCCGAGCTTCTCTAAGATAGCGGATGCATTGTGGTCATTCCTAAAGAAACATTTTTTTCTGTCTCCAAATTAAAAATGTCTTAATCCGTTTGAGACATCAGTGGACATTTTTAATCTCGTTCAGTATATTGTTCGACATTTTTTGCAAACCACTATTTCTTCGGAGCAATAGTGCGAGTTGGTGTTAGAATACGTTTTGTTGGTAGATTACAATTGGTCCACTGTTGAACCCAAATTAATTTCAATTCTGCACCCATTCCTTTTTCTTTCGCATGCAAACTATTTTTTTTTATCAACACCAATATCTATAAAAGTACTTATCCGATAATAAAGAAATTTGGATGGTTTGTCGAAATTAGCCCACTATTGGTTCCATTTTAACATCCAACTCTCTGTGCTTATTTGATATTCTGTAAAATTAAATCTGACCCCACTAGGAATCGAAACAGGTTCACACAACTTATTTTAAGCTTATGTGGCGATTCGTCCAATAAAACAATGAAGCAATATGCCACACTGATTGACAGATTTTATTACAGAGATTTTTTTCTGATTAATAATTCTTCTCCAATTATAACTATGATGCCGGATTGGTGGTTAGCTAAGACTTAACCCGTCTTTAAACCAAGATCCAAATGCCGACGTAACTGCTGACTGTTAGGTTTCGAATCCCAGATATGTGAGTCGTTTTCACACTGATCACATCAAGTTGATGACAAGTTGAAGTCGATTCCACTAGAAGCTAAATACCACGAAAAAGTTTTGCGCCGGGAGGTTACAATCCTAGATAATGGGTTACAATTGAACCTCAACAACAAGAGAAGGTTATAACTTATAACTCGTGAACTTTGTATGGGTTTACTGAATAGTATGTTATGCGTTACTTTTTTAGTATTTATTTGTATAATAGTGATTAATAAATAAATTGTAAAATGTACTAAATAATTTTTTTCTGTATAAAGGTAACATTTAAGTATTTGTAGGAAGCAAGAAAAGGGAACTACTTGTTCATTTTCCAAGACTTGGATTGGAAATGAAGAGTGGAGTCAATATTAATTCTTTTAATTTGTACAATCTAAACTTGTGATAACAAAAATATTTACAGGTACCTAAATATAACAGGAATCAGTCTGGAAAATATTACATTTTTCATAGAACAATTATTTTTAACTCTGCTAGTCTAAGACTAAAACTTATAATAAAGAATACTAAAGAGTCTGGTCTTAGTTTGAAAAAAGTATTGTGATAGTTTAATTTAGCTGAATAGAATAAGCTTCAATATTCAATAGGAATAGGACTTATAATTTATTACATTTCTTTAAGAAAAATACTACTTATTATACCCCGTACCCGGAGTATAAAATTAACGTTGATATAATCACATTAATCTTTGAAATCAACAAAACAGCTCACTTAAATTTCATAAAAGCTGCATAATTCTCTTTACTGACTAGACTGCCAATTTCGTATGGTTGTAAATTTATTTAATTTTCCACCGTTTCTTACATCAGTCAAAATTGTTTTGATTTTTTAACATAAATTACAGTACTCTTTTGCATTAATGAAATTCTTTAGAAATAAATATTCACGATTTATTACTGAATTCTGCTAAAGAAAGTTTTTCTTTTCTTTTTCGAGGAGTCTGTGTTCACACCACACTAACGTTTTTAGTGTTTTTGCAGAACTTAAAAATTGGTGAAGTACGAGCTCTCTTTCTCACTATTTTCTTGAAAGGGAGTGAAAAAATTTTGATCAAAACAATATTTATTTTTATTAATGAAAGAAAAAATGAAATATGGCACTATAATAGGCACATTAGTAAATTACTCCAATGAAAATTTGCTAAAGAAGAACAAACATAACTTAAAACTGATACGGTAAATAAAAACTATTATTATAACCTGTTGTTGAGTTCAACTATAACATGACTATAACCTTCCGGCGCAAAATGTTTTCGTGGTTTTTAGCTTCTAGTTCGATTCCTCGTCTTTTAATAAACTAATGTTGTTTACAGATATAGGAGGAGGCGCTGACTCGGAGCTCCATTACCTGCGCCATTGCTTCCTGTTTCGAATGCGCACAAGATATTTGTGCGCATGCGAAAGGGAAGCAAATTTTTTGTGCGCTTGCGCATTATTACCCCCGAATCAGTGTTAAGAAAAAATATAGTTAGTAGAGACTAGTAATTACGTCTCATTTTATTAATCATCCTAATAATAAATAATTTAATCATCCTAATAATAAATAATTTTTCACTAGGATATAATTAATTTAAATCAGGACAATGGGATTTCACAATAATATCCTATCATCTTGTGATTATAGGATATGTACAAGAATATCCTGTTATAGGATGTTCACTACAATATCTTATCATTATGTGATTACAGGATATTTACAAGAAATATCCCATTATAAGATATTTACTATAATATCCTATCATCTTGTCTCAGACCTAATAAAGTTATTTTTGCATCTACTTAAAAAATATTATGATTTATGTCTAACATTAACTCCGATAATTATTTTTTATACTCCATTAGAATTACTTAATAAGCATTTTCTTAATAGACATTAACAGGCTGTTTACATCAATTTTATGACTCTTTTTTTATAACAGCTATTAAGTTTTTAAATAAATTTACAAAAACAATAAACTATTTTTATTGGATCCTTCCTTTATATTATTACGCTATAAAAGTATAAATATATTTTTTTTGTTTTGTCGCATTAAAAAATATGTTTAATGATAATAAAATTATACAACATCCTTTTTAAAGATTGCTTAAGCATGTTTATCCACTTTCTTTTATTACTCCCTATTGTTTATACTTACTTTTTTTTAATATATATATATATATATATATATATATATATATATATATATATATATATATATATATATATATGTATATATATGTATATATACATACATATATTAAACAAAGTATATTTTAACAAGATAAAGCCATTAGCATTAATTTATTTTATTGATTTATTTTAAGAAATTCTCAAAACCATATGGTAGTGGAATTTTAAACATTCTTCAAGCATCTCCTATTAAAAAAAAAAAACAAATTTAAGTGGAAAAGTTAATTTGTGATTAAATGAATTTAATATTAAGAATTTCACTATAAAAGTTTTATATGCGTATATTTGAAATCCACTTTTGTGTAAGCACAATTGGTTCAGAATGTTTCGTTATAGTTAATTCTGATTAAATTATCTGTAATTATAGTAATTTTAACCATGAATACCCTTAAAAACTGACGTAATATGGAAACCATCCGTGTGACACAATTTCTCATTTATAAAATTACTTGGTCCATTATTTTTACTACGTTTTTATTAGCTTGTTTTCTTGTTTGTTTGTTTGTTTGTTTATTTGTTTGTTTGTCCGGTACAAATCTGGCAATCGATTTCTAACTAACTTCCCGAATAGCTAGACATTTGAAACTTTTATCATAGCTCAGAACACGATGACAATGCATTATTTTAATACTTTTAGCCATCTTTCAGCAGAATTTAATTGGCTTTCAGTAAATTTTGCTGTATGGAAAGTTAGTTCGGAAAAAATCCGCAAGTTATTATATTTGCTTTGCCATGTCCCATATTTACGCAATCTTAATTTTGACGGGTCTCAAATTTGTGATAGATAAACATTGAATGACAGCAAAACAGGAAATATTGATTATATTATTTCAAATATATCGATGGCACGCTTTAGATTTGGTGTTGGGGAGATCCGTTGTACAAAGATTTGTCCTTTTATAGGTTTAAGATCAGCTCTCTAGATGGTTGTCATTTATGTGAAGTAAATAAATTCGGAACTATTTTTTTTCACTAACATTACATATTATATAACAATAACAATTATATTATCAACATTACATACGATTCAACAGAACATTTAAAAACGTAGTATATAAAAAGTTCTTTTTATCTTGAAATTTTTATTTGTTAGACGTGTCGTGATTTCGTGGTTATACATTTAACCTGATAGGGGGAAACAAATAAATATATTAGGCAATAATGACTTCTAAAAGTATAAAATTAATAAAGTTCGTGATGGATGCGAGGAAGCTATGTGCCACACTAATTGGTACTCTTATTTTTATTATTATTCTTGGCTTATTATTATAAATTTATTTATTTATGTATTCTAAATGTTTTATGGCTAAAGGATTTATCAATGAACAGTATGTCCCCCATTGAGTTCTTTACCGCTTAGGAATTTTACGGGGAATTTGACGCTCAACAAAAATCAACCTATGAATATGGTAAGTAAGAAAGAACTTCGCTTTCTAAAAAATCACAAAAAAACGAAGAAAACTTCATTATTAAAATTTTCAAAAACTACGTTCGCAAATAATTTTTAAATACTTTTTTAGGTAAATCTCGGCAATAGTGCACCCCTTCTCACTCCAACGTATTTTTTGACAAAGGGGTATCAAATCTCATATGAACAAACCATACATATATATAATTATTTTCTTCAAATGACGTTATTATACTTAACACCTTCTTTAATTATTATCATATGTTAATTCTGTTTGACGGATTCTTTTCCCAGGTGTTTAATAAATAATCAAAAACTTATAGTTTTCATATATTTTTTTATTATTCAGAGACGTTTCGACCCTTCTCTAAGGTCATTTTCAATCCTTTTAATTTTCTAAAAATGAAAAACATTAACAATAATTAGTTAAACTCCTTTATCTTTTCATAAATTTTATACACAAGAACTGTTGTTCGTGAATAACAAGACTTTGAATATTTCTTTTACATTCCTAACTTTCATGAAAACACTTTATTTGTAATACAATTAATTAATATAAATTTTATACGTACGCTTCAAAAATACATTATGATGATGTACATGTTATTCCTCAAAGAAAGAGTTTGTCAAAAATAATAAAATCTAATATTTAACTCAACAACACCCACTTAGACTTAGTAATCAGTCACACATATTAAAAAAAACATTAAAATAAATATATACAACTTCAACCATTCATTTTACTACTTAGCAAGTTTTAATAGAGAGTACAAAATAATTAAATTACTTCGGATAAAGGAGTTTAACTAATTATTGTTAATGTTTTTCATTTTTAGAAAATTAAAAGGATTGAAAATGACCTTAGAGAAGGGTCGAAACGTCTCTGAATAATAAAAAAATATATGAAAACTATAAGTTTTTGATTATTTATTAAACACCTGGGAAAAGAATCCGTCAAACAGAATTAACATATGATTATAATTATTTTATACATATATTATTATATACGAATGGAAGGGATGAATTGATATATCGAAGCCAACTGTATGACTTCGAAAGACATCGATTACACGGAAGGGGTGCGCCGAGTTTTGGCCTTATTTAAATATTATATCATCCAAGCCGTGATTTCAGTTACTTTTAAATAGCAACATTATATTTTAAGGATAATTAATATATATTTTAATAATAATTAATATAAAAAAGCCATTTGTTAAAACTGGTCTTATTTTCAACTTCTTTTTTTTGGTTTATGTATGCTTCACCTTAATTGTATCTATATGCAAAATTTGGGGAAGATTGAATGACGGTAAGTGGTTCAAAATTGGGGTAACGGAAATGTGCGATGAAACTTACAAAGCAAAGTAATATAAGACCAGTAATAAAAATTGTCTTTTACACGTAAATTAATCTATTTGCTAGTAGTTCTTTGGCTTCGATTATGTATTCAACTAAGTATTAAAAATTTTATATGCGAACGTAGCATTTATACATTTTTTAGAATGAACTTTTGTTCCTTTTTATTACTGGTCTTATATTACTTTTCTTTGTAAGTTTCATCGCACATTTCCGTTTCCCCAATTTTGAACCACTTCCCGTGATTCAATCTTCCCCAAATTTTGCACATAGATACAACTAAGGCGAAGAATACAGAAACCAAAAAAAAAAAAAAAAAAAAAGAAAAAAAAAAGGCGTCAAATTTATTTGCTTTTTAAGTTTCGTCGCACACCTATTACCCCAATTTTGAACCACTTAACGTCATTCAATCTTCCCCAAATTTCGCACATAAACACAACTAAGGTGAAGAATACAGAAACCAAAAAAAACAATGGCGTCAAATTTATTTGCTTTTTAAGTTTTATCGCATACCTATTACCCCAATTTTGAACCACTTATCGTCATTCAATCTTCCCCAAATTTCGCACATAAACACAACTAAGGTGAAGAATACAGAAACCAAAAAAAACAATGGCGTCAAATTTATTTGCTTTTTAAGTTTTATCGCATCCCTATTACCCCAATTTTGAACCACTTATCGTCATTGAATCTTCCCCAAATTTTGCACATAGATACAACTAAGGTGAAGAATACAGAAACTAAAAAACAAACAAAAAAAAACGTTGAAATAAGACCAGTTTTGAAAAATTGCCATTTTTATATTAATTATTTGAGATCATTTCGAAAACGAAGCTCTTTCGTACTCCATCATGTTCAAAAGAATTATTTTGTTCAGCCCCAAATATCCTGTAAAATCTTGAAGTGATAAAGGAATCTTTCGGAGACATCCTGTAGGACAAAGAGTATGTTTTTCTTTATTATTATTCTTTTTTTTAAAAGCAATTGTAAGAATCTTATAACATCTTTATAAGATGTTTTTACAAGATTAAAAAAATAATACTTGTTGGAGTTACAAAGAGACTAAAAAAAAAAAATACAAGAAATATATCTTAAGGAAATACACTTTGTTGAATATATCACATCTTTTTTTGAGCGAATTCCCCCTTCTTCAGTAAATCTACGCCGCTTTGAACCCAACTGCTAACAAGAAGGAGCTTTTAAATTTGAACTACATCAACTCGACAAACCGTAGGCGATATCTTTAAATTTATATCTTTCACCTTAAAAAAAAAAAAAAAAAAAAAAAAAAAATCGCGAAGAAATATCCCCGAAAAAAATATATTTTATTTTTTCCCTCTTTTGTGGATTCGTACAATACTTACTTTCCACTCTTTTTTTTTAAAAGATAATATATTATATAATGAGTTTAATAGTCTATTTTTAAAGTTCATTCTTAAAATGAGATAAATACAGAGCAACAGTTATATACAACCTTACCTTTAGCCATTTATTATATTGTTGCATTTTTTTTTGGTAGAATAAAAGTTGTAAATTATCACAAAAGATTTTGTACTTTTATTGTATATGACCTACTAAATTTCAATTAATATTTCTTTCTTTTAAAAGATTTATTTTTACTCATGTAAGTTGTTATGTTATATTCTATCATCCCCATCGTTTACAAGTTCATCTTAAATATTATTTAATTTTGAATTATGTTTTTAATTTAAAATTATAATCCATAACCAAACATAGTCTCTAAAAACCATATTCTCTTAAGAACCCTGTATATATATATATATATATATATATATATATATATATATATATATATATATATATATATATATATATATACAGGGTGATCCAAAAGTCTCCCCCCCCCCCCCCCCCTCTTAACATTTGAATGGTTTGAGATAAATTAATGAAACTTGGGGGATCTCTACCATCCAAAGGGAAGTTTGTTTTCATGCAATCACCCACTAGGGGCAACCACCCACTTTGCCCCCAGGCCACCCAACTTCAAAATTTCAAATTGGAGTGTATATTTTTGATAGCATATTTGGATTCTACAGTGAAAAATAATAAACTTTTACTTGAAACTTTTTTTTCTATTCCCAATATTTTGCCCCCAATAGGTGGGCAAAGATAGTAAAATTACCCTACCGATAATACGTTGTAAAATCTAAACGGTTAGAGATAAATTAATGAAACTTAGGGGATCCGTACCATGTAAAGGGAAGTTTGTTTTAAACACTTCCCTTTACATGGTACAGATCCCCCAAGTTCCATGACTTTATTTCAAACCGTTTAGATTTTATAACGATCTAAGTGTTATTTTTTTACTATTTCCGAAGGGTTATTTTGCTATCTTTGCCCCCCTGTAGGGGGCAAAATATTGGAGATAGAAAAAATAGTTTCAAGTAAAAGTTTATTATTTTTCACCGTAGAATCCAAATATACTATCAAAAATATACACTCCAATTTGAAATTTTGAAGTTGGGTGGCCTGGGGGCAAAGTGGGTGGTTGCCCCTAGTGGGTGATTGCATGAAAACAAACTTCCCTTTGCATGGTAGAGATCCCCCAAGTTTCATTAATTTATCTCAAACCGTTCAAAAGTTAGGAGGGGGGGGAGACTTTTGGACCACCCTGTATATATATATATATATATATATATATATATATATATATATATATATATATATATATATATATATATATATATAATATTATATATGTTCATTATATTGTAAAATAGCACTTCAAAAATCTTAGCCTGCTATCTTACGGCGGAAAATGGCTCCAATCGTAAATAGAACTTTTCACGCTAATGTATACCCAAAAATACATATTTTAAAATATATTGATATTTTATACTTATATCTGGCCGTGTGGGTTAAACCACGTCTGCTCGGCTATCACTGAATCATGAGTGGAACGAGACGGGGTTCGATTCCTCGCCGTGACGCTCTGATTTATATGGCTCACTATTGATCACATCATACTCGCTTCGGCAGAACTATGTACAGAGATATGATGTGTGAAGTGGCTGGAGCTCTCTACCGCAGGGCGTAAAATGGGCCTAAGTGATGGCCTAATTGCAAGGTTCGAACAAGTGGTTCGTCCTACCCGTTCTAGTAGAAAGTACTAGACTACTACTACTACTTATACTTATATCTTAACTAAATTCGTTTTTACATTATCGTAATCTTCAAATTGGAAATTTTATCATATTTATACCTACTTGAACATAATTTGAAACGAATATTACTATTCTCATGGGTGGTTATTTTTATTTTTATTATATTTTTTTTCCAAAATAGAAATTTGATATAAAATATTGTATTCAAACTTTTAGCTTGTCATCATTTTGGTTTGACATTTATTCCGTATTTTACGACAGAATTTCTAGATATTTTAACTCTATAAAATAGAAAATAGGGAACGTTATAAAGATTATTTTCAAAATGCTTTTTGAAAAATTTTCTCCTATTATAATATTTTATATATCTTGAATTTTACGTCTAAAAGATTCATACTTAAAACTTTCAACTCCTATATTCGATAAATATGATAATTTTATTAATATATAATATATAATATTATTTATGTATTCATTCGATTATGGTGTCGGTTCATAGAGTTTTCTTTTATAAATATTTTATTTTTTTTAAAAAAATATGGAATCTGACCGGTTTTATAGCTTCTATAATTTAGAATCTAAAACTTTCTCGTCAATATTAATTTTTATTTATATATTTAATTTTTTTAATATAAAGAATGTATATATATATATATATTCATTTTATTTTATAATAGCACTACGAAAATCTATAATATATATATATATATATATATATATATATATATATATATATATATATATATATATATATATATATTGGTGGGTTACGAAAACGGTCATAAATCATTGTGCTTTATGGCTGAATTATTCATAGTTTTTTGGGCTATAAAAGGATATATAGCTAATATTTCATCACTATTATAAAAACTAAAACTTATGATTTACACAAGGCATATAATATGTATGCCTTATTATTATTAGTATAATAAAAAAATACTAGCAGAAACATAACGCATTTTTATAACTAGGTAAACAAATTTTTATTTTTTTTATTTTAATTCCAAATTCCAATACATCTTCACATTTGTTGAACACCAATATAACGAGGTTTCTAGGATGCTAATTGTCTATTAGCCTTTTTGCTACCTAGAACCTATTAAAGCTATCAACTACTTAGAGATGAATTTAGTACAACCTCGAAAAGAATATATTTTATCACTACTGACTATAATAATAATAATAATAATAGCCCTTTATTGAAAAACATTTACAATTACATTTTTGATACTTTTTCTATAAAATACACACTTTTTTACCTGTTTTCAAATCGGTTTTTAAAACCGTGGCACCACTAATACTAATGACCATTTAAAAGAATGTAGTATAGAAAGCGAATAAAAATTAATAATTGGTAAAAGTAAAGTTTGAAATAATATTTTTTTGTATAAGTATAAGGAATGTATACATATTTTTATATACGATTTATACGAAACATAAATATTTTATTTCTGTTTGGATGCGAATAAGTGATTCTTTCCTTAGTTGTATTCATTGCGCCTGCGTGTTTCAGAATTCTTCACCTTATCACACGATTAGCGTGTGTGTGTTTTCATTTAACAAAAGTAATTTGCTATTTGTTTAAGTAACTCTATTTATTATTAAAATCCAACAATTGTAGATAAAATAAGGTACGCAACTCGTGCGAAAACTGCGTTTTGCTTTGCTCGTGTGGTTTTACTACCCTCGCTGTCGCTCGGGTGCGAACTCCACACTCACATGCAAAATGCTACTTTCCGCACTCGACGCGTAATGTACTATTAAGTATTTATTTTTACTATTGACATGTGTAAAATATGAAACGTTCTTTCTTAGTAACAATTTATTATTCGATCTTTTTTAATCCAAAATTTTAATGCTTATAATATTACATTTGTTATTTATACATGTTAAGAAAGAATCATACTCAAAAATAAATTTGAAAAAAAAACACGAAAATATTAAAATTAACTTATGTTCCGTAAAATCATACCCTGAGGCGAAATCGTGTTAAAAACCCATTTCGAAATTTTTCATGGGAAAATCTAGTTTCTGATAAAAAATATACTAGTTTCCGCTGAACTAATTACTTTAATAATGTAAACGACAAGCTGATAAACACTTGATATTCTTTTTAAAATCACAGAATATTTAATATTGGACTGCTAGCAAATTTTTCATTAGATATTTTAAAACCCCCATACACGATCAAACATTTTGCACAAACCTGATGTGGGGCAAATTTAGGCCATACACATCAAACATCATGTTTGCGCAAACATCAAACAGCCCCATACACGGTTAAAATATTTGCGTAAACATTTTGACCGTCATGAAAGAGGTGTAGTTCAATAACCAAACAACGTCTTCACACAAAAATTGTAGTACGAACAATTGACCGGTTTCGGCTGTTCTAAAGCAGCCTTCTTCAGATAATCTTGAGGTTACTGGATTGACTTCACGAGAACAAGTGCACGAGTACGAAACCGGTCAATTGTTCCTATTACAATTTTGTGTGAAGTCGTTGTTTGGTTATTGAACTACACCTCTTTCATGATGAGTCGCTATCACACATTGGAGAAAAACACAGTCGAGGATCTTATTTTGAACTGTGTTTGGGGGCCTTAAGGCATACGAATTTAAAACAAGCTAAATTAAATAGATTTAAATTATTTATATTAATATTAAACGTAATAGTTGTGTTATTTCATTTTATTTTGTAACATTAGGTCACGTAAGAATTTTTCTCTCGACAATGACGTTGTTGCATATATTTTGACGATTTCTCACACCTTAAAATGGTGATAATTAAAACTTAACTTTTTATTTACTGTCTCACTTAAATTTGTTAACATTTTGCCTACAGAATATTGTTTATTTTTAATTTTCTTGTGTAACTAAAACATGTCAATAACTTTAAAAAAAAAAAAAAAAAAAAAAAAAAAAAAAAAAATGTGTATAAGCAATAGTTTTGAAAGTCTTTATTTACACCTGTTTTCGTTCGGTAAACACACTACGTGATTGTTGTGGTTCAAGGGAAACAGTACAACCTGACAATAACCTGCTCGCTCGCAGCTTCTGGTTTCTCTTGCTTCCGGTCTTACTTTGGGTAATTCAACATCGATGAGGGATTGTTTGTTGTTTTATTTACTCCTTTGTTTGAGGTTTTCATCAGTTGTTTTTGGTGTTTTTTTTTTGTTGTTGTTGTTGTCTGGGTTTTTTTGGTTGATTGTTATTCAATGAGTGGGCTTCAGGTCTGTATAGAGGTAGTCAGGTGTATTATTTCACGAGTCAGCGAACTAAACTAGCGAAAAACTCATTCTTACAAAATTAAAAAACATTCTGTAAATAACTATACAGACAGGATATTCTCAGTCAATATTATGTCTGTTGTAATGTTTTTAAGTTAAAACTGAACAGAATACTAATACCATTATCTATAGCATTGTTTTCATGTTTTGCTTCCGAGCTTACCGAAGGTAATGGAAGTATTGTGTGATTATTCTGAAAAACGTACCTTTTTTTTCAAATTGTAGAGAGGTATAGTGGACTTATTTAGAATTTCAAACTCAGAAAAGGGTATTTATTTGGAATAAAAGTCCTTTTTAAAAAGATTTTTTTATCAGATCAAAGCTTTCGCCCAAGGAACCTGAGCTTCTTCAGTGATAATCTACAAATATTTAAAATAGATAATAATATAAAGATAGACAGTAAATTAAGATACAACAAAAATGCAAACGGGTGGTTCTCAGACTACGGGCAATTTTCATGTCCACACTCTTCAAATTGCACATAGTGCTATAATTTTATTTTATTTTTAGATAAATTATTTCTACCATAAATATGCAAGTTAAAATTAAATGTAAATATGCTTTAACAACGTTTTTAATAATATTCGGCTATAAAAATATGTTAAGAAGTGGTAAAAATGTAATTACCATGGAAGTCCAGAAATAGGATTTTAACATTTTTTTGTTAATATATTTACCTTAAATAAGTGTATGGATAAAATTTATAAATACATGCATTCAATACTAGTGAATAGTTAATAAAACGCAATATTTAATTTTAAAAAAAATATTGCATTAATTTTCAGAGCATTTTGACTTGTGTCCTTTTGTTATTGTCCTTTGTACGATTTGTTTCTTAAAAACAAATCGTAGAGAAATTTAGTGTAAGGAATATTTTTTTTTTCTCCCTCATCCAAAGTCTTTTGGCATGCCTGCTGATAAGAAAAGGCAGTGAGTTTCATGTTATTGAACGTCGGTCTGCTTCTACCATCAAAAGAAATCACGTGTTGTGGAATGTACCTTTTTAATTGAAATTACCATGGTTGTTTATAACACACGTTATAATTGTTTGTGAACGATTTTGTTCCTGTGATTTATTAGCATAATACTGCCTGATTACATTATGTCAACAATATATTTTATAAAATCATTTTTAAAGTAAATAATTTACTTACAATTTTGAAATGTAATTACCATGTCTTCAAATAGTTGTAATTACCGTGGGTCTTATTTTTAAAAACCACGGTAGTTACAGTTTTACCACTTCTTAACATATTTTTATAGCCGAATATTATTAAAAACGTTGTTAAAGCTTATTTACATTTAATTTTAACTTGCATATTTATGGTAGAAATAATTTATCTAAAAAATAAAATAAAATTATAGCACTATGTGCAACTTGAAGAGTGTGGACATGAAAATTGCCCGTAGTGTGAGAACCACCCAAACAGAAAATAACAAAAAGAGTGTGAACATAGGTTCTTACCAAGTTGTGAAGATCTAAGAATTAAGAAATTAAATTAAAATAAAAAAGTATTTAGGTTGAGGTTTAAATATAAATATAATATGACAAAAACTAAAAAAAAACTTGCACATATTGTCCGAACGGTTTGGATGGAAGTGGACAAGTGAATAGAAACAATCACATAAGACAACGAAGGCAAGACATATGGTGGGGATTATTTAAGGGATCTAAATGAAGAAAAAAATAAAGTAA
This sequence comes from Gerris lacustris, assembly GCA_951217055.1. Lineage (NCBI taxonomy): Eukaryota > Metazoa > Arthropoda > Insecta > Hemiptera > Gerridae > Gerris > Gerris lacustris. Next base: position 12,460,090 of record OX578286.1, read on the forward strand.
TAAATTCAGAGAGTCCTATTCAATGTCCGAACTTAAAAATCTAAAAAACAAGACTATAGGTTTGACGTGTGGTACGGTGTGGTTATAAAAAATATAAAAGTTAATTTCTTCGTTTGTTTATATTGGAGATAATATTAAACTTACACTAATAAACTTAGTAACATTTATACTAATATTATGATCTAATACTAATTTATAAGTACCATTTTAGGGTCCGTAGGCAAAACCAAGGACCCTTATATTTTCCTGCGTCCGTCCTCTCGCGTGCTCTCACGGCTACACCTTTCGTCCGATCACTTTGAAATTTGGCATGTATGTGTCTTGTACCTGCCCACATATTTTAAAAATATAGCGACATAAAAAAAATTTTTTTTCAAAAAATTAAGGTAAAAAAACTTAAGGCTTAAAATTTTTTTATTTTTTTTCGAAACCGTGAGGGGTATCATATGAAAGGGTACGTCGAGCTGATTACAAAAATATATAATTCTTTGGATATAACTTTGATAGGGCGAGCGTAGGCAAGTTTGAAGTGGGTGTGAAACTCCCCCCCCCCTCTATCTCGCTTATGTGAAGTGCAAAAAATCTGAAAAAATTCCTGAACATTCTTCGACAAAAAGTAAAGATACCACTTTTTGGAAATTTCGAAAAACATATTATTTTATTTTTTATTGACAAAATACGTTTTTTTATAATTATGGTTTTTTCGATGTATTTATATGGTTGTAGTCCGGTTCAGTGGCAAAAAAATACTTTATCAGAGTGTGTTTTGAGAATATCAGACCCTTAGAATTGTTTAAAGTAAGCTTTTTAGCATTTTAAAAAACACTGTTTATACACTTTACAGTTAAACACTATATAGTGTGGCCTACGGACCCTCGCTGTGTGCTGACTAGCACACACTTGACCTGTTTATTTTCTTTTCTTTTTTTTTTGTCCCCAAATTAATACAAAAATGTGTTTTAAGACATCAGGAAACATTTTTGGTTTTGTTTCTTGCGGTTCTTCTATCAAATAAGTTGTGAACCACCATAGCTTAAAATCTACTTTCTACCGACTTTAATGAAATTTGGATACTACGTAAAATACCTAGATCCAGTATTAATTTTAAGCTCCTGAGTTCATTGCTTCCTTATGCGCATCACCACACACTTTTATCAACAGTCAAGGAAGCTATGTGCTACATAGCAGACCTATTAACAGCAGTTAAAACAATTGAAGAAATTGAAAAAGTTAAGAGTAATGAAATTGAAAAAGTTAAGAGTAAAGAAATTATATTATGATTTAATTAAACAGTAATGAAAGGATAAAATAAAAAATAAGCAAGAAATAAAATGAGCGTGAAGCGAGAGTAAAAGAAGATATAAAAAAAGAGATAAATATATTCAGAGAGAGTGAAAGATAACCATAACTTATAATAATTCTAAAAATGACGTACAGTAAGGGTCTATTTCATAGTGATGTATGTTCTACCTTTAAAATATGGAATATTAACCTTAATATAGCTATATATTTATATATATATATATATATATATATATATATATATATATATATATATATATATATATATATATATATATATATATAATGTCCTTTTACGGTTTAAAAGGAGGATTTTTAATGCCTGCTTTGTATTTGAGTATGTTGGGTAAAAGTCAGAGACCTAGTAAGGTTACATGAATGGCAGGGTTGTATTGGAAGTGATATATGGACCTGGGTCCTATGGTGTAAAATAGGTAGGTTTCTTTTCTTCCTTGTATACTAAGGGGGTTCCTATACGTGGATCGGTGTGTCGGCATCGCTTTGCCTTTGCTTGGATATTGGCACTATATAGCAAAAGGGGTTCGAAGCTCTTTTATGAAAGGAGAAGTTAGAAGACGTGAGCCGAGGTAGAAGAAGCGCGTGCTTTTTTTGTATCCTTCTTTGGGAGAGAAGAGTTATAGTAGATATTGATTCTTTTTTTTTCTTCGGCGTTTTGTGTCGAAGATTGATCCGTTGTTAAAGCTTTTTTTTTAGGTTGAAGCATTACAATGTAGCTGCCGAAATAGACAAGATTATGTGGGTTGTTCTAACAGCCCTTTAAATTGACGATGATTAAAATTTATCAGTTTGTAATCTAAATCTTGTTCTTGTTATTTTACGATGTCGCTTTATTAAATTTATATTCGTCTCTCCTTCATGTAGCTCAAGAATTAGAACGTTGTTAGAGTTAATGTTAATAGATTCAAAGAATCCATCTCTCCACGTAAAATAATACTTGTTTCTTGTTTATTTATCAAAGCCAGCTTTCGTCCTTTATATAATGACACAATTATTACCGTTTATGGAAAAACTATAGGGTCCTTCGTGGTCTGCAACATCATATATACTCACTCTTTTAGCTTTTTTTATATATTACCCTAGATCTTCCTGAATAGCACTGATGATGGCCTTATAAAGGTCGAAATCTACTTTGATGAACCAATTAATAAATATTTTACGTGAAAACAGTTTCTTTTAATCTATACTTATGGAGTGGCTTCTTTCACTTATGTTAGATGCCGCTTAACGTTCTACCTAACTGGTTAAACACTCAGAGAAGTAGCCCATTTAGGTGGATCCATTGAGTAAACCTGTGTTCGATAATTCTCTTTCTGATTCTTCTATACTCTGAGGCAGACTCACAAAAAGTCAGTAGTCTGTTAAGCACTTCTGTGGGAACTATTCGCATTTCGTAGTTTTTCCATCTAAAATGAGCCAACGCTGGGCAGCAGCTTTGTAGAGAGTAGCAGTTTTATCTACCTATTCGCCCAGTAGACAGGTAGGACTTTCAATGAAGTCCCTTACGCTCTTTTAGGGGAACTATTGGCATTCCATAGGTTTGCCATGTATGATGAGCCAACGCTGGGCAGCAAGCTCTTTTAGGGAACTATTGGCATTCCATATGTTTGCCATGTATGATGAGCCAATGCTGGGCAGCAAGTTCTTTTAAGGGAACTATTGGCATTCCATATGTTTGCCATGTATGATGAGCCAATGCTGGGCAGCAAGCTCTTTTAGGGAACTATTAGCATTCCATAGGTTTGCCATGTATGATGAGCCAATGCTGGGCAGCAAGCTCTTTTAGGGAACTATTGGCATTCCATATGTTTGCCATGTATGATGAGCCAATGCTGGGCAGCAAGTTCTTTTAAGGGAACTATTGGCATTCCATAGGTTTGCCATGTAAAATAAGCCAACGCTGGGCAGCAAGCTCTTTTAAGGGAACTATTGGCATTCCTTAGGTTTGCCATCAAAGATGAGTCAACTATAGGCTTTGTAGAGAGTAGGAGTTTCATCTACCTTTTCGCTGAACCGACAGGTAGGACTTTCAATCAAGCCTTACAGCTGCAAGTGTCTACAAAACAACAATGACTGGTTATAAATCCAGTCATAAAGTTTAAGGAGTCCCTTTTGGACCACAGATACATCCCCTGTAAATTAAAGGTTCAAGCACTAGAGGAAATTAAATATCGTTACCCCAGATCAACAGAGTGGTCACTATTCCTAGAAGTAGTTGAGAGCGAATTGGACATAAATTTTATACCTTAATCATCATAAAACGTTACAAAGAGAAATACAAAACAGTAGGGAATTTCAATAAAATTTAAAAACATGTAATCAGCTCGAATCAACTCAGAGACTGCGAATAAGCCCTTAATTTAACATAAAATTGTAAAGCACAACTTTAAACGAGATTTTCCCTTTATTTTCCTATCATTGATAGAATTAGTAAGAATTACTTCTGCTATCTTATGTTTTTTCTGATTGTCGAATTATTTAATTTTATTTATTGCTTCCAAGCATACCAAGGTAACAAAAGCGTTCTGATCTTTTAAAGAGCGATATTATTTAATGACTCCGATTTCAAAAACTTCTGGATTGAATTTCGTTTTAGATATCAGGGAACAATTTTAATCTCATGTCTGTCTGTCCGTTCAAAATTTTTACGAACAACCATATCTTAAAAATTACTCGTCCGATTTTAATAAAATGTGAATGGTAGCTCATAATTAACTCGATGTAATGTTAATTTTAACAATCTGCGCAAATTTAATATTGAAAAGAAATACGTGTGGTGTCGCGGGGCACCCGGTAGGAACGAAGTTCCTTACATTTTTTCATTAAATATAAATGATAAAATCACACTGCTAAGTACGTATACATTGCTAACTAATTATACATGGCGGAGTTAGAAAAGAGACAACATTAAAAGTAACGAACTGTTTGTACCTAGCAGAGTTAAGGCAAAATTAAAAGAAAATCATTATTTGTATAATTAAAGCAAGCGTCTTACTATAAATATATATTAAATATAAGAAAAACGTTGATCATGATGAGTTTATAGTGAAAGAGTATGTTTGTTAAAGGAGTTTGGATTGAAATAGGACTGTTTTCTACCTACCCGGCCAATTAATTTAAAATATTATAAAATATATCTCTTCGCTACTCTACAGCTTCTGCTTGTATCAGGGTCAGGGTGACATATATAACAAAAATAATCATAACAAGTCAAGTAACAGGCTTCCTTAATAACACTTTTTCCCTTCTTTTAAAGCTTACGTTTACGCGAGCATTGCGCGTGAACGCTTGGGTGGATAACGTTTTCCGACGAACTCAGCCTGGGCATTGGTAAAATGAACCATGTGTACCAAATTTCAACTAAGTCGGTCAACTATTACACAAGTTATCGCCAACGGTAGATTTCGTAACGGATTTTGCGTGACGGTGATTTTGTGACGGTGATTTTGGTCGTTTTTTTTTGGATTCACTCCCGGGCTCCAGAACGTGCCATAAGGAACTTCGTTCAAAAAAAAAAATTTTTTGACTCCACTTGAAATTGAAACAACTTCGTTTTCTTAACATCTACGGTGTGTCCGCAGATTATATTTAGTGATGCGGGGTGTAAATTTTCTTAGTAAATATGTTTGATATTTTTTAAAAATAATTGAGCAGACTATTTTTTATTTTATTCCATCTGATAAGAGTTTACGTTGTTTTTTTTTTTTTATTTTAGTTTGTAAGAATAACATCTGCTATCTATTAAGTGACAAAAAATGTTTAAAAATATATGTATAATCCCTATTACAGTATTTCTTGTCGCTTTTTTATTTTCTATTTCTACCTCAAACTATTAAAAACAAATATTGGTTGAAGCCGAGACAAAAAATAAGGAAAAGATTAAGAATTAGACGTCAAGAAATATGGTTACTTTTGATTCGAACGAATCTATTCTTATTAAAAAAAATATCCCGTTTTATTCTTTTAACAAATTGTCTTGTAAATTAAAATAAAATATGCATTATTTTTTTTCTATAAATTTACATAATTTAACAATTGTGACAACAAAAGCTTAAATCATCATTTTCGTTACGAACCGTGTAAAAAAGAAATATAAACAAGACAAAATTAATAATCCGGAATGAATCATCTCGAGGAAATAAGGTGTATCAAAATATGTATTTAATAATTTATAATAAAAAATGTAAAAACACGTACAAAGACAAATACCACCGACTCCTACATGGATTTATCCTTTTACGAACAAGATACATATGTCATACATATTTTATATACGTTTATAACTATATAATATATATATATATATATATATATATATATATATATATATATATATATATATATATATATATATATATATATATATATAAGTATCCATAAACATATGATTATATTCCAAAAACGGGAAGTTTTCGTTTATTTGTTAACAGAAGTTGAAGAAAATATTAGTCTAAAAAAGGGGTTTTTCTATTAAATGAGATATAATTAATTTTTTCTCTCCTTTCCTGTATATATTTATTTTTGATTTACATATAAAATTATGGGAATGGTAGAGGAAAAACGTAAAAAAATGTTCTTTTCTACACTTTAATTCAAATAACCGAAATGAACAAATTAATACTACTATTTCAAAGTAGAATTAATCGATTACAATTTGATATTCTTTATTTTTTTTTTTACTGTTATTTGTGTCGCTTCTTGTATGTTTAAAACCTATCACGCGATCACAAAAGAAATAGGTAGATAAATAATGATTTTATTAGTTGTTTTTAGTACTCTTTTGTATTGTTTTGAAGTGAATTTACTATATTGCCCTTTAACTTGAACTCAGGTAGCGTTTATATTTAGAATATTAATGGTAACATCCTTACTTCCTTTTGTCGAATAACTTAATTTGAGGGAGAGGGGTATAGTTCTCAAATTTGATTAAGTTACTAGTCAATATTGAGTAATAATAATTTTGTGAAAAATAATTAAGTCGCTAGTAAATATTGGTATTATTAATGACAATATTTAGAATTATATAAGTACATTTCATCTAAATTGGTATAACATCCTCGTAAATTCGAATTTTTTACATTAATATTCGCCTCTCTATTATTTAATCTTATCAAGCAATATGTATAAAGGATGTTTAAAACAAAACTATCTCCTTCATACGGATTTCAACTAGTTTCTCTGAAACTGAACTTGATCATTAGTGGTGGAAAGTTGGTATAGTAAAAAAAGACGTTATTTTTGTAGGAGATACATCTTTCTTTATTCCTATTCAAGTGACTCCTTTGCTCATTTAGGGGGAAAAAGTCTTTCTTTATTCCTAATCAAGTGACTCCACTGCTTATTTAAGGAAAAAGGTGTTTATTTATTCCTAATATAGTGACTGCACTACTTATCTAGGGAAAAAGTCTTTCTTTATTCCTAATAAAGTGACTCTTCTGCTCATGTAAGGGGAAAAAATCTTTCTTTATTCCTAATTAAGTGACTCCACTGCTCGTTTAAGGGAAAAAGTATCTTTATTCCTGATTAAGTGATTCCACAACTTATGTAGGGAAAGAGTCTTTCTTTATTCCTAATCAAGAGAAAACTTTCTCATATTCTTAGAGATGCTGAATTTAAATCTCATATGTAATGTAATTTAATTATAATTAAACATATGTTAAACATTTACATTATGTTATATTAACATTATGTTAAACAGGTAGTTGTTTAAATTTCGTAGTTGATTTCAGCAGGGACAAAATTTGATTTGGTTTTATAAATACCTCTGAAACTAGATTTTTCCCTGGAAAACCACTGATATGGTTGAAAAATCTAGTTAAAGATCTACTCAATTGTAAAGAAAACATCAACTAAAGTTATTAAATGAAAATGAAGTTTGAACTTTTTTTGGACTGTAATTCTTTCAAGGTTTTTAAGGGGGTTTTTAAGGGTCCCCAAATTTAGAGCTAAAATTATATTGCTCGATTTCGCCGCGTTTTTTTAATGACTGTGTTAACATGTTAATTCATCGTAATTTTAAAATCGAATTTTACCACCACCACCACAAGAATTTCTCTTTATTAACTACGTATTTGAGAAAGTAGTTATAGAGAGGGAGAGGTAGAGAGAAATATATGCTCTATAAGTAAAAATGTGTACTCTATAAGTAAAAATGTTTGCTCTGTAAGTAAAAATGTTTGGTCTATAAGTTCAAATGTTTGCTCTATAAGTAAAAATGTTTGCTCTATAAGTAGAAATGTTTGCTCTATAAGTAGAAATGTGTACTCTATAAGTAAAAATGTTTGCTCTGTAAGTAAAAATGTTTGCTCTATAAGTAAAAATGTGTACTCTATAAGTAAAAATGTATTAATGATGGTTCTCATGTGTTAGGAGTAGTTTTGAAAATAGTCTTTTTGTAGCGTTGGCCGAGTGAATTGGTAAAGATGATGATTTAGTAGGGCACTAATATAAAAGTGACAAATTATCAAATGATTGATGACAGTGATGATATGATTAATAAAGACAGCAGAGAGAACATTTGTTCTGGAATCCAGATTCATTTTAACTTGGGTTCTACTCCAACCCGTTGGTCTTGTTTCTAAATATAGATTTAATGTTTTCTACAAAAGCTAAACTCTTACTCTTCAATCCCTTCCTTCTATAAATCTATGTCCATCTATTCAGTCTATAGTTCTTTTGATAGCAAGTGTATATTTAGTCTATATTAAAGCTCTTCGGCTAGCCATTCTAATAAAAAATGTTCCTCTATTGGTCTTCTTTTTTAAAGAAATAGCTTTTAAAAACTCAGGTTTATATCGGGTTGGACTTTAAAATAAGCGTGTTTTCAAACTAAATTCCTAGATAGTTATAAAGTTACTTAGCTATAAGATTAGTATAAGAAAGTTAATAATTAATAAAATATATAATAGCAATAATGATCTATACCTAGAGATTCATATCTATGCCTAAAGATTCATATCCATGCCTAGATAATCATATATATGCATAGAGATTCATATCTATGCATATTGATATGAACGGCCTAGAGATTCTTATTTATGCCTAGACATTCATATCAATGCCTAGAATTCATATTTATCCCTAGAGAGTTTTTTCTTTAAATAAAATACAATTTATCTTTAATTTAATTTTAATTGTTTTTAAAAATATACTTCGAGTATTATAGTCAAAATATAAGAATTGAGTGATACGATTTAGTTTGCAAAACATTTATGTTTTGAATAACTTTATATAACTTTGAAGAAGTCAAATAGTGTGGCACATAGCTTTTTCCCATCCTATCACTGGCCACAGCACATGAATGTAAAATAAAGCTTAACAAAATTATTTTAAATTGTGAGTTTTACTAAAAACAGGATGCGGTTAACAGATTCCGTTCATACAGTACTCGTATTATATATATTTATTATGTATGTCCGGCTTGGATACATTATATAAACACGTGTATATATATATATATATATATATATATATATATATATATATATATATATATATATATATATATATATATATATGTATATATGACTAATATGACTAATTTTAATTAATATTTTATAATTGATTCTTACCCGATTTTGTTTTGTTAAAAAAATATAAATATTGAAATTGATTTCTTTACACTTCAGATTAAAAAAAGAAACCAGCCAATTAAGTCAAACTATCAATTATATATTAGACATGGCAAGATGTCGATTGCTTGACATCATAAAATATAAAAATCTACATATATATATATATATATATATATATATATATATATATATATATATATATATATATATATATATATATATAATATGATAATGTCGATGATTGTACCATTCCATATTAGGCCTTGTATTTTTTTCTATTCCGTCACACTATCAAAAAGGAACTTAAAAATAAACTAATCGTTCCTATCGCAGGCTGTATTTTACGACCTTAATATTTGTCAGCTGGATTTTTAAATAATTAATATTGTTATTTTTATTCAGTGTTATATTTATTTATTTCTCTTAATTTATGTAGTTTTGTTTTTCTTTTTTTGTTTAGTTAAAATGTCGATTGGGTGCTTGTTTGAAAATCAATTTATTATAGTGTGTGATATTTTCAAATCTCTTGGGTTTTTTATCTCATTTCGAATATTTTTTTTTTACAGTTAGTTTATTTTTTTAACTAATTAGTATAAACAAAATTCTTTTAGCTTGTTATACTTATTTTCTTGGTTATTGGTGTTGGTTATAAAACCCGAAAGTGAGAGGAAAAGAAACTAAATTATGAACTTATATAAGTTTATTTGTTGCTTTACGAGGTAGGAAGCATAAATGTTTAATCTTTTTAATCGCGTTTATTTATTTATTTTACTTCCGAGCTTACTGAAGGTAACAAATGCATTGTGATGATTCTGAAGAATGGAATTTTATTTATATACTCGAATTTAAAATTCATAGATAGAAATTTAAGTTTATTTGTTGCTTTACGAGATAGGAAGCATAAATGTTTAATCTTTTTAATCGCGTTTATTTATTTATTTTACTTCCGAGCTTACTGAAGGTAACAAATGCATTGTGATGATTCTGAAGAATGGAATTTTATTTATATACTCGAATTTAAAATTCATAGATAGAAATTTAAGTTTATTTGTTGCTTTACGAGATAGGAAGCATAAATGTTTAATCTTTCTAATCGCGTTTATTTATTTCTTTTGCTTCCGAGCTTACTGAAGGTAACGGATGCATTGAATGATCATTCTGAAGAATGGGATTTTATTTTATACATCCAAATTTCAAATTCATTGATAGAAATCCATTTAAGACATTAGAAGATATTTTTAATCTTGTCTCTGATGTTCAACATTTTTGTAAACCACGATATCTTAAAAACTACTCATCCGATTTTGATGAAATTTAGGGGATATAATAAGTCCACTGTTAGCCCTTTTCAACCTTATGGGTAGATTTCTTTTTCTTGTGCAAGCGTTCATACATTTTTTTTTAATGAATACCTTTATCTTTAACTGTAGTTATCCGATTTTGAAGAAATTCGCATCATGTGTCAAAAGTAGCCCTTAGATGGACTCATATAATTTCAACCATCTATTCTTTGAAATTTGTTAATGAATAAATATAAATGTGTCCCTACTGGGAAGTCGACGTGAGGTAGCTATGTGAAATAAAAATTGGCATGTTATTTTAAAAGGTAAACCATATATTAGCGACATCAAAGGTGTTTTATTTAATTAAATATCCTAATTTTATTTTCATTAATTAGTAGAATTCCCTTTGAAGATTACATCGCTTTGAAGTAATGGGTCAATATTTATAAGCCTTTATAATAAAGCACCTGAAGTATTATATATTTAACGTACAAAAAGTAATTGAAGTATGTACTTACTTCAGTATTTGATATTTTTTCCATCTTTTATATTTTTATTTTGATATAATGGTTCACTCGTTACAAAGGTCTCTAATGACACTAAGGAAAATAGTATGAAATTGTTAAAGGGGAGGCCATACACTATGTACACTCGCATTCAGCCCCAAATTTAGAGCTGAAATTCATTTGTCGATTTCGCCTCGAGGTGGTCATGCCAAATTTAATCGAAATTGGCGCAAGGCTCCTTTTATCTGCAACGGCTTCAAAAGACACTACAGGCAACAGACATCCTTTTAATAAAAATCACTTTTTTGGATTCGAGGGACATTGAAATTTAAATCCATTAAAAACCATTAAAGAACATTAAATGTAAAATATTTTCTCTTTAGATATTATACTACGTGTATGAAAAGATGTAAAAAAAAAGTAATAAACAAAGAAACGGATCTATTACAAATAAGTATTAATATCAGAAGACAAGAATAATTACATGTGTATAAGGATGTTCTTGATAAAGGTCGAATATAATACTGTGTACCCTTAAGAGTGTTGGGAAAGAAGAGATATTATTAAATCTCCGCTAAGTATATAAAAGATTTTGAAAATCTGGGTGGGAAGTTGTGGATTTTTTTTTTTTTTTTTGTCGGGGGTCTTACAGTTGCTCTACAAGGATGTACGTACCAGATGGTATTCACAAGAAACGCTACTCTTAATAATATATCTTTAGGCAAAACTGGGTGGTGCAAGGTTTATTTTCTATGTGAACATATTAATACCGGTTAGATTCCTTTTACGGTAGCCGGTTAAAACGTTTTAAACAGGGGGTAAAAAGGTAGGTGTCAAATTTCAAAAAAAGAAGAAAGGGATAGGGTGGTTTATAATTTCTCTATCTGTATATTTCGGAACCCTCCCCTTAGTTCTTTTTGGTGTTTCCGGAAAAGGGCGTGGTTTTTATGGTTTTTTGGAAAATTGTGAGTTGGCAATGCGTGAAGCGTTAAATGTGTTGAGGTAAAAGGTAGGGTGGGATTTCGCAAGGACAAAGTGAAGTGTGCTCTTTACAAAAAGCCAAATGGTGTAAAAATGCCGCTTTAAACAGGAGGGATCTTAGATAATGGATACCCAGTGGGTTCTTGATCTGAAATCTGAACCCTTTTAGAAACATGTTTCTTTGAATATAACAAAATTAGAAGTGATACTGTATTAAAGAATATTCTATTGTTAACATTTTTTCAGCTTACCTTAGAATCTAGTTTATTTTGATTGAATAAAGATGGTTAAGTTTTAGGTAGTATTCATACTACGGAAAGTTTAAATTTTAATTTAAATCAAATTATTATTTTTTCTTAATTACCTGGGACGAGGTATCGTTACTGACAGAGGAAATTATTCTTCAGCGTAGCTTAGTTGGTCAGAGCACTATACTGGAAATATAGAGGCCCGTGGTTCGAGTCCCGGTGCTGGAGTCTATTTTTTCTCTGTCTGTTTCCCTTTGTTAATAATAATTATAATTTGATTTAAAGGTTAAGGTTTTTTTGTAGTACCGTCATACGAATCATTAATCATCTTCAGCTGCGTTCATGATCGCGATCAAGATTGCGATACTCGGAATTTGGACTTTTATCATGATCGTGATCATTTTTAGTTTTCCAACCTAAGTCCTGTATATTTAGTGTTTACTTGCTTACTGTAAGTAAAGGCCCGTTTACACGGTGATAGTTGGCGCGATAGTTGCGGTCACGATAGCAACTATCGCATCGACTATCACCGTGTAGACTACGTGATAGATTTTGTCGCGATAGAACTATCTGCCATCACACTATCTCGTCTGACAAGATAGTTGGGTGTTCTATCACAGTAGTCAGAGTACTCACGCGGATGATATAAGAACTACCACGCTAGATAATAGACGCTGATTGGCTTATACTTTTTTATCAACTGATAACAGATTTAAAGGCACCAAATATGATAGATTGCTTCACTTAAGATATCAGATTTTGTTTTTTTCGACAATATGAATATATTCTTTTTGCTGTGTGTGTATTATAATTTAACATTATAATATATTTAATGCTTTATTTCCGTATTCTAGTCAAAAATGTATTATATAGATGTAACATTGAGTGCACGGCAACAAGTTTTGACGTATTTTAACTCTCACCGTGTAAACTGCACACCTCGGCGATAGTTGTATGACGTAGACTGACATGATAGTTCTATCGTGGAAGAACTATCACCGTGTAAACGGGCCTTAATGTATAAACATTTATATATAACATTTACATTATCATTTGCAAAATGATCTCTATTATTTATAGGGTATTGTGCGTTTTACATAGTTTTCAACATTTGCTCGATTATGTGCTCTAGTTTCACAAATAGCTGTTATAGTAATTGACTTTAGCATTTTTTTTACCATCCATATTTATCCTTTAGCTCTAAAGAATAAAATGCGTTTAAATGCGGTAAGTCTACCGATTTTGAATTTACTTTTTCAACTGATCCATGGGCTCTGCTCTTACAATCTCTCTCATTACACGGCTCTCTATTACAATCATCCTCTTTAACTATCAATTTATCATGATTAACTATTTTCTTAATATCTAATATTTATTACACAACGCTCGCTTCAGTGATAGAGCTACGCGATGCCTAGTTTATATAACAGTTTATAATTATTATTCATATATGATGAAAAATCGTTTAAGACGTTTGTAAGAAAGAGTAAAAATATGTTTTCTATACAGTAGGGTAAGAAGGATGGTTTAAAATGTTCCTAAACGATGCGGAACCTATAAATAAGCTCCAGGGTCAGAAGGGAGTGGCGAACTTGAAGTCTCTCATCCTCAGTTGACAAATTACAGACGGGCAGGATGCAAGGGATGATATTATGTTCCTTTGAGAAACATTTGGACAGCCGCACATGAGCAATACCAGCGGGTGGCCTTATTCCAAATACCTCTTTCAGCTGTACCCTATAAATCACCCTCAATCACTTCACTTCATTTTAAGACCTTTATCATAAATTTTGGACAAAGTGCTTGTCTCCTCCCTAGATCTTCTGCAGCTTGCAGCTAATGCATTTCTATTGCAACAAGTTTTGATGCAACAGAAAATGTTAATTTTATCTAGTCACTTAAAGGTAATTTTTATTGAAACAAGTAAAATTTAACCAAATACGTATTTTCTGCATAGTCCAGGAGATAGCGTGCAAAAATGTGTCTGACTAACAACAAGCTAGAATTTTGTGTTTCAGTAAATCTTTTAGTGCCTTTTAATAATACGTTGTCGGCAAAGTTCGTCTGGACATAGCTTGGCAATAGGCATTTGATAAAAACACACCGGTGGAAAGAGGCCATGTCCTGCCAATTATGGTGGACAAAGTAATTTTCATGATCCTGAGTATGAAATTAGTTAGTAAACCAAAAATCAAGTTGATGATAGTTTCTTACTTAAATATATTACTTAAATCTTAAATATCTTACTTAGTCAAATATTACTCCAAAACGAAGAGGTCACCTATTAAATGACAAACTACCATCAACTTGATTTTTGGTCTACTAACTAATTTCGTCCTCAGGATCATGAAAATAACATGTCCGCCATAAAGGGAGGGACATGGTTGTGGTCGTTCCCCATCAGTTTTTTTTAAATGCCTGTATCCAAGCTATGTCCTCCAGACGAATTTAGCCGACCACATATTCTTAAAAGACACCAAAAGATTTAAATATGCACTAAATTTACGCAGTTTTGAAATTATAAAATTAAGTTAAAAAATAAATTTCTTCCTTCCATTTACAGATTGAATAAAATAATAGAAACTGTGGAAATGTTTGTAGGCGCAGCCATCCTATTTTATAATATCGTTAATCTCATGGCAGTCCTACATTTTTAAATTTTAACCAATTTTCTATAGACCTTTATTCTTTTATTTTATTGTATTAAAAGATATGCTATACTATAAACTTTTATAACACATTTATATCTGTTTTCTTTAATATGTTATTAGCAATATTTTAAGTGTCTTCCTTATACTTTTTTGTTGTCTTGCTTAGTTTACGACTTTTATATATTTATGTTTTTTATTTTATTTTCCTTAAATTTTTATTGGGTTGCTTTATCATATACATAATATGTGAGTGTATTATAAGTTTGGCTGAAAATATATACGTATCTAGGTGTTACCTGGACTTTTAAATTAATTCTGTCTCTCATTTTTTTTTAATTTCCATTTCTTTCTATTTTAGAGGATATTAATTTATACTAATTTATTTTATTGATAATGTTCTTATTTTTTCATGCTTGATATCTTCAGTTTTTCTTCTGTTAATGCTTTCTAACAGATAAAGCTTATTTAATATGTTAACGTTAAAGAATGATCTTAACCTTTGATTTATTTAACTTAACAAATAATAAAGCTTTGGTTCTCAATCATTTTCTCCTTTAGGAATAAATAATATATTACTTGTAATTTATCAAAAAAAGCACTTCTTAATTTTAAATGTAAGAGATATTAAACACCGGAGGCGTTAAAAATGTTATCGAACTTTTAAGAAGAAATAAAATTAAGTAGACGCGTGAATAATGGTTTTAATAACGGTCTATAATTTAAACTTGAAGGTAGATATGTCTGATGTAAAGAAAGAGAAAAAAATTAGGTGTAATCGATTTTGTGAGTTTAGATGGTTTCGGTTTACGTGAGAGTTTGACGGTTAAAATTAATGGATAGGTCAAGACCGCGCAGTTACACGAGGGAGCTAGTTAGAACCTAGATCGCTTGGATAGGGGTTGAAGCCGAGGGTGTACCCCAGGGGAATCTATTTGGCCCGACGCTGTTTAGCATCTAAACACAACACCCTTCGACCAAAACTGACTTAAGTCGCAAATTGATAGTTGCCTAGGGAATAAGGCCAAGTCGGGCTTGAGAATTTATTGGAAGTAATAGCTTTTCAACTAATAGCTAATTCTACTACTTCTATTACACTATCCTAGATAATATCGGTATCACTTCCTCATTTGAAAAAGGATGAGTAACAAATATAAGGTCATAAAATTTTATCAGCGATAAATTTACGAACTCATTGTCCATTATGGATTCAGCAAATTCAATTTTTAACAAGTAAAGAAAATAAATATTGATGACAGGCTGTTATAAGATTTTGTAATTTTGTAAGATTTAAAATTATTGGAAATAATCTGTGCAAGTTTCAGCTTCATAGGTTTGGAGACAAAAAAATGAAAGTTAAATGATAGCGTGTAAAAAATAGTTTTCTTGTATAATAGCTGTTGCTACTTCGAAATTACTGAAACTGTAATAGATTATGTGAATACTGTATCACAAACAATGCAAGTAATTACCTTGTATAAGATTGGTTTTTATTTATTTATTTTTTTTTTTGCTTATTTCGATTAACGCACCAAATATAATTGTTAAGCTGACCGGGAATTAGTTCTTTTAACATTTGACAAATATAAATAAAATCCTGTTGAAAGTATTGCAGAACCTACCCATTTTGTTGTATATTTCAAAAGAACTTGAAAAAAATTGTCGTCCATCCTTGTAAAAATTACCTAGATGCTGTTAAACTTTAAAGAAATTAATACTTTTTAAAACCTTTCGAAATTAATTGTTAAGTACAAAACAGGATCAATGTGGTATACTGCTACACTTTCCTCAGGTGTTGCAATTCTTAACGGGTACTGTATTAACGGAGTGGTAAACGAATGAGAAACAGATAAAAGTATTTATCAAACTCTAGGGATGCTAAATATAATTCGAAGTAGAATATTTATTGGTTCGCAATAGCTGATATTTATAGGGACTTTTTACTACCTGTAGAACTAGTTATCTTAGTCGAATTAATGATCCAGAGAATCTTTATAAATACTGGAGTCGAAGTCGTTGGTAACAGCAGTGAAATTTAAAGTTTGATCTTAAGGCATCCTCGTCTTTATTTTAAGTACACCTAATCTCATGACGTGACATTTGTAATATACACGTAACAATAAATAATATAATACCCTTTAGTATTATTGTATTTCAAGTGTCGAATTTCAAATGACTTATTGGGAGAGTCTGGATTGTTTTTTTGTAAAGCCAGGCCCACATATTGGCCATACGTTATGGCATGCGTCATTTTGCCAACTTGTGAATGGTTGAGTTAGCGCTTTTGAAAGCACTGGTGACTTCGTCGTCTAGTCACTTCGTCGAAACGGTTGACTTTGCCCACCGCTTCACAGCAGGCACCGACCACTAGTTAGAGGACAACGACTGACATTGTCACAATCATTTTGACGTTGGCTTAAGCTGGATTGAAATTAAGATTTGTTGCGTGTAGCCATAGATGGTATAGTCTCCCTTTCCTTTGTGATGTGTGGAAGAATCGCCTATGTTGGACCAAACATTTGGCGTGGCCAAGTGGACCAGTGGTACTAAAATGTATCTTTGATGTTCGACCAACATTATTCAAAATTACTGAATTTATCCACTGATAATGATTACATTATTCATTCCATTATTTCTGAATTCATCTTGTGGTGTCGTTTGAAACATAACCATATATAAAACCCTTTACTATAGATATAAAATAAATTAAACCATCTTAATTAAAATAATAAAAATTATTATTCTATTTCAACAACCCATTTTGAAAATTTAAAATTAATACTTACTTTTTATTTTCGAGATTTGGTCAATGTAATAGTCAATAATTCGTAGGCTTCCGCGAATAATGGAACTATTAAAATCATAAACATATTGAAGTTCTAAGAACTTCATTATGTTATTAATTGTAATTTTTGAAGATCTAAGAACTTCAGTATGTTATTGATTGTAATTTCTTAGAACTTCATTATGATATTCATTGTAATTGTTGAAGTTCTAAGAACTTCAGTATGTTATTGATTGTAATTTCTTAGAACTTCATTATGATATTCATTGTAATTGTTGAAGTTCTAAGAATTTCATTATGTTATTGATTATAATTGTTGAAGTTCTAAGATTTTTACAAAACAAAAAACACTATCGACCTCTTAAACGTTTCACTCCCTAAGAACCCTTATATTACCGATGTTGACCCATATGATTTCACATTTTCAGTAAACTAATAATATGATTTAAAATTAATATCAGGGATATTACCGGTACAGACCACTTCGAGAAAGAGTTAATTTACATATATCGAATGTGAGAACTAAAAAAAAAAAAAATGAAATTAGAAAGCGGTGAGAATCATCAAATCAATATTGAATTTCCTTGTTTTGACTCTTATGTTTAATTTATTTAATTATGATATTTTTCATTAGATTTTTAATTTGACCGCATTCTAAGAAAAACCGTGTATCGAATTTCTTTATTTATTTTTAATTAAATAAAAAAAATAATCTCTTGACGTGTTCTCTTTTAAAAGTCCAGTTTTAAATTAATTAACGAAAGGAAAAAATTAAAAGTTCATCTTCATCCCTAAGGACCCAAAATTAAATAGTACCAATGAAAAACCAAAACAATACGATCACGAATTAAAGATTTTTTTTTTTTTTTTTTTTTGTGGTGGTCAAAGTGTAATTATGGTTTTTAAAGGGGAGAGGGGTTTAATCCATCAGTTTAATTACAGTTGACTTTTAGAATTTGAGACAACGCCCCTTTTTTTGATCCTCTCTACGACCTGGATCACGTGTTCTTTGAAATGATTAAGTCGCTTTAGGGGAAGTAGATCTTGAAAAAGCTTCAGGTTTAATTGGTATAATGAGTCCAAGACCTAGCCGCAGGAGACAATCTCTCTCATCTGCCAACGTAAATTAACCTCTAAGCCTTGAAACACCTTCCTTGTTGGTTTTAAGCATTCAGGTTATAACAAAAAAAAACAAAAAAAAAAAACAATAAGACGACAAACTTTTTTGCTCCAGATGAACCTTAAGGCATTTTAAAGAAACAAGAAAAAAACCTCATTGTCTTCTGGAAATAAAAGAGAAAGAAATTATCTTTAAATCTTTTATCGAGAAGATTACTGTAAAAAAGAAACGAAAAAATATATTAAAGACTAAGAAATGAAGCTTTAGGCAAATTATACTGTCGGTAAATTAACCTTTTCGTGTTTAGTTTGATACGTTTCTTGTGACTTTTTTTCCATGATAGTGCCCTTAGGCAGAACTAGAATAAAAAAAGAACATCTTCGTGATAACGTACTTCATGTATCCGTCAACATTTGAAGCTTTGAAAAAAGAAAATTAAAGTTTATAAAATTAATTAGAATGCGATGCAGTATAAAGTCTATCTATCTCATCTATTCATAGCTCAAGTAGATTTAGATGATACGCTATTTAAAAATTAATCCTAGATTTCCATTAAATAAATGGAAAATAAAACGGAAAATACTTACATTTCAATACAACGGAAAATAATTTAAAATTATATTTTAACAATTAACTTTTGTTATAAAAATTGAAGATAGGAAGAATTTGTCCTTGTTGAAATACTAAAAGCTGAAATGTAAATAACCACCTCCTGAACACCTAATTAAGTATCATTAATAATGAATAAACTAAATTAGACATTAGGGGGATACAAATTCAGTATCACTACGTACATGAAGAAGTTTTGTTTGAGTTAGTCCGACCGATTTTTGTCACTTTTGTCATAGCATAAGATAAAATATTAATGATTTTGCTTCCGAGCTTACCGAAGGTAACGGAAGCTATGTGATCGTTTCGAAGAACGAAAAATTTTTAGGTCTCCGATTTTAAAAATTCCAAGACAGAAATCCGTTTCAGACATCAGGGAACATTTTTGGTTCCGTGTCTGTCTGTCGGTCTGTCGTTCAATTTTTGCGAACCAACATATCTTAAAAACTACAGGTTCAATTTTTATGAAATTTGGGTGGTTGGTCATAATTAGCCCATTGTTGGTCCCATATAAGTTTCAACCTTCTGCGCCAATTTGTTTTTCTTCCACATGCGCACAAACATACATTTATTTACACCTATAGCATCAAAAGTACTTATCTGATTTGAATGAAACTTTTATAGTTTATCGAAAGTAACCCGCAGATGGCCACAGATTAATTTGAACAGTCTACGCTCTTTAACTTTTGCTAAATTGATACTTTAATTCGTGTAAAAAATCTAAACAATTTTGACAGATTAAAAAAAAACGGGGGAAACAATTAAACCAATTTGACAATAATGACTTTTAAAAGCATAAAATCAATAAAGTTCGTGGATAGGATGCGAGGAAGCTAAGTGCCACATCAATTGGCAGTCTATTTTATAGTGCAATTCAGTATCAATATCACTACGTATATGAAGGAGTTTTGTTTGAGTTAATCTGACCGATTTTTGTCACTTTTGTCATAGCATAAGATAAAATATTAATTTTTTTTTTTTTAGTGTAATTCAGTATTAATATCACTACGTATATAAAGAAGTTTTGTTTAAGTTAATCCGACCAATTTTTGTCACTTTTGTCATATAGGATGAGATAAAATAATAATGATTTTTTTTTGTGTTGAACTCAATCCATTAAATTAATAGACCTTTTCAAAGAAAAATATAATTGGTTTCAAACCTTTTACAGCTCTGTATCAAGTATGATTATTTGACAACCACTTTAATTATTTTTATTTTGTGATATTGGCTCATTATGTTTTATCTTTTTTTTCAGGTATATTTACCATTGAAGGTCATTTTTACTTCTGATTTCCGTAGCGAAAATGTGAGTGATTTTTTTTTTTATTTTATTTTTATTTAAATATTAAAAATAATCATAGCGCTTTTTAATATCAATATAATTGTTAAATTCTCATTGGGAATATCTCAAGCTCTGGTCTATAATATCTTGCGCTGGTCAAATATAACAGAACAATTATTAATGGTAGTTAATCCAAAATGGTAGTTATATCCAAAACCATTTATCTGTGAAGAAGTGAGAAATAGTTAATAGAGTAAATAATAGAAGTGAAACATAGTGGCAACTCCCGGATGGATCTTCTTTTGATATGCAACTCCGATGGGATGTTGGAAGGCACGATGGCAACTCCGATGGGAAGGTACGATGGGAGCACGACTGCTCTGACGTTATGGAATTATTTCCCAGATAGAACATAGTGGCAATCCCATAGTAACATGATCTTACTTTTTACTAGATTTGCCGCCCAAGTGGTCACTTTTACCCGGGAAATATCTGAATTCAAACAGCAATAAATAATAAACATTCTCAGATATTAACAATTAACCAATAATTTCAACAGATATCAACACACATTGCATTTTTATGTGGTGTTTTGATTATCTTTTTTAGTAAAAAAAAATAGAACCTACCTAAAGCAATTTTTTTAATTTACGTTATATTGCATTGAGAATTGAGATTTTAAATTTTTGTTAATCAGTCTCCTTTAAAACCACTTATTGAAAATCTATAACTAATTAAAATACAAAAAATCGGTCCGAGACAACTCAGACAAACTTTCTCATATACGAATTCATAATTATTAGACCAGTGTTTTCCATTTATTAGTTTTCGTACGTACATTTAATTATTATTGAGCATTTCATCAAAATTTATCATAAAAATAACTTCTCCCGGGCGGAGAATCGAACCCGGGCTCTCTCGGTCCGCGTTTTAAGCTTTTTTCTCAGGAACTAGATTTTTCCCGGGATAACGGTTTATATCGTTGGATTCGTATTTATAAATGGACTACATTTTAGAATTTTTTAATCAAAATCGTCGGAACCGTTTTCGAGAAATAATTTTTTTTCTCGTTTTTTCAGAGTTTTTGGGGGGTAGCGCCCCTAAATTTAGAGCTAAAATTCATTTCTCGATTTCGCCTCGGGGTATGATTTTTCTGAACCTGTATGCCAAATTCCGTCAAAAACGGCCCAGTAGTTTAGGCTCCAGGCGTCTGCACAGACAGACGACAGACGACGGACAGACATTTTTTAAAAAACGCTTTTTTGGACTCAGGGGACCTTAAAACGTGTAAATCCATCAAAATTTCAAAATCGAATTTTCGCGCCATCACAATACTTTCTCTTTATATGAGAAAGTAAAAAGGTATTCTACAACTGTTAATTTTATCGCTAAGTAGGAGTTCGCAATTTAATCTATATCTTGTGCCTCCAATAAGCCATGAATCAATCTGCAGCTTCCAGTTAATTTATCAATTAGCAGTTTTGCCAAGCGTTCTAGTGAGTTTGTGTGTGCTCTTTTTTTTTTATAAAAAAAAGAAGATTTTTAAAGGGAGTACAAAGGTTTCGTTTAAGTTTAATTAGCCCTGATGCCTTGGTCCCTTCTCAAAGTGGCGGTTTTCAGTACCCTTCATTAGTCAAAGCCTTCCGGTGAGGTTTCTATGTCGGCTTTTGTGTTGTCCTTTTGGTTTTTCTTTTGTGACACATTCCTCCGAGGTAGATAGGAGAAGTAAAGGGGTGTGAGATAAACCCTTTTCACGAGAGAAGTTGGTCTTGTGGTGGGTGAAGGTAGTTAATCTTCGTTTCACGTCTTCAGAGTCGACCGTGTTCTTGTCCTCTGCGATTTACCACCCTTGTCGCCCTCCCTTTCACAAGTCGGACTCGGTTCCTTCCTACACATCCATTTTCGTCATTGTTTCCCTCTTCCCTTCTACGTCCTTCTCCATTGTTTCTAATATATCAATTAAGAGAAAAGGGAAGATATAATTGATGAGACCACAAACACTCGACCCCCTTAAGTTTGACATAGGAAACATGGTAGTTTTTCGGTCCCTTTTTACTATAAAACCAAGAAAGGGAACCCGATGTTCCATTAAGGACATTAAAGACAAACAATGACGAAGAAAAGGGTTGTAAGAGGAACGGTATTGAGAAAGGGCTATCGCATTTCATAAGGACAACACTGAGAGACAAGGAACAAAAACCAAAAAACAAAAACTCTGTCTTATATAGAAATGTATGTTTACTTGTATGAATTATAGTATATACGATTTCATATCGTACCCTACTAAATCAGTTTTCCTTATGTACATTACTAGGACTTTTAGACAGGTTGAACATAACAATATTGTTTCTTGAACAAATACAACTTTAAATCAAATCTAAAACTACAGAAAATATTATGGTGTCTATATATCCAAGCTGTACAGCTCTTCATTGATCATAAATACATATGGTTCCATTCCAAGATATGTTAAACCATGTTTCTTATTAATCATCAAATTATATTGATGAATAAAAGTGATTCGATCGCTCCGCATATCTGTTAACAATAATCAATACTTACTTAATATTGTGTTTATTGGTACTAAAGAAAGATTAAAAAAAATAATATAATAGTACATTACGCCTCGAGTGCGGAAAGTAGCATTTTTCATGCGAGTGTGGAGTTTGCAGCGAGGGTAGTAAAACCACACGAGCAATGTAAAATGCCGTTTTCGCACGAGTTGCGTACCGTACTTTATCTACGATTGTTAGATTTAAATAATAAATACAGAAAAAAATAAACTTCCTTTATGCAAGTTCTTATTTCTCTTTTGATAAAGATAACATTTCATTAGTTGTATTTTGTGCCGAATTAATTATTTCGTGAGGCTTATTATTCTCCTCATATTCGTCACAATCACTTAAATCACTCATTGATTTTCACAAAAAAATCGGTATAAACTGTTACTTTTATTAAACAAACAGCAAATTAGTTTTGTTAAATGTAAACAAACTCGCTAATCGTGCGTAAAGGTGAAGAATTCTTCTTTTTTACCACCCTAGGGCGGTAAAAAAGAGGAATTCTTCAGAATTATGAGACGCTCATGCACAATGAATACAAGTACGTAAAGAATCACTTTCTACGCATCTAAACAGAGATACAATGTTTAAATTTCGTAACAATCGTAGATAAAACTTATTATTGTTTTATAATGATCAAGTTTATCATTCTTATATTATTTTTGTTTTTTTGCAATAAAGTAAATTGAAACTACCACTATTTCTTTGTACTTAATAATGAAAAAAAACATCAGTCTGTCTATAGCTACTAGTTCACATATAGTTACAGAGTGATGCATATTCATTTAAATCCCGGAATTTGTTAATTAATTAATTTATTATTTCCGCCAGCTTTAGGCTTTCATTCGCCAACATTTGCCGTTCTAAGGGATTAGAACAAGTAATTACTGAAGTAGTTTACATAGAAATATATAATGGGTATACTTAAAGTATTAACTTTTTCAATTTATAATTAAAAGAATAAACCTGGGTTTGTAATTATTATTTAAAGGAGTAATTGTGTTAATGCATCGTGTAAACCTACTATACTTTTCAAAGAGTAACTTTATACGTTATTTGTCAATCTGTGGCAATGATAGGCCTATAAGTGGTGCGTATGTGTATATATATATATATATATATATATATATATATATATATATATATATATATATATATATATATATATATATATATATATATATATATATATAAAGCAAAGCTAGGGTATTTAGGGTGTGAATTTCACGCTTTAAAGGATTCTTAGATCTCAACAGGAGAGGGCCACAAAAAAAAACTTTTTTGTAAAGGTTTTAAAAGGTCCGTTTAAGTTATTTTTTGTTGGTTCCTAAAAGGGACAGTGATGTAAAAAAAAAAGGAATCCGAAGGGATGATATACCGATATAGCCAACAAGAAAGTATCCTTTTTGTTACGATTCGGTCCAGCTGCTGGACTTTGAAACGAGAGAAGTGGCACATTTTTTGCCTTTTTTTGCGGTGACAAAATAGTAACAGATAAAAATAAAATTTAGTAAGCGTGTGACCATATGGTCAAGGTTTTAGCTTGGACGATATTTGATACAGCAGCTTCTTTTATCCCATGTTACTTTTTCAATCTCTAAAATCCTTGGAATCTTGAGTTTGTTTAGTCTTATAATTTTTATGCAGCACATATTTATATAATTAATGCGTGTAAACTTGTTTAATTTTTTGTAAGAAGAACCCAAATTTAAGTCCTTTTCTATTTTCGAGAGAATCGATAACATTAAATATTAATTAATCCGTTGTAGTAATATACACTGTGTCTCAAGATAGAGTATCCGAGAGGAAAAATTTTCGTATTTTTGGGTTTTCGAAAAAAAAGTCACTCTTTATAAAAACTCCTGCTTGTTTTTAAACCTCTAAAAACGATAAAATATTTTTGATTTTTATTCACAGGGTGTTTAAAGCATTTAAATATAACCAAGAGTAAACTACCCTTATTTTTGATGTTATCGAAAAATATTATTAATAAAAGTGGTTCAGAATTGCAAAAAACCTATATGAATATTAAATATTAATTTATTTTATGAATTATTAATTTTTAGTTAATTTTCTGAAATATTAAATTTTATTTTGTTTTATAAAAAATAAGCAATAAGCTAACTACAACAAATAGTTCTCTTTTAATTTTTATAATAAATAAGTGTGATAATTGTTATGACAACAAATAGTTTTTAAGGAAAGAATTAAGCAGGCCACTGCCAATATTCCCCCTTGAGCAAATTTAAAAGGCTTTAGTCAAAACGTTTAGTTTATTAATTTATTTAATTGTTGCTACTGTTTTGGTAGCTCATTGGCTATCATAACACTAGATCAAGGTTAAAATTAGTTAACCTGTACTATTTTTGTATACTTCTTATTGGAAGTGTTATTTTAGTGTAGAGGTAATTTATTAGAACCCTTTAGGTCGAAAATGTTTTTTTTTCCAATAATCAGATCGAGTATAGTTCTCTTAAACTATTGTTCTTTATAAAAGTTCTGCAAAACTTTGTAGCTCCTAATTTCAGCCACATTTCAACCCAAATTTCTGCCGTTTTTTTTTTTTTTTTTTCAAAATGCCGGCAAAGAGTGGACATTTTGTAATAATACATAGTGACATATTCTTTTCCAAAACCTTCAAAACTATCAAAATCATTCCATGCTGACTAAAAATATTTTGTTTAATCGTCCACTATTTTGGCTGCCATCTTAAAAAAATGTTGGTCGAAACTGGTTTATTAGTTGTTTTTTTTTCAATAATCGGATCAAGTATAGTTCTTAAACTTTGTTGTTTTTAAAAGTTCAACAAAACTTTGGATCTTCATTTTTTTTAACACCCACATTTCAGCCATTTTTTTTTTCAAAATGCCGGCCAAGAATGCATTTTTTTTTTACATATTCTTTTCCTACTTTTCAAGACCTTCAAAACTATGTAACATGTAATATTATGTCATGCTGACTTAATATATTTGGTTTTTGTCGTCCACTATTTTGGCCGTCATCTTGAAAATATTAAGTGTAAAAATTCCAAGTTTATATCCAGTTTTCACAAATGCTGTGATGCACCTGTGTTAAGAGTTTTTTTTTTATAAATCGGTCAATTGTTACGTATTATCGTTCGATAAAAACACAAATTAAAGTCCCTATTATATATATATATATATATATATATATATATATATATATATATATATATATATATATATCGTTTGTTAATTCTTTTCGAGAATATAAAATATTTTTTTCTATTTCTTGGTGTATTTTAAACTAAAACTCAGTTGTATTTTATCTGAGAGTGGGTTTTGGTAGCTTGGTTTCTCCAGACACTACCTTCTGTATGTTGCATGGCACCGGTAGTTCAAGCATAATTAAGCAAGGGAGGATGCTTGAGTTGTCTTAATTAACACATTCTCTCCGGTGCCAGAATGATGTTTCAAACCCAGACCCAAGTGCTGGAGAGTTCCTCACCGTATTTCTCCCTTTTCCTAAAACAAATTATAATGAAGATATCTCAATATAAAGGGCGAGGCTCTCCACAACTACCTAAAGATAAGGACATTACCCCCCATTATAATTTTAAATGTCCCTCCCACATCGAATATTTAGTGCATCGACGTTTTCTCTTTCAACTCGTGTGGTCGTTCTAACTTCTTTGTTCTTCTTTACTATTTTATCTCAAGTCTGCCTTTTTAAAATGAGATTAAAACGTTAGTTTCCTTTTTATTAGATCAGTGGTCAATTAGAACAAACCTTTTTAAAGAATTTACTGAAAGAGTGTGTTAATAAAACAGTAGTGTAACCGGTAAAGTAAACGACAGCGCTTTTCTTAATGAGTAATAACTAACCCAAACGTCTAGTACCATTTTATTACTGAGCTTTTATTTATATATATATATATATATATATATATATATATATATATATATATATATATATATATATATATATATCCTGTGTATGTGTGTGTGAGAGGGTAAGAGATAATCAGTTTCGTGGATAATTGCCATCAACTACGTATCCTGAAAGTAAAAATAATTCTTTTAAAAGTATAATTGCCTTAGAAACTATACATTTTACTTTCTGGTTCGATTAAATTTTATTTTTACTTTCATTATATGCCATAAAAAGAGAAAGTATTGTGATCTACCCACTCGAAACCCTTATGGATCACCCTTACCCCGAGGGTGATGTGTCTGTCTGTCCGTCGTACTTAGATTCATATCCCCCGAACCTTTCACGCTAGAAAGTTGAAATTTGAAATATTGGCACAACTTTTTTGACCACACAAAAAAAAAATTAATTAAACTTTTCGTTTTTACTGATTAAAAAAACATTGTGACCCCCTGGGGAATCGAACCAGGGACCCCTACTCTACTCTGTTTTTTTGGGGGGCACTGTTTTCATATAGGGCGGGATGGGGAAATAATAAAGTATATGTCAAATAACCTACGAAACCCTTAAAATTACTTGGATGCAAGTACTTACCTGTGATTTTAATGGATTTACACGTTTTGATGTCCCTAAAACTATATAGAAAGTAGGCTTGAGATATATATATAAATTTTATATAGTTTGACATTTGTAGTCTAAACTACTGGGCCAATTTCAATAAAAGAAAATACGCACATGTTCATGTGTTCAGCGAAATCATATCTCTACGTAAAATGAAAAATAATTTTCATTATCCTTTTATATAAGAAAATGTTGATCAAATTTTTATATAAAAAAGCTATTCCGATTCAATACTAATGAAATCATAAATCGCTTTTTCCGAGAATAATCTCTAAGTACATATTCTAGAAGGTGACATAAAAATGTAAACATTGTCTATAGAAGAATTTGTAATAGAAAGGGTGTACACGTGAATTAACGAATCAATGTATCAGAAAAAATATATAAAAGCATAAATATTCGAAATAAGAAAGAAATAACAAGGATAAATAAATAAAAAGATGCAACTTAAAAACCAGAAATAAACTTTACAACACTTGGCAAAAATTACCATTCTCAATTTAAAAAAAAATTGGAAAGTCTAAAAAAGGAATATTTAATTAGCATTTTTGCACTCCGTTAGTACGGAAGATTTTTTACTTTTTGCATCAGGCTCGGACTTAATTTTTTTTTTTTTCTTAAATAAGGAATAATGCCGTATGCTAAATCTGAAATGGGACAGATGGCAAAAACCGCTTCGAGTACTTGAAAAAAACTCCTAAGTCTTATGCCATATTAAGTCTTAGCGGTCCATATATGTAAAACGTTATTAATATGAGACGAAGCTTAAGGTGTAAAAAAAATATAAAATAAACTTGCTGAAGGTGGCTTATATAAATGTATTTTGAAGTTGGTTTTAGTGGAAGCATTATAATACTCCAAATTAGCATATGTTGCTTAGAAGTGAAGTTGAAAGCACTTATTTATTTAAAACAAACTTTATAATATATATATATATATATATATATATATATATATATATATATATATATATATATATATATATATATAATGTATATAATATAGGAAACAAGATTATACTTTAAGGTTTTAACAGAATATTACAGTCTGTGGGAAAATAATTTTAATAATAAAATCAGGACAATAATAGTCCTATTAGGATTAAGTTAAAGGTAAAAATATCTCCGTTACAAATCGTTCTACACAAATAAACTTAACATTATATAACAATTTACATTAAAATAATTCTTTTACGACGGGGTAATCGAACCCGACCTTATACCCTTTGCGAATAACTTTAAAAAAAAAAAAAAAAAAAAATAGATTTTTACCAGGAAAACGACATGTATGTACTATTTTTCCAGTTTTTTTGTGGATACCGCCTCTAAATTTCACCCTAAATTCATTATTTCTCGATATCGCCTTTGGCTATCATTTTTCTGACCTCATCATAACTGTATAATTTTATCGAAATAGGCCCAGATAATTTTGACCCTGTTCGTCATGACAGAGTACAAACAGACATTTTATAAAATCAACTTTTTCCGTGGTAGGCTGTGAAATAGTAACTTTAGAGCCTAAGAAACATAGCTAAAATCCATTTTTTCATTACGTGGACTTAAAAAATCTTTTCATTACTCCTTGCTGTAAAGAAAAAAATCTTTTACGTCCTAGGAACTAAAAGATTTTTATTTTCCGGAGGGTAGTTGTCAAAACTTCCGTTAGTATCGCTGCAGTCTTTGTAGAAATGCTTCTAGTACGATTAAAATCCGCTAGATGTCAATGCTTTTTATTTATCTTTTCTTATAGCGTAACCACTTTTTAAGGTTTCTTTTTTTAAGTCTTAAGTATGTACTAATATTTGTTATTATTATATATTGATTAGTGATTAATATTTAATGTTTTTTCATTGTCTGCTACCTCGGAAAAAATAGCATATGCTACGCGACTGTGAAGTGTTTTTTCTTTACCTTGGCAGTATTTACTGTCTCGCTTCGCTCGACAGTAAATGTAATTGCCGCGGTAAAGAAAAAACTCACTTCACAGCCTAGTAACATAATATACTATTTTATGGACTCAGAGGTTAAAATGTGAAAAACTATCAAAATCGTAAATCGAATTTTACCGCTAACAATAACATAATACATCCTCGTTATATACACTAACTAGCTCGTACGTGTCAATGAAGCAGTAGAAGACAATGAAGTAACTTGTGAAAAAAAGTTATTCAGTAGTTTGACATTCTCAAATTAATTTTTTTTTTTAGGATTACAACTTTTTTTATTGACAGTAATAAAAAGATGCATACAGTAATACATTAATACTTTATTTATTTACGCCCCATGCATTATTTATAATCATTGCAAACATTTTAGCTTGTCAAAACAACCAATTATTTATTTTAGCTAAAATATAATTTAAGAAATTATAATATAATTTATCACAATTTACTTATAACGTTTATATTATATTTAGATTTTTCATTCATTTTAAATTCTTATTATTAGTTTCGATATGGAACTGGCTGTCATCTTATCTTCTGTCGTTTATGGTCACAATCTTTGGAGGGGTAATTAACTCTCTCTCAGTCATCTAATCGAGCTAAAACTTGGCGCCAGGACGCCGTACCCATATTAAAACAATCTATCAAATTTTGGAATCACCCACTTTACGCTGATTAGCGTTGTTGTGTTCCTTATTAAACACTCAATAACTGTGAATGCGATAAAAAAATGTCAATATGTGTTTTTATAATCGAACATCTTGCAGATGACTCATACAACCAAAGTGCATATGCATAAAGGAATCAACTTTATTTGTATAGGCTACTATTGTTTTAATATTTTGCTTCCGAGCTTACCGAAGGTAACGGAAGCATTGTGTTCACTTTTGAGAACGAACAAATTTTATGTCTCCGATTTTAAAAATTCCAAGACAGAAATCCGTTTCAGACATCAGGGAACATTTTTGGTCTCGTGTCTGTCTGTCGGTCTGTGCGTCCGCGAATCCTTGAAATTCCGATTTTGATGGAATTTGGTAGACATGTTCATTTTACCAATGCCCAGGACAACGTTATCCGTCCAAGTGTTCACGCACAACGCTCGCGTAAACGTGAACTTCAAATTTAAAATTGGAATTTTAGGTCGGGGGGAAAAAATCTAACTTCATCTATTCAATGAGAAAAAACAATTTTTTTTCAAATTCAAATTTTTAGAAAGAAGATACCGCTGAAGTGTTAAAATGGTTAAAACTATTAGGTAATAGTTTTTACAGAATTAACAATATAACAATAATTACTGGAAATATAGAGCCCGTGGTTCAAATCCCGGCGCTGGAGTGTATTTTTCACTGTCTGTTTCCCGTAGTTAATAATAATTATAATTTGATTTAAATTAATATAACAATAATGTTAATGTTAGTATAACAATAAAGTACACGATGGGATGCGAGGAAGCTATGTGCCACACTAATTGGCAGTCTATTTTAAATTTTATTTATATGTAAATATTCCTTTACCTCATGTCTTCTGACCTATTCACATCAATTCGCATGTTCTTTATTTAAAAGGGTTATATATATATATATATATATATATATATATATATATATATATATATATATATATATATATATATATATTATGTTTTATTAAAAAACTAGAAAATTAATTTTTTCGATGACCTCAAATTTAAATAAAGATTGATCTCGGAACCAGATTATTTAACGCGATAAATTAGTGCTGAGATCGGGGACCGCTTAATTTCTTTTAATCGCTGTCAATCCGACCGGCTCTCCCGTATTTTTTTTTATTTTTTTATTCTGTCCACATATTTTAAGTGAAAAAAAAATACCGGTTTTATTTTTCTATAAGTTGTAGTGATTCAGCTACAAAATTAAAAATATTAGCTATATTGAGTAAAAGATTACATTTATTGTTTAACTTTAAGTAAGATAATTATTTACCTTTGCCTTTTTTCCTAGAAAGAATTTTTTTTTCAGTTTATAAAAGAAATATAAGATTTTAGATATTTGTACATTTAGAGTTAGGTGTTGGTTGGAATGAAAGTCCTTTTAATTTCTTTTTTTTATTTTATTTTACCAATTTTTCGCCCAGGGAACCTAGGCTTCTTCAGTGTTTTGAATGGTAGAATACTGTAAATTTAGAGAAAATGGTCAAATGGAAAATAGCATTTACGAAATTAGGAAATGGAAGTCTTACCAAGTTAGTCAAAATGGTGATTGTTTTTTGAAAAGAATTTTTATATTTTTTTATAACTGACATACCTAATCAAAATTTTGAATTATTTATTTTTATTTGTATTATATATAATATTTGTGTAAATGTTGCTTAATTTATTGGTGTCTTGTTTCAAGTTTATGTTGTTTGTATTTGATTTTATGTATAACATTTCCAGTGTAAGTCGTTTTTGGTAGTGTTTTTCAGTGTGTAAAATATTATATTTATCTGTGTCTAATGTGTGTTTAGTGTGCGTGTTCTGATATAGTTAGTGTTGTTGTTTGAGATGTCTTTGATGTGTTGATGAAATCTGTTTTTGAATTGTTGTGAAGTTTCTCCTATGTATGTTGCAGGGCATTGTTTACAGTTTATTTGTTACTTTGTTGTAGAGGAGGGATTGGATCTTTGAGTTTAGAGTACAAAATTGATTTTAGGGTGGTTGAATTTTTTTGGGCTATTTTGATATTATTGAAAGGTTGAAATAATTTTTTTAATTTGTTCAGTAGTGTGTTTTATGTAGTCAGGGTGTAGTATTTTATTTAGCTAAAACGGGAGGTGTCGTGTTTTGTGAGATATTGTTTATGTTGTTATTGTGTTTATTTTGTTATTATTCGTAAATGCTTTTTTCCATTTGACCATTTTCTCTAAATTTACAGTATTCTACCATTCAAAACACTGATGAAGCCCAGGTTCTCTTGGCGAAAGTTTTGTAAAATAAAATAAAAAAATAAATTAAAAAGGACTTTCATTCCAACCAACACCTAACTCTACATAAGAAAACTTTCAATTTGTATACATTTATTTAAAAGAAGCATTAATTAATTGATCTTTAAATCTTTCAAGGCAGTTTCCATAGGAGAAAAAGATGTCCAAAGGTACAGTTGTGAACAAGAAGCTTTCTTAAGAGCAATTCTGTATGCTACAGGGAAATATAATATGAATAAAATAGTTATGTACGCTGACTTTTTACCCTCCAAAATTTAACCAAATCATATAACTACTCACATTTTTCTAGTTTCAGAAATTCGGTCATGCATTCACCCAAATCAGATTTTTGTCCAGTTTTGTTTGATCATCATTCTTTTGGGAATTCTAAACTTTGAAGAGGTGGATGTGTTAGCTAAACAGCTGTGATGGAGGGAGAGAAGATCTGATAAGAGATATCTTATATCTGCTAAAGATCTGAACAGCCATGTGCAGTCAACCCTGTTCCAAACAATGACAGGCTACGTGGAACAAACAGTCTTAACACAAAATTAAAATTTGTTAAACCCCTCATCAAAACTTGGAAGACAAGCTGCAGACTGAATGGTGTCGAAGAGAAAATACTGAAAAGACTGACATGGACTGACTGGACAATTGGCATACACGACTGACAGTCTACACCTTTATACCTGAGACGAACTTTTATATTGTAATCTCTGTTCTCACCGTTCACCACCTCTTTGCGACTACTTACGACTCGACACAATTTGACGAAAACTCTCATTATCTACCTATCTGCTTACTTACTTAATCCCGATCTCCGGGATTACCGTGAGGTGTAGAGTTTTATAGATTTTCATATCGCTCTACCTTCATCTAGTCTTCTTAGTTCCAGTCTTCTCTGGAACTCATGGAGTGAACTTCTTGTGTTATCCTCCCATGTCAGCGTTCTTCTTCGCGGCATTTTCTCTTGGGGTGTATCTTCTTAAGCCAGCTTTGGATACTGCTCATTTCCCCATCCTTATCACATGGCTGAACCATCGGAGTTGGTTTGAGCTCAGCATGTTTCTGATAGAGTTAATTTTTAGGGTCCGTAGGCAAAACCAAGGACCCTTATATTTTCCTGCGTGTGTCAGTCCGTCCGTCCTCTCGCGTGCTCTCACGGCTACACCTTTCGTCCGATCACTTTGAAATTTAGCATGTATGTGTCTTGTACCTACCCACATATTTTAAAAATATAGCGACTTAAAAAAATATTTTTCAAAAAAATTAGGGTAAAAAAACTTAAGGGTTAAAATGGTTTTTGTTTTTTTTCGACACCGTGAGGGGTATCATATGAAAGGGTACGTCGAGCTGATTACAAAAATATATAATTCTTTGGATATAACTTTGATAGGACGAGCGTAGGCAAGTTTGAAGTGGGTGTGAAACGTGTCCCCCCTCTATCTCGGTTATGTGAAGTGCAAAAAAAAAAATGAAAAAATTCCTGAACATTCTTCGACCAAAAGTAAAGATACCACTTTTTGGAAATTTCGAAAAAATATTATTTTATTTTTTATTGACAAAATACGTTTTTTTTATAATCATGGTCTTTTCCATGTATTTATATGGTTGTAGTCCGGTTCAGTGGCAAAAAAATACTTTATCTGAGTGTGTTTTGAAAATATCAGACCCTTAGAATTGTTCAAAGTAAGCTTTTTAGCATTTTAAAAAACACTTTACTGTTAAACACTATATAGTGTGGCCTACAGACCCTCGCTGTGTGCTGACTAGCACACACTTGACCTGTTTATTTATTTATTAGAAGGTGGTCTCTGAAATTTTGGTTTCTTATAAGGTCTCTTCTAGTTTTACCTTCTACTCTTTTCATATATCTCATCTTCCAGCTTTCTGATCCGTATTTGTATGTATTCGAACAAATATATTTCTATATACTAACTTTTTGTTTTTTTACAGAAAACTTCTTTTTAGTAATAAACTTTTTTGTAAGGCTTGGAATAGTTTACCACCGTATGCTGCTCTTGCATTTATTTCTTGGTGCCATCATTGCACAAACCCTTAAAGGACGACAAAATTTCAGTTAAAAAAAATTTGTTCTCCTAGCACTGAAACATTGACGTAGTGACACATCTGTTAACCTGAAATAATAATTATGCAAATCCAGTATAACAAGGAGCAAATCTGAAGAATGAACCTGGGTGTAAAGGACCTGAGTTGTCCAACATCTAACAAATCGTAGACTAAATAAATAAAATAAACATATTTCTTAAATAAGGTGATTTTACTTATTATAAATATACTGTCAGTTATAATTTATTTGTTCAGATACCATTAAATAAATAGTATATTACTATTGTTATTAACAACTATTTTTCATAAAATAATATTTATATTTTCCTGCTGGGAATATAAAGGTGGTTATTAATTTATTGGCTTCTCTTAGTAGTGCGAACCTACTAAGTATAGGTAAACCATTTTTTATTTAAATCGACTAATTAGTTTTGGCTTTAATCTTTGGCACAGATTACAACTTTGTAGTCAGAGAATCTTATATAAATCTTTTTGAAAATAGGACTCAGGCGCCGTAAAAATACTTTATTTATTGAAATACTGCGAGGTATAAGAAAGAAAAAAGTCAATTAAAAATACTTGTACCATTTACCTTTTAATTTATTCAAGTTTTTGTAACTGGTTGAACTAAGACTGCTTTGCTCTTGATAGACATTTCTTCCGATTTGTTTACATTATTTTTTTTTTTTTTTGTGTTTCTTTTCATCATGTGGTCCGTTAACTGACCTTAGCGATGGAACTATTACTGATATTAATTTTTTTTTTTCGTTCTGACGAAGGAATACCACTCTCAGTTTTGTTTAACTGATCTGGTATAATCAGTAAAATAAAATGATATTTTGTTTATGAAGGTCTATTGTTAGACAAATCTGTTTTTAGAAATTACAGAAACTAGATGAACTTAAATTACATTAAATTTCGTCGTCTTTGACAAGATTTTTATTACTTTATAATTTGATTCTAGTTTTAATTATATTGATATATAAATTGGTACTTCTTTAGATTGTTACTCCCCTATGATTTTTTTTTTTTTTTTTTTTTTTTTTAACAAATTCTTTATTGGCATAAGTAACAAAAAAAATATTTGTGTTTACCGGAGCCATAATGTTATTTTGAGAGGGGTTATTTTGTGCCTTTTTTTTAATTTTGATATTTCGTAAGGGATTGGAGCTTTTTAATCCAATTTGGGGAAGGGTATAATGGACAATTTTGGAGTATATATTTTTATTTTTTTATTTTTTTTCTAAACAGAAGTTTTTGATTGGATTTTTGTTAGGGTTGTTTGCAGGTATTTAAACGGGTATCATAGGCAGTCTGTGGACTGACTTAAGAGTGGACCAACCTGGCATTTGCCTAGTAAATTGAGGGAAACCACAGAAAACCTCAATTAGGTTGGGTGGACCCGAGTCCTTCCAAAATTCTTCCTATGTTTTCCCTAAGTAATTTTTATTTATTTTTTTAATTTTATTTCGTTTGTGGGCTTCTGTTGGTGAATGGACTCCAGATTTTTTCAATTTTAGGCTGAGGGGAGTAATTTATTTCTTTTACGAATTTTAGTGTTTTTTAGAATATAAATGACGACTAAATAACTACTAAGGGATGTTTAGTCCAATGAACTTTGGGACGAAGGAATATCACACTTCTGTTTTTATTAGAGGAGTAACAATCTAAAGAAGTGCCTACGAAAGTCCGTTATATAACAAATAATAATACGAAAGGTACAGTAGTTAGTAGGGATGGGCGGAACGGAACGTAACTATAAAAATAACTAGTTCCAGTGTTGGAACGGTTCCAATCGTTCCAAGATTTCATGGAACTACGTTATTTTTGGAACGACTTTGAAGTTTTTATTTTACTGTCGAGTTTCATTTAGTTAATAAATTTTTATTGTTTGAATTCGATACAAATTTGTTATCACCATTTTACAAAAAAATAATATCTTTTAAGAATTATCGAGCAAAATAATACGAAACGTAACTGATTAAAGAGGAAACGGAAACGAGAAAACAGTAACGAAACTAAACAACTAACTTAAAGGGAACGTTAAAAACTCGTTTCTCTTGGAACGAAACTAATGATCTTCGTTCCAAGCGCCAATACGTAACGTGTAACGTAACTGAAAAGACGAAACGGGAACGAGATAACGTAACGAAACTGTAACTCGGAGGGAACGTAAAAGATTCGTTTCGCGAGGAACGAAAACTATAGTTTCGTTCCAAGTTCCAGTTCCAGCCAAGCTGGAACGTAACGTGTGTGTCTTATGTCTTGTATAATAGAGTAGAGTAATGGAGTGGGGATGAGAGCTCGAGTCTCCACATCACTCCACTTATTATAGTGAAGCGTTATCTTTTTCTCTTTCTGAGACATAGATGCCTCTTTGCCGCTTTTTTTCTTTTAGGTCCATAGTCAACTTCCTCTTGTCACTTTCGCCCTTCGCCACTCGTTTCGTTGTTTTAGTTTTGTATAGTTAGTAAAAATACGAAATAAACAGGTGAAATTTAATTTGTTTTTTGTTTAGTTTTAGGATCTCGTTATGGAAAGAACATATTCTAGTATTTAAAAATATTATTTATACTGGTATAAAATATACTTTTAAGCAGTTACCATAATGTTGTATCATAAACATTTTTATTATACTGTTTACTTGGTTGCAATTAAAATATCACTATAAAAAAATATAAGATAAAAAGATAAATAAAGAGATCTTAATAATATTATTATAAAGTTTGTATTTAATTTCAACTTTTCATCGTCAGCGTCAGTGAAGAGTGGAACTATTTAATAAAGAAACGAAACTTATTGTAGAACGAACATGGACTAGACTCAGGAACACGTGAAGTATAAGAGAAACTGTTTCTTTGGAACATAAACTGATACGTTCCAAAAATAACTAGTTCCTGGAACTAGTTATTGGTTTGGAACGAAACGTTGTAACTCGTTCCACTCATGGAACCGTCCTTCCCATCCCTAGTAGTTAGGTATAATAAGTGTTAATTACACAGAAAAAAAAGGTAGCCGTAAACATAGGTTTAATAAGCAATTCTTGACGAATACTAACATAACAAAATCGGATACAGGATCATGATTCAGGCAGCAAATCGTGAAATATCACAGAAAAATTCGTATTTTTTTGTCCGCTATGAAGGGTCCGTTATACTGAAGTTCTACTGTATATAAGAAAGTTTTTTCGGTTCGATTTTTTTCCCAGTTTAACCTAGATTATTATAATTGTATACCCACTGTGTTTTTATTTATTTCTAATAAGATTATTCGACTAAATAACTTCTAAATTGTCAACAAAAACTTGATAAAGACCTATTATGTAATTTATATGGTTACTTTATTCGAAAAACAGGATCCGAATGGAGTTGAAAAAGGTTTTTTTTATATACAGAATGATGCTTTTAAGCCATACATTGACCATAAGGTTAATTTAAGGTTCGAAGATGGTACTTTATCCAAAGAGAACTATTTGAAAGGGAAGAAGTTGAATTAAGGATAATGTTATTGAAAGAAGTATTATCAGGATTTCTTCTTAGTCTTCTTAAATACAATCGTATCCTTCTAAATAGATCCTTAACGAACTTGATTCTTCTTTCTCATCTTCATTCTTCTTTTCCTTTTTGTCTGTTGGTCCTTCTTCCTTATTCTTCTTTAATGTTTACATTTGTTCCTTTTACAATCCTTTCATTTTTTTTTTCAAGTTCGAAGTTGATTCAATGTTGAATAGATCTATGGGTTCTTTTCTTTTTTTTTTATTGATTCTTTTTTTTTAATTTTATTGTAATTCTTTAACAATTTTTTTATTGTTTAGGATTTTTTTCTTTTACTTTTATACTTTCTTATAAATTTATTGGCAGTTTAAAATATATATATATATTTAACATATGTGTGTGTGTGTATATGTATTGTATATGTTCGAGAATATCAAATTCTACATTACAAATTAAATGTGAGTCGTGGTATTTCTTACTTAAATAAATAAAATATTTTCATATCAGGGAAATTAACTATAATTTTTTCTTTCTTTTTATTAAATTATTAATGGAAACAATGATTTTATATTTATAAAAAGGAAAATATTAATCAATTATTTTGTACATAAAAAGGAAAGGTAATTGCATATAAATTATTCAAACAGTTAATTATTTCCTTTTTAGAATTTAAATGATTATTTGTATCTATTTTCTGTGGAGGTTTCTTGATGGTTTTTTTTTTTAGTAATTTATTACTTAAATATGAATTATAATTTAATTTTTCTTTGTTTGATTTTTTTTTTACTTAAGAAGATTATATATAAAAAGAAAAAAAAAAACACTTATATTTTCTATTTATCTAGTTTTCTTTTATAATATATATTTTTAATATCTATATGTTAGTATGTTTTTTTTTTCTTGTTTTTATGATATATTAAGTATATTCTTCTGCTTTTAGTTTCTTTGTTTGTCGATTATCTTTCTTATATTTTTAGCCCAAGTAGTGAATTGTTTTTTTGCGGTAAAAAATAAGAAAATAATTTAGAGTTTGAAAAGTACACGGTTTTATAAGGGAAGTAGGGGTAAAAAAAAGTCGGTCGCGCGTTGAAAATGTGTTTTTTTTTCACTCGTTAGTTATCGATCGGACAAAAACAAAGAGGGGATAAAATGACACGCGAGCATAAGTTATGACCTGGATGAAAATTATAATTGTAGGTTTACTTGTCATTCCGTAAAGAGGGGTGTTTTAGAAATATGAAAACATGATTTTTTTTGGAATATGTGTTTCATTTGTGTGACAGAAATATTCTCCAACTTCATTATGTTCACACGAAGCTTAGACTAGGAAATAATATCCATAGTGAAGGTTGATAAGAAAAGAAAACACTTTTACTTGTTCAATAATTTTATTGTCATACCATAAATATATTTTGACTTCCATACCGGTTTCGACTTATTCAGTCATCGTCAGTGTAATGGTAATTTTACAAGTTCGGAATAGTATATAAAGGTTAAAGGACGAGGGGTTTGGGGTACATGGTGTGGGAGGGGGAGGTCGGTAGTTGGGTATCGGCAAAAGAGGAATTATCTCTGCGTCTAGGATCAGAGGAGTTGGGATTATTGAGTTGGATTCCACCACAATAATCCCAACTCCTCTGATCCTAGACGCAGAGATAATTCCTCTTTTGCCGATACCCAACTACCGACCTCCCCCTCCCACACCATGTACCCCAAACCCCTCGTCCTTTAACCTTTATATACTATTCCGAACTTGTAAAATTACCATTACACTGACGATGACTGAATAAGTCGAAACCGGTATGGAAATCAAAATATATTTATGGTATGACAATAAAATTATTGAACAAGTAAAAGTGTTTTCTTTTCTTATCAACCTTCACTATGAGTAAATACCATAAAATCTCAATCAATACTACTAACTTAAATAATATCCAACCAAAAGGTGGGAATATTTAAGTGCTTTTATTTAATACATTTTGGACCCTTAAAAAAGACCAGCAAACTATTATTCGCAGGCAAATTGCTTCCGTTTTTGTAAAATAAACAAAACTTAGGCTTATAATCGTTGGGCCTATAGGCTTCCGTGGTTGCTGTTATCATTTAGTTCTAGGTCTTCCGGTAATGACCGCGTCATTTTTTAAGTGTTTTCTGACGTTCGCCTCCTATGTTGGAGGTATCTTCAGGGGTGTACATGTTGTTCTGAGTGAGGAACAACACTTACACTCCTGAAGATGTCTCCAGCATAGGAGGCTAAACGTCAGAAAACAAATCGAACATGGCATGGTCCCCACCGGAAGACCTAGAGCTTAATTAGGCTAATAATTGAGTGCTTAATTTTAGTGTTTTAACGAAAACATATTAGAGAAAATAGTAAGGAAGGATTATCGTTTTTGACTTTGGGTATGGTCAGATTACACTCTGATTCCAATTAAGACGTAGATTTTGAAAATGTGTCTTGTTGCATCAGATGTATACAGGGTTACCCGCGATAAAATGTCATAAAGAAACTGGTGGATTCTATGGGTCAAATGCAACATAAATGTCAAGTAAGCATATGCCCATTTAGTTCTCGAGATATCGTTTTTTTTTTCTTTTTTTAAAGTGCTTCATGAAAGTGGTCAAAAAATGCCTAATATCTCAAAAACTAAATGAGATAGTGAGAGTGGGCTAAAGGACCAATTTTAAAGAGCATTAAAAAACCTTTCAAAATCATTCATTTATTTCCAACTTATTAGCTACTAAGTATCTTTTAAGTTCTGTTATACATTTGAAAATTTTGGATTTTTTAAAATTCGATCACAAAATTCCTGAGCTTCCTACTTTTTATTGAGGGATGTTTGAAGTGTGGCAATTTCAGGAAAAACTTCTGCTTTCCATAAGCTTTCAAATGGTATAATATAAAGTTTTAGATCAACGGACTAGTTTTTGAATTATAATTGAATGGTGCCATACGTGAAATTGTTTGTTCAGGATCACAACCAATTCTAGTACAAATGCAAAAAAGGTTTCCCTGAATGAAACCACAACACTTATGATTTCTTATAGGAAATATGACGCAGAATAAAAAACTTCCTATAAACATGGACCCCGGACAGCTTCATTTTCAAGATATTCGCAAAAAATTAAAAATCACCAATTTTGGACTTTTATCCTTACAATTCTCAAATACTACGCTTTTTTACCATTATAATCCTTGAAGCAAATTTACTTCTACTTACGGTACCTACTTATTTAGATTATTACTCCCCTATGTGTTTTTAGAGTATAAATTAATTTAACTAAATAACTAAGACAAAGTGATGTCCAGTCTAATGTATTTTGGGACAAAGGAATATCACACTTCAGTTTTTATAAGAGGAGTAACAGTCTAAAGAAGAACATTCCGTACACCTTCTTTAGATTGTTACTCCCCTCTGTTTTCTTTATAATATATTTTAGA
This sequence comes from Gerris lacustris, assembly GCA_951217055.1. Lineage (NCBI taxonomy): Eukaryota > Metazoa > Arthropoda > Insecta > Hemiptera > Gerridae > Gerris > Gerris lacustris. Next base: position 12,501,410 of record OX578286.1, read on the forward strand.
TAAGTATTGGCAATATATTTCAGAAAATATAAATATTTGTTCAAGCCCTTAGGACATGGCCCTTCGCTGGATTAGCTGTGCCCTAAACGTATAAATCCTTCAAATTCTCATGATCGTGTTACATAATATTTTTTTAAAAGACAGTAGTAACAAGGAAATTAAATTACAGTATTTCTATTATTTAAATATAAAAGGATAAAGAAAATTTATTTTCTAATAAATATACTAGTGCAATATAAACGAAAATAAATGATTAAACATAATATCATTACTCATCCTAAACCCATCTTTTGAAAATAAATTACGGAATATTACCGGAAATTTCATTCTAAACAGAAAAATGGTTTTCTGTAGAAGGTGCTCTAAAAAAAAAAGAAAAACTTAACTTCTTAAGAAGTAGAAAGGCTATAAAAATAAGTATAAAATTAAAAAATAGTATAAAAGTATAAGTATAAAATCTAATTTTTTTAGAGGTTGAAAAAGATTGAAATAAAGAATTTTAAAGGATTTGAGATAATTCAGTTTATTCTTTTAAATTAGGGTAAGGGTGTTTTTTTTTTTTAGAAATGAAGGAAGTCCTTCCTTAGAAATAAATGTAAATAAGGGTTTCCTCCTTTTTTTTCTGTAAAATATAATTTATTTGCAAAAGTCCGGATATAATTTTTTTTTAAGTGTATAGCCTTCTTTTTATATTAAAAATGAATATATTTTTATGCGATTTAAGAATTCATTGATATCTTTTAATTAGAATTAATTAATATTTAAATTAAATCTTAGACAATTAGTCGTACTATATACCTACATTATAATCCCTCCTATATTATCGCATTTAAAATATTTTCCATGTTTAATTTTAATTCGAAATTAAGCCAGCAGATAGAGATTTCTTTGGGTTATTGTCATTTAGAATTTGTACTACCAATAAATAAATATAAAATATAAAAAGTTAAATTTTGAAAAGAGAAATAAACAGGTCAAGTGTGTGCTAGTTAGCACACAGCGAGGGTCCGTATACCACACTGTATAGTGTTAAACTAAGTGTATAAACAGTGTTATTTTTAAATGCTAAAAAGCTACTTGACCGGACGGACGGACAGACACATGCAGGAAAATATAAGGGTCTTTGGTTTTGCCTAGGGACCCTAAAAAATGGTTCGACAAATACAAATACAATTTTCACTTATACATTAGTTATAATGGATTTGTCCCCTAATAAATAATTTAATTATTAAACATATAATATTTATTAGGAAGTGTTCAATAGGTGATTGTTTGGTGTTGATTTCATTGGTGCCAAATTTATTTTGATCAATGTCTCGTAAACTATAGATTTTTTCCCGATGGTAAAACATTTTGGGTTAATGAATCACTACATTTCGTACAAAGCGGACTTTCCTGATATTTGAGTGAAACCTTATGTAAACCTTTTTTTCTGTTGGCTGTAAATGTCAGTATCAAAGTCGTATCATTTTTTTACGCTTGCCTTCCCACCTAGATGTATTACAAATTTAAAAAAAAAAAATGTCTAATTTTGAAAGTTATGTGTGATTAGGAGTTTCTTTAGATCTCTGATTACGACTTCGTCGGTTTAAAAATAAAACAAAAATAATATGGTGGAAAATAGGTAAGTTGTATATGAAATTCGTGATAAATATAGGCACAATACTCAAAAATATACATCATATTTATATAATACTAGCTGAATACCCGTGCTTCGCTACGGGGTGTTTTATTTTCAATTTAATGGATTTATAAACAACCATCAAGAAACATTTAAATTATTTTACAATAATTAGCTAATATCCCAAATTAGTTATTCATTCCGACTAAATTTTTAAAAAGGAAAAGCAGTGGTATTTTCCTTCTGTACCCCCCCCCCCCCCCCGTGTCATTTTACATCCCTTGGATGAAATTGGAATTATCTTTTATTAATATACATGCTTACATCCAAAATAAGAGCTCTTTCTCAAGTATTAACTTCCTAACTTTAGGAGATCGGTCTGGGCTCAATTCCCTTCTCAATTTTCTGGGCTTATGTTCCCACTCTTCACTTACGTTGACATTTCCTTTTTACCCCTCTCCTAAATGAAAATAATGACAAAAACGTACATTACAATTACTTTTCTCTTAAAGAGCCTTTCAACGATATGCATCATAAAGGGTACCTATCAATTACTTTGAAATTTGTACCCCGTACTCATGTGAACCAACATTTTAACTTTATAATCTCATATAAGCAGTACACTCATAGACACTCTTCATTTATATAAGATAAAAAACACTCATAGACACTCTTCATTTATATAAGATGTAGTTATACACATTTTTCCATTTTTACCCCCTCCTAAATGAAAATATGACAAAACAGTACATAACAACAATTACTTTACTTTTAAAGAGCTTTTCAACAATGTGCATCATTAAAAGTATTCATTACTTTGACATTTGTACCCCGTACCCCTGGGTACAAAAATAAAAATTTCGCAAAATCCTTTCTTAGTGGATGCCTATGATATGAACCGAGTATATCCTCAAAATTTCAAGTCTCTCGGTTAAGCAGATTTTGCTGTGCGTTGATTCTATGTCAGTCAGTCAGTCAATCAGGACATTGCCACTTATATTATAGATAAAGATCTATAAAAGGATTTTTTTTTAAAAATATTGGAAAATATGTATATTTATAAATTATATACATTACGTTATAAATTATTGCATTACATTATAAATATTATATTATAAGGAAATTGTACAAACTATATTATATAGTATTTGATCTGAAAAAATTAATATCAAATATTAGTATATTTAAAATATAGTATAGTATAATATTTCTAGATTATTCTTCTCTACTACTCATTTTCAAATTAAATGGTGTCTTTATTAATTGTTCCGTTTACGTAATATTTCATCTCATCTTGCTCTTATATCGTTATTAAATATTCCTCGAATCTCTTTTGTATAAGCGGGAACGTCATTCTCGATTCAACGAAGTGAAATATAAAGCGATCTCACATCGTCACGACTCTATTTGACTTTTGTATCTTCACCTGAGATGAAGATGAAGAAGATGATGAAGTACAAAATACAAATTTGTATATATATATATATATATATATATATATATATATATATATATATATATATATATATATATATATATATATATATATTCCCCCTCCAACCCGTATAAAATATTTTCGACATCTTTGATATCACAAAACTTTTTTACTATCTAGTGTGGAACCTTAATATGGAAGAAATGATTTTTCGTAACATCAACCCCTACATCCAGGTGTTCCCATGAACCCTAAGGCTAAATCTGTCTCTCTCTCAATATGTATGTGATATATATATATATATATATATATATATATATATATATATATATATATATATATATATATATATATATATATATATATATATATATATATATCCAAGGTAGCAATAGGTCCAAAGTAAGGTGCCTCGGGGATAATGTATGTGTGTATGTGTATATATATATATACATGCACCAAATCACCACCACATCGTATATCGTATTTATAATATTAACTACTATAAACATGTAATTTAAATAAATTCTTCGCTAACTTAAAAAATTAAAAAGACCTTATGTCCTATAACACTGCAGATCTGAAAGAATTTTTTTTTTAAATGTACATATCTCAGATGAAAGCCCTAATTTTATAATAATTTGATAATTTCTCCTTTTGAAATGCCTTACCCCGAGGGTTATCTAGAAAAAAAAAAAACAACTAAGTCGTTCACTAAGGAACCCTAAACGAATAATAAATTGAATATTCATATTGTGAACTCATTTTTCGGCTACGAAAGCCTATACCTAGAAAAATAAATTTGAAACATAATTTATTTTAAATGTGTTAGCGTGAAATTAATTTTAAGGTTTTTTTATTAATATTTTTTATAAAAAACTCTTTATAATAGCATTTAAAAAATTATAATGTTATATAATGTATATATGTATAAAAATATATATTTCTAATCTATTCCTTTCAATCTATACCATTTTGAGATTTATAATACATTGATTGATAATCTTACTAAATATGTTTTTCTTTAAGATAATCTATATCTCAGATTTGTAATAAGCTTTGATTTATTGGTTGTAAATTGTATGATAGATCTAAAGTTATTTAATTTGTCAGTTAAAAAAAAGAAGTTATACTTATTAAATTTATTTGATGGTTATTTTATTAATGTTATTCTATTTTTTTTTTTTTTTTTTTTTTTTTTTTTTTTGTTTCTACTATCAATAATTCTGTAATATATTATCATTTTTTATTTAATTTAGTCTCTTATTAAGTCAATATTGGGTTATATTTGTTTAAGCTGTATTAGTTATATGAAAGAAACAGTAATTTTACAGATATTAAAAGTATTTTTCTTGTTATAAAAAATGTTGCTGTAATTTTAAGCAAATTTTTAAATGCTTTAAATGTTGTTTTTCCATATAAAAGAAACTAAGATTAGAGTTTATGTATAGAATAGAATGAATTTTCACATGATAAATATTTATTGTCCGTCTATATCTTTATTCTTTGTCGCGACTACATCTTTAGCCTCTTGTCGTACTTATTGTCTTGTGTTGTTTCTTCATTTTTAGGGTCCTTAGGCAAAACCAAGGACCCTTATATTTTCCTGCCTGTGTCTGTCCGTCCGTCCTGTCGCCTGCTCTTATGGCCACTCTTTTCGTCCGATCACTTTGAAATTTGGCATGTATGTGTCTTGTACCTACCCACATATTTTAAAAATATAGCGACTTAAAAAATATAATTTTCAAAAAAATTAGGGTAAAAAAACTTAAGGGTAAATTTTTTTTTCGACACCGTGGGTAAGCTTTTTAGCATTTTAATAAAAACTGTTTATACACTTTACAGTATATACAGTTATACACTATATAGTGTGGCCTACGGACCCTCGCTGTGTGGTGACTAGCACACACTTGACCTGTTCATTACATTCTCATTTGCTATTATGTACCTCACTTTTTCTTTTTCTTTCCTAATCTTTGTCCCTTTGTCCTAGACTCTTGGTATTTTTGCTATATCTCTTTTTAACTTCTCTTTTTACTACTTTATTTTTGTTTATGGTCTTATGATATCTGAGATGTCATTCTTATGTGTTCCCTCTTAACTCTTTTACTTTCTTGCTTATTACTGTTTTTTTAATTTTTTTTTTTTTTTTTTTTTTTTTTTTTTTTTTTTTTTTTTTACTTTTTCTTATAAGTAGTATATTGGTAATTATACTGAGAATATATTGTGATGTAAAAATGATATTTTAATGTATTATACATGTTTTAAGGTGTAGCTCCATCTCCTTAGGTCCTCACTAAAGTTCTTTTTACAAGCTTTTATTTAACTTGCAATGTTTGTATGTATGTACGTTTGTATGTATGTATGTATGTATGTATGTCCGGGTCAAATCTTCCAACTGAATTTTAAAGCAGTTATCCTCAACCGATTGAATTGAAATTTTGCATACACGTTTAGTTTGGATGACAATGCATGATTAGCTAAGTGAAGTCATTCTAAATCCAATATGGGGGCAGTTCAAGATGTGCGCTCATGATATGGGTATCATATGAAAGGGTTTGCTGAGAAGAATACGAATAAAAGTTTTTTTTTTGTTTTTTTTTTTTAAATATTTCTTTTTATAATCAACTTATTTACTTTTTACTTGTTATTTAAAGAAAAAACAAAATAATTATGATTGTTATTTGTTGTGTGTCGTCTGTTTACTGAGGTTCGTCTACTGATCTGATTTTTAAATCAAATTTAACGTTCATATGCAGAAAAAAAACACAATGTTAAGTTACCGAAAGGAAAAGTATTGTTTTCATCCAAAAATTCGTAACTGACATTTCAACGGAATCATCAGTTTTGGGGTTTTTCAAGGCGGTTTTTAGTAAATTGTCTCTCTGTCACGCATAACTCCCACAGTTTTTTAAGCTAGAGTGTTAAAACATAGTACCATAAATCTGTCCTTACATCCGGTAGTTGTGCTGCCTGGAAAATCATAAATTAAAAAAAAATAGTCATCAGCAAAACCTCATTCAAACGAAAATTCGTATAAAAAACGGAAAGAAATGTCCGATTGCGCTGAAATCATACGTCTTTATAAGACAAACATTTCCACTAAATTTATTTTTGATATCTGCCGCCATTTTGAAAATGTCGGACTTTTTAACTTTGAAAATTTAACGATCAATAATTTCGAAACTATTTTGCCAGTTGAGTTGATAAAATTCGTATCAATTATACCTTTTTATATGATAAATAAGTCCTCCATATTTCCACTTAATATCTGCCGCCATTTTGGAATTATTTGGTAAAGAAAAGTTCCGAGTTGCCCCTTGTCCGAGTCTTTTTATCTTTCTACCTTTAGACTCAATATTTTTTACTTTCTTATCCTGTTTATTATTGTCTATGGTGCTATTATAAGATATCACTCTTATGTTTTCCAGTTTTAACTCTTATACTTTTTAGTTTGTCTCTTTCTTTCCTTGCACTGTTTGTTTAAATCCACTTTCGTTTTGTTCGTCTCTTTTCTCCACCTCTTGTTTTGTTTTTTATGTCTCTAAGTCTTACTTTACTCTGCTCTGATTCTTATTTATTTCTTTTTCTTGAATCACACTCCCGTTCTTTAATAGTTGGTTTCCTTATCACTTTTTTTTTATAATTAATTCTCTTGTTTTTATCATTTTCTTTGTGTCAATTATCTTTTAATATTTCATCATTTTGCGCCAATCTTATTCAGTTAATTGTATTGCTTGACATTTAATGGTATTAATGCCTAATGAAGATATACTAGTAAATTTAGTAAATATCAAACTATAGAATAGTCATTAGAATTAATTAATCAATACACTGACGATGACTGAAGTCGAAACTGGTCTGTATTTTATTTATGGTTTATGAACTAGTAATAGTGTTTATTTAGTAATTCCTTTACCTACTTGTTTACCTTTATTACCTATCTTATGCTCCATATATTTCGTGTAATTTTCATCTGCTTCACCTTTTATTTTAATATTCTTGTCCTTACTTCCTCGTATAAAGGTCTCGTATGAAGGTATTGTGAAAATTCTTTTTTTGAGATTTTGATAGATTTACACGTTTTGTCCCCTGAGTCCAAAAAAAGTGGTTTTTAAAAATGTCTGTCTGTCATCTGTGCTGACTCATGGAGCCTAAACTACCAGACCGATTTTGACGAAATTTGGCGTACATGTTCAGAAACATAATACCCCGTGGTGGCATCGTGAAATAAGTTTTTGCCCCCAAAAACTCTGAAAAAACGTGAAACATTATTTACAACACGATTGTAAATGTAGTACATTTAAATATCTAACGATATAACGATATACGCTGTTTTCCTGGGATAAATCTAGTTTTTTTACTGGTCTTATATTACTTTGCTTTGTAAGTTTCATCGCACATTTCCGTTTCCCCAATTTTGAACCACTTCCCGTGATTCAATCTTCCCCAAATTTTGCACATAGATACAACTAAGGTAAAGAATACAGAAATAAAAAACAAAAAAACAAAAAACAAAATGGCGTCAAATTTATTTGTTTTTTAAGTTTCATCGCACACCTATTACCCCAATTTTGAACCACTTACCGTCATTCAATCTTCCCCAAATTTTGCACATAGATACAACTAAGGTGAAGAATACAGAAACCAAAAAAACAAAAAACAAAAACAAAATGGCGTCAAATTTATTTTCTTTTTAAGTTTCATCGCACACCTATTACCCCAATTTTTAACCACTTACCGTCATTCAATCTTCCCTAAATTTTGCACATAGATACAACTAAGGTGAAGAATACAGAAACCAAAAACAAAAAAAAACAAAAACAAAATGGCGTCAATTGTATTTGCTTTTTAAGTTTCATCGCACACCTATTACCTCAATTTTGAACCACTTACTGTCATTCAATCTTCCCCAAATTTTGCACATAGATACAACTAAGGTGAAGAATACAGAAACCAAAAACAAAAACAAAAAAAAAATGGCGTCAAATTTATTTGCTTTTTAAGTTTCATCGTACACCTATTACCCCAATTTTGAACCACTTACCGTCATTAAAGCTTCCCTAAATTTTGCACATAGATACAACTAAGGTAAAGAATACAGGAACCAAAAAAAAAAAAGTTGAAAATAAGACCAGTTTTGAAAAATGGCATTTTTATATTAATTATTTAAGTTAGTGATGAAAATAAATCTGATTTTCTTGATAATCGAAAACAAAAAGTAAACAACCTTGTGTTGAACACTTTTTTAATATTTTTAAAAATAATTTTTATTAAAAAAACATTTTTAAAAAACAAGCTTTTATTCGTATTCATATTCTTCTCAGCAAACCCTTTCATATGATACCCATATCATGGGGTTGCTTAAAAAATAACTAGTCCGCCATCTTGGAGTGTCCGCCATATTGAATTTAGAATGACGTCACTTAGCTAACCATGCATTGTCATCAAAACTAAACGTGTGTGTAAAATTTCAAATTAATCGGTTGAGGATAACTGCTTTAAAATTCAGTTGCTTGATTTTAACCGAACATACATACATACATACATACTAACATTGCAAGTATAATATAAGCTTTTAATAAATCAATTAAATAAGATAATATAGAATTTAAATACTTTTTCAACAATATGAGAAAATTTGTCCTGAGTTTTCTGGGACCGATTTTTTCTTTTACATCTTTCTTATGTCTTACGTTTATTTGTATCCCTAACTATTGTTACTTATCCTACCTTGTAAATACATATATCTATCTACTACCTATTTTCTATTGTTCTCTAATCTTTTATCCTTTACCCACATTTTACCTCCTCCCCCTCAAAAGCCTTTTGGTAGCAAAATCATTTAGCTGATTGTATAGTTCTTTGGAACAAGTCGCTATTAAATTACGTCCAACTATTTTTATTAAGCCAGATCAGATAACAAACTAAACTCTGGTTGTACAGATCCTATTCATACAAGATACTTAATTGTCTATTAATTTGTCTGCTCTATTTATTCACCGAACCTCCCTTCTGTTATTTATTACGTTATTATACATAGAAGGGGATGTTGTGTACTTCCTTTTCTTATTTTTCTTACCCTCTCTTTGTAGATCCATGCATAAACTTATTCCTACTGCCCCGGTTCAAACCCCTTAGCATTGTTTCCCCCTTCCTAGTACGGCACGCTTTCTTCTTGAGCAGCTGTGCTATGCCACATGTCCTTTTAACCATGTCCCTCTAGCTATACAACATTATGTTGTACTAAAAGCGAATCCACCCTAGTTAAAAGAGGTTCTATTTTTCTGTCATTTACATAATAATAGAATTTTGGATAGAAAAGGACCTTGCCCTTTTCGTCCTTGACTTAAATAAAATAAACATAGACATTTAATAACAATAAATAAAATTTAAATGTATATTTTTAGGAAAAATCTATAAGTCCGAATTGTATTTGGCTCATTTTTTAAAATTATTTGATTTGATTTTTTTTTTTATCATTATTAGAATTAAATAAAAAAAGTCTACCAATTAGTGTCCCTCATTGATTCAAACTTTTCCTATCTCTGGACAAACGTCAAATAATCATGTAATAATGTTATATGAGATATATTTCGAAATATACATATATAACTTTCATGATATATTCAAGTGTGACTAAAAAATGTTTGATCGAGGTCATGTGCTAGAGGAAGTAATGTGCACATAAGCAGGAGAAAGCAATGTGCTCATGAGCAGGAGAAAGCAATTTGTGAATAAGCAGGAGGAAGCAATGTGTGAATTAGCAGGAGGAAGCAATGTGCACATTAGCTGGAGAAAGAAATGTGCACATGAGGAGGAGAAAGCAATGTGTGAATTAGCAGGAGGAAGTAATGTGCACAAAAGATTTCAATTAACATGTGTCTAAGGAAATTATATGAACTCTCTCCACACCTCAGGACTGACTATATTATGTTCTCCAGTGGAGAGATAATCTTTTGATGTGCTATAATCTTTAATTGTTACTATGTACTTATAGAATTATAGAATTTTATTTATTATTATGCAATTTATTGTATCAATCATACATAATAAAAGTATTAACATTTTAAAGGAAGTCAACTGTGACATTACCATCTAAATTTCATAGCATTTCGTCTTGTACCTTTTCAAAATATGGGCATATGCTAAAATGTTGGCATAAAGACAAAGAGGTACCAACAATGTTTCATAATGTCTAAAATCAATTTGTGTTAAGGGAACTTTTTTTTAAAGATTGAGTTCAATGCTTACCTTGCCTTCAGTAATCTCTGAAGTAAAAAAGGAGAAGAAAAAAAAGTAATCTTATTCAATGATTTTATAATTAAGATCACTAAATTAATTGAATTTATAATTACAGTAATTGAATCACACAAAAAGTTAAACCACTTAGTATAAAAGTTTAAAACCAATCTGTCAAAGTTTATTATTAAGCTTATTAGATTGTTTCAAAAAAAAGTAAATTAAAAATAAAGGGAATAGAGTTTGGTAGTGATGCCCCCTTGGGACACACCCTGGTGTTTTAATTTTAAGCAATTACTTGAATTATTTGTTACTTGCAAGTAGTTACACGGTTTTTATAACTTTACTTATTTGCAAGGTTTAATTTTTAAAATAAATTATTTTTTATATTTATTTATTTTTACTGTAGCTAGGAAACGTTTAAATATACTTTTTCCGTGGTAGGCTGTGAAATAGTAACTTTAGAGCCTAAAAAACATAGCTAAAATCCATTTTTTCATTACGTGGACTTAAAAAATCTTTTCATTACTCCTAGCTGTAAAGAAAAAATCTTTTACGTCCTAGGCACTAAAAGATTTTTTCTTTACGGCGGGTAGTTGTCAAAACTTCCGTTAGTAGTGCTGCAGTCTTTGTAGAAATGCTTCTAGTACGATAAAAATCCGCTAGATGTCAATGCGTTTTGTTTATCTTTTCTTATAGTGTAACCTCATTTTAAGGTTTCTTTTTTTAAGTCTTAAGTATGTACTAATATTTGTTATTATTATATATTGATTAGTGATTAATATTTAATGTTTTTTCATTGTCTGCTACCTCGGAAAAAATAGCATATGCTACGCGACTTTGAAGTGTTTTTTCTTTACCTTGGCAATATTTACTGTCTCGCTTCGCTCGACAGTAAATGTAATTGCCGCGGTAAAGAAAAAACTCACTTCACAGCCTTGTAACATAATATACTATTTTTCCATGAATAGTTTTTTTTAATTTTAAAAGAAAATTATATAAATTGTTGCTCCCTGCCATACCTAATATAAATATATATTGTTTTTTTATAGCATAGAAATCATAATAAGACAATACTTTTATTTCAGGCTGTCCGCCACACTCACAAAAAAAGAAAAAAGTACATTTAGTTCGTTTATGTTGGCAACTCTTTGTTTGTTTATTACCTCTAAATTATCTTTACGTTTTATAGCTTGTTATTATTTTTCTTATGTTTATAATAATGTGTTTTAATTCTTATTTCGTTCGTATAATATAATATTTCACTAATGGACTTCTTTTCGCAAGAATCTGTTCGTAGTACTACTTATTAATACATACGACATACTTACTTTACCTTCCTAATACATACGACATACTTACTTTACCTTCCTAATACATACGACATACTTACTTTACATTCCTAATACATACGACATACTTACTTTACCTTCCTAATACATACGACATACTTACTTTACCTTCCTAATACATACGACATACTTACTTTACCTTCCTAATACATACGACATACTTACTTTACCTTCCTAATACATACGACATACTTACTTTACCTTCCTAATACATACGACATACTTACTTTACCTTCCTAATACATACGACATACTTACTTTACCTTCCTAATACATACGACATACTTACTTTACCTTCCTAATACATACGACATACTTACTTTACCTTTCTAATACATACGACATACTTACTTTACCTTCCTAATACATACGACATACTTACTTTACCTTCCTAATACATACGACATACTTACTTTACCTTCCTAATACATACGATATACTTACTTTACATTCCTAATACATACGACATACTTACTTTACCTTCCTAATACATACGACATACTTACTTTACCTTCCTAATACATACGACATACTTACTTTACCTTCCTAATACATACGACATACTTACTTTACCTTCCTAATACATACGACATACTTACTTTACCTTCCTAATACATACGACATACTTACTTTACCTTCCTGAACTCATCAATCTACTGAAACACCGTGAAAATTAAAATCTGCCAGCCCCATACATCCACCTCTAGTTTTTAAATGAACACGTACTTTTTGGTCCTTAGGGCGTATTTTTTATATTTCTAACACACATAATATATTTTAGTCCTTCGGATGGCTTCTTTATTTTATCATGCATTTTGGGGAGTCTTCTTTATTTATCAAAAAATTGTTTTGGCCCTTAAAGCATATTCTTTATACTTCTAACACTCATAATATTATGTTTTGGTCCTTGGTGCATTCTTTATATTTCTAATACTTTAATCCTTTGGATATCTTCTTCATTGTCCAATATGTTGTTTGATCCTTTGAGTCTTCTTTATTTCTTAAACAATTGTTTTGGCCCTTAAAGCATATTCTTTATACTTCTAACACTCATAATATTATGTTTTGGTCCTTGGTGCATTCTTTATATTTCTAATACTTTAATCCTTTGGATATCTTCTTCATTGTCCAATATGTTGTTTGATCCTTTGAGTCTTCTTTTTCTCAAACAATTGTTTTGGTCCTTAACGAATATTCTATGTACTTCTAACACACTTAATATTATGTTTCGATCCTTGGTGCATTCTTTATATTTCTAATACTTTAGTGCTTTGGAAGTCATCTTTATTTTTAAAACAATTGTTTTGGCCCTTAAAGCATATTCTTTGTACTTCTAAAGGCCCCCGTACACGATCAAACATTTTGCGCAAACATGATGTTTGCGTAAACCTGATATCGGGCAAATTTAGGCCATACACGTCACAAACATCATGTTTGCGCAAACATCAAGCAGCCCCAAACGGTCAAAATGTTTCGCAAACATGATGTTTGTGCAAACATTTTTACCGTGTATGGGGGCCTTAAGACACATATTTTTTATTATTTTGAGAGTCTTATTTATATTTCAAACATAGTTTTGGTCCTTTTGGCTTCTAATTTATTTATTTTATTTTTCAACATACTTTTATTTTTTGGACGAGTATTTTATTTACACATCTTTGTACTTGTTTTATTTTAATTTTTTGCTCTTCACACTCAAAATTGTTTGCCTGATCCATTTATATGTAGGTACTACTTATATTAAAAAGTTTCTTAAAATTTTAAATACATCAAATAATTGAGCTAACACTTATACATTATTTTTCCATATAAGATTACGAAAAGTACCAACTAAAGTATTATTTTCTAAGTGTATCGATAGTAAAAGAAGAGACTCTATTTAAAAACTTAGATAAGTTTATTGATTGTGATAAGCCCGATTGATAAGATATCTTGGGTCTTTATTGTAAATAATGTTTTTCATTCAGGCCTAGACATGAAAACACCATTTAGCTTTTAGACCGGTTTGCTTTAGTTCCTTTTTTTACTTCTTCACTTTTTTTTTTTTTTTTTTTTTTTTTTTTTTTTTTTTTTTTTATCTTAAGGCCTAGTTATTCAAGAGATGTTTATTTTAGAGAAAAAAAAAACTCAGATGCGGAGCTCATGAGAAATCTAAATTATTTTCTTTGATATTTCTTATTTCTATGAATCCTTTATTTTAAAGATTGAGTTGTTATTTATTATTTTCGTAAATTAGATATCGGGTCTTTTGATTATTTATATTTTCGTTTAAAAATGCTTATTTGTTATTTATTAAATTTCAATCGTAGGCATGCATCCCAGGAATTATTATGTAAACAATTTGAATCGTCTGAATATTAGAAAATTGAATTATTCTTTTTTATTCAACGCTTTATATTTATAAATACTTAAAGATACGGAATCTGTCTTAGAGAAAAGAAACGTATCATATTTTTGTTTACATCTGAAATAATAAATTAACATGAATTACTAAAATTTTATTTATTAATAAAAAACTATTTTTAGAGTATGATGAAAATTAACATTTGAATGAAAAACAATTTGTTCAAGCTAAAATATCACAAGGGAATAATAATAAAATATCATCAGGGAACCACCCCGCATTCTTACTATTCCTCTATCCACAATCTCTTCTTTCAATTATTATAAATTGTATTTCTCTGCTACAAAAAAACTACAGCATGTATCAAATTGAAATTTTGCATGCTTGTTTCAATTGTGCATTAGATGGTGTATATGAAGTTTTATTAAAATCGTTACGTTAGAACGTAAGATATCGGTAAAAAGGTTGTTTTCTCTATTATAAACTTTTAGGTCCGCTTTAATAGTTTTAGCGATCTTTATTAATTGATAGCGGTGTCGCTGTTGGTTTTACTAAAAAATGTTATTTGGAAAAAATGTTCGTCTCGTCGAATAGATAATGATAGAATCTTTTCCCGTCCTGAAATTCCAATTTAATTTTTGAACCTCTCGTTTACGCGAGCATTGCGCGCGAACTCTTGGGTGGATCACGCTGTCCAACGAACTTAGCCTGAGTATTAGTAAAAGGAAGATGTATACCAAATTTCAACTAAATCGGCCAACTTTTACTCAAGTTATCGTCAGACACGTAAACGTTACACACAGACAGACAGACAGACAGACAGACAGACAGACAGACAAGATGCATATTTCGTTGAATGTAAGAAGCTCGCTTACGCTCGCTTCAATTACATGAGTGGTTTTTTTGTCTGCATAGCCTCGGCGGGGAAACACATCTTAAAAATGTCCAATGAATTTCGTTTTGATATTTGCCGCCATTTTGAAAATGTAAACTTTTGAACATTGAAAATTTAACCCTGAATAATTTCGTTACTATTTCGACGTTTGAGATAAAATTCTTACCAATTATACCTAGATGAATAATTACTCCATATTTCAACTTAATATTTGCCGCCATTTTGAAAATGTAAATTTTTGAACATTGAAAATTTAACGCTGAATAATTTCGTTGCTATTTAGCCGTCTAAGCTGAAATTCTTACCAATTATATCTTTTTATAAAATACATAAGTCCTCCATATTTTAACTTAATATCTGCCGCCATTTTGAAAATGTAAACTTTTGAACATTGAAAATTTAACGCTGAATAATTTCGTTACAATTTCTCCGTTTGAGCTGAAATTCTTACCAATGATACCTTTCTATAAGATAAATAAGTCCTCCATATTTTAACTTAATATCTGCCGCCATTTTGGAATTATTTGGAAAGGCAAAGTTCCGAGACCCCCCGCGTCCGACTATTATTTTATTATTTCTTTATAGAATTACTTATTCGATCACCCTTAAAGTTACTTTTAATTTTCTTACTTTTACACCGTTAATATAGCTTAATATGTTTTTATATATTCTCGTAAAATACTTAAAACTCTTTCTGCCAGATCATAAAAGGATTCCCTTAAGAATAAAATTTATAAAAAGAAAATTTAAACCTTTTTATGTATTTTTTTTTATTAAATAAGAAAAAAAGAATATAAAATCGCATCTGAGTATTTGTTTTATTTTTACGTGCTATGAGAGGATGAATAAAAATTCTTGTTTTCAGCATTAAGTTAATAGGTACACTCAATACGTACGTATATATATATATATATATATATATATATATATATATATATATATATATATATATATATATATATATGCTGATTTAGTAGGTATATAAATACACATAAAGCACAACTTTTTAACAGTTACTTGTTCACTTTTGATACGTATATATATATATATATATATATTTTTTTGTATTCTCTCTCAAAAAAAAAGTTTAATAAAACGAGAAAGTTTTTGTTTTAATAAAAGGGTTTTTTGTTTCTCCAGTCGAGGGAACAAAAAAAAAGAAGTTATTTAGAATAAAAGAGAGTAAATTGGCGTAACAAACTCCTTTTTGTATTTGAAGAGTAGATAACGCATAACAAAGTATTAAAAAAAAAAAAAAAACAGTCTAGTGAATGGAATTAAATAGGCTAGTGTGAGCTATTGTTTTGTTGCCCTTTTGAGTTATTTCTTTTTATACGGTTTGGCGTTAATTTATGTTTTTTTTATTTCTTTGTTGAAGTAAGTTTTTAAAAAGGGAAGATAATCTGAAAAAAAAGTAAATACTTTAAAAAGAAGTTTAATTCTTATTTTCGTGTATTAATTATGATTTTAGTTAAAGCTTTAACATCACAATCAACACATAGTTGGGTCAGTATAGTATTGAGCCATTTTACACTTTTGGTAAGTGATGTGATCCTCGTTAATTAATAATTAATTAATAGTATGTATTTTTCTTTTTAGTTAGTTTTGAAAAAGGAAAGATAATCAGGAAAAAAATTGTTAAAGAGAAGTTTAATTAGTATTTTAGTGTATTAATTACCATTTTAGTTAAAGCTTTTAACATTGCTATCAACTTATAGATGGGTTATTATAGGAATGAGCAATTTTACACACTTGGTAAGTGTGTGTATGTGTGTTTCTTTAGTGTAATATCTGTTTAAAACGTCAGATTTTACATATTTGAGCATATATATATATATATATATATATATATATATATATATATATATATATATATATGTGTGTGTGTGTGGGTGTATGTGTGTGTATTTGATTTAACTTTGGATGAATAGGTTTGAAGAAAGAGAAATTTATTAATTAAGTGAGATGTCCTAGGTTCGATTCCAAGTGAAACCTCATTCACATAACACAAGGTTAAAATAGAGTGAATATAATGTAAAACAAGCAAAAGTTATTGTTCAATTCATAATAATTGGCGGGAAAAAGTAGAAAATTGAATCTATTTCCTCTAAAAACTTTGAAATAGAGGGGTTTAGACTATCCAAATTATTCGTAAAATATTCTAAAATACTTTCATTAGCAAGTTATTACGTTTAAAAAAAATTAAAATAAAATAATAGTAAATTCATATTGTACGTGCCAGGCAGAGATTTAGAGCCACCTCTAACCACATCCAACCACCTCTAACCACCCTTTAGGAAATTTTTTTGGCTCGTACAATATGATTACTCTGGCACGTAACCAATACAATTAATGTAATTAACACTTCTTCTTGTAAAAATCGCCTACTAAAATAGTCATCTTTGAAGACTATTTCTGATTAAACTATGACAGATAAAAAAAAAAAAAAGCAATAAACATTTTTTTCATTCGTTTTACTGTTCTTATATTACTTTGCTTTGATACAGATACCAAAAAAAAAAAAAAAAAAAAAAAAAAAAAAAAAAAAAAAAAAATGGCTTCAAATTTATTTGCTTTTTAAGTTTCATCGCACACATATTACCCCAATTTTGAACCACTTCCCGTCATTCAATCTTCCTCAAATTTTGCACATAGATACAACTAAGGTAAATAATACAGAAACCAAAAAAAAAAAGTTGAAAATTAGACTAGTTTTGAAAAATGGCATTTTTATATTAATTATTACTTTGCTTTTTTTTAATGTACTTTTCACATAAATAACAGAAATTGAGGGTCTAGAGTCTAGAGGAATCCACGTTCTTTAAAGGGCCATATTGTCACTTTGAAGGGTGGAATCAGTTTTTTTGTTTAATTAAACCACGCCATAAGTACTATAACTTTTTTCGTAATTTTTATAGTTTAAAAGTTATGGCAGTTTGACACCCTGTGTGTTTGTAAAAATTGTATTATATTTTCAGCAATATAATTTTTTCATGGCATGGAAACAAAATTACTTTATAAGTTATTAGATTTAAGTTACTTGTGTAAAGATCTATTGTTACTTAAGTGTGGAATAAAAGAAAGCTTGTATACTAGGGATCGATTCCGCTGGAAAAACTTCGATATTCGATATCCCCTTTTTTCTTGGTTATAGAAAAAGGCTTAGGGTAATTTTTTTTACCCCCCCCCCCCCCCCCCCCCCTCTCCTCTCTCGTTGTTCTTTCTATTTTTCTTTCGAGATTGGCAACATTGTAAAAGAGTAAAGAAGGAGAAGAAAAAAAATAGAAGCTTTTATCTCCAATTACACTGAGAGAAGTTAAGGGGGGAGTAAAGAATACCTTAGTGCTTCTTAAAGGAAGAATAAAAAAAAACCTTTCAATATCTGTAAAACCCAGAGAATAATTTTCTTTTCTTTCAAAATGGCGTTGAAAGTAGTATAAAATGTAAAGAAACCGAGTAATTTTCTTTCTCAAATCCAAAAAAGAAAGCTTACAGGAAATGTCGGAAAATTGGAATGAATTCTGATTTTATTTTTCCTCTTTTTTTCTTTGACATTTTCCTGTCTTTCGTTTTATGACAGAAGGGAAGATTTGCTATAGTAGATAGAGGTAGGAGGTAAAGAACGATCGTAAAAAAAAAGTTAAGGCATTGAAATGGGTAAAATGCAACGTAAAAATACGATTGGTATCTTCGGTGGATACGTTTTTCTCTTAAAACTTTTCAAGATTTATTTTTAGTGAAAAGAAATATAAATTTGTAATTTCCATCCCATTTCAAAGGTGATATTGAAAGTATTGTTGAAGAATTGATAAAATGTAGCATTAGGGTTCCGTTTTAAGTTTTGTAATAATGTTAAAAAGTTTCTCTGTATTATTGCTCTGAATTTTTAAAGTGTTTGTCGTATTCTGTTATAAATTCTTATAAGAATGTAGTTTATTGTTAGTACTGATGCTCTTAAGGGTTGGGACACGAAGGTGTAAAAAAGTTAAGTTGTAGTTTTTATTAGGTTGGTACTAAAGTTATCTCTTGCTTTTTTGTAAAAGAAAATAAGTTAATAAAAGTACTACTACAGGAATTGTATAAATAATAAAATCCTAATTGCTATATGAAAGCTAAAGTTTAAAATTTGTCTTAATTTACATTATAAGTATAATTTCTAACAAAAAATGCATTATTAGACCATGCTAATAACGTATGCAGTAATGGTATATTTAATAACTTGGATAATCTGTTTATTACCTGTTACTTATTTATAAACATTTATCATTTATCATTAATATTTATATTATTAACTTTATAAAATATGTACTTGAATTTGTACTGGATAATATAAATAGTCTCTCCACGTTAACTGGCTAATTTGTTTATTATAAATTACATAGCAGCTTAGTAGCCTTCATAAGGCCATCATATCACTGCCTAAGAACAAACAAAAGTTAGACTAAGTACGGAAATCTACACAATAATTAGAGCAAACCACAGAATTGCATAATAAATTACCAACAAATAAAATTAGGCAAATATCATGTCAACCAAAAAAAAAAAAACATTTAAAACCGATAACAAATTATAATAAATTACCCCCCCCCCCCCCCAAAAAAAATAGACTGCCAATTAGTATGGCACATAGCTTCCTCGCATCCTATCATGTACTTTACTGTTATATTAGTTTATTGTTATCATGCTTATTGTGTAAAAACTATTAAATATAGTTTTAGCGATCTTTAACAATTCATAGCGGTGTCGCAGTTGGTTTTACTAAAAAATTGTATTTGAAAAAAATGTTTGTCTCATTGAATAGATGAAGTTAGAATTTTTCCCTGACCTAAAATTCCAATTTTAAATTTAAAGTTCACGTTTACACGAGCGTTGTTCGTAAACGCTTGGATGGATAACCTTGTCAAACGAACTTGTCCTGGGCATTAGTAAAATGAACATGTCTACCAAATTTCATCAAAATCGGTAGACATTTACTCAAGTTATCGTCGCACGTTTCATAATTCGCGGACACACAGACCGACAGACAGACAGACAGACAGACACGAGACCAAAAATGTTCCCTGATGTCTGAAACGGATTTCTGTCTTGGAATTTTTAAAATCGGAGACATAAAAGTTTTTCGTTCTCAAAACTGAACTAAATGCTTCCGTTACCTCGGAAGCAATAAATAAACAAATATAGAATAAAATCATACAACAATATAGTGTTAAATAAAAATAAAGAGACAGCAATCCGAAACAAGAAAAATTAAACTTTTATAACAAAATAAAACTACAAAGTAATCAAAAACACTAAAATAGACGTAATAACTACGAAAAAAAAAAAAATAAATAAACTAAAACAAGACAAAAATAAGCGAAAACAGGATTATAAAAATAACATACCGGAATTAAACAAAAGAAAAGTTAAAGCTTAGGCACTGATAATGATATTATGAAGGCTGAAAGCTGCTATGTAATTCATAATAAACAAATTAGCCAGTTAACGTGGAGAGACTATTTATATTATCCATTAAGATGACCTCCATTGACGCTCCCACACCTACAATGAATTTGTACTATTTTAAAAAGAAAAAAAATGTCTGTGCTATTATTACAAGGTAATCACAAAGTTACTTTTTGTTCGCTTATTAATTAAGATTGTAACTGAAGTCACACCCATATTTCCTGCCGCAATTTTTAATAATTCACAAACGAATTTTTAAAGGTCGAATATCAATATTTGATTTATAAAACAAATATTGATATAACCTCTTCACATCCTATCTATGATTGTATGTTATATAATATATGTAACCTTTTTAATCGGATATGTTTATGATATTATTGAATTTATATTAGCTTCAGCCAAAGTTTTTATTTGGAGTTGATTCGCAGAGGTGCAGTTGTTTAGTTTTAACCTTTATTGCTCCTTAATCATGTCGCACCTAGGTCAATATCCTGGCTCACTTATAAGTTGGTATAAAACAATCAACCGTGACTATATCCAATTTACGGGTCGTTTTATCATATTGATCTTTTCAACCATATTGTCTAGTTGCTCCTAATTCACTGTTGATCCTGAGTTCAATTTAGCTTATTCCTTTTCTGTCGCCTCCATTAAGTTTTTTTTTTTTGGGAAGGGTCGTCGACTTGTTATTTCTGCATGATTTCATAAGTTGATGGTTTGTTCCTGATGAGTGACAGTAATGATTCCCACTCCCTTCTTCCTTCCTGTGACTTCCCGAACCATTCCGAAGTAGGAAGCGAGTGTCACTTCCCTCCCTCCAACTCGTCCCCGATCCATTATCAAAACAGTTATCAGTGTATGACACAAGGGTATATGGTGCTCTTCATGGTAAGTGGAAATGGTTTTACGGGACTCGTACGCCTCGCTTCACGAGTTGTTACCCCTTCGCTATTCCGTTCAGGCTTGAAGGGGGAGGAAACTCGTCTACATTTTACCCTGTTAAGTCGGTTCTAGTTGTTGTTGCCTCTGAAACTCCGCGGAGATATTACGACGAAAACCAGAATACCCCTCTACCATTTGATTGCTTTTCCATTCCTCCCCTCCCTGTCTGCACACTTTAAACTCTGGTACTTCCTAAATACATTTCTCTCGTTCACTTCCAATAAAAAAGAGACGCAAGTCCGACCCTTCTTCATCGTTTTTTCAGCCGCTTATCCAATGCAAAAGACATTCCTAGTAAGTGGGTGAGCAATTTTTCGTCTTAAAATGTCGTTAACAATCGTCTAAAAAGTCTTGTAGACATTCCTTGTTAGTGGGTGAGCTATTTTTCGTCTTAAAATGTCGTTAACTCTCGTCCATAGAGTCTAAGTATTAGGAGAAAACGTATTTAACGTATTTTGTCTTAAAATGTCGGTTACTCTCGACTATAGAGTCTTGTAGACATTCCTAATAAGTGGGTGAGCTATTTTTCGTCTTAAAATGTCGTTAACTCTCGTCCATAGAGTCTAAGTATTAGGAGAAAACGTATTTACACGTATTTTGTCTTAAAATGTCGGTTACTCTCGACTCTAGAGTCTTGTAGACATTCCTTGTAAGAGGGTGAGCTATTTTTCGTCTTAAAATGTCGTTAACTCTCGTCTATAGTACTAGGAGGAAACGTATTTAATTTAATTTTTATTCTCTCAATAATCTATTTTCAAATAAAGTTTCCAAGGTAATAAGGGTCCAAGTTCAAATTATTGTTGATCTATTTCGATTTCTTTCTTTTATTAATTGTGTGTGTTATCTAAAGATGATGTCGGTATTAATTATAGCAACGCTTATATAGTTATTATAATCACATTTCTTATCGCAAGGTGGTGTGGAAAATAGTTATTTATGCACCTAGGGAGTAAAATAAGCCATTATTCACTGAGCGAAAAAGTTGGTTCTTGAGGCGAAGCCGAAGGAACCATGGACCCTAAATCCCGAGGCGAAGCCGAGGGAATAAGCCTAATTAGCTCCCGAGGCGCAGCCGAGGGAGATAATTATCGCGAGGGGAATAATGGCACTTTACTCACGAGGTACAATATTTTATCTCCAGTAGGAAGAAAATACACATTTTCGTCCATTGCACAGTTTTTATTTATTATTTTAATAAATAACAATAATTATTAAGTTACAATCTTTACTTTTTCGCACTACTTTTTGAGTTCAGGGATGAAAAGGCTCACTTTAGTCCCTCCAAACTAATGCAAAATCATAACTTTTTCTCCCTACTGGAGATAAAATACTTTTTGATCAATTTAAAAGCGCACTACTTCTACTTCTTTAACAAAAAATAGCGGGCGAAGACGGGTAACATTTTAGTTATACAGGTATATATATATATATATATATAATCTTATCGATTAAAAATCTACAATTTTCTAAATTGATTGGTTTTAAATCTTCAAATAACTTAAAGAATTCTTTTCTCGGACTAACTCAAAGAAATGTAAAAGGTGTTGAAATGTTATTTAATAAAAGGATAGAAAAAATAGTTAATTAAGCGTGTAAGAAACTTATTCAAAAGCATTTGACAGCTTTAGACGACTAGGAACAAAAAAATATACCTAAATACTTAATCATCTGACAGCCTTCTCTTATAACCTTTTTAAACTATGCACAATAATATAATTGACATTTAATAGGTACTTGACAGTTGCTTGCCGAAAGGCTTTTCATGTAACATTATGCTCTGTTGTCAGATATTAAAACTTTTAATATTTTTCTTTTAACAACTGGTGGGTGTTGTCATTTAAGTGTCACTTTTACTACCTTAAAGAAAACTTTTATGTGTGCCGTTTTAGAAATATATATATATATATATATATATATATATATATATATATATATATATATATATATATATATATATATATTATATGTACCTATGTATGTTTCAAAAGAATTAGTATGATTCAGGACCGACTGTCTTTGCATTTATACTGACATACCGTACACTAAAAGATAGATATATTTTTTAGTCAAGTGTTAGATGAAAGGAATTTTTAGCCGACTATATAAGATTTTTTTTTTGTATGTGTCAATGCACTTTTTGCTTAATTTTTTTTTTTAAGATATAAAGATATACCCGTTATCTTTTATACCTCTTCTAAATGGGGCCTTTTTTTTGCACCATTTAGAAGTGTAAAGGTATTTTTATAATGGGAAGTGTTACATGCTTTGGATATTAGATTAGATAAGAGCTTTAGAGAAGTTTAAAGTTATATTTTTGTAGTATAATATAGTTTTCACTTTTATTTAAGAGTCTATCATAGCAGTTCTATTTTATGACCATAAATCAACCTAAGAGCAGAATGTTTACAAACTTCTAATCCATCGAACCTTTTATTACTTTAAGATATTTTACTTGTGCACTTATTTATATATTTAACGTTTAAATAATTGTTTTATTTATTATTATTTAATCTCAACATGGGTAACATTACCCAATTTGTATGTTCAGCATATTGAGTTTCGAACTGACTTAATTTCTCAAATTAATTGAACATTTCATTGAAATTTTGTAATTAAAAAAAAGGTATCTCCTTGGCGGGGAATCAAACCCGGCCAAGGAGATCGAACCCGGCCTCTCTCCGTCCGTTTAAAGCTATTTTCTAAGGAACTAGGTTTATCCAGGGAAAACTGCTTATATCGTTTGATTCGTATTTAAATGGTCTACACTTTAGAATTGTGTAATCAAAATAGTCGGAACCATTTTCGAAAAATGATTTTTTCACGTTTTTGGAACGAAGTTCCTTATGGCACGGGAGTGAATCCGAAAAAAACGACCAAAATCACTGTCACAAAATAACCGTCACGCAAAATCCGTCACGAAATCTACAGATGACGATAACTTGAGTAAAAGCTCACCGAGTTAGATTGAATTTGGTACACATGTTCATTTTACCAATGCCCAGGTTGAGTTCGTCGGACAACGTTATCCGCCCAGCGTTCACGCGCAACGCTCGCGTAAACGTAAGCTTTAAAAGACGGGAAAAAGTGTTATTAAGGAAGCCTTAATTAAGGAAGCCTGTTACTTGACTTGTTTTGATTATTTTTGTTATATATGTCAAAAATGTCACTTTGTTTAGTAAATAAATAAAATATAATCAAGTAAAATTTCACCCTGATACAAGCAGAAGCTGTAGAGTAGGGAAGAAATATATTTTTTAATATTTTAAATTAATTGGCGGGGTAGGTAGAAAAAAGTCCTATTTCAATCCAAACTTCTTTAACAAACATACTCTTTCACTATAAACTCATCATGATCAACTTTTTCCTTATACTTAATATATATTTATAGTAAGACACTTGCTTTAATTATACAAATAATGATTTTCTTTTAATTTTGCCTTAACTCTGCTAGGTACAAACAGTTCGTTACTTTTAATTGTGTCTCTTTTCTAACTCCGCCAAGTATAAGTAGTTAGCAATGTATACGTACTTAGCAGTGTGATTTTATAATTTATATTTAATGAAAAATGTAAGGAACTTCGTTCCTACCGAGTGTCCCAAGGCACCACACGTATTTTTTTCAGAGTAATTTGGAGCTAAAATTCATTTCTCGATTTCGCCTCGGGGTATAATTTTTCTGAAAATGTATATCCAATTTCGTCAAAATCGGTCTAGAAGTTTAGGCTCCATGCGTCTGCACAAATGGCACCCGACAGACGATAGATAGACAGACGACAAGTAGAGACACGACAGACAGTCCACTTTTTGGAAATCCACTTTTTTGGACTTACCTTTTAAATATTGATATTTTAAGTCATGTAAAAAATCAAAACAATTTTTCATAGTTTTAAAAAATTGGGGAGTGGGGGTAAATAAATTTGATAATAATTGGCTATAAAAGCATCAAATTATTAATGTATAAGAAATAGGGCGCGAGGAAGCTATGTGCCACACTAATGGGTAATTGTATTATTGTGTTATAAATATTTAACCCACAAAAATTCAATTTTTGTTTAGTTCTGATTCCTTCTTTTGATTTTTGTTTTTTTTTTCTTTTCTAATTTCTTTTTGTTTTTAAATAATGCAAAAATAAAGGAATGACTATAAGCAGAAGTTTCTTTATTTCTTTGGATAAAGAAAAAAAAGCTAGATTGAAGCAGGTGTTTGTGAGTATTAGAAAAGGAGCCAAAGTTTGTTTTATAATACCTGTAAAAAAGAAAAAATAACAAAAACAAAACAAAAGCGTTCTTCTAAATTGTTTAACTAAGAAGGCTTCTTCTTAACAACAGAACCCCCCTTTTCTTTCGTACGAAGAAAATACTTTGTTAAAATAAAAAGAAGAAAAGATACTGAGAAGTATATAAAAAAGAACGAGTGAGGTAAAACCGTTTATAAAAGGAACCAAGAGTTACAAGTTATAGGGCCGAAAACAGAAACTGGAGGTGTTGAACAGAGATATAGCTTGGGGTCTAGCTTGGATGTTGTGGCTCACTTTAAAAGACTACCATCTACCGTGTGAAAAGACGATGTGGTTAGAATGTGGTAAATGAGAACAGCACTGTGGTCTGTGGTTACATTCTTCTCTCAGAAACACATCTAACAATAAACCCTTTGTTTATTTCCTAGTTCAACCAAAACACCTTTTCTTCCTTTGTCTTTTAAAAGAAATGCTCTCGAAAAACACTATGTAAGTCTATATAAGATTATTTTAAAACTTTATGGGGCAAAAAGGTATTTTGAAAACTAAACATATATTTAACTTTTAGTTTGTTTTTTCTTAAACATTAGTTTAATCAATGTAAAAGAAAGTTGAGTTGGTTACAAAACAAATGCCTTTGAACTTTTAATTTTTTAGAAAATTTGCTATTTTAAACTAAAATTTCTTTGGTTTTTATTTGTATTAGTTGTAGTTTTATTTGTCTTTTCTCTGTGCTTTTTTCCATTTTAAAATTAAATGAGAAATAAATTTGATTTAACCCTCCTCATTTTCTGCCTTCTTTAAATATTTCAAATTTAAGTTTTTAAAATCAAAAGGTTTTTAACTTAAATATCTCGGTAATTAATATTATTATTTATTTTTTTACTATTTTTGATTATTTGTTAATTTTTTGACAAGGAGTCAACTCCCCTAAAAATAATAATAAAATAATTAATATAAAAATGCCATTTTTCAAAACTGGTCTTATTTTCCACCTTTTTTTTAGGGTTTTGTATTCTTCACCTTAGTTGTATCTATGTGCAAAATTTGGGGAAGATTGAATGACGGTAAGTGGTTCAAAATTGGGGTAATAGGTGCACTGAAAAAAATGTATACTGATGACAATCCTTATAGCGTTGTCACAAGTAATAATTATGGTTATTTGTGAACCAAGAATTGTAGAGTCCCGATAAGAATATGGTTATACTTGTTAGACTTTTTGTTGTCACAAGTATTATAGAGTTGTTATAAGTTAATTTTTTTTTTCTTACTATAAGCATAAAATTTAAGTATCCTTACCTTTAACAACTGTTATGGTTGTTAGAAAGGCCTAATTGAACTTGTGACAAGGATAACTTTTCTTGTGCATATACAACTTATAGTTGTTATTCACTTCAAATATACTTTACTGGGGTTGACATTACACTAAATTAAGATTGCCGCTGGACTTGTTATTCTTCAACCAAGAATTATCTTTACTCTGCTTAAGCAAATTTGTTACTGAATGAAGTGTAACATAGAATTGAATTGAACCCTTATTATTGTCGATACTAGTATAGGGTGCTACTGTTATAAATCTTAAATTCTTCTTCCTAGCTTAAGTTATACTTGTAGGAACCATTTTATTGTTTCCTCATGCCACAGTTGTACTTCCCCAACCTATCTTCATGTTTCCAGGAAATCTAATGGAGTTGTTGGAGGATTAAGGTAAGTTCCCTAGGAGAATACGGTAAATATTTGTATATTTGTACTTGCCTTTATTACACTTAAAGTAGTATTTGCATACTGTAGTATTGTTCACTATAGGAAACCTTGAGATTCCTTTTTGAGCAATCTAATTTCACACAAGCCATCCCATGCATGTACACAAAAAAGAAGACAGTGTGAAATTAGAATCCTCAACATTTAGTAATTCCATTGGAGCAATATCAAAATTTACTACAGACCCAGAACATTTCCTCTTGAAGAAATGATCATGATAAAGATGCAAAGACCACTTGGCATGTGTAATAATGTTGGTACAAGTTAAAATTCTAATCTGTATTCTCTGAGAGAACTTTTTTTTCTTTAAAAAAAAGTAAAGTGTAATTGAATTTAAAAAAAGCTTATATTATTTTATTTAATGATACAAAAAAAACAATTTAAGTAAATAAAACAAATCATAAACCAAAAAAAAAAATATTACAATGGTTAAAAATTTTTTATAGAGTAGGATAAAAAGATTGAGTAAAATTTATTTATTTATTAAAACAATTTAAAATTTTTACAATAAACAGGTAAAACAAATAAGTAATTTAGTAAAAAGTAATGAGTAAAAATATGAGTAATTTAGTTTAGAGTAAATAATAAGTAAAACAAAGTAAAAATACAATAAATTAAAATAGCAATGTTTTAAAAAAAATAAAAATGATAAAAAGAAAAGTTAACTACTTTTTTTTTAAAAAAAAATAGTATATATTCATTTTTTATAAAAAAACAATTATGTACTCACTTACTTTTTTATATGTATGTACTTTTATATGTCACAAAGTGAAATTTAATAAGAAAATAATATATTTCTTTCAAAGCTATTATTTATAAACATATTTACAAACAAGTCAAAGAAAAGCTATCATCAGTGAAGTGGGGGTTAAAATAGAAACACAATAAAATTTATTAAAAACTGTAAGGGACTTTCCATTTACCATTACTACCTTTTTTTACATGGAGACATATCACTAACTTCACAATGATTAATAATTAATAAAATTTACTTTTCATGAAAAGAAGGTGTAAAAGATAGGTAGTTTCGAGCCGGTACCTCGTTTTGAACTGAACTGAAGTTCCCACGTCTTTAAAGCGTGGATGTATTAGGGTTCCCCCTACTCCTCCTGAATTTTGTCGCTGTAGCAAACCTAATATTCTTGTCACTACACTAAATAACGTTTGTAGAACGAATACTGGTTCATTTTATTCTTATCACAAAAATAAATTATTCTGGAAACAGTAATAAAATTAAGGTTGGGTTCTCCCTTTTTATACTTGACATCAAGTATAACTTAACTTGTTTCAAGACTAACAATATGTTTGTTAATTCCACCAGTCAAAATGTCATGCCTATACAAATTAAACTATTTCTTCTTGTCAAATATATTTGTAAGGCTGTACCGAAAATCTCAACAACATGATGATATTTCAGGAACTAATTAAAATATTATATGGTACACCATAAATAACTACATAAAAATGAATAGCAACATAAAAATAAGAACATACTTACCTAATATATATTGGGTGTCCTAAGTATATATAAAGATGAAATTCACCACCAATTATATTGATCGCACAAGTAGACATTTTCACTTCCAAATTATAAACAATAGTAACGAAAGAATAGTAAGCACTTCATTTATATATGATCATGATCATATATGTATTATGTTATATATCTGCCTCCAACTCCCAGCTGACGGCTTATAGCTAAGCTTTTTGTTGTTTTTATAATTTATTTTTTTATTATTTAGATATCGTTACAATAAACAACCAATATTATTATTATTATTCTATTACTCATACTTTATTTCGATTACAGCATTTACCCAAATACTGCTAACAAGTACAAGTGCCGGTCTGATTTTTATACTGACAACAACACGAACTAATATTTTATAAAACTATTACTTCTTGCCATAAGTTTAGCTTAGTTTTGTATCGAGTATAACTATCAAGTTGATTTTTATACTATTAACAACCACAGCTAATATTACTTCAAACAATTACCTATTAGGACAAGTTTAATTTTATTTTTGAAACAAGTATAACTGCTTTCTAATACCAAGAATAGGCTTATTTTTTTAACAAGCATTATTTCTTGCTGCAAGAACAAATTCATTATCACAACTATTATAACGACTGCCGCAAGAATAGACGAAACAAGCATAGCTTAAACTTGTAAAAATAATACTATTTTTTTCAGTGTGTGCGATGAAACTTAACCCTAGAACAACCCACACAGTTTTTTTACTGTGTTAGATTGGGTTAATATTTTTCATTTATATATATTAAAAGTTGTTTTACAGAAAACAGGAACAAAAATTGTAATATAATTATAGATTTTCTTACATACTCTGTCAAAGTTAAGCATTTTTGGCCTTAAATCCTTACTGTGATCAACTAAACCTTCAATTGTAATAAAAGTTTTATTTTGGAACTTTAGACAGTCTTAAACATTTTAGCAGCCCAAAAAAAATATAAAATAACTTTTTTAATAAAATAAAAAAAAGAAGTCAGTTAACAGTGGTATATAAAGCAATTACGTAAATGCCACACAGGGGTCTATGGGACCCCAACTCTAATTCTAATGAATACTGAAAGAAAACTGAAACTAATAACATAGATATTGTTATCAGTATAAACACAGAAAGGTGCAAAGGTAAATTAGAAGGGAGTCTAGGTTTAGAGAAATACAAATAAAACAAATAAAACTTAATTTTAGTTTGTATGGGGTCTGTGGGACCCCAATAAGGCGTTCTAGGGTTAAAAAGCAAATAAATTTGACGCCATTTTTTTTTGTTTCTGTATTCTTCACCATAGTTGTTTCTATGTGCAAAATTTAGGGAAGATTGAATCACAGGAAGTGGTTCAAAATTTGGGTAATAGGTGTGCGATGAAACTTATAACGCAAAGTAATATAAGACCAGTAAAAATAAAATAAATTTAAAAGATTTCTGAAATTTTGGGTCAACCAAAAAGAAATTAATTTTTTATGAAGTTTGATTCATTCTTCAAAATATGAACAATTTGTTTAGATTTTTTTTTTTAATAAGTATTAAATTTAAATTTGAGAAAAAAAAAAATATTGGTTCGTTTCGACCGCGATTGTAAAACTCAAACAATTGTGACAGAGACATAAAAAAAAGTATCGCTCTTAAAAACGACCACAATGGTGGAAAAGAAAAAAGGGGAAAAATTAAATTTATTAGACAAAAATGGGTGTAATAGCAAAATATGATTCCCCCGAAAGGAATGGGGGGGGGGGGGGGGGGTGGGGGGGCGAATAACAGAATAAACCTAGGGCTCGAATTTCTTAAGCCTACAATATTCTAGAATTGGATTTCCCGTTTA
This sequence comes from Gerris lacustris, assembly GCA_951217055.1. Taxonomy (NCBI): domain Eukaryota; kingdom Metazoa; phylum Arthropoda; class Insecta; order Hemiptera; family Gerridae; genus Gerris; species Gerris lacustris. The sequence goes on from OX578286.1 coordinate 12,532,029, forward strand.
AAATTACATACTATTTTTACACATACATTTTAATCAGTTACTTATAACTTATCATTAAAAAATATATGATGTGTTATTTTATTATAGAGTACCTACTATAATGTGCTATAGATGTGTTATAGATTATTTAAAATTGTATTATTGTAACAAATGTATTAATTATTTATCCGTTCTCTGTTTCAGGTGAGTGACATAATCTTTGATGAATAATTAATTCTGACTGCCAATGATAATTTGGTAATTTTTTTATTCCTATATTAATAGTGAACTTAAAGCAATATCAATTTTTACAGCAAATTTATACAGCTTGTATTCATTTGTAGTTTTAAGTAAGTTTAAATACATTTTACATTATTTTACATCGCTCATTCTTTACTTTATAAAAACAGCGGTCCTTATCGTATAGTATTTGATACTGATGTATTTAAATGTCATAATATCTAATTTAAATTTATTTATTATTAAACAAATAATGTGTTTAACCCTAGAAAGCTAACCTGGAGTCAAAATGACTCCCATTTTTTTTTCAACTATGAATGCACGGTGTCTGTAAAACACAGAACTCCCACATCTTAGCTATGCTATCTCCCACCCTTGAATGACCCTTCTACACTTCTATCAGTTTCACATTCAGATTCTAAAGAGGACATATCGTTTGTTTTTCTGCAGTCACGGAGTCATTTTGACTCCTGTTTAGTCTTACACGTAAATATTTTGTAGGTCATTTTGACGCAGAATAGTATTTTTTAGAATAGTATGTCGTGTTATTGTTTATTTTGGCATTTTAAATCTTATAAATTAAATATTATATAACTTTTAATTCAATAATTATTTCAAATGAAAGGTAATATAATTGTAATTTATTCATTTATTAGTAAATTTATTAGTTTTCATTTAAGTATAAATTGTTATACTTTTTTGTCGTTATATAAGTTAATAGAATATGAATATAGTCAAATAATGGAGAAAAAATACAATGATCTAAACGACATTTATCGCTTGATGAAGGAAATAACCGATTCAGATACCGATTATGAAAAAGAGCGTATTCGACAATAATGGTGACGGTTGTGATTAGGACCCTGATTTGAAAATAGAAAATGCCTTTTTTGATCCCATCGGCGATGATGAGGAAAATTATAAATTAATTGAAACAATTTACGAATTAGAAAAACCAAAGGAAAGGAAAGAAAAAAGTTACATAAAAAAAAGTAAATAAAACCACTCTGGTAGATAACAATACCGGATATGTAATAGTAGTCCAGTTTGAAAAACCGGAATTAAAAGGAAAAAAAAAATTTTTTATGGGAAACAAAGCACCCAAGTGTCCCTTCAACTAGCACTAAACGTGTTAAAAAAATATTGTACATATTAGGCCTTTATATTTTAATAAAACTGGGTATAATAGATTTGGGAGTCAATATGACTCAAGGTTAGTCTTAAGAGGTTAAAAAATATGGTTAGCGTTCTAGGGTTAATTAGCAAATATTTTCCATTTAGTTTCCGATTTTAGTGGAACAAATTTAGTTTTATAAATTCTTCCGGAAAACTACGTAATATGGTCCTATTTCTTATTTTAATGGATTACATTTTTTCAATTAAAATCGTCGGAACTTTTTTTGAGAAATAATTGTTTATGATTTTTCTAAAATGTTAAATGTTATATAAGTTGTAATTATTGGAGATAATGTTTTGTTAAAGATATCGAATGAAGTTTTTTTTTCGAATGAAGTGTTTTTAATTTACAAGTTAAAAATCTGTTGGTTTTTTTCTTTCGATTTTAAATAACTTGAAAGTTTATGAAGTTATTTAAATGTTTATCTATTTAAAGTAAAACTCCGCAGTCTGGAAAAATTACTCTTGTTTAAAAAATATTAATATAATCCCCTCTCTCTTTTCTCGTCTCGCTTCATACATTTTCATAAAAATTTATCGAGAAATTATACAACTGGGTTCGGGTGAAGGTAGCTTTTGTAAAAATACGAATAATATGCAAAAAGAAAAAAAAGAATTTTCCACGAAGGTAATAAGGTTTTAACAGTTTCAGGAGTTGGGAATTTTTTGAATGCTGAAAACTAAATTAGAATTTCAGAATTGGAAAAGACTCTTTCCAACTCTCTTTTTTTGCTCTCTTTTTCATCCTCTCTTTTTAAACGATATTAAACGATGTAGAAATGACTTTAAACGAGCACCGCCTTTCAACAGTAGGAGGTACGGGGGCTTAAACTCCGAAGGAAATGAACTTCCGATTGTCTTCTCTCTTTAAAATCGGAAATTCTCCGGTACTTCCCCCTTTTTTTTGCAGAGAAGGACCTTTTCCCAAGTTCAATTTGTGTCGCTTCTCGTTCATTGTAATCGACTGAGAAAATAAGGGTGGACTGTAAATTTTCTCCGACCCCCACCGTCTACGCTTACTCCACGGATTAAAGTGTCCGAAAAGTGAGCGATAAATTAAAGACGGGTGAAAAAGGGGAAAGAGAGTGTATCCGCGTTTAGTTTTGGTTAAAGTAGGGGTAGTAGGGGGGTGAATTTTCAGGGTGTAATTAGGCCTATGCGCTATTGGGGGCGCTACAATGTAGGAATTGTTAGACGAGGAAGTAAGGCTCTGGTGTTCTCCACAACGATAAATGCTTACCTCCCTCATTTTCACCGGGTTCCAGTATGACAGGTTAATTAGAGAACCACCCTCGGCAAAGATGTTTACGTGCTCTAAGGTTATAAACCTTAATCCTAGCTCTATAACCTAACGATCCCTTCATACTCATCAAACCTTGGAGTCTCTAACTTTATACTACTATATCAACTATTAAAAAAAAAGAAAAGTCCACACCGTGCTTTAACTACCATCTATTTGGTACCCTCTTCAACTCTCACGTGAGAAAGCAATCAGTATACTACGTTGAAACATATATAGTAAAAACACTTTGTCTATATTTCAAGGTAACTTGACGTCTAGTTGAAATTAAGCTCCTTATAATGACGTTTAAGTAGTTGCACGCTATGCGTGCTTTATTACGGTTTTTAAGTTTCCTGTATTCGATACTATAATAATGATGTCATCCAATCGTAAGTTCGGATGAAGTAGAGGTAATTTTGTAACTTTAAAGAGGAACAAAAATTGTTATTGTTTCACTGAAGAATTGCCGGTCTCGTAAACCAAATAGAACGCTAACCCCATTCAACTATTACAATACTAAATAAAGAGTGAGCAAGACTTAATAAAGTATAAACTATGCTTACTATAGCAAATGCTAATATTAGGGGGTTAAAACTTATGATTACTATATATATACACGTACATCAAGTTGTTAGTTGTTAGACAATATGATTTTCATGATCCTGAGTACGAAATTAGTTAGTAGACCAAAAATCAAGTTGATGGTAGTTTGTCAATTAATATGTGACCATTTTGATTTGGTGAAATATTTGACTAACAAACCTATCAAGTGACAAACTAACTAACACAACGATACTGTCACCACAATTTTGTATTAATTATTAACAAACGTGAAACTACTTTTTTTTATCATCTTCAGTGTTAAGTGTTGGCATTTTAAACTGTATGTGCATCAAGTTAGTCACTGAAGGTGATATAAAATGTCGAAACGCGTTTGTTAATATGTAATTAATATAATATTTGTGGTGACAATATTCTTGCATCACTTTTTATTAACATCTCTACTCTCTAGTCATAATTATGAAGTGGTACGACAAAATTTTAGTCAAAACAGCCAACATTTGACAAACTAACATCATCTTGATTACTGGTCTACTAACTAATTTTGTACTCGGGACCATGAATATGACAAAGTGTACCAACATAGGTGGGACATGGCTGCTTTCCACCAGTCTGTTCCAATTGTAGCGTTTCCTCTGTTCTCGCGCATCTGTTCCTTGAACATCTTTTTATTATATATATATACTAGCTTTTACCCCGCGCTCCGTGCGGGGCTCATGCTAGGTATTAGTGGCCATGTTTCCTATAATCATGTAGTCCTAGCAATTAAATTTAATTCCTAAATAGTTTTGTTTCCAAAGCCTTCTAGGAATAAAATCAGGACTATATTATACATCATTAATGCTAAAAAAAAAAGGTATAATGAATAAGAAAAAAATACTTCGACAAAACCAATTAGACTGGGAAGTCATTGAACAATCATCAACAATGATGGTGCATTATTTAATTACCAGCCTCTTCATTCAATACGGCAGTTGCACCAGCAAACATTTAATAACTCTAGTTCTAGAAACAATTAATAAAATAATAAATACTCGATTTAAAGATCATTAGTGTGAGGTTTAAGCGCTCCAATCGTCAACAATTGCGGACGCCATAAGCGCTCAAAGTGAAATTTCTTTTAAAAAAAAAAAAAAATTTAGCTCAATTTAAGGTAGAACCGATGAAATTACTACAAAAAGTAATAGGATCAAATTAGTAGATCTTTTAAAATTAGTTACCGCTGGCGCAATCAGGTTGTCGATACAACTTACCGTTTAGTCCGCCATCTTTAATTTTTTAGGGGGGGGGGGGGGGGTATATATTTTTTTAACTTTTCGGATTTTTTCAATGGGCTTGGGCCAATTTCCGATCAAACGCAAAAAACCGCAAGTCTCTAGGTGGTCTAGAAGTATACAATAATAGTTTAGTAAAGTAATAATATAATAGCGAGTCTGTGGGGTTTGTTTACGGCGGGTTAACCTATTTTTTTTTTAGGTTGTTTTATATACTTTTTTTTAATTAAATTGTTAATAACTTTGGTTCTACTCAATATTTTTAGATGAAACCAAGCCTACAAAGTGCGCAACATGTTTGCGGTCACCCCTGAAAAAAAATTAATCGATTTCATTTAGCCAGTTTTGCGCCTATAAAGTCTGACTGGGGCGACAGACACACATACATACACGAAAAAAGTTAAGGCCGGATTCGGTTTTTGGAATGTCTAAAATGAAAAAGTATCCAAAAAAATTTTCAATTCTGGCCAATGTACAGACAAAGCTTTAATTTTAATTATATATATATATATATATATATATATATATATATATATATATATATATATATATATATATATATATATATATATATATATATATATATATATATATATATATATATATATATATATATATACATATATACATATATAATATCTCGAGTAAAGCTTTTAATAATCAATTATAGTTTTCTTAGTATTTGCCTTTGAAAGACTGTTACATTAGTAAGAGGTCAAAGTGGGTAGAATGTATATCGTAGAGCGACATTATGTCCCTAGACCTCTTATAAGAACGGTGTTCAAAAACTCATCAGGCTAAAAGCAGCTCCCGACCACTAAGGAAACACTTCTAAGCCTCTGTGTAGTCATCGGCTTGTTTCGGAGTTAGTGGAAACTTCCCCCTTAACGTTAATATCACTGATACTAACTGTACGCTGCATTTATTTATAATTTATGTGCATATGAGTTGTAAATATGTATGTTGCTTAAATATCATATAAAGTAGTATGATATATTTAAAAAATAATAAGACTTAAGGGAAATTTTCATAAGTTAAAAAAATGCATTTTGCGTAATACTACATTGAAAAAATAAGTTAATTTTTAACTATAATTTAATTTTATTGTTTCATTGCAATCTGCAATAATATAATTCCTTAAAAAGTGTCTCATCCATAAAACTTTTTCTTTTTATACCCTTAAATATGACAAAGTACATATATCTTAGTTTTCTTCGATTAAATTTAAAAAGTTGACCGATTTAATTGAAATTTAGTATACTTGTTCCTATTCCCAATGTTCAGGTGATGCTCGTTGGACAGAGTTATCCATCTTAGCGTTTGTGTAAAACGTTCGCGTAAACGGTCAGCTTCAAATTCAAAATTGGAATTTTAGGGCGGGAAAAGATTCAACCTTCATCTATTCGATAAGAAAATAATATGATAAAAAAAAAATAAAATAAAATAAAAATAAAATTACACTCATTTGAAGTGATGAAGATCGCTAAATGTTTTAAATCGGATCTAAACGTCGGATCTAAAAAAAGAGATAACTTTGTCTTTTCACTCTTTTCCAATATCTTACGTATCAAAAAAAAAATGTTACACCATCCTAAAGTACAGTTGAAACCGGCATGTAAAATTTCAACTTTATGTGTTGTGATGTAATACATTTTTAACAATTGTTGAACTGAGCTGGTGCTTGAGGTTTAGGTTAATGTAGGAAAGCAAGTGGCACCCCTACTCCACTAACTCATCATCTTTAGCTATGACAATCATCGTGCTTTTCTATTTTATTAATATTCAATATTTATTGCATTTCGCTCGCTTTCATGATAGAGCCGATGCCTAGAATATTTATTTAATTTTTCTAAAAAAAATTTGAATATTTTTTATCGTGCATTGTGCATCTAAAAGAATGTCTTTGTTTGTCAATACATGTAACCATTTGCGTGATAACAGTTCACGTGCATATATATATATATATATATATATATATATATATATATATATATATATATATATATATATATATATATATATATATATATATATATATATATATATATATATATATATATATATATATATATATATATATATATATATATATATATATATATATAGAAGATAATGCTTGATAAGTTGTAACGAGACTTGGTTGTTCTTTTTTTTTCTTTCCCCTCCCCTTCCTGTCATTGGAGGGGAGAGGTAAGTTGAGTGCTTGGGGGAAACGAAAAGTCCAAAGTTCATCAATAGTTGAGAACCTTTGAGGTAGAATTGCTATAAAGAGGGCGAGAAAGGAACATAGGAAAAAATCGATCGTGTTTTCCTTGATACCTTTAAGTTTGCTTACTTGTAACTTACGTTTTCTTTCTCTTTTGTGTCCGTTTAAATTGATAAAAACAAATTGACTAGAAAACAGAAGAAGTGTTAGTATTTGTCTATGATAAGAATAAGTTTAAACTAATTTAGTTTATTCTTGTGTGTAAGGGGACGCTATATTAAATAGATTGATAAAGTGATGGATCGATTTGTCAGCCTTTGAATCGAAACCAGTTGTAAAGACGTTTAGACTATGTTACTAGTAATATCAATCAACCTCTGAAGAGATTGAACGAAAAATGTGGTTAGTTGATCAACTGATTTGTTATCGTTATCTACACTCTATAGGTACACTTCCCAACTAGTTGGCCAATTAGCATGCGGCCAATGTGAGGTCCGATTTTGATGAAATTCGTTTTCATATTCAGTCGAATTCGAGAAATTAATTTTTATGATCCAAACTTAATGACGATGACATCATTTTGTGTTTATTAGGGTAACTTTTGTTATTTAAAATTAAATAACTTCTTATTTGTAGAACGTAGAACTACCGAACTTGATGTTTAAAAGGAAAAACATTTCTCAATAATAACAAATAATTTAATTTTAATCTCTTTATCATCGGAAATTCAAAGCTTCGCGAGGTAACTTATTTAAAAAGTTCTTTTTACCTCTTTACTTCAGGTCCATTATAAGCAAGTCTTGGCCATCTTGGGAATTTTGATCCATTCTGTCCCTTCTTCTGTATTCCACCCTCGTACTCCAATTTCCCTTGTATAATTCTTTCTACATCTTCTTAAAAGGTTTTTTTTTCTTTAAGGTTATGTGTCGTTACCTATTTTTACTGTTACAAATAAATTCCTGTTTATAATATTTGTATTTATATATTCATGTGAACTTATTTATTTTTTAAAAAGTAGGTATCTGTCTATATTATTAAAAAAAGTTTTGTAAACAAACAGATGTGTCAAATTGTGCGAAGGTTCAAGGCAGCGGCCGCTTTTCGACGAGCGAAGCGAGTAGGGTGCAGAGCCCTCTGGTTATGTTTATTAATATTTTTCCCCAAAAATATACACTATATACGTTTTTGGCTTTATTGAAAGCAAATCAATGGTTTTTTTCTCCCCAAAAAAATAATTACTTTTACCTCTTTTTCTTCTTTGCTTGGAATCAAAACCTTTTTTTATGTCTCGTTATCCTGCTAAGTAAATAAATGGAAGGGGAGTGTGAAAGGGAAAATCAAATGAATAAATAAAAAAAGAAGAAAAGCAGAACAAAGTAAAGAGAAAGATTAAAAGGTTTGGTGTTTTCGTTAACTCAGCTTAAAAAAACAACAACAACAACGCTTTGATTTCCGATTGATTTCATACATAAAGGATAGGTACAATGCATTTTACAAAAGTTCTTTTGGGTAGTTTTTTTTTTTTTTTTTTTTTTTTTTTTTTTTTTTTTTTTTTTAGCCCATTTTCTCTTTTTAGAGGGATTTCATGCTGTTTTTAATTTTCTACCTTGTATTTGTTAATCAATTGGTTTTCAATCCTGCGACCTTTTTTTGCGTGGTTTTAATCTCGTTTCAAGGTTTTTTTGTTTTTTTTTTATTTGTTATTGAGAACATACCTTAATCAACATTATATTAAACCTATTATTAATTAAATTTAACGTGAAATACTAATCTATTTTTTTCCTATCGCTTATCCCTCTACCGTGTTTACCCCTTTCCCACTCATTATTAACTAGTTTCCTAAAGCCTCGTCTAGACTGCCGAACCGAACAGAGGAAACGAGCCGAGCATTGGTGTCTGCGCATGCCCATGCCTAGACTAAAGTGCGCCTGCGCATCTCAGACTGGGCATGCGCAGTGACCAATGCTCGGCTCGTTTCCTCTGTTCGGTTCGGCAGTCTGGACGAGGCTTAAATAAATAACAAAAAAGATGAATGACGACCAAAAACTATGTATGAGACCAGCACGCTTTAGAAGGCTAAATACAATCGACCAGGCAGGCCTGTCAGTCTGAACAGTCCATCTGAAGGTCGGTCATCTGTGTTTTTATGTATGTCGGTTGCTAATATACATAATCTGGCTGGCCTGAAAATTAATATCAAGTTAAAGCCTGGTTTACACGATCCAAGTATACTTGGACCAAGTCAGCTTTGACTCTACTTTGACGCTACTTGGATCGTGTAAACAGTGTATCCAAGCCAACTTGGACATTCAAGTTGAGTAGGATGGGCTCCATCAAAGTAGACTTTGATAAAAACAAAAAATGGCGCCCACCTGACAAATTATGCGAACGAGCTTTCAAAAAATGACAGATGTGTGGTTGTGCTGGGTTTTGCTTACTAGAAGGTGACATATCACCACTGTTTTAAATCTTAATAAGCACAATTTAACTGGAAAGTTCTAGAGGGAAAATCATTTCACACAATCGTTCTTAACCTCTACTTTATAGTGTATCAAAGTTCCAATGCTTGGACCAAGTTTACTTTGATCGTGTAAACTTTACTTTAAAGTTCAACAAACACTTGGACCAATTGGATTTGATCAAAGTTACTTGGACCGTGTAAACCAGGGTTTAGGCTGTTTGTTTGACTGAGTGATTATTCCTATCTGCATGGTCAGTTGCAACTTGCAACTGACAGACAATCGGATCATACTCACACTCAGGTCACTTGCCTTCAGACAGACTGTCTTGTCTTAACTGGCAGATATTATTAACCTGGCTATTAACAAATTTGGCTTTTCATAAAATTCAAATGACAGAAGATTAACTTGGACACTGGACACATCAGAATTAAAACTGTCTTCCATTTTGTTCAAAAATTATTTTAATTGGATAATTAATCAATGTTTTTAAATAATTTCCACCATCTTCTTGACATGTACAATCCAACTAACAAAATATAAACAATGTAAATAAACACACACACAAATTGTATTAGACTTACTGACGTCATACATTTAACTAACCAATAGAAAAAGCGAGATTTCCCTCTGGAGGGCTCAGTTGTTTGAACTTAGCTGTGTAAACAAGTGATTCACCCTTAGGTATATTGGCGGCGCCACTATAAACATTAAGGGAAGAGCAGTTTGTACTTGTCAAGGGGCTGGTTGAAGGGAGATTAGAAGAGTATTATAAGTATTTATATTGTTTTTGTCTGGTTACCTTGTTTAGTATTTGTTTGTACTTCGAATTAGCCTTTTTTAGTTCTTCTTCTCTTCCTATTTCTATCCGTTTATATCAATTGTCTTGTAACACGCACGTTTGGCACCGAACAACTTAAAAATACCATGAAATTCTTCTTTTGTCTACATAAGACATGAATTATCCACGTTTCTGCCTTTTAAATTATCTTTTTAAAAAGGCACATAGGTTATAATACACGATAAAAAGTCTTCATTTCTTTTAGTTTTGGAAATATAAATATTTTTTATTAATATGGTTTCTTGTTACAATTTCTTACTTCCGCTTTTTTAATGTATTATCTCTTTTAAAGTGCATTTATCCTCGGATAACCCACATATTATTTATTTTACTGAATACCTTGGGTCTTCTTTTGCTTCCGAGCTTACCGAAGGTAACGGAAGCTATGTGATCGTTCTGAAGAGCGATTTTTTTTTATTTCTCCGATTTCTAAAATTCCAAGACAGAAATCCGTTTCAGACATCAGGGAACATTTTTGGTTCCGTGTCTGTCTGTCGGTTTGACGCTCAATTTTTGTGAACCAACATTATATCTTAAAAACTACTCGTCCGATTTTAATGAAATTTGTATGGCAGGTCATAATTAGCCCACTGTTGGTCCCATATAAGTTTCAAGGTTCTGCGCTCATTTGTTTCTCTTCCACATGCGCACAAACATACATTTATTTTCACCTATATCTTCAAAAGTATTTATCTGATTTTTATCAAATTGTTATGGCTTGTCAAAGTAGTTGTAGGACCCGAGGAAGCATTAAGTATTTTTAATCATTGTCGTAACCGTTTTTAAAGTTTTAATTACTTTTTTTAATGGTTTTTCAGTCTTGTAGTAACACATAAATTTAGATTTGAATTATTTTTTTTTATTTATCCTCGGAGTAAGATTTTTCCAACGTGTTCGTAAAATTTATTCATATAATCAGTTCCGATGTTTAGTCTTCACATTTATTGCAAATTTAGTTATTTGGCAAATTTGGGCAACCAGTTTGGGACGGTATGTTTTGGGTCACTGGCTTGTATGAGAATGTAACAAGATCATATACTAGTGATTGCTTTTAAAGAGAAAAAAAATATGTATAATATTTCAATATTTGACGGACAACTATATTTATTAAAAACACTACAGCTTAAGTGAACCTTCGACAAATCGATAATAGGTTTTAAATTACACCTATACATAAAGACTCATAACTATTGCGTACTTAATCTAAAGTTCCATTGTGCTCAACAGTTCATCATTTATATTTCTGTTCCTTAATCGACAGTTTAATAGTTTCTGAGTTATAGTGTTAAAACTCATTTGTAGCTTGTTGTGGGAAGTTCTTAGGTATAGCTTAGAGTGGGTGTAAATTGTTAACTTCGAAATGTCTTTCTGATGATCATTCACTGATACAAAATATTATAGTTTTGTTTTTTCTTTATACTAATTAGTACCATCTGTAATAATTATTATTACTAGCTATTATCTCTTTTCAATTTTACATTGTCTAGCAAGAAATATTTCATATTGGGTATTTCTTTTAAAGAACGTCTATTTATGGTGTAGAAGTAATACAATCAAGACTTTATTTTTTGCTAGATGGTTCTGTCAGTTATGTATTTCTATTGTTCTAACTCTGAAAGAGAGAAGAATTCATTCCAACCTTTTATTCTTTGTTCAAACTATGAATCTTTATTTGTCTATTAGTTAAGTTTAGGTAGGCTTCCTCGATTGGAATCCATATTGAAAACCAAGGTTTACTGATGAAGACCTTAAACATCGTTGAAGGATGAGAAGTCTGGAATTTTAATTCTATCCAATATTGGAAGCAAGACATGCTCTTGAGTTGAAGTCGAAGGCTCAAGACGCAGAGGTCGGCCAAGACATACCTGGAGGAAGAGTGTGGAAGCAGAAGGTATCGAGAGAGGAGGGAAAACCTGGTCCGAGATAAGAGCGTCAGCCAAAAATAGGATCCCTTGGTGGAAATTCGTTGAAATGCTCTACGTAGGAGTTGAAGAATATAAGTCAATATAGGAAGCAAGGCATGCTCTAGAGTGGAACCCATAAGGATCAAGACGAAAAGGTCGGCCAAGACATACCTGGAGGAAGAGTGTGGAAGCAGAAGGTATTGAGAGAGGAAGGAAAACCTGGGGCGAGATAAGAGCGTCAGCCAAAAATAGGATCCCTTGGTGGAAATTCGTTGAAGCCCTATGCTCTACGTAGGAGTTAATGAATATAAGTCAATATTGGAAGCATCTTCAACAGTGTTGAGCGTTGTAATGTTGTACTCGAAGATAAATCATGAAATTATTTCTTAATGTAAGAAAGAGCGCAACGTACTGAATACTGAACTCAGATTTGATTTGTTATAGTTAGTCTTCAATAAGACTTCACACTTAATATACTTCTTAGAGATGGGCAAAATCGTTCATTAATCAAATGGTAACACCAAAATTACCAGTACTCTTATGCATACCTTCATAGAGATTCATTGTTAATTTAATCCGTTCACCGTTCTTTTTGCAGTCTATATTTTGGAATCCAATCTAACAAATCTCCAATCCTTTCAAGATGTAGGTTCTACCAGAAAATGTCGCTACTTTATTTGTCTGGATCAAAAAATAAAATTTCCTTTATACTTCTCGCAGCTGACAGGGTGGACTTAAAAAGTGTTTAAAGGTTGTTTAATGGTCATCGACTGATCTTAAATTCAGTTAGGATGATTTATGAAGCTCCTATTTGGCAAAGAATTCAACTACTTTGCCAATATGATAATCTCGGCTTTTTAGCTTGAGTTTTAAAAGACACTTTAAGGCTTGTGCGGTTTGCGTTCGTGGTCGATCGAAATATTGTTTACCCTCTTGAACATTAGAAGCATTTATCTATTTACCATTATTTGATTTATTTAATATTATCTTTTTCCATCCCCATTTATGTACTATATTGTGATTTATTTAAAAAAATATTTGTTTTAAAACCAAATTACCATATTGATTAACTTATGCTACAAAACCAAAATCATAAATATTTAAAAAGGGTGGGAAAAAGAGACTTTCTAAAATATCATTTCATTTCTAACTTAGTGTCGTTTTAAAAAACAGTAAAGAAAAATCATTATTCGTTTTAATAGTGGTACTAAAGGATTTGTTTTTTTCGTGTCTCATTAACTTTGTATAATTATTGAATGATTGGTCGGTGGTTCGTACTTAAAGTATATTCTTTATGTTTATTGCAAAGTTACTATCGAGTGGATTATAGGAAGCGTGAGCGCGGGATAGTAAAAGAGAAGATGCATTTACGAGGAGTCTTCTAGAAGGATATCGCGTGCTATTATTTCGCTTTGTTCGTGTCTCGGAGTTGGGACAGTTCGTGTCTTCCTACTAGTACATAGAGACAAGCTCTTTAAATGGATGTATCCATACTGTATAGAGGAAGGATAATCCTTTTTTTTATAAAGCTCAAAAAGACTTCTTAGTACAGGATCAACTAAGCAGATGTTTTGTAGTTTCTTCGGGTCTTAATGTCCCGGTCATGAACCTACTTAAGTAATCTTATGAAGTCTCTCTATTAATTTTTTTTTTCATTTAAAAAAAAACCTATAACCTTTTGACTTAGTTAGAGATTCTATTCTCTTTTGACTTCAACTTAACCCAGTGTAATGAAAAAGGCATTTTGTTCGGGGCTCCTTACAGTTAATTTAGCAGTAGGTCACGACAAATAGTTACGCTTGAAAAAAAAGTTTGGAATCAGAAGCAGGAATAATTAGTTGGAATTGTTTTTTCCATTCTTTATTTTGTTTAGTTTAGTTTTAAAGTTCTATTTTTAGTGTGGAATTTAAGAGTTAAAACTTCCTATTGTTCCCTAGTACTTTATTTAAATATTGAAGTTAAATTAAATAAATTAATGGTAAACAATTTTTAAAAAAAAACAAGCTTTTATTTTGGCCTATCCACCATATTGGATTTAGAGTGAAGGCACTTTATTTTTCGTGTTCTTCTCAGCAAACCCTTTCATTTGATACCTATATCATGGGCGTGCCTCAAAAAATAACTAGTTCACTATCTTGGGCTGCCCGCCAAATTGGATTAAGCATGACGTCACTTATCTAACCATGCATTGTCATCCAAACTAAACGTGTATTCAAAATTTCAATTCAATCGCTTGATGATAACTGCTTTAAAATTCAGTTACAAGATTTGACCCGAACAAACAAAATAATGACTATTTTTAGTCATTAGTTTTTGGATTTCACATTAGTTTTTTCATTAAAACTTTTTAATGTCTGTCTAGAATTATTAGAACGAATTTGGATGACATTTTACAAACATCTATAGAAAAATGATACTCCGAGCCTAATTCTTAATTCTATAGCTCTACATTTAGGATTTTGTTAGAGTTTCAAGTTTTAAGGTCATTTCAGTCCCTGAAAAGTGGTTATAAATTATTTCTGTCTACGACTATTTAAACTATTAGATCGAATTTGGATGAAATTTTCTCTAAATTTAGGATTCTGTTAGATATATACAAGTTTTAAGGTCATTTCAGTTTCTGAAAAGTGGTTGTAAATAATGTCTGTCTAGAACTATTAGAACGAATTTGGATGAAATTTTGCAAACATCAATAGAAAAATGTTATACCGAGGCAAATTCTTATTTTTAGCTCTAAATTTGGTTGCTGCTCGACCCTTTAGAATGCAATCACAGTCTTAGACGATTGGCTACGCTTTTGACTTATTAACTGGCTAGTCAAGCACTTAAGCTATTGAAAAATTCATTCGATTGTGTGATTTAAATAATAAAAATCCTATTATTTAAGTAAAAAATCACACTTTTGTTTTATTCCCAAAAACGAAATGAACTATTCCAGTCTTGTATCATGAGTGTCTTTATTTTCCGTTTGCATTTGACAGAATTCTTGTTGGGACAATGGCATTGCAAATTTATAACTTTATCCTTTATCATGTGATAGAGGACTCGGGGTTGGCTCGCCCAATCAGCCTTATGTGTCATATACCAATGACAAACGAACGCCACTTTACTTTAGTAGATGTCCATTTAGTTAACAATGTTGGGTGAGCACTGAGCGAGGGTCCCCTATCTATGGTCGGGATCGAACTAAGACCTCATGCGTGACAAGCGATACAAATGTTATTAGCTACCGGGTTATAGAATACGCTTTATTTCCATTAAATTTAAATACATAGATTCTTCACTGGATTATTCTACCGGGTTTAATTGATGATTAAGTAAGTCATGCGCTCTTTTATTGAAGTGGTATCTTTAGAGACGGGGGCCCACGCTGTTTGAGGTTAGATTTGAATTCGCATTGTTCGAGTTAAACCTCTACATGGTTTATAATATGCAGGAGGGTTGTTTTTCTTCAGCAAATGAACGGAGCACCGCGAAGCGGGCATTAAAAATTCTAGGGCAAACAAAGTTTAAAACAATAGTTTAAAACATAGTATCAAATCTAACCTCAAACGGCGTGGCCCCCTGTCTCTAAAGGTTCACCTAGAAGTGATTTAAATATTTAATTTATTGTTAACATCTCTCTATCACGTCACTAGTGTGGCAAAAATAAAATCCGATAATGCTGAGATCATCGAGTGTTGCAAAAAATCCGTTTGACATTCATTTAAAAATTTGACAAATAAGTATTGTTATTTTTTTCCCCCCCTATTATAATTCATAAATCAATCTTGTCCTTTTTTTAAGGTTAGTAATATAGGAAAAATAAACATAATCTGATATCAATGCAGTTAAATAAAAAAATAAACACTCGCATTATTTATTGCGGACACGTTAAAAAGGACGTTATGACAAATGGTTTCTCTTGGGATTTCTGATGTCACGGATAAAGTCGCGGCTGTTGGGATATTCTCGGTGGAACCATTACTTACACGGGTTCTTGTTGTAACGTCTGACGCAGATATCGGTTTATGTTGAAGTGATGTCGAGGCCTTGTGTTCCGATGACGGAAGATTTCTAAATAGGAGTAACAGTGTTAGCGGAGTTAAACTGTTAGGATGTAAGCTGTCATGGAGAAGTGAGGGTCTAGTGGTGAATTTATGAGCCCTTAAAGCAGACTCGGTGGTTGAAGGATGGATGGTCCTGCTGGATCGGATTGGTACTGAGATGGGTCATAGTGTCCCATGTTTCTTGTCACTGGCAAAACCACTTCAGATGGAGTCTACTCCCGTTTAGTTTTCCTCCACGATATTAAACTCTGGCCTTTTTCAATTCCGGAGTCATCACCGTCATAAACTTCATATTAATCGACGTGTCCGATTCAAGAGTCTGGACCAGACGTTTTTTAAAATCCCTCTATTCTCAGCTTAAAATTAACAACAGTTCTAAAAAATGACTCTTCCCCGCTTTAGTTCATACCTCTCAGACTAGATGTCATCTAATAAATTAAACTAGACAAGCAAACTAAAAAAAAAAGATTGGGGAAAAATATATATATCTTAAACGTTCTTTATAATATCTTAATAGCTTTTATTTTTATCAGGGTAGAAAGAAGCGACGGAGAGAGAAAAGGCTTATATAGAAAAGCATAAAAATTACCGTTTTATTTTATTTTTTTATTTTATTACCTACTCTTCAAGTAAATAAAAAATTATTATTATGAAAGAAGAAACTATATATAATTTATTAATTTATTTTTAATAAAAGTGAGTTTTTGTTGAGACATTACCGCTATATGCGGTGAATTTTTAACTCCGCGTTGTCAAAATTAACAAAAAAAATAACCCTTATTTTCAAAGGATATCCTGCTTTCATTTTTAGCGTGATTTCCACCGCAGTATCAAAGTTACTTCAGTTTATTTTTTGGGTATTTTCAATGTTATATTACAATTTATCAGTATTAGTCTTTTGTCTAACTTTTCATTTGCCACTTTGTTTGGTCAGTAGGTAGAAACAAGTACCATTATACATTCCTGCGCTTTTAGTGTGTCCGTAACGCACCCAATCTCCGAAAGTACTCAAAACAAAAAGTTGAAACTTTGCAGTTATGTTATGTCTAATAACCCAAAAACAAGGACCCTTATACATTCCTGAGTTTGGGGTTTGTTTGTAACGCACCCAATCTCCGAAAGTACCCCAAAACAAAAATTTGAAACTTTGCAGATATGTGTAATAACCCCAAAACAAGAAAATTATGGGGATGCCTCTAAAAATCATTTCCTTCAAAACAAGGAATTGAAATTTATTGTAAGGGAGATGCGTCATGTGGTAGAAGAGGACATTTTTAAATGGTCGCCATCTTCATATGGATGGGCCGATTATGCTTGTTGATGAAATTGTTTTATTCGTTAAGAGAAAGTATTGTGATGGCGCGAAAATTCGATTTTGATGGATTTACACGTTTTGAGGTCCCCTGAGTCTAAGAAAGTGGTTTTTAAAAAATGACTATGTCTGTCGTCTGTGCAGACGCGTGGAGCCTAAACAAATGGACCGATTTTGACGAAGTTTGGCGTACATATTCAAAAGAAAAATCATACCCCGAGGCAAAATTGTGAAATTAATTTTATCTCCAATTTTGAGGGCGACTCTGAAAAAAACGTAAAAGAACATTATTTCTCGAAAACGTTTCCGACGATTTTGATTAAAAAATTATAAAATGTAATCTTTTTAAATACAAATCTAATTATATAAGCCGTTTTCCCCGAGAAAAATATAGTTCCTGTGAAAATAGTTTGAAACGCGGACGGAGAGAGGCCGGGTTCGATTCCCACCGAAGAGAAGTTATTTTTATGATAAATTTTAATTAAGTTTTCAATAATAATTAAAATGTACCTACGAAAACACGAAAACTAATAAATGGAAACCAGTGGGTTAAGTATGTAATTATGAAATCATATAGGAGAAAGTTTGTCTGAGTTGTCTCTGACCGATTTTTATTTTTGTACTAAATGCAATCGATTTTTTTCGCTTGCACTTGCACAATCATTACAATTATTAACAAGCGAATTAATTAAATTTTAAATTAAATCAAAACTTATTTTTATTGGTAATTTTTAAATTCTATACAGCGATAATTGCTGAAAGTTGCTTATTTTACTACGTTTTTATTAGCTTGCTTTCTTGTTTGTTTGTCCGGTACAAATCTGGCAATCGATTTCTAACTAACTTCCGGAATAGCTAGACATTTAAAACTTTTAGCATAGATCAGAACACGATGACAATGCATTATTTTAATAGTTTTAGCCATCTTTCAGCAAAATTTAATTGGTTTTCTGCAAATTTTGCTGTATGGAAAGTTAGTTCGGAAAAAATCCGCAAGTTATTTTATTTGTTTGGCCATATCCCAAATTCACGCAATCTTCATTTTGACAGGTCTCAAATTTGTGATAAATAAACATTGAATGACAGAAAAACAGGAAATATCGATTATATTATTTATCGATTCTATTATTTCAAATATATCGATGGCACGCTTTAGATTTGGTGTTGGGGAGATCCGTTGTACAAAGATTTGTCCTTTTATAGGTTTAAAAACAGCTTTCTAGATGGTTGTCATTTATGTGAAGTAAATAAATTTGGAACTATTTTTTTTTCACTAATATTATATATTATATAACAATAAAAATTATATTATCAACATTATATACGATTCAATAGAAAATTTAAAAACGTAATATATAAAAAATTCTTTTTATCTTGAAATTATTTAATGTCAAGTTGGAAAATGTATTATTAGATAAAAATAATTTTTAATTGAGCTCTTAATTTGATTGATATATGATAATGAAAGTTATATTCGATCATGGATAATTAGTTATCTTATTAGTTATTTAATTTTAAGAGGGGTTTTTCTAAACTATATTTTATCAGTGATTCCAAACGAAAATCTCTTGTTTTTCCTATACATATTCCCCCCCCCCCCTTTTTTTGCAAAGGATGATTTAGAGGTACAAAGCAGAACGGATTTGCGGGACCAAAAGGACAGTTTAGGGACCGACCTCGTCCTTAAAAAGTCTCCCTCGAGAGGGCTAAAAACCTCTGACTCGGAAAGCCCTGAGAGAAAAGGCACCCCAATGTACGATAACTATCTATAACCGCAGCGGATAAATCAAAATCTCCTGAACAAAGGGTTAGAGGAGAAGCCCGCAATCCCTTTAGAAGCCAAGAAGAGGAGGGGGGATACAAAGGGATAATAAGAAGGGATAACTCGCGGAAAACAAGAGTTGAAACAGAATCCTATCCATTTCTCCCTTTCTGTAATTCAGTTTTAAATAGAGGAAAAAACATTTCTACAAAAACACCACACGAGACAAAGGGTTCAGTTTAGGTATACTTCCTTATACCAATGTGTGTAGAAAGGCCTTTTCCTAATGAATATTGAGAGACCAATATGCAGACAACTCTTCCCCTATGGCATATATTCTCTGCAAATTTATTTGATAGGCCCTAATTTACTGACTTCTTTCAAACGAAGATTTAAATCATCTTTTTTGAAAAACATTACTCTACTAACTCGGACAACTGAAGGAGATGATACGGTCGAGAATCGCTTGTTTAATTCAACTTTGCTTAATTCACACTCATGGGTGATAATACTCCTTTGTCAAACAGTACATTTGTATGATTTAAACATTTGAGAAATTATATGTGTATGATTTGTTCATAGGAGAGTTCATAGCCATTTGTAACAAAAAAAAAGTTGGAGTGAGGCCCCGCCATTTTTGCTATAGAGCGCCTCATATTCTTCAGTTTTACCAATATTTTCTATGATGGTAGTGGGACGAAGGTTCCTCGAATGTTAAAATTTCTTTTTCTGTTTTATAGAATAAAGTCGGCCAATTTGTGTGGCACATCGCTTAATCGTCTTCTATCACTAATAGTAGCCATATTACATGAGTGTAAGAAACAGAATAAGGAGATTGATTTCAAAGTATCATTCAAAATAGATTTTAAACTAAGGTGTGAATATAAAATAATCAATAGAAATATTTTTTCCGACTGGTTATTGGAAAACCCAAGACCACTTATCATGGTGAATATTTTTGAATACAGTAGTCTCTATAGTTCGGCACTCCGCCAGTCCAGCACATACTGTAATCCGGCATTGAGGCTGAGGCCCTCCTCTCCTCTTGCCACGTGTAAGATAAGATAACTAAAAGTGGAGAAAACTGGGAAACACAAGGACACTAGGTTAAACAAAATCAAACCATCAGTCTAGCTGGTTCTATTATGGCCTTGTTCTGTTTTCATAATTTAATAATTATTTATTATCAAACATCCAGTAATTCGACAATTCTCTATCATCCGACATGGCATGGTCCTATATATGTCGGATTAATGGTAAAAAATTAATGGTAGTTTCCTCGCCACCTATCGCGTACTTTTGTTGCGTTTTGCTCCTACAATACATTTTGGGCTAATTTATTTAATTTGTTTGATAATTATGACCAACTATCCAAATTTGATTAAAATCGGACTACTAGTGTTTAAGAGATATTGGTTTGAAAAAAATGTTCTATGATTTCTGCTACGTATTTCTGTCTAGGAATTTTAGAATTCAGTCACCGGTATCACGATCACGCGGTAAACTCTGAAGCAATAATGAATTTTTGGTACTTCTTTAGATTATTACTCCCCTATGCATTTTTGGAATATAAATGACTTTGTCTAAGTAACTTTTAAGACAAAGGTATGTTTAGTCTAATGTACTTTGGGACAAAGGAATATCACACTTCTGTTTTTATAAGGGGAGTAACAGTGTAAAGAATAACATTCCGTACACCTTCTTTAGATTGTTACTTCCCTCTATTTTTTTATAAGGAGAATAACAATCTAAAGAAGTGCCAAATTTTTCTCCAAATCCCACAAATAAACTTATTGTTCCCTCTTTAGTACTCTCATGTTAGAGTATGAGACACTGCATAGTATGGTAGAAATTGACCCGCAGATCTTATTGTTCTTTTATATCTTCCTAAATGTTTTAATTGTCTACTTAATATTCACCTTATGTTTATACTTAAAAGATTTAAGAGAATAATTTTAACTGATATTGGTTAAATTCTTATCAGTTTCAACAATTGATGTTTTCTTCCTCATCCAATTCTTTTGTGTCGACTAAATTACACTCTTAACGTGTTGTTTTTAGCTGGTTTACTGCTGATAACAAGTCATGTCTCTTGTTATTGATTAAATGTTACCCGAGGTTTCCAAGGCACGTGGTAAGGAACCTAGTATACCACGGTTATGCACTTATAATTTAGTCCACCCTCATTTCCTCGGCCATAAACACGAATAAGGAAGAGACGGGAGAGAATGGATATCAAAGTTTTACGAGCCTGGGAGGGGAGAGGTAGCCGGGGAAACGTTGTATATATCAGCCATCAGCTCCCCAAAAACTTCCAGTCCTCTTTTATAACAACGAAACTTGTGTTTTACCTTATAGTTCAACTTGTAATAACATTCTTCCTTCCCTTCCATTTTCATCTTTGACATCTGTCTGTCATTATCGAGTCGTCCTTACCTTATTTCATTCCCGTTACGAATTGAAAATTGGTCGGTATCGAATGGCAAGCTGCTTTCAAAGTTATTATCAGCTATCACATTAGTAGCAATTGTCATTTTTTTGTAGATTATAATTTTATAATGGATTAAGGATTCTTGGTAAAATTATCTTTTTGAAATGGAGAGAATGGCTTGCCACTTTAGGCTAGGCGCACACTGGAGACAAAACAATCTGCCACTTTAGGCTAGGCGCACACTGGAGACAAAACAATCTGCCACTTTAGGCTAGGCGCACACTGGAGACAGGCGCAAACTGGAGACAAAACAGTCTGCCACTTTAGGCTAGGCGCTCACTGGAGACAAAACAGTCTGTCACTTTAGGCTAGGCACGCACTGGAGACAAAACAATCTGCCACTTTAGGCTAGGCGCACACTGGAGACAGGCGCAAACTGGAGACAAAACAGTCTGCCACTTTAGGCTAGGCACGCACTGGAGGCAAAACAGTCTGCCACTTTAGGCTAGGCACGCACTGGAGACAAAACAGTCTGCCACTGTAGGCTAGGCGCACACTGGAGACAGGCGCAAACTGGAGACAAAACAGTCTGCCACTTTAGGCTAGGCGCACACTGGAGACAAAACCACCTGCCACTTTAGGCTAGGCGCACTCTGGAGACAAAACAGTCTGCCACTTTAGGCTAGGCGCACACTGGAGACAAAACCATCTGCCACTTTAGGCTAGGCGCACTCTGGAGACAAAACAGTCTGCCACTTTAGGCTAGGCACGCACTGGAGGCAAAACAGTCTGCCACTTTAGGCTAGGCACGCACTGGAGACAAAACAGTCTGCCACTTTAGGCTAGGCGCACTCTGGAGACAAAACAGTCTGCAGTCTGTTTTGTCTCCAGTGTGCGCCTAGCCTTAGTGTAACAAGCTCCACTTCCCTGATATCCTCTGCTCCTAAAGTGGGACCAGGAATCAATTTAGAAAATGTTCCATTGACTTTATTTTATAGATATCGAATTACAGGTACACCTGTAAATTAGTTCAGCATATTCTATCCTATCCATGTCTTCCGCGTGCAATGAGGTTTTTTTTTTTTTTTTTTTACAAATCTTTGTTGTTGACGAAGTATTTATGAAAGCACTTACATTCTTGCATGTTTGCTTTGGATTTTTTAAAGAGATTCTTTTAAAAAATTCTTTATAAAAGTTGTTCTTGCTTTTGATTTTTGAAGCTTAAATATTTTACTTTTGCATTTGTACCAGTTATAACAAAGAGAACCATTGTTCTTTCAACGAGGATTTTTTTTTAGTTAAAAATCTACACTCCCTACGCTTTCTCGGTTTATGGGGGGGAGTTGGTTGACAAAGGGGCTGAAATAAACATAAAAGCTAAAATATTAGGTGAGGGGTATAACAGGGGGGAAGGACAGAGTGAGAGGTGTGGAATAAGGGATGAAAAGGGGATATGAAAACCCTTCCACCCTTACTCGGAGCCTGGTGTAGGTGAGATACGGAGGTACTGTTTTGGGGGAGAGAATGTGAGATAGGGTCTTCCTCGTACCAAGGTTCTGGGTGTTGCGCCCTATGTTTGTGTTATTTTGGGCGAGGACCTAACTTGCCTGTTTAATATGTTTCGCACAATCCTACATTCGGTATATATTTTCAACATTTCCTATTACGAGTGGAGTTTTCATTTTAAAAGTTATGTTTTATTATTATGTTTTTTTAACTTTAGGGATATTATAATATTGGATGAACTTGTTGCTTTTAGACACCTCAATATGTAAAAATGTTGACTGATTAACGTTTTGATATTTTAGAAAATTTTTAAATTGTAAATTTTCATATTAACCAAAATAAAATCGAAATCTAAAAATACTTATAACTTCTTAAGTAAAGTCATTATAGCTGATTCACTATTACTTTTGACGGAAATTTTGTGGTATTTAGATAATATATTGATTTTTTAAAACTTTCCTCTATAGAATTGTTCCTTTTATAGGGTTTATTTTTTTTTAATTAATTAAATAAAACCACTCTCTTTTTTTTAGCTATATTTCGCCCTACACATTCGGTCTTCTTCAGGCTTGTAACTGCCCCCTTCACATGAGTCTGATTTAAAAACAAACTATTTGTTCAATTTAAGTACCTACGTATATTAATGTGAGATAATCGGTAAACCAACTAAAGGAGATATTTTTTTCACGATATTCCATATTTGTAGACAGACTTAATTCAAACAAATAGTTTTTTTTTTGTTTTTTTAAATCGAGACTCATGTGAAGGGGACAGTTACAAGCCTGAAGTGAAGAAGCCTGGATGTGTAGGACGAAATATAGCTTTTAAAAAAGAGAGTGGTTTTATTTAATTATTTAAAACAAACAAAAAAACTATTAACCCTATAAAAGGCCCAATCTTATAGACTATAGAAGAGAAAAGTTTTAAAACTACCAAAAAAAGAGTTCAAGATCAAAAAGAAAAATAATATATTGATATTTTTACTGAAAAAAAAACACATCTAACGATTAACATGACACATTTAAATATAAAAACTACAAAAAAAAAAAAAACTAAGTATCATTAAAATTAATAAATATTTATCGCATATAATTTAACACATAAATTTTAAGACCCTAGAACCTTGTTCGTAACATAAGTTAAACTGTTAGTAATATAAGTTAAAATTTATTCTTAATACCTGACTCCCGGTAATCCTGGAAAATCCTATAAACCCAAGCCCTAGCCTGCCACCACCTCTTAAACCTTACACCTTTAAATCCCTAATCCCTACCCACCTTTTACTTGGCTGAATTTGAGTTGATTCCGCGGATTAATTTAGAGGTCACGGGACAGTTTAGTTGATTCCTAACCATAAAATGGTCATGTAATAGTTCATTCCTGATTTTCATTTGTTAGGTATAAATTCATTTCTGTGTTTACCTGATCAAGTTAATCCTGTAAATAAATTATTCGTATTATAATATACAGGGTGGTCCAAAAGTCTCCCCCCCCCCTCTTAACTTTTGAACGGTTTGAGATAAATTAATGAAACTTGGGGGATCTCTACCATGCAAAGGGAAGTTTGTTTTCATGCAATCGCCCACTAGGGGCAACCACCCACTTTGCCCCCAGGCCACCCAACTTCAAAATTTCAAATTGGAATGTATATTTTTGATAGCATATTTGGATTCTACGGTGAAAAATAATAAGCTTTTACTTGAAACTTTTTTTTCTATCTCCAATATTTTGCCCCCTACAGGGGGGCAAAGATGGCAAAATATCCCTTCCAAAATAGTAAGAAAATAATACTTAGATCGTAATAAAATCTAAACCGTTAGAAATAAAGTAATGAAACTTGGGGGATCTGTACCATGTAAATGGAAGTGTGTATTTATCCACTCACGTACTAGGGGCAACCACCATTTTGCCCCCAGGCACTGAAATTTGCCATTTTTATACCTTTCCCCCCTATAGGGGGCAAAATATTGGAGATGGAAAAAAAGTTTAAAGTAAAATATTTTTATTTTTTGCCGTAGACTCTAAATCTGCTATCAAAAATATACACTTTAGGTTACATTTTCAAGTTAGGTGGCCTGGGGGCAAAATGGGTAGCTGCCCCTACTGCGTGATTGCATGAAAACAAACTTCCCTTTACATGGTACGGATCCCCTAAGTTTCATTATCTCTAACCGTTTAGATGTTACAACGTATTATCGGAAGGGTTATTTTGCTATCTTTGCCCCCCTATAGAGGGCAAAATATTGGAAATTGAAAAAAAAGTTACAAGTAAAAGTTTATTATTTTTCACTGTAGAATCCAAATATGCTATCAAAAATATACACTCCAATTTGAAATCTTGAAGTTGGGTGGCCTGGGGGCAAAGTGGGCGGTTGCCCCTAGTGGGTGATTGTATGAAAACCAACTTCCCTTTGCCTGGTAGAGATCCCCCAAGTTTCATTAATTTATCTTAAACCGTTCAAAAGTTAAGAGGGGGGGGGGAGACTTTTGGACCACCCTGTATAATAAACAAAATTATACTTGTTTATAATAATATAATAACGTGTTTATAATATGATAACTGTTGTTTATTAAAGCTAAATTTTATTTAATTTGTAACTAGGAGTCGACTTGTCTTGTAGTGAAGTAATTATTCTTTTAAGACATATTTTATTTTTTTGAAATCATGGAATTTATTGAAATTGAAAAGTTAAAGCCTTTGAATTTACTTGATGGTTCCAAATTTTGATTTCATAAAAAGTTTAATAGATGGAGTGAAGATATGAAATTGATAAGACATAATAATATTTACAATGCCCGGACTTGAATTTTTATCGTAATCTGCCAACAAGTATTATTATTTCAACATTATTTAAAAATTGGACTTTGTTAAATTACTTTGTTTTAAGTTTCAGCTAAACCCATGATTTATTTTAAAACTTTTAATTGTAATTTTTATTTTTTAAAGAATATATTTATAAAAATTTTAGAATATATTTTGTATTTTTTTTATTATTAATAAAATTTGATTTAAAAAAATGAGTAATGCGTAATAAAAATAAAAGATAAAATAAGAAAGAATTAAAAAAAATAATAAAAGGGAATTAATTCGAACTAAATTGGGGAATCAATTTGAACATGTGATAAATTAATTCGGGAATCAACTAATATCTAACCTTTTTTTGATCGGGAATCAATTTAGCCAATAAGTACCCAATGATTAGGGATCAATTTGAAATCTCCCTTTTACTCTCTTGATCTATCAAAAATATAAGCATTATTAAATAATCAGTCAACTGATGATGACATTATTTAGTGTTTAACTATATAGTTGGAACTGATTGTATCTTTTACTTCCATGAAAATGGAAGTATGGTGGTACCCTCCAAAACGTGATTCCGAGATCTCTGTGAAGGAGGGGTCTTGCGAACCCGGGGATATCATTAAAATCCGTTTCATATACATATACGTATGTGCTTACGTATGTATGTATGTATGTACGTTCGTTCGGAAATTTAAACCTTTATAACATCGCTTTATTGAGATGCGGTTTGCGGAATTTTTCAAAACTTTTGTCGGAAAAACTGATGGCGTAAACTCGAACATCGTAGCCCACGAAGTTTCGGAGCTACAGTCACTTAAGCACGAAATCGGTCTGTTGACGATAACTTCAGTAGGCTTTATTTGATTTTCTTTGGGCTATATATGTGTCCTATATGGTAGATTGTACCTATAGATTTTGAGCACAATCGGACAAGCGGTTTGGGAGGTATTGGCATTTTAGTGTTTTTACTTTCAGAAAATGGGTGTAAATACTGAGTTCTCTCTTGCTCACGTATTGACACCACAACATTTCATGGAAGTCATGTGTGGGATTCCTACACCGGTACTTCATCTCTACTTACTATTTCTTTTTCTTGTTTTCAGATAACATACTGATAAATCTTTTGATGTTTTATTTATGCTATCATACTTAATATGATATTAAGTAGGGCTGTACTAAATCAATGTTCAGACATTCATTTTTTACTTAGTATGCTCACTTCGCTCGGTTTAGTAATAGTTTTATTCTAAAAAACTTTAAATGGTTGAAATGAGTATTTAAAAAATAACTCAACCTTAGTTGAACTGTAATTATTGTCACACCTTATTGTCACAACTAAAAGTTCTTCATTATATTTTCTTAATCGTTATCTATTGTTGCAACAGTCTCTTACTTGTTATAAAAACAAACCTTCGAAATCAACCTCACTCAAAATAAAAAAAAGTGTAATTCAAAAAGACTAATGTATCATTTAAATTCATGAATTATTTAAACTAATAGACAAGGATACTTTGACATTATCTATTGTTATTTTTTTTTTGCTTCATATATTTTATTATAATTAGTTTTGAGTTCTTGTCTCCTATGTCGGAACTTATATAATCAGGAGCCTAATTTGAAGGTGTGAAGAAAGAAAAAAAAGCTCTATAATAACTTAAAGCTAACATGTTAATTCTTTCCTTTACTTTCGACTCATTTAAAGGACTAGAAAAAGAAAAAGAATTAAAATATTCTTTGACATCTCGAAATTAAGACGTTTAGTCACTTAAGGGGTTCGGTCCGAACAACAAGGAATAATTTATTTTCTTTTTGAAGTTCATTTGAATTTCATTATCACCAAAAAAAAGATTCTTATTTAAATCTCTCATGGAAACATTCTAATGTTAGGAAATCGTGGGAGAATATGAAAATAGTATATAATGAATATAATTGAAGCCATGTTCATTTGTATAAAGAATATCGTCAAAAACTTTTATTGTGATTATTTATTTCACAATTATCGAGTTTTTAGGGGGTTATTGCATTTGAAAATTAAATTTTCAATTTATTTCTCAATATCGCCATTGGAAAATGAATTTTCGTTACTTCTTTAGATTGTTACTCCCCTATGTTTTTTTTTAGACTATAAATGACTGACTAACTATTTAGAGAAAGGGACAGTCCTCTAACCACCTTTACTTACCTCTAACCATCTCTAACCACATCTAACCCCCTTTAACCACCTCTATCAACCTCGAACCACCTCCAACCACCAATATACTTAGGGACAAAGGAATATCTTACTTTTGTTTTCATAAGGGAAATAACAGTCTAAAGAAGAACATTCCGTACACCTTCTTTAGATTGTTACTCCCCTATGTTTTTTTTAGACTATAAATGACTCACTAACTATTTAGAGAAAGGGACAGTCCTCTAACCACCTCCAACCACCAATATACTTAGGGACAAAGGAATATCTTACTTTTGTTTTCATAAGGGAAATAACAGTCTAAAGAAGAACATTCCGTGCACCTTCTTGTTACTCCACTCTGTTTTGTTTTTAAGAGGAGTGACAATCTAAGGAAGTGCCGAATTTTCCTGGACATGTTCAGAAATTTTTTATCGAAATCAGTTCAGTAGTTATGGTTACGCGTTTGAACAGATCGATAAATTTTTTGGACTCAAGGGAACCTTATTAGGTAAAAATCAATCAAAACCTAATTTTTACATCGTCACGATAATTTGTCTGTATATACATTTCGTTTTCAAACATTTATAAAGATTAAATTTAAGGACCATATTTTCACTATCATTTATACCTACTATAATGTAAATTTAAGGTTTTATTCAAGGATGAAAGAAAAAAAAAACTTTAATAGTCAATGATGTACCTACTTATTTTTATGGAAATGAAATTCCGTGAAATAAGTTCGATAATGGCTTTTTGATAGATCTTAACGACATCATTATAGATTTTTGATATATCTTAACGACATCATTATAGATTTTTGATAGATCTTAACGACATCATTATAGATTTTTGATAGATCTTAACGACATCATTATAGATTTTTGATAGATCTTAACGACATCATTATAGATTTTTATTATATTCGTAGTATATTACCCTTTTTCTATGTTATACTTTATTCATATTTTCCAGGTCAGTAGAGTATTAAATAACAGAATTACCGCTTTTAGCAATATTTCACCTCCTCTTGAGGCATATTCAGGCATTAAAGAGTTTTTTTTAAAAAATAATTCCTCATAACTTCATTAACTTCCATTCTAGAATGTATAACACAACTATCAATGTTATAATAACTACATTAACTTACATCCTAGAATTTCTAACATAACTATCAATGTTATAATAACTATACTAACTTACATCCTAGAATGTATAACACAACTATCAATGTTACAATAACTTTATTAACTTACATCCTGGAATGTATATCATAACTATCAATGTTATTATAACTACATTAACTTACATCCTAGAATGTATAACATAACTATCAATGTTATTATAACTATATTAACTTACATCCTAGAATGTATAACGTAACTATCAATGTTATAATAACTACATTAACTTACATCCAAGAATGTATAACATAACTATCAATGTTATTATAACTACATTAACTTACATCCTAGAATGTATATCATAACTATCAAAGTTATAATAACTTCATTAACTTACATCTTAGTATGTACAACATTTTAACAATGATATAGTAGGATTTAAGTTAAAATATTTTTATTTTATTTTCTATTTTTCTGCTTCTTTCAAAAATTGTCCTTGTTATTCAATTCTCTGTTCGCTACTCATCCGTTTAATTTTCTGTAAAAGAACGAAAGTAGACACACCTTCTATTGAAAAATGCCTTCCCCAAAAATGTTAAGAGGAAAAACTGATCCTCCGAAAGGTATGATAGAAAGTCAAGAATGAAAAAAATCCCTTTAAACCCCACCATTATACCTTGTAGGGGGAAAAAAAGGACCACTCTCCCTTCCATTTAGGGAAAAGGGCAAACTTTTTTTTTAAGATGCATAAGGGAGAGAAAATAAGCTGCATACGTATAATATCTGAGGTTATCTTTTCTACAGTCAAGCACGTGGTAGATAGGGGAGACAGTTCCTAGCATCAAAGAAACCCCAGAAAAAAATCTTTTATACAAACGCGCTATTTCGCTGTCTTATTTGTAACTATGTACGTATTTGATGCAAGTATGTGAGTATATATATTCTTATATACTTGTATACACTCTCGACCCCTTCAATTTTTTTCAAAAAAAAGGAAAAAAGATAAAGCATTATCTTTCTTCTTTATTTTTTTCTTTGGATACAGAGACTGATGTCTTCATGACCTAGGACCATGATATCCTTACTAATGGAATATAGTGGTAAAGTTACTCCCCACCCCAAAAAAAGAATAGAAGAAGGGAGACTTCGGGAGGACAAAAAACTAAGACATATGAGAAAAGTTAGGGGAAGAACTCGTAAGTAAAAGCATTCTTTGGATAGCTTATACATCGTTATATTCATGTCTTTCCCGTTGCATTCTCTGCCACATCCATAATGCAAACATGGTACTACCATGAAAACACATTCAGATGGATGCAATATGAAAGAAACATAATATTGATTTATTTTAGTATGAAAATAATGACTGCAGGAGTAAAAATTTATTGCGTTAGAGAAGTGTCTTTTTGCAGAAGTATCCGGTGAGAGAAGTTCCACTGTGTATTCTGATTTGTGTTTAAAATTGTTTGCCAATTAATGTGGCACATAGCTTCCTCGCATTCTATTACGTTGTTTAGTATGCTTTTACACCCCATTATTCTCTAATTTATTTAATTTTTTATCCCTTTCTTTTAAATCAGTAAAGTTTTTTTTTTTTACACGAATTTAAGTATCAATTTAGCTATATTTAATTCTCGGGGGTGGTTGAAATTAATCTGTGGCTATCTGAGAGCTACTTTCCACAAACCATCCAACTTTATTTCAAAATCAGATGTGTACTGTTGAAGATATAAGTGTAAATAAATGTATGTTTGCGCACATATGGAAGAGAAACATATGGGCGCACGATGTTGCAACTTATTTGGGACCAACAAGTGTCCCATCCATATCTCAAACTCAGAAGAGTATAGTGAATAAGATATTTATGTTGGTTTGCAAAAATTACGAACAAATTTACCGACAGACACGAGACCAAAAATGATTCCTAGTGTCTGAAAAGTATTTCTGTCTCGGAACTTTATAAATTTAAGATTTAAAAAAAATTATATCTTCAGTTCGATCACATAGCTTCCGTTACCTTCGGTTAGCTTGGGAGCAAAACAATGTTTATCTTTCGGTGAATCGATACTGTCTGTTTATAAATGCCACGTTCTGTTAAATCGAATCATTTATCAGTATAAAAAAATTAATGTCACCATTCAACTAATCGTTTATGAGATGATAATGATGGAAATTTGTTGTCACCTCCACCCTTTGCAGAAGGTTTAACAGAATTGTGATTTTTTTGTTTCTACTCCATCTATAAAAAGTAATTTAGAATCAAGTTGTGGCTGACAATGTACGAGCGAGAATTCCCGTGAGTGTAGGGTAAAGGAAGGGAGGAATCGATCGGTTTTGTCGGGTAGTGATTTTTAACTTAAGAGGAAGCCGGGGTGTTCCCCAAGGGACTCGATTCACTCCCCTACTCTATTTTGTATATAAACTATTAATTCAGTAATATATTATCGAGGGAAGAGGCTGTGGGTTTTCTACTTCAGTTGTATTTTTAGTCTGAAATCTTTACATTTAATACTCAAATTACTTTTAAAAGGAGGGCTCTTTGAAATACGAATAAAGTGTGCGAGAAGTTGATAGGCTTAAATACGCCTTATAGTAAAAACTTTTACCAGAAGGCGTATCCTTTTTCCTCCCTATACGAACTATATACATACATACATCCCTTTTGTAGTAAATGAGGGTTGATACTGAATTGAAAATTGGGGTGCGCGCAATCTGTGGCCTCCATACCCCAATTTACTCCTCCGGATAAAAGGGCAGACAATTAAAGGCTTTTAGTATTAAATGTCTGTTGCTAGAATGAGATGGAAACTTGTCATCTTGTTTCTCATTTAGAACTATTGTAACACATTTCGATGATATATTATCTTTCGCTTCAAGCTTCATTAAATTTCTCACGAGAAGGGAAAGTCGGAATGTGCAACTGAACAATCAAATTGGCGTTTAGCTATAAATCAGTTATTAAATAGTGAATAGTTCAGTATTCTTTTATCGTGTATCTTTTACAATGAATTTTTAGGGTGTGAGATTTTTATATTGAAAATAATCCTCGATTTTATTTTCTCATATACGTAATATATACTAAGAGAAAATGTTCTAACTAACTAACTAACACCGTGGTTCAACAACCCGGAAAGGGCCTAAGCGTGCTAAAAAGGGCTTACACATTGATATATGTATTGGGTGACACGGGGTTAGTGTGTCGCTCAATTGCCTGCATAAACTATACAATTGCCATATGCAGTCAGTTAGTCGCCACTTCACATAAGCAGCTACCTATTTATATGGCGATGCTTGGTGAAGACCGAGTAGAGGGTACAGTCCGGGAATTGAACCCAGATCTATGGTCTCCCATTCAAGTTGTTACCTGATGCTGTATGACTTTATCCAAGTTGTTACCACACCTGATGCTGTATAACGTTACCCAAGTTGTGATCACGCCTGATGTATGACTTTATCCAAGTTGTTACCACACCTGATGCTGTATAACTTTATCCAAGTTGTTACCACACCTGATGCTGTATAACTTTATCCAAGTTGTTACCACACCTGATGCTGTATAACTTTATCCAAGTTGTGACCGCGCCTGATGCTGTATAACTTTATCCAAGTTTGTTACCACACCTGATGCTGTATAACTTTATCCAAGTTGTCACCACACCTGATGCTGTATAACTTTATCCAAGTTGTTACCACACCTGATGCTGTATAACTTTATCCAAGTTGTTACCACACCTGATGCTGTATAACTTTATCCAAGTTTGTTACCACACCTGATGCTGTATAACTTTATCCAAGTTGTTACCACACCTGATGCTGTATAACTTTATCCAAGTTGTTACCACACCTGATGCTGTATAACTTTATCCAAGTTGTGACCGCGCCTGATGCTGTATAACTTTATCTATTTGAGAGCCAATAGCTGTCCTATAAGAGCTATTGAGGTCCCCAAGACGAATTATATTCTGCACACATCTTAATTTGAGATTTCGATGGAAACTGAGTCCAATTATTGCTTTGTGGTTTTTGGAGTCTAAACTATTAAATCGATTTGAATATAATTTGATCTTTTGAATAAAATCTTCTATACAAATAAAATCTTGTTTTTCTTGTAGTTCTTTTATAAGTTTACTATTTAAAAGTTTTTAGTGTTAATGAATATTTTTTAGAAAACAGTTATCGAACATAACTTATATCGAAACATGAAAAATGTAGCGAATGCTTTAAACATACTACATTTAGTGAATGTTTGAAACATGCAGTGAAAACATACTAAATATTGTATAGTTTAAACTGATGAAGACATATAATCAATAACTTGGTATTCCGGTGAAATCTACGTCACGAAGGGGTTGAAGTTAGACGTCCCGCTTCCACTGCTGGAAGCATCTTCAGGGAGGGAAAGGTAGTAACTATAGATTTTTTTATCTAAAGGCTAGTGAGTAGTTCTTTTAACTAGCCAATGGTTGAAGAATGTGTCTAATTCGTAAGTAGGCATTTATTGAGTAGGCAGACGGTCATCAATAACCTTAATGCCTTAAAAAATGTGACCCTTTCAATATAATCTGAAAAATTATTAAAAATGTTTCCAATTATCTTTCTATATTATTAAAAAAAGTTGTAAACAAACAAGTCTAGTTACTTAGAAAGAGTAGAATATCAAGTAAACGGTGTGTGAAATAAGGTTAAAAGAGAAATAAGAGTAAATAAACTAAGTGCTAGAAAAGGATAGAGAAAAAAGAGGGTAATTGAGGGTTTACTTCCCGCTACTTGTTTATTTTCTGTATAGAAAAAAAATTATGTATTCCAAATTATTTCATGACGTAGTTGGATGTGTAGTAGTAGTCTAGGTAGCATGTGTTTTTATCATGCAGGAGCTTCATGAGTTCGAATACGTTTGGCTGCACTTAAATTTTATTTAAAAGAAAAACACCATAACTTTTTTGATGTTAATCATTTATAGGGTCCGTAGGCAAAACCAAGGACCCTTATATTTTCCTGCGCGTGTCTGTCCGTCCGTCCTGTCGCCTGCTCTCACGGCTACACCTTTCGTCCGATCACTTTGAAATTTGGCATGTATGTGTCTTGTACCTACCCACATATTTTAAAAATATAGCGACTTAAAAATTATTTTTTTAAAATAATTAGGGTAAAAAAACTTAAAGGTTACAATTTTTTGATTTTTTTTCGACACCGTGAGGGGTATCATATGAAAGGGTACGTCGAGCTGATAACAAAAATATATAATTCTTATTTTATAACTTTGATAGGGCGAGCGTAGGCAAGTTTTAAGTGGGTGTGAAACGTGTCCCCCCCCCCCTTCTATCTCGCTTATATGAAGTGCAAAAAATCCCTGAACTTTCTTCAACCAAAAGTAAAGATACCACTTTTTGGAAATTTCGAAAAAAATAATTTTATTTTTCATTGACAAAATATGTTGTTTTTTTTTTTTTTAAATTATGGCCTTTTTGATGTATTTATACGGTTTTAGTAGGTTCAGTGGCAAAAAAATACTTTATCAGAAGTTTGTTTATGTGTTTTGAGAATATCAGACCCATAGGATAGTTCAAAGTAAGCTTTTTAGCATTTTAAAAAACACCATCAATAGGGTACTACTTTAACTATGCAGTGTGGCCTACGGACCCTCGCTGTGTGCTGACTAGCACACACTTGACCTGTTTATTGGATTTAAATTTAGTATAACTTTGTATATGAAGAGTTTCGTCCGATTTTTGGTCGGATTTTCTTTGATACTTCTTTATTTAGTAGCCAATTTTTTATTCTTCGTTCACAAACATGGTTAGACCGATATTTTCTTACAACTTTATTCTTCTCTGAAGTACCCTTTGCCATAAACAACTCATATCTTATCGGAAAACATGAACTTCATAGATTCAAAGCCATCTCCTTCTCCATGACAACCCCCCATGTCAAGATGGGCTACCATTTTTCAGATCGTACAAGAGGAAAATAGCTGTATAAATGGACCCACTATTGACTCCATTAGTCTTCATTGCTCCATATAGCCTACTCCAAATAACCATTTATAGCTATTTCATATTTCTTACCCCCCTATATCCTATAACCTTTCCTATATAAATTGTATAAAATTCTTATCTCGGTTTAACCTTCTTTATAAGCCGGCTATCTTTCATTCTTATAAGTACTATATCCTTCATTGCAAAAACTTTTTTGGTGACGTATGTCTTCTAGTAAGTATCTAACAATATTGTGTCTACAAACATCTACCTACTTCAAACCGCAATAAAGACTGAAGGGCACTTCTTTAGATTGTTACTCCCCTTATAAAATAAACATAGGGGAAAAACAATCTAAAGAAGGTGCACCGAATGTTCTTGTTTAGCCTGTTACTCCCCTTATAAAAACTAAAGTGTGAAATTCCTTTGTCCCAAAGTACATTGGACTAAACATCCCTTTGTCTTAATAGTTATCTTGCCAAGTCATTTAAATTCTAAAAAAAAAGCACAGGGGAGTAACAATCTAAAGAAGAACTGAAGTTTAGTCTTTCCAGTCGCTTCATCTTATTATATACCTTATTGTTATGATTTGATTAATATAATAATAGAGACTTTTCAACCAAAACAAAAATGATTATTTTTTCTATTATTCCAATTCCCCACCAATCTTCCCCAAAAATTAAAAAAAATTATAATCTGATTATTTTTTTCTTTTGTTTTAGGTGAGTTCCTGAATATTTATAAAAACTGATATAATTAGTTTTTCTGCGATTAATATCTTTCACTTTAATTAAGGTAATTTTATTTTATTATTCTATGATTTTTATTAAATTGTGAAAATGCTACTGTCAAACTAACTGATAGTTTACATTTTTAAAAATTAATTTTGTTATAAGTACAAAAATTAAAACAAAGCTGTTAGAGA
This sequence comes from Gerris lacustris, assembly GCA_951217055.1. Taxonomy (NCBI): domain Eukaryota; kingdom Metazoa; phylum Arthropoda; class Insecta; order Hemiptera; family Gerridae; genus Gerris; species Gerris lacustris. The sequence goes on from OX578286.1 coordinate 12,568,005, forward strand.
AGATTTTAAAACTACTGACTACTGTAGAAAATTTTATTTTTATTTTTAACAATATTTCACTTATTAAATAATTGGTATGATTACATTAATATACTGCGATAACGTAATCACGTAAATAGAATCAAAATGGTGGTAAGTTAAAAAATAGACTGCCAATTAGTGTGGCACATAGCTTCCTCGCATCCTATCATGTACTTTATTGTTATATTAACATTAACATTATTGTTATATTACTTTATTGTTATATTGTTTATTTTGTAAAAACTATTAATAGTTTAAGCGATCTTCAACACTTCATAGCGGTGTCGCTGTTGGTTTTAGTAAAAAATTGTATTTGAAAAAAATGTTTGTCTAATTGAATAGATAAAGTTTGATTTTTTTCCCGACCTAAAATTCCAATTTTAAATTTGAAGTTCTTGTTTACGCGAGCGTTGCTCGTGAACGCTTGGACAGATAACGTTGTCCAACGAACTCGTCCTGGGCATTGGTAAAATGAACATATCTACCAAATTTCATCAAAATCAGTTGACATTTACTCATGTTATCGTCGCACGTTTCATAATTCGCGGACACACAGACCGACAGACAGACGGACATACAGACAGACAGACACGAGACCAAAAATGTTCCCTGACGTCTGAAAGGGATTTCGGTCTAGGATTTTTTTAAATCGGAGGCATAAAAGTTTTTCGTTCTCAAAAGTGAATACAATGCTTCCGTTACCTTCGGTAAGCTCGGAAGCAATATATCATATAAATTTGCTTGTAAAAAAATATTTTTTTAAGAATAAAAAAATACATATATATGATAATATCATATATATGTATTTTTTTATTCTTAAAAAAAATATTTTTTTACAAGCAGATTTAAAACCGATACTGAATGTATTAACTGTTTATTATTATTATTATTATTATTATTATTATTATTACTTCCCTTATAAAAATAAGTAAATGCATTATCTTGTGGTAAATATTAAGCTTTCTTTTTATTCGGTGATACAATATAATTTTTTAATTAATGGGATTAAAGACTGTCAGATGTCTCAAGATTAGTATAATGGATAGGGTGAACATTTAGTCACGATCATATGAGTTAGGCGTAATATATATGATTATGTATTAGGTATATGTGTATGTATAATTACATAGAAATACACTATATGTATTGCACGGAAGTGGGAAAATGGATTTACACGTTATAGAGTCCCTTGAGTCCAAAAATCTTGTTTTTTTAAAAAAAAAAAATGTCCGTTTATCGTCAGTTCGGGCACGTGGATCCTAAATGCCTTTCTGAGCCTTGTTCAGAACATTAATATTCTGAGATGAAATCGAGAAATTAATTTTAGATCTAAATTAGGAGACGCTGATGTCAAACAATTTTTAAGGGTAGATTAAACTTAATTTTTTTCTTATTCATAATTTTTATCATTATTTAAAATTCGTAATTTAATATTTATTCAACCCCTTCTAAAATTAGATTTTTTCTTTTTTTGAAGCAATTCTTATTTTATTTTATTTTTTCATCTCTTGAATCCTCTTTTAAACTTTTAATTTATCTTAACTGAAATAATAAGGAAGGGTTAAAGAAATATAAACGGATTTCTTTTTTTTTTGAGAATTAAATTTCCTCTCCTTTCATTTATTTTTTTTTCATCTCAACATTGCCAAACAGAATTTAAGTCAAGAAATGATATAAGTTATCTAATTATTATATTTTTTTTTTTTTTGCTCTGATACTTTTTTAAAGCTATCTTATAATATTTTCCTCTTTTTTTTCTTATTTATGGAAATGTCATAATTTCATCCTCTTGTTTCTGTTTTATTTTTTAGATGCTTAAAATGTTTCTTAATTTTTTCCAAGATAAAAAAAAAAGATTCCCCTGAAAAAATAGAAAAAAAGATTCCCCTGAAAAAATAGAAAAAAAAATTGTTAGCTAAATTACTCGAGATAATGTTTTGTTTGTTATTAATAGATTGTATACTTTACTTAAGAGTGTTTTTCATCTTCAATTTCGTTTTTTGTTAAGTACTTCGTTTTAAGAAGTCATAATTATAAGCAAAATTAGAAAATATTATTATTTTTAATCAAGTTATAAATATATATTTAAGTCAATTATAATTTTATCTTAGCTTTCCAATGGCGCCTTTTTTTAAGAAAAAAAAATCTTAATTATAGTTACTAGCATAATCTACTATAACATTATCTGTTTGTGGATTAGTATTTTTATTTCCTGAAGATTTTATTTGTAATATAATTGTAATTATACTAATTGTTCATTTTATATATATATATATATATATATATATATATATATATATATATATATATATATATATATATATATAAATATTTGGCGAATGTGTCCTGGAGGTCGAAATTAATACTTAAAATTAACTAATATAAAAATCACAGGGAAGTACTTGCGTCCAAGTACTTTTTAGGGTTTTGTAGAAGATTAAGCAAAGCATGCCCGTTATGTAATTATGATTTTATTCTTCGATCTCAAGGGTCCGGGTTCGATCCCCCGGGGGGTCACAATGTTTTTCATCGGTAATATCGACTAAAAAAATTCATTTTTTCAAACCATTTCCATCGCTTCACCATAAGGTATAACCATGAATTATTTCAAAATTTTAGGACCACCCGTTATATAGTGGTTGGGGAGGGGGGAAATTTTTGGGGGTATATTTTGACTTATAAAATTAATAAAGAATGAAAAATTTAAAAAAGCAAATATATATTTGAATCCTACTCTTCGCCAGCTTTCATATGATACCCAACTCAAAATTTTAAGAAAATAAAATTTTTGGCGCACTTCAAATTTTCGAGCCCAAAATTGTCAATTTTTTAAAATTTGGGATGAACTCCCGGAATTTTCATCGCCCATAAGGCATTAGCATGAATTATTTCGAAATTTTAGGACCAGCCGAAGTATAGTGGTTGGGGGGGGAATTTTTTTTTGGGTATATTTTGATTTTTTTACCCAATAAGGAATGCAAAATTTGAAAATGTATGTATATCTTTGTGTCCTACTCTTCAGCAGCTTCCATTTGATACCCAACTCAAAATTTTAAAAAAATAAAATTTTTGGCGCACTTCAAATTTTCGCGCCCAAAATTGGCAATTTTTTAAAATTTGGGATGAACTCCCGGAATTTTCATCGCCCCACAATAAGGCATTATCATGAATTATTTCGAAATTTTAGGACCAGCCGAAGTATAGTGGTTGGGGGGGGGGAAATTTTTTTTTGGGTATATTTTGATTTTTTTACCCAATAAGGAATGCAACATTTACAAAAGCTTATATATATTTGCGTCCTACTCTTCAGCAGCTTTCATTCGATACCCCACTCGAAAATTAAAAAAAATATAAATTTTTGAGTTTACAACAGTTTTGCGAATTGCGCATGCGCATATTTAATTTTGAACTTCTGTATATTTTTCCTGTGGTTGGGTCAAAAAGTTACACCAGTATTTCAAATTTCAGCTCTTTAGCTTAAACGGTTCGGGCCCTATGAACCAAAGAGCGACGGACAGACGGACACATCACCCTCGGCATAAGGGTTTTGAGAAGAATCTACAAAACCCTAATTATACGAGAAGCTTAAAGTATGGGCTTTTGAGAAACAGTTAATTGACAGGCCAAGTGACAGATACATACGTAATTAAAAATGTTCTCTGAAGTCGAACACGTATTTCTATTGAGAAAAGTTCAAATTTAGAGTTATAAAATCCTCTAAAATTATCAAATTCTCAGGTCATCTCGGGTTTTATCCTCAAAACAACTAGACTTATAACATAGAAGTATTCCATTTATTTTGTTCAGGCTCGTTGCATTTTGATCTTTATAGTTATGACTAGAGAGGTTAAATAAAGAAACAACAATATTGTCACCACAATTTTTACTTTTCCTCACTACTAATAGTAGGAAAAGTATTGTTTTCACCAAACAAATTTTTTTCGAGATTTCAACGGAATTATCCGTTTTAGGTGTTTTTAAGACCTCCTGAGTGGTTTTCACAATGACGTATGTATGTGTGTATGTGTATTATCATCGTAGCGCCCAAGGTATTTAACCTAGAGAGTTGAAACTTGGCAGAAAAATCAGTCCTAACCTGTAGTTGTGCCGCCCGGAAAATCAACTTTTTCCGCCATCATGAACCCAGTTTGCTGAGTCAGCAAAAATATAAAAAAAATCGTAATAAATCGACAATGGTCCTGATCGAGTTGAAATTTGGCTCGAATGTACCTCTCTGTATGACAAACAAGCCCACTAAATTTCATTTTGAATTTGGCTGCCATTTTGAAGTTATAAATTTTTACATTTTTGAACTTTGACGGTTAATAATACTGAAAGTATACTTAGGTTTTTGACATATAGCATATCGTTGGAACCGGAAAAAATTAAGGAACAAATATAAAAAAACGATGAAATTCTAATTATTAGTTTAAAAGTTATAAGCGAATATAATTATTTTTTAGTGCGATAATTTTGATGACGTTAAAGTTTGTTTACATCTGTAAAAATACCGCCAAACTTCAAATAATTAAATAAAATATAGGTATTAAATAATTTCAAGATAAAAAGAACTTTTTATATACTACGTTTTTAAATTTTCTGTTGAATCCTATGTAATGTTGATAATATAATTGTTATTGTTATATAATTATAATGTTAGTGAAAAAAAAAATAGTTCCGAATTTATTTACTTCACATAAATGACAACCATCCAGAGAGCTGATCTTAAACCTATAAAAGGATAAATCTTTGTACAACGGATCTCCCCAACACCAAATCTAAAGCATGCCATCGATATATTTGAAATAATATAATCGATAAATAATATATTCGATATTTCCTGTTTTGCTGTCATTCAATGTTTATCTATCACAAATTTGAGACCTGTCAAAATGAAGATTGCGTAAATATTGGATATGGCAAAACAAATAAAATAACTTGCGGATTTTTTCCGAACTTACTTTCCGCACAGCAAAATTTGCTGAAAACTAATTTCATTCTGCTGAAAGATGGCTAAAAGTATTAAAATAATGCATTGTCATCGTGTTCTGAGCTATGCTAAAAGTTTCAAATGTCTAGCTATTCGGGAAGTTAGTTAGAAATCGATTGCCAGATTTGTACCGGACAAACAAACAAACAAACAAACAAGAATTGAAGCTAATAAAAACGTAGTAAAATAAGGTTTTTTTGAAGAATGATAATAAATGTTTGTTCAGAACGGTCCCCCATCCAAGTACTGACCACGTCCAATGCTGCTTCCTCCTGCTGCGAATCAGCAGGAGAGGCCACTTTAGTGGCCTCAAGTGAGGAAAAGTTCCGAGGTACCCCGTACCCGATTTTTTTATATTCAAATAGACGCGTTTTGACTTACAATATCATCTTCAGCACTACTTTCTTTTTTCTTTATTGAAGATGACACTGTAAGTCGAAACGCATCTATTTAATTAAAATAAAATTGTGGTGACAATACTGTTGTGTTTCTTTATTTAACCTCTCTAGTCTTAAATATGAAGTGGTACCTTAAAATCTCAGTCAAAACAACCAACTAATTGGTCTTTATATTAAACAGTTTCTATCGATAATTCATTTGTTGATACTAGTGAACTAGTTCCGAAATTATTTAGTGTGCTTTAATGTTAAAAAATCAATATTTTCAAAATGGTGGCTGATATAAAATCGAAATTCAAGGGAAATGTTTTGTCTTATAAAGAGGTGTAATTGGTACAAATTTCAGCGCAATCGGAATTTTTTGAAAGTTTCTATTGATACTTCATTTGTTGATACTGGTGAACTAGTTCAGAAATTATTTAGTGTGCTTTAATGTTAAAAAATCAATATTTTCAAAATGGTGGCTGATATAAAATCGAAATTCAAGGGAAATGTTTTGTCTTATAAAGAGGTGTAATTGGTGCAAATTTCAGTGCAATCAGAATTTTTAAAATTTTCACTGACAGTAAAATGGTTTAATGGCGTAACAAATTTATGATTTTCCAGGCAGCACAACATGCATGTAAAGATTGATTTTTGTACTAAGGATTTTTTTACGCTGTTTTTGTAAAAACTGCGGGAGTTCACAACCATCTAAAAAATAGACTGCCAATTGGTGTGGCACATAGCTTCCTCGCTTCCTATCACGTGCTGTATTGATTGTATACTTTTACACTTTTGGTTTCGGAATTTTGGGGTGAAAACAATCCTATTCCTCAATACCTTTGGATTAGGTGAGGAATAGTAAGAACAACAACCACTGTTACGCCTTTTAACCACTTGCAAAGCCCGGGTTATGTATCTAATTAATTATGTAATGTTACATAATATCTGAAGTTGTAAACTTATGAATTATATATTAAGATATAATGCAGTGATTCATGCCACTAGTTGTTTATTTTTTTATTTATCAATATCCCTAATTTATTTATGAGTAAAAAAAAAGAATAAAACACGTTTCACGGACCAATCTGCTTTGTTTCTCACGGTAGCACCTTTTTTTTCGTATGAAATAAAAAAAATAAAAAAATTAATAGTTATTAATTTTCCTTCCTCGGTTTCATCTCATTTGATATTTTCAATTCGTGACTAAGTCTAGTCCCTTTCAAATATGAATGGAACTATAAATAATTGTTATCGCCCGAAAGAAAACAAATCTGATTTAGTCGTGGTGTAATATTTTGTTTACGACAGTAGAGCTACTTTATGATGTTTTGGCTATACAATTTATTCTATCTATTATTTACATTAAAACACTGATACGGTATTAACTACAGTCTGTAGTCTAGTGTCTAGCCAATGAAAAAGGGTTATTTTTAGCTCTAAGGGGAAAATATTTTAGGCTGCAATAGAAGCCCTTTTACTTTAGTATATATAGGGATGAAGTATTGTGATGAAATTATTCATCGAGGCGATTTTGTTTGCTCAAAATTTGGAGAAGCCTACATCCAAGGACTCTTAGAAACGTGCTTTCCCTCCTCCTTCCCCCCCCCTCCCCCTCCCCCCTCGAAATTGATTCCGACTATTTTGATTAAATTTTTATAGAGGTTAATTATTAATAACTAATAATTAATATTTTACACCCTTGTATTCTATAAGTAGATATTTTCTTATTGGTGGCGGATGAGGTATATACAATTAAAAACAGTAGAAAACTAATTCATATTTGATTCGCTTCGGTCATTTTTAAAAAAAAAATCTTCTGTCGTATATTGATTTTCAAATTTTTGTACATTTTACTATTTATTTTGCTGTTGTAAATAAATCAATATACGACTGAAGATGGTTTTAAAGAAAACCTAAACGTATCAAATTAATATATTAATGTCCTATTATTTTTATTTTTATTTTTACACCTCATCCGCCATCAATAAAAAAAATGTCTACTTATATATTTGCTTAGTTTTGTTATCTATACCTACATAAAATTAACAAATTGTGCACGTTTTCTTAGTGAGTTGTTTTATTTTAGAAATAGAATGTTCTTAATGCTCTTAAGAACATATAGTTTTTTGAGACTTGATCAGTTAACTTTTGAAATTGCTATCGAAGGGTTTCCGGTAGAACGAACAAGTTTCATTTACAGCTTTATTTGAGTTTAGTGACGAGAGTTGCTTTCAAGTGAAGAAACGTCAGGAGGAAGATGGGAAGGTAACAAATGGTCAAAGTTTAGAAAGCCCTATTTTTTTGTCGAAACCGGACGGGTCGAAAGTTTGGATTAGTTATGTCGTTAGTCACATTGTCGGGGGATGAGATCTTTTGACTGGAAGGAAGAAGAGTCTACTGTCCAGAACCGAAACCACCCTCCAGGTAGTATAAACCCATGGAATAGTCAACCGACTGAAGGTAACAAATGACTCTAGCAGACTTGGCACCCTTTGGAACAGTGGGGAGTCAGGGCAATTTCCCAAGCGTGCAATCTTCAAGCTGTGAGGGGTTGGAAGGGAGCTGACTCCTGACGTTGCCATAGATACAGGATAACCGGACATTCTAGTAGGGTATCTGTGTGTTCCGGCAGTTCGGAATCGAATCAGGGGATCCTTCTTTCAAGGAAGGAGGGATGAAAGCCTTCTATACGAACAAGGGGGGTTATACATCCCTTAATCTTGTGGCGTTTTCTCCTAGGGACGGTGTCAAGATAAGTTTAGTCTAGCCTTTTCTTATGTGGGGAGTCAAGACGTAAGTAGAATTGTCATTGATCCTATTGAACTACTGTTGTCGCACGAACATGATAAGATCACGTATTACATTCATCCCTCACATTGATTTGATAACCTTAGAAATCAATGAACATGTAATGAACTCTATATTACTACCACCTAGGAGAAAACAATCAATAATACCTCTTTTTCATCAGTGATAAGTTGGTGGGTCAAGGTAAAGATCTTGAAGTCACAACTATAGAAAGAGGAAAATGCAACACCTAAAAAACGATGCCTTGCTTGCAGGTCAAGTTCAACTGGACTCTTATTGTACAGTTTTTGTGCGGTTTTAACATTTCCCCCTCACTTTAGTTGAGGCCCCAGGTTCTATAGTTGTGGCCCCACGAGCTATTCTTCGATCCAAGTGGAGTTGGTATAAATACATAATAAGAAATAAGCTAACACCTCTCCCTACATCAAACTTGCAATTTCTAGAATAGGCTTTCGGGCTCCCGGAAATATTCAGTTCCTACTATGATCAACTATATTACCAAAAAGGTCATAAATAAAATAATAGGTATAATAATAATTATTCTCTTAATAAATTAATCCTCATTAATCGTTTTCTTTAAAAGTTTATTATTTTATATACATTATTTTACTAATATCGTGGTTTTATTACTATATAAATAAATAAAAACACATCTAAGAATTAATTAGTTTATTGTCTGTCCACAAGAATATATATTCTTATGGTCAGATAATGAACTGATTAATCTTTAGATGTGATTAATCTTAGATGTAATAAAACTGATTAATCTCTATAATAAAACCATGATATTATCTAAATACCACAAAATCTCCGTCAAAACTACTAATGAATCTATTTTAATTGATTCGACTTACTGCAGTGATCGAAATTCAGCGTCGGCTCTACCCTTTTTTTGCCTCCACTGGCAAGACGATTTTGGTTCGTCCCAATATTGTTGAAATTAATTTTTGACCGGAGGGAATACCCATTATTATAAGATAACTATTTCCTTCTTTATTATCATCCATGTCGATATTTTTAGGCAATAAAATAAGTCCCTACACTACTGGGCAGCGGCCGCTCTTATTAATATATAATAAATCGACAAATAGATCGACTTCTTGATTATTATTGAGTCTCAATTCAATGAGAAGTTAAACGTTGATTATTATATTTTTTTTTTTTTTTGTTTTTTTTTGTTTGTAGTTTTAGTCCCGTTCAACAGCTTTAGGTCATTACAGGACGGGGGTTATCCGGCCACTTTACTCATCTAATCGATGAGATCATCAGTGTGAAACATGTCTCACCCCGCTGGGATTCGAACTCACAGCCGGGGTTTAGACCTTGGTTTCAGAGTATAATAATAATTATATTATTATACTATATAGTGTTAGCGCGGCGTAATGAGCCAAAGAGAAGTTTTAGGAAACAAAAACAATAGACACCTTACAACCCCAAGAACCGACCTGAGATTACTTAAGCTCGCCTGATTAACTAAAGCGAAACCTGATATGGGGTTAGGTGTTATAATTAGGGGTCCACCTTAAAAACGCATCTTTAAAGATAACTGCCGTACTCAGTACGCCACTCGACCATTGAAGGGATAACTCATTTTCCACAACAAGGACGGCTATTTTAAGGGCGCTATCTGAGTTTGGCCACCATGTGCGTAGCGCCGCGACTGTCAAAATTAAATATTATTCTTCCTCTTAATATTGTATCATATATTAGTTGTTAAGATGTTCTGACTATAGCTAACCATTTTGAGCTTTCTTCAACTTGATTAGATGTAAGTTCTGGTAAATCTCGGTAGAAAGAATTATTTGATAGAGGCAAAATATGAAGCATTAGTGGAAGTCATCATAAAATGAAGAAAGAAAAGTCTCTCCACACAACAATGTATTTATTAAACCTCAAAAAAGTGCCGAAAGGATGAAAAGCATTAATCAATAACCCAAATGATGGGTGTGTCATATCAAGCCAGAGGACTGGCTCTGATAACTGATTGTGGACATATAATGGCCGAAAGGTGCATTGAGGTTTAATGAATATATTTTTACGTGGAGAAAATTTTCTTTGAATATTTTATTTTTATAGAGTTAATTTGGTCTATCTACTTGAATTGATAAAATATTAAGATTGAAAATTATTTAAGAAATTAGAAGTACTAGTTTTTGTCTTGAAAATAAAACCAAAGGTATTGATTTTCTGGAATTCTTTGGGTTGTTATGTTTTTTGGAAGAGGCTGAAAATAACAATTACTGGTAGTCCTGTTCAAGTAGGGGAGAGGAAATTCTAACAAATTACTGCACTTGTTACCTTATACTCACTTATACACAATTTATTCTTGCTATGAAAATCCTCTTCCTTCCCCTCTTATAGCGAAAGCTAATTAAGCGAAAAGTAATAAAGACAAAAATGAGATACAGTAAGGGTGTTGGAGAAGTGAGAGTCAATTTTGATTCGGTTTGGAGCATGTTTCGGCTCGTGGTGGGGATGTCGTAGGGAGGATTTGGAAATGCAAGGACGAAGGGAATTCTCACAAGGAGATCGTGTGAAGGGTGAAACCGAGTAAAGGTTTGGTTTTCATTTGGAGCTGGTGTGCAAGATGTTGGTTTAGATGTGCAGTCGGAGGGGTTCCCTTTATGAAGGATATCTTTGCTAGTGTATCCTTGATGGATTCCTGGTGTCTGAAACCCATCGGACCCTTAGGGCTAAACAATTATCTAAGGGTGGTTTCAAAGCCTCCGAGGGATGCTGTAACTTCATGGAACACACCCTTTAGGAAAGCTTGAAGCTATTAGTAACGCGTTCTACCCTGGGATATTAGTGCTAATGGGGAAGAGCAAGGGGAGAAGCAATAATCTCATAATCCTCTTGAGGATGGGCATGGGTTTTTTTTGTTTTTTTTCTCCTGACCAAAAGATAAAGGATTTGCGGAGAAGATAGTACACCACAAAGATACTGCAAAGAATATTAATGATCATTCAAGTAAGTTCTAATAAGGGTTTGGCTAGTCCACCAGTAAAATCAACAGTTCAGTACCTCTAAACATCAAATGCCTCTTTCATATATGATTGTACGTCCCAATTATCAAGTCATTAAGGTCATTAAGCTCTAACCGAATAAGCTCCTTTTTTTCTTCTTTTTCTTTTTCCGGATGCCTTTTACACCTGAAGACGCATGCCAATTAGGTGGACCCATTGAACAAACCCGGGTTAGGAACCAAACTCAATTTGTGTGAAGTGTTTAGTCGTTGACCAGGTCTCACCTCTTGATTTATATCGAACTAAGAGTCGGTCGATCATGGTTTCCAGGTCGAAACCTGGTGGTGCTACTCTTTCGAGCTGCTATCCATTTCTTTAAGCAATGCTGGGTGAACATTGAGTGGGGGCCCTGTCCGGTAATTGAACCCAGAGGTTGACATCCATCTTACTGTCCACGCCCGATGCTGTTTTACTTGACTGATTGAAAGGCAAGCCCTCTCCTCCGGGCTACCCAGGCTCCCTTCAGGAATAAGCCACTTAGTTAATGTGTTACTCTAAAATTTAAAAATTAAAGTTACCCAGCATGCGATTAAAGCACACATAAAAGAGTCCGAAAGCAATTTAATAACTCAAGCGAGTTCATTAACCACTAAAATTGGGCCAGCAGTTTCCAGATGCAGCCCTTTAAAATGTTTTTTTAGTTATATCTTCTGAACTGTTTCTTTTAATGTGTTGAAACAAACGATTTTAAATGTTTTGTTTAATATATGTTTAAGATTGTTGGGGGGGGGGGGTCATTATTTTTTTTACAAAATCTATGAATATTATACATTTATGAAAAATTCCTTAACAACAATTTTTTTTAAAAGAAAGAAGAAATGATTATTTTTTAGATATTTTTTAAAAAATAAAGGGGGCACACAAATGCATTTTTTAAGGACACTTGACTCAAATATGTATTGGCACAAAAACTAAACCAAATTATATATATTCGTACTCAGGCCGTGTCCTCTTATATTTAACGCCTCACATTACGCATGCCTGTTAAAAAATGTTCAACCTATTGTTTTTGAGAGGTAATATTTTGGGACCCCCAATTTTTTTCCTGTGTTTGGGATAAAAAAAAAAAACCCGGGTTAAGGAAAAGAGAGTTCCTCAAAATCTTTGAAAGAAAAGACTAAATTCACATAAATAATTATATTATAATACTTATTTGTTAATAGGTTTACAATCTTGTTTTGGTATTTTAAAATGACCCATTATTTAACCTATTTTTAATTCGTTGATAGGTAATTAATTTTAAATTTACGGATGTTTCTTTCCCATTATTTTTAAAACCCTTGAATACGAATAATTTCTTTTGAAGACTATAGTTCTCTTCTTATAACTCGTATATCAATCTTAAAATAGAAGCCAAAAGAATCAGTGTCTGTTGTTCGCTTGTTGATTTATTTTTAGGTTTTTCCAAGAGTTCTTAAATCGATTGTATCAGCTTGTGTTCTACACTATCTTTATATTTTCCGCTATGTGATAGCTCTCATCTTTTACTTTTTTTCTTTTATTTTATAATCTAGCCTAATAAAAAAAACTAGTTTGTTGATTTATTATGAATAATATCTCTATAAATAAAAGTCTTATGTTTAATTTAAGCTTTGTTTCATGTCTATTACTAATTTTGGTTTTCGTCTTATGTGTAATAAGTGACATGTAATATATATATATATTATATATATATATATATATATATATATATATATATATATATATATATATATATATATATATATATATATATATATATATATATGATTCCTTGAGGTTATGTCTGGTTTTATAGCAACAAACATTCTTCTTAATAGTTGACACCTAAATTTAAGTAATTAACCTTTTTAAATTCTCTATAAAAGACAGCAGGCTTAAAAAAAATAATACATTTTATTAGACAATATTATGCACCTATCGCATGGGTGGAGTTCCTGGTTCATTAAATGGCCATGATTAATTATTAAATAATATTTTATAAGTTTTTAGTCAACACAAAGGTATGTCAATCCTCCTTTTTTAACTGGAAAGGTGCGCAGCTGGTCAACATGCATCCGATGTTCTAAATACGTTCCATCCTCTTGTCACGGTGTAGTGAAGTTGTCCCTGTCTGGTCGCCTTCGTTCCAAACATCCACTTTTCCCGCCACTCCTATAATTTTGCGGTAACACTTCCCCTCCCACCACAGACGATCTTCATGTGTGGACTAGTCTAAGACTGATAGTCCAGGAGATAGCGTGCAAAAAAGTGACTGACTAATGCCAAGCTTTAATTTTGTGAACTAGTTCATTTTTTGGTGTCATTCAAGAGTATGCGGTCTTCAAAGTTCGTCTGCGGGACGTAGCTTGGCCATAAGCTGTTAAAAAAACAGACCGGTGGAGTACGACCATTTCTTGCCCATTTTGGTGGACATAGTGATTTTTATGACCCTGAGCATTAAATTATAGTAGTTAGTAGACCGTTAATCAAGTTGATGTTAGTTTGCCACTTTATAGGTTAGTTGTTCAAATAGTTACTTACACCATGGCGTAATATCCCTTGTTAGGACCGAGCCTCTGTTCTATCAGCTCATATCTTCCGCTCTTGAGCCACTGATCGCCATCGTTGTTCAAATAGTTTTCCAAATAAAAGTTGTCATCTATCAAGTGACAAACTAACATCAACTTGATTTTCGGTCTACTAAATAATTACTAAGCGTTGCCGGCCGGATAAAAGGATAGACTTCTCACAGGCCATAAGTTGATGACCCTAGTCTACAAACATACGGCCTGTTTATCATATCTGTGAGTGGAAACTATCGAATAGCCATTTGGGTACGCTGTTTTTTTGAACCTTCGTTTTTTGGTGACTTGCGAATCCGAAGATTCCCAAAAGACGATATTATTGCATACTTTGAATCGTTTGAACTATTTATAATCAAATGAATGTCTGAATACAAACAGATGAGAAAAGGATTCATGGTGATAAGAATAAATCTACCTACGCTTTAAACGTGTGTTATCATGTGATATCCACTTAATTTATTAGGTACTAACATGTAAAGGAGGATCTCTATTGTATAAAGACCCCCCATCACTCTAAAAAAATTACCGTATCTATTATAAAAGACAGGAGATTATCAACAATAGAATGAATGAATGAGTAGGCAGTAGGGCCTCAGCTTTAATAAACATTCACTATAGATACGAGACCATTCATAAATCCACAACCGTTCAACATACATCATTACTTTTAAAATTACACACAAATGCATTTCATGAATGAGAATACCGGATGTTTATACGGAATAACAAAGAAGGAAACCCTTTTTGTAAAAGCAAAGTGAAATTTTCGACTACATGAAATATGAATTAAGCGAGAAAGGCCCACGAAAACCAAAATGGTAAAATCTAACGCCGGGTTTATTTTTGGGAAGGCAGGAAGGTTGGGATCATTAATCTGTACCACACTCTATGTAGATGACTTAATCCCCTTTTTCAACTGTATATATTTCGATTAGGGAGTTAACAAATGAAAATACGCCACTCTAATTGATCTAATGATAGTCAATAAAAACGTCATTTTCCATATTATAATTCCCACTTCATTAATATTCATAACACATAGTTGTTTTTTTGTTTTTTTTTCATCAAGATGAACCCATTTTTATACGGTAGCTCTCCTGCTTTTTTTCAATTAATGTCTTTATTAGAAAACGTGACGAAACAGTTGTTCTTTATAACATATGTGGGAGACTTCAATGATTAAGTCATAACAAAAAAAAATTCAAAGAAATAGTTAATAAAATCTGTCGGATGCTACTCAAATTACAATTTTTCATCACTAAAGCAACCCCTACTTCAAAATTTCAATATTTTTTGTCATTCTAGTGTTTGGTTGAGAAGATGACGAAGAGAAAGAGGAAAGGCAATGAGAAGCACATCTAAAAATAATGTGCCAATTGGTGTGGCACACTGCTTCCTTACGTCCTATCGCGTGCTTTTAATAATGCATAAAGTATGCTTTTACAATCCATTATTGTCTACTTATTTATTTAATTTCCTCCTTTTGGAACGAAGTTCCTTATGGCACGTTCTGGAGCCCGGGAAGTGAATCCGAAAAAACGACCAAAATCACCGTCACAAAATAACCATCACAAAATCACCGTCACAAAATCACCGTCACGCAAAATCCGTCACGAAATCTACCGATGGCGATAACTTGTGTAAAAGTTGACCGACTTAGTTGAAATTTGGTACACATGTTCATTTTACCAATGTCAGAGACAAGTTCGTTGGATAACGTTATCCGCCCAAGCGTTCACGCGCAACGCTCGCGTAAACGTAAGCTTCGAATTTAAAATTGGAATTTTTGGACGTGAAAAAATTCTAACTTCATCTATTTAATGAGACAAACAACATTTTTAAATAATTTTTTTTAATTCAATTTTTTTTTTAAGTTTTTGGTAGTTTTCATACTACGGAAAGTTAAATTTTTAATTTAAATCAAATTATAATTATTATTAACTACGGGAAACAGACAGTGAAAAATACACTCCTGTGCCGGGATTTGAACCACGGGCCTCTATATTTCCAGTATAGTCAAATCCCGGCGCTGGAGTGTATTTTTCACTGTCTGTTTCCCGTAGTTAATAATAATTATAATTTGATTTAAATTAATAATTTTTTTTAGTAAAACGAACACCGACACTACTATGAAGTGATAAAGATCGCTAAATTTGTTAAAGCGGACCAAACCGATTAAAATAAACAAAACAACGTTTTTACCAATATCATACGTTCTAACGTAAATATTTAAATGAAACTTTGTATACATCACCTACAGTACAATTGATACAAGCATGTAACATTTCAACCTGATACAAGCAGAAGTTTTTGTGAGTTAATGATTTATATTTTTTTATTTTAATATTTAATTGAAGTAATATGCCGACGGGGCCTGGGTGGACAGTTCTTTTTCGTTCTACAACCATCTGCTTTAACTATAAATTTATCATTACCTTTTTTCTCAATATACAATACATTATTTATTGTAAGACGCTCGCTTCAAAGATAATAAAAAGATTTTCATTTAATTTTGCCTTAACTCTGCTAGTACAAATAGTTAGTTTTTTTTAAGTTTGTCTCTTTTCTAACTCCACCATGTATACGTAGTTATTACAGCGATTTTATAATTCATATTTAATGAAAAGCGTAAGGAACTTCGTTCCTACCGCGTCCCACGACACCACACGTATTTTTTTTGTTACCGAGCTGATTGAAGGTAACGAAAGCAAATATCTTAAAAACTACACGTCCGATTTTAATGAAATTTGGATGGTAGGTCAAAATTAGCCCATTGTTAGTCCCATATAAGTTTCAACTTTCGTAGCCCATTAGTTTCTCTTACACATGCACACAAACATACATTATATGATACTCCTATGATTGATATAAAATTTGGATGGTTTTTTCTAAATTAGACCACTGATAGCACCAGATTAATTTCAATTGCTTTGGTTAATTGATACTTTAATTCATGTAAACATAAAACAATTTTGACTAATTAAAAAAACCGGGGGAAACAATTAAATAAATTAAACAATAATAGCTTGTAAAATAATAAAATCATTGAAGAACTATGTGCCACACTTTTTTTTTTTTTTTTTTCATGTGAAGTTTGTCTAAGTTACAATTAGACAGAATTCATTAAACTGTAGATTACCTTTCAAAACCCCTATTTTTTAATCAGCAAACTCT
Source organism: Gerris lacustris (assembly GCA_951217055.1). Classification (NCBI taxonomy): domain Eukaryota; kingdom Metazoa; phylum Arthropoda; class Insecta; order Hemiptera; family Gerridae; genus Gerris; species Gerris lacustris. Next base: position 12,584,953 of record OX578286.1, read on the forward strand.
GAATATTTGTTAGACTTAGGGTAGTGACACACTTCGCCACCCGGCCACCTGGTTGATGCCACTTGTTCCCGCCACCTGACTTGCGCCACCCACTTATATGAGGGATGCAGTTAGCCCCTTATTTGATTTCCCCGATATTTGATTGAAGGAGTGGGGGCTGAGTGGCAGGGACTTGGGTGGCACCGTGTGACAGGCTCAATTGAAAACAATGGGTTAACCGGGTGGCGCTACCTGTGGGAGGCGGCTAGACCGTCGGACGGTCGACCGTGTAGTGCCACCCAGCAGGTGGCGCCACCTCGTGTGACAGGTTCCATCTATTTTCATTGACGACCGGGTAGCGCCACCCGGGTGGCGCTACCCGGGTGGCGAAGTGTGTCACCCCCCCCTTAGATAGCAATTCCAATTTATAATTGCGGCTCTAATTAATTAGTGTTTGGCATAATCCTACCTGCATAAATAACATGACTTATATCCATGGAGTTTCATGCGTTACTCATATAATATGGACGTGCCCCCATCCAATCCATGTATCATGGACTAGCTTCAAAGTTTGACCCACATTCAATTACAATACGTTATGATTAGATTCAAAACTATTACTCACTGTATATGATTAAGCCTCTCTAGAGTCCCGACATAAAATCAATAAGGATAGGCAGCTTGGTCATTATAATATATTCTAATTCCTCTAATGGCTTTGAGAATATCCTTTCAATTTAGTTTAATTGTAATAATGGTCTTAAACTTTATATTAACCATTGTTATTGCTATTAATTTAAAAGCCTCATTATCTTTTTAGAGATCTGCAGATTAATATTTTGTAATTTAGTTTTCGAAGTGATTCGATTATATATATATATATATATATATATATATACTGTGGGTGTGAGTGGGTGTTTCTGTGTCACAGTTATTATCTTTTATTTTTAATTTATTAATTGTTTTTAAGTGCTTTACTTAATTGTTAGATTATACTTTTATTGGATGTTTTTTTAAAATAATGATTCTCTCGATTAAACTTTTTTTTTTTACAAAAATCCATGACTTTAACCTCATTAATCTGGTTGTGCAAAATGCACTTAATAATTAATACACATTTTTTCTCTTCGAGTCTTTATTACAAACTAACTTATAAATCACTGGTCAATCAAATTATATAAATTAAATATATACATATACATGTCTGTCAATGTCTGTCATTTCCAACATCCTCCCCGCCCGTGCCTGCAGCAAAGAGAATCAAAGTTATCAGTTATATAATAATTTTTATCTATGTAGTATCAGATACCAAAAATAACAAAAAGTTATAATAATAAAAGCAAATATAACAATAATTAATATTAGCCAATATTTTCAAACCTAAAATTTGTAATTCTTTTTTCCTGTATTTCCACCATTGAAACCTGAGCAAATATCTATCTTCTTGAAATATACTTATTTGTAAAGATGCTTTTGCATTGTCTGATGTAACACCTATTTTTCCTAACCTAAATTTTGTTAATAAATCCGGTGTTAGTTCCAATACATTTTGTCCCTTTCCTAAACCCCCATATAAACAATATCTGTTTTCATCCTTCCACGACGCGTCAAACACCAGTCTATTCTTTGTGGTCAAACAACTCTCTTTAATAACTGGTGTATGTCGTAGATAGTGTAATCCCTTATTCTCCCTTTCTATATCCGCCATCTCTATCGTCCCACTGTTAAACCAAAATCTACATTCTTTATCATAATCCTCTAGTATTTCTAATTTTGCTAATTTATTTGTCACACTTATCAATCGTCTTTCTGCTACTTTCCTATTATCTCCTAACTGTATTGATTCACTCACCAATGGCAATCTAACTTTATCTCTCAACCTTTCATTTATTCCTAAACTATTATTACATTTCCCTAACATCTCAGTTTCTCGTTCTTTTTTACTTATTACTCTCCCCGCATCACTTATTCCAATTGCTTCTAATTCCCAAAGATTAGTATTATGAAATACATTTTGTAAGCTTACCGCGCTGCTTAAATTCAATACATTATTACTGCCCATTGCTGTCCATCCAAACCAAGTATCAATACATGTAATATTTCCTACCTTTACCATCTTTCCTGTTAATAACTGTCCTATCACATCTGCCCATAAGAGTAAACCTATTTCACTCACCTTTTCTTTTTTATTGTCGCTCAATATAATATTATTTTCCCTTAACTTTTTTAATAAACTTAAAGCTTCCACTCGGGGAACCGTATTACAAATTTTATCTTCAGTATAAACCATAGTCTCAAAATTATATTCATTATTTAAACCTTCTAAATTAACATGATGTTGACAATGTTTTTGTTTCTTCTCCACTCCTCCAAATAAATAATGGACCATTGTGCATTGTCCTACCTCTGGTAAATTTAACTCACTCACCAGTTTTGTATGGATATACGATTTTTGCGATCCTGAATCTAATAAAACCCTAACCTTCTTGGTTTTACTTCTATCTCCAGGACTACTTATATTTAGTATTAAAGTTTGCATGTATACCTCATTCAGGTTACTATTTACTTGAACTACCTTCTCTCCTGAGTCCTTCTTTGATTGTTCTCCCTTCTTGAACTGTCCATTTCTTCCATCTCTTTGTATTGGCTTGTGACATGGTAGTTCCGGACACATTATAACATAATGAGTTTTCCTACACAGAAAACACCTTGGAGGAAACTTACAGTCTCTTGAAGTGTGTGATTTCTTGAAACAACTAAAACAACGTTTATTTTTAATTATTAATTCTTTCTTATCTTTAAGTGACATATAATTCCCTTTAAAACACTCCTGACTTAAATGATGTTTCCCGCAAAAAATACAATTATCCACAACAGGTTTATTACTAAAATTTTGATTAAATAAATTAGCCACTTTTGGCAAATTTTCCTCTAATTTACTATCCACCTCCCGATTTCTAATACCTAAATTATCTAAACTTTGTTGGGCAAATTTGACTCTTTCATCACTCTCAACTTCCCCCCTAAGAAAATCCATTAAATTATTTAAACTAAAACTTTGATTTTCTTTGCTGTGATTATTGATTTTAACTTTTGATCTTTCCCACTCAATTAATATATGAGTGGGTAAAGCCGATTCGATCATCGGGAGGAGCATGGTCGCGTAACTGTCTTTGGTCATATTCAAAGTTTCAAGGGCGTTAATTTGTCTAGAAATGGAATCATATAATTCCGTTAACCCCATTTTATTTTTATTTGTAACTTGTTTCAACATTATGTTCAACAGTTCTCGAACATAATGTTTCACTAGTACCTCATTTCTCGCAAATCTATCCTTTAATATACTTATGACTTTTGAAAAATTGTTTCCTGATGGTGGGAAGGTCTCAACTAATGTTCTCGCCTTTCCAGTTGTCACTTGTAGTAGATACTGGAACTTGTCTTCTTCGTCCATCTTCTTGTCTTCCGCTATCTTCCTAAACTGACCCCAGAAAGTTAACCAATTTTTTGCCTGTCCGTCAAACTTGGTGTACTCCAACTTAGGCAGTTTATATTTCTTTTTATCAGTATCTTCACAATTTATACTTGAATACTTGTTTTCTTTAATTTTAATATGATCCACAATTATATACGCACACTTATCTTTATAATTTTCTGCTGCTTCAAATTCTTCGTTCCAATTTTCATCCGTAATATTTTCTTTTTCTGACATCAAAAATTGAATAGTTTCGTCTAATTTAATTAACCTTTCTTGTTTGCCTTGAATAGTTTGATTTAGAATTTCAACTTCTTCTCCCTTTTTTACATTGAAGTAAATTTCGTCAATATGTTTTCTTATAATGTTCCGCTCTTTATAGTACCTTGATTCTTCCATACCTTTCTTGAGTTAAACCTTTTTTCTTTTTTCTAAATTTTAATCTTCTCTTTAATTCTTCAAATCACGGTCGCCACTTTCTTCTCTTTAAATTCTTTAAATCACGGTCGCCACTTTGTGCAAAATGCACTTAATAATTAATACACATTTTTTCTCTTCGAGTCTTTATTACAAACTAACTTATAAATCACTGGTCAATCAAATTATATAAATTAAATATATACATATACATGTCTGTCAATGTCTGTCATTTCCAACACTGGTACTTTTTCAGATTGTTACTCCGCCATGTGTTTTTTAGAATATAAATGAATTTAACTAAATAACTATTAAGACAAAGTGATGTTTAGTCCAATGTACTTTGGGACAAAGGAATGTCATACTTCTGTTTTTATAAGGGGAATAACAGTCTAAAGAAGAACATTCCTTACAACTTCTTTAGATTGTTACTCCCTTCAGTTTTCTTTATAAGGGTAGTATCAATCTAAAGAACTACCATTTATCTTAAATAGAACGTATAATTTTAAAAAAAAATCCAATTTTGTTAATTGTTTAGTGCAAATAAATTTGGTTAAATGTGACTGCAATAAATTTCGCTTTAGCTTCCGAGTTTACCGAAGGTATCGAACGCTACCTGAACGCTGTTTTGAACAACGAACATTTTTTACGTGTCCGATTTTAAAAATTCCAAGACAGAAATCCGTTTCAGACATCAGGGATCATGTTTGTTCTGTGTCTATCTGTCGGTGTGTTGTTCAATTTTTTCAAACCAACATATCTTAAAAACCACACATCCGATTTATTTGAAATTTTGATGGTAGGTCATAATTAGCCCATTGTTAGTTTCATGTAAGTTTCAACATTCTGGGTCCATTTGTTTCTCTTTAAAATGAGCTCAAACATACATTTATTTACACCTATATCTTCAAAAGTACTCATTTGATTTTTATAAAATTTGGATGGTTTGTTGAAAGTAGCCCGCAGATAGCCCCAGATTTATTCCAACCGTCAGCGCTCTTTAAATATTGCTAGAATAATGATTTAATTCATGTAAAAAAATGTTTTAAAAAATTCGGGGGGGGGGGATTAAATAAATTTGTCAATAATGGACTGTAAAAGAGGAAAATCATTTAATCATACAACGCAAGAAAGCGATGTGCCACACTAATTAGCAGAGTTCTTCTATTTGTACAAATCTTATTGGTATATGATAAACACATTTTTATAAATAACTGAAAAATCTATTTAATTATATTAAAATAATAGCAATTAAATCAATAATTTACGTTTTCCCCCTTAAAATAAATTATAAATTTAAATCAAATTATAATTATCATTAACTACGGGAGACATACAGAGAAAAATAGACCACAGCACCGGGACTTACGGGGTAACGACAGAGAAAAATCATTCTCCAGTATAGGTCATTTGGTAAGAGCGCCTGTACCGGATATACAGGAGGCCCGTGGTTCAAGTCCCGGTGCTGGGGTCTATTTTCCTCTGTATGTCTCCCGTAGTTAATGATAATTATAATTTGATTTAAAGTAAAATTTAATCTTTCCGTAGTATGAATACTACCTAAAAATAATAAATAAATCGCGTAAATTAATTTTAAACTTCTTTGTCTTATATTATGTAGGTAGGTATATTAAAATAAACTTGACTAAGGTCAGAGTGTTCATTTAAACATTATCTATAGCGGATGCGGGTTTTTAAAACCACCGACCCTTACCAATTATCCATTAACGCGTCCATTTATTATATTTTCTCCACGAGTCACTAACGGTCTCCATAACGCGTTTTAAAGCTTCAACAACTTCTGAACTCGCCAACTACACCTTAGATAATTGCATTAAAGCCTCAGGGCAAACTTAAAACTAAAAATGGAAATACGAAAAAAAATAGCTCGAATCTGAAAAGGAAAAAAAAGTTAAGTTGGCATTAAAAGTGATTATGCCTTGGCAAAAAAAAGAAAATCAGACAGTAATAACTAACTATGCGCCTTGTTATTTTGATAACTGGCTTGTGTACGTTATTAACTAGATGTCTATAAACCATTTTGATAATATGAGCTTTGATTCCCTCTCCCTTTTCCAAGTTATTTTTTCTTTTTGAAATGAGTAGAGTAGATAGTTAAGAAAGGAAGGCGTTTTGTAAGAAATCATTCTTAAGTCAAATAATGATGTGTTAATGCGGTTTTTTGACTTTTACATTTTAAGGTTTCAACACATTTGTAATAATACCCGGAAGGCAATGTTTCCTTAATCTCTTTTTCGTTTTATACTTTAAGAAAAATAGGACAATGTTAGGCAAAACTTAAGATAAATTTCGAAATAAAAAAAGAAAAGAAAAATATATGTACGACAAAACATTTCTCATTACGTAGAGATATCAAAATTTGAACTCCTTAATATATTATTTAATTATTAAACATATTTTGAAATGTGTTTAAACACATTAAGTGCTGGAATAACATAAATTTTCTCTTCATGTACATAGTACATTGTAATGTACGTGAAGAGACAATTTATGTTATTAATGTAAGATGACTTCCATTGACGCTCATATATTATCTAAACACATTTAATGCTGCTTACATTTCGTTTTGATTTTTTTTGGCTAAATATAGGATTTATTTTCATCAATATCTGGAAAACGACGTGTATAGTTAGATTCGTATTTTAAATGGTAATACAGTTGAGAATTTAGTAATCACCAATTGTGATGACCTTTTTTTTTAAAAAAAAATATGATTTTATAGCCCCCCTAAATTTTAAGCTAAAATCTTCTTCTGAATTTCCTAATAGGGTCATTGGTTTGGCTGAACATTCATCGAAATAGGTTTTAGGCTCCACGTGTTAGACGACAGACTATTGAGAGACATTTCTTAGAAGCTATTTGTTCTGGAGTGTAAATTCTTGTTGGGTTCTGGAGTGTAAATTCATCAAATATCTAAATATTATTACTTACTACTGCAATTGCTTACCAAATTACATTTTCGCTTCTGAGCTTACCGAAGGAATCGGATGTATGTGATCGTTCTAAAGAACGAAAATATTTTGTCTCCGATTTCAAAACTTCCAAGTCCAAGACAGAAATCCGTTTTAGACATCAGGGAACATTTTTGGTTCCCTGTCTGTCTGTCGCTCTATTTTTGCGAACCAACATAACTTAAATACTACACGTCCGATTTTAATGAAATTTGGGTGGTAGGTTACAATTAGCCCATTGTTGGTACCATATAAGTTTCAACCTTCTGCGGTTATTTGTTTCTCTTGCATATGCGCACAAACATACATTTATTTACACCTATAGCTTCAAAAGAACTTATCTGATTTGTATGAAATTTTTATAGTTTATCGAAAGTAACCCACAGATAGCTCCAGAATAATATGATCCTTCTGCATTCTTTAACTTTTGCTAAATTGATAATTTAATTTATGTAAAAAAATCCAAAAATTTTGACAGTTTAAAAAAACGGGGGAAACAATTAAACAAATTAGACAATAATGTTATGTAACAGTTTAAAATCAATAAAGTACGTGCTAGGAGGCAAGGAAGTGTCACACCAATTGGCAGTCTATTTTGGCTGTAAATTGCAATAAGTCAGTAATTGAAAGATGATATAAGTGCGTTTGATTCTTACTGGAGTGTCAAAAAATAAATGTAACGGTATTAGTTTAAGAAAATATTGTTCGTGTATGTGTATAATTATCATATATATTACCTTCTAGTACTTCTTGTATATAACCCGATCCTATCTGCTTGGAGCATATGGTCTTGTTAATTTGACAAACTAAAAGGGTTACTAGATTATATATGTATATATAAACTAACTTCAAGATAAAACTGATAAGAGAGAGTGATAACAGATAAACTTTTTAACCCTTTCATCAGAAGACCAGAAAGAAACTGACATCCCGTAATTAAAATTATTTTAAAAAAACCTTTATCTTGCGATGTGATCTTATTTTATACTCGGTGTATGTCATAACCTAATCTATTATATTATACCTTACAATAATATATATATATATATATATATATAATTTATTTTTTTTAAATTAATTTAATAGATGATGATGAATGGTTAAGATTGATTGCTTTTAACAAAACTAGATAAATTACTTATTAAATTAAAATGAATTATGTAGATGATAATATTTTGCTATTAAACGGAATAATTGCCCTTTTGTTGATAAGACTTATTATTACATTAAATTCATAATACCTTCATTTTTAGCGAATTTCCATTGGAAAAAATTCGCTAATAGAGTCACTGGCATGGCGGGAGTTAGAGCAGGGGCTGTGGCCAAAATACGTTTCATGGGTCCCTGATCACGAAAAATTAGGTTTTACGAAACTTTATATATATATATATATATATATATATATATATATATATATATATATATATATATATATATATATATATATATATATATATATATATATATATACAGTATGTCCCAGGATCGACTTGACGATACGTGAAGTGACCAAATAATTTCATTTTTCGACAAAAAGTCATTTTTGATCATCCCTCCTGCATGTCATCAAATAAGGATTTATCGTATTAAAAATTTTGTTCCATGTGACCTGTTCCTAAAAATTGCGATTTTTTAAAATCACACAAGAGAGAACTGGTCTAAACTTTAATTTTATGAAAAAAAGTCATTCTATATAAAAAATTATAATTTTCTAAATAAGAAAGAAAATAAATATAAAAAAATCATTATTATTTCACCTCTACCCCCCCCCCCCCCCCCCCCCCGCTTTCCTCTACTATTGTTTTTAGTTTTAATATCTTGTAATAATAACATTATTAAAATAATGTTTTGTTAGTAATGTTTTATAAAAATTAATTTACTTCAATTTCACTAAATTTTTATTTTAATCAAAAAGGTCACTTCAACAATTAATTGTTTAATCCCAACAAAATCTTCAATACGATACCTCTTTTTTAAAAAAATTGAATGTTATTCTTAAAAATGAGGTAATGTTGGGGGGGGGGGGGGTAAAATACAAATGATATTTTTTTTATATTTTCTTTCTTATTTAGAAAAATATAATTTTTTGTAAAGAATGACTTTTTTTCATAAAATTAAAATTTAGACCAGTTCTCTCTTGTGTGATTAAAAGACATGCAGGAGGGATGATCAAGAATGACTTTTTGTCGAAAAATGAAATTTTTTGGTCACTTCACGTATCGTCAAGTCGATCCTGGGACATACTGATATATGTATATATATATATATATATATATATATAATTTGCGAGAGACACCAAGGGATGTGCCACGCAAGCGTGACACATAGGAACTGTTCCAACATCAGACATAACGTCATTAAGATGTTGGCTCGGCATTATGCCATGTCCTGCATCGTTTCGTCGCGTCCGACTCATCAGGGGCCCGACGATGCCCACCCAACTCTGGACCTATACTACATACATCAAGAAGATCAGATATAGGACTTATCAGAGACGAGGGTGCTCTCATACCGCCATTCTTGCTTGGCTGGCAAAACACATCAGCAGAGCAATACCGTGTTTTTGCACACTGCAATAGGCTACACAATTTGCGAGAGACACCAAGGGATGTGCCACGCAAGCGTGACACATAGGAACTGTTCCAACATCAGACATAACGTCATTAAGATGTTGGCTCGGCATTATGCCATGTCCTGCATCGTTTCGTCGCGTCCGACTCATCAGGGGCCCGACGATGCCCACCCAACTCTGGACCTATACTACATACATCAAGAAGATCAGATATAGGACTTATCAGAGACGAGGGTGCTCTCATACCGCCATTCTTGCTTGGCTGGCAAAACACATCAGCAGAGCAATACCGTGTTTTTGCACACTGCAATAGGCTACACAATTTGCGAGAGACACCAAGGGATGTGCCACGCAAGCGTGACACATAGGAACTGTTCCAACATCAGACATAACGTCATTAAGATGTTGGCTCGGCATTATGCCATGTCCTGCATCGTTTCGTCGCGTCCGACTCATCAGGGGCCCGACGATGCCCACCCAACTCTGGACCTATACTACATACATCAAGAAGATCAGATATAGGACTTATCAGAGACGAGGGTGCTCTCATACCGCCATTCTTGCTTGGCTGGCAAAACACATCAGCAGAGCAATACCGTGTTTTTGCACACTGCAATAGGCTACACAATTTGCGAGAGACACCAAGGGATGTGCCACGCAAGCGTGACACATAGGAACTGTTCCAACATCAGACATAACGTCATTAAGATGTTGGCTCGGCATTATGCCATGTCCTGCATCGTTTCGTCGCGTCCGACTCATCAGGGGCCCGACGATGCCCACCCAACTCTGGACCTATACTACATACATCAAGAAGATCAGATATAGGACTTATCAGAGACGTATGTAGTATAGGTCCAGAGTTGGGTGGGCATCGTCGGGCCCCTGATGAGTCGGACGCGACGAAACGATGCAGGACATGGCATAATGCCGAGCCAACATCTTAATGACGTTATGTCTGATGTTGGAACAGTTCCTATGTGTCACGCTTGCGTGGCACATCCCTTGGTGTCTCTCGCAAATTGTGTAGCCTATTGCAGTGTGCAAAAACACGGTATTGCTCTGCTGATATATATATATATATATATATATATATATATATATATATATATATATATATATATATATATATATATATATATATATATATATATATATATATGTATATATAGGTATATGTATTTTTAGCGGATTTCTTGTGAGCACGATAGCTCTCGAACGAATTGACGTATCACAATAAAACTTGCACCGAAAAATCATGCTCGCTGAGACGAGGATCCCTATTGAAAATGGGATCTTTATGACGTCATTAACCCCTCCTGATGAGTCACCAAAGATTTAAAATAATCCTACCGCGGGTTTCCGCAAGCCAAGCGAATTTCCATTGGAAATTTGTAGTTCAATGTTGTGCAGTTTAAACCTCTTTGAAACTACTACTATTATGTTTAACTAAGCATTATTATAAAAACCCTAATCTAATTAAACTGTTTCTTTTAAATTTTCTTAACTTAAAACTATCCTCACAATTGTTGTAGTTATGGAGGAAGTTTAAACTGCACAACATTGAACTACAAATGTCCAATGGAAATTCTCTTGGCTTGCGGAAACCCGCGGTAGGATTTTTTCATTAGGTTTAGGCCAACTCCTGTTTATTTATTTTAATAATATGTTAAGCTAAATCTTCTGATTTTATGAGTTTATTCAATTTTAGCTAATTAATCAAAATTTTTTTTTTTAAGAGTAGAGAAAGTACTTAGTGTCATCATATAATGTTTATGGTAGTCAGTAGCTCCCCGAAAACCCCCGATAATCTGGATAAAAAATAATAATAAAATAAATAATAATTATTATTTTTGTCAAAAAATAATTCTAACTTATCGATAAATTATTTCTTCATCTCATTTTTTAACATAAATCCCTCGTGTGGGAACGCATGAATATACCTAAAAACTATACTAGGAATAACGTTGTACATTTTAATTGACAATAAAAGGGAAAACTAGGATAATTGGTACAATTCCTAATCCGAGCAGATTCTGGTCCCAATTAGTTCGGATTCCCAGAGGTCTACTCTCTAATTTCTACTTAGAATTCGTAACTTATTTTAATACAGTCTATAGTAACACTAAACTTTGGAAGTCATTTAGTAACTTTATAACATAACTTATTAACATCACAGATCTATCATACTGCTCAGTAACTCTATAAATATTGAAGTAATAGTAAAACACTCAGTACCATTAATAACGATTAAAGAAACTCTACAACCATTAAATTAACAGTATTACACTACTTAATAACACTGTAATATAACTAATTAACTTCATAATTCTATTACAATTTAGCAACTTTTTAAATATTGAAGTAACTGCATAACAATGGTTATTATCACTCTATAACGATTGAAGGAACACTACAACTATTGAATTAATACTGTAACACCTCTTAGTAACAGTAAATCCTAACTTATTAACTTTAAAAATCTATAATACTACTTCAGTAACTTTATAAATTTTTAAGTTACTGTATAACACTCCTTATTATCATTATAACGATTAAAGAAACTCAACAACCATTGAATAAACACCATTAAATTATAACGGTTGAAGAAACAATAGAGCCATTGAATTAATACTATTACATTATTTACTAGCACTATAATATAAATTATTTCATAACTATATAATACTACTTCAGTAACTTTATAAATATTGAAGTAACTGTATAACACTATACTTATTATTACTATAATATAACGATTGAAGAAAATCAACAACCATTGAATAAACACGATTTAATTATGTTAGATATACTTACTAACACTATTATATAACTAATAACTTCATAATTATATAATGTTATGCACTTAAGTAACTTTGTAAATATTGAAATAACTGTATGACACTGCTTATTATTACTATAACGATTGATGAAACTCTACAATTATTGAATTGACACTAACACCACTTACTATCTCTCTAACATAACTTATTAAACTTTATAACTCTATAATACTACTTCAGTAACTTTATAAATATCGAAGTAACACTATAACAGTACTTAGTAAAGCTATTATGTTACCAGTTTTAAAGACGTGTGAAATCAATGATTAATCTCTTCACTAAAATTAAGTTTATTGTACAAAGACGGCTTTAAACCACTAGTAGTCATCTTCAGTGTCGGTGAGACGAGTTTAAATGCTTCAGAGAGAGTCAGTGTAAGGATTTGGGGGTGTAACTCTGATGAAGTTAAATGAAATTTTAAAATCTTCTCGATTCTAAAGGTCTTTATCTATTTCTCGTTTCTACTTGTCTTTCCAGCACTGAAGATGACCATTAGTGGTTGAACACCAGCTTTGTACAATAATCTTGCATTTAGTGGAGCGACGACTTTTTTTACGGTCCTTAGGCAAAACCAAGGACCCTTATATTTTCTTGCGTGTGTCTGTCCGTCCGTCCGGTCGCCTGCTCTCACGGCTACACCTTTCGTCCGATCACTTTGAAATTTGGCATGTATGTGTCTTGTACCTACCCACATATTTTAAAAATATAGCGATTTAAAAAAAAATGTTTTTAAAAAAATTAGGGTAAAAAAACGTAAGGGTTAATTTTTTTTTTTTTTTTCGATACCGTGAGGGGTATCATACGAAAGAGTTCGTCGAAAAAATTCCTGAACATTCTTCGACCAAAAGTAAAGATAGCACTTTTTGGAAATTTCGAAAAAAATATGATTTTATTGACAAAATACGTTTTTTATAACTATGGTCTTTTCGATGTATTTATATGGTTGTAGTCCGGTTCAGTGGCAAAAAGATACTTTATCAGAAGTTTGTTTATGTGTTTTGAGAAGACCCATAGGATAGTTCAAAGTAAGCTTTTTAGCATTTTAAAAAACACCATCAATAGGGTACTACTTAAACTATACAGCGTTGCCTAGGGACCCTCGCTGTGTGCTAACTAGCCCACACTTAACCTGTTTATTGAAGCTATTCAAGGAGGACTTCAACTTATATCGTAAACCTATACAACGGTTTTGAGCCGTAAGGCCTAAAGGAGCATATTCAGTAAATAAGTTAAACTTCCTTCTAATCCCTAGGTCGGTGATTGTATTTGATTGAAAGATTGTTGGGAGTAATTTAGCTGTTTGTCAGTGATGTTGTGTTACTTACTCATACTAAATTAAAAACAGTGAGTATACTTTAAAGAACACTGTAAATGGCTGAATCGCAGCATTGTAATGTTTAATTCATACAGATTGACACACACTGTTATCATCTGATCTAATCAGTGTTACTATTTAAGAATAGAATACTAATGCACTTACAAAAGCTTGGATACCTCCCAAAAACTACTTGAAATTATCTTGATTGAACGACCGTAAGTGAGTTCTTTATTTTAAAGATTTGGGATTTTAAAAGTTTGATGGTTTGTCTAACGATAACTAGCGTAAAAATTAACCGATTTGAATGAAATTCGGCACACAGCAGTTGCGATCAATTAGTTGTTTTTAGAATTTTTACACTTATTACTTTTTAAGATGGCGGCTAATGTAGCGGACAACTAAAAAAAGAGAGTTTTTAGTCTGCATAGACTTGTTTTTCATCATTTTAAAGGTCTTAAAAGTAGGATTATGTAACTGCCATTAATTATAATTCAAAAATTATTTTCCAAAAAGAATTATTTTGAGTGGTGGTTCGAAGTGGTTTATAGTGATTGGATGTAGATAGAGGTGGTTAGAAGTGGTTGGAGGTGGTTAGAGGAGATTTGAGGTTGTGAGAGGTGGTTCGAGATGGTTAAGAATTAATTGAATTTTTTTTAATTTTTGGAATTTTTATGGAAAAATAATTTGGACCGTATGCGTTTTGACTTGAAAAAAGTAAACAATTATTTTAATACTTTTAGCCATCTTTCAGCCCAAGAAAATGGTTTTCAGAAAATTTTGCTGTATGGAAAGTTAGTTCGGAAAAAATCCGCAAATTATTTTATTTGTTTTGCCATGTCCCATATTTACGCAATCTTCATTTTGACGGATTTAAAATTTGTGATTTTTATAAATAAGACATAAACATTGAATGACAGCAAAACAGGAAATATATCGATTATATTATTTATATTATTTCAAATATATCGCTGGCACGGTTTAGATTTGGTGTTAGGGAGATCCGTTGTACAAAGATTTGTCCTTTTATAGGTTTAAGATCAGCTCTCTAGATGGTTGTCATTTATGTGAAATAAATAAATTGGGAACTATTTTTTTTTTTTTCACTAACATTATATATTATATAACAATAAAAATTATATTATCAACATTACATACGATTCAACAGAACATTTAAAAACGTAGTATATAAAAAGTTCTTTTTATCTTGAAATTTTTATGGTCAACTTGCAACCACCTCAAATCACCGTCGTCGCATAAGACATATTTTTACTCTGATGATCTCATTTCGTGGATGTAAAATAGTCTATATACCGACCTGAAATAACTTAATGTATTGATCTGGAACACACTCATATATATATATATATATATATATATATATATATATATATATATATATATATATATATATATATATATATATATATATATATATATATATATATATATATATATATATATATATATATATATATATATATATATATATACATATATATATATATATATAATAAATATATATATATATATATATATTCTACTCTAAAACAGGATCCTTTATTACGTGCTCTTCAAAGTGGATTTATTATTTGTACCTACTATTTATCCAATTACACAGGAACAAGTTTAGTTTTAGAAAATATAGATTAATTTGAATGCAAGTAAATTTATTTTTTAATAGCTGTATTTGCCTTTCAATGTACATTTATTAAAAATGTTGAACTCGGGATGAAACTAATTATTTTAGAGTAGAAATAACATAGCTGTATAAATTCATTTTAGATTATAGTCTTTAGCACTGGGAGTATGAGTAAAATCTAATTACTTTAATAAAGTTATTATGTGTGTATTAGTGTTGCTCGTAAAACTAACTGCATAAAATTACTATATTGAATAAAGTATTGACATTAAAAAGACTTTTAGGCTATTTGGAAAAAGTTTTAATAAAATCTAAATGTTAGGGCTTTCATTAAACATTAATGGCATAAATTATAAAATTAGTTTATTCTTAGAGGGTTCGTTAATATACGAATGTAAAATTGATTTCGTCATATTTTGTTAAACGACGTTTTACTTTCTCATATATGTGGTACATGTAAACTGAAAGTATTGTGATCACAAATAATCAGATTTTGAGATTTTAATCATTTTAAAAAAATTAAAGGTGGTTCGAGGTAGTTTTAGGTGGTTCGAGGTGATTTATGGTTTTTAGAGGTGGTGGCGGGGGTTAGAGGTGGTTCATCGTTGTTTGAGGTGGTTTGAGATGGTTGCATGGAGATGGTTTGAGGTGGTCAATGCGGTTGGAGGTGGTTCGAGGTTGTTAGAGCTACATTAACCACTTCTAACCATCTCCAACCATCTTCAACACACCTCAAACCATTACCTTGAACCACATCCAACCAATTTCTAAACTAAAGTATTGTTAAATTTAAACTTTAAAGTTACGGGAGCTGCCCCTATAACAATCTCTAAACACTGAAGGAAGGTGAAAAAAGATTATTTCTTTAAAATGGTTCCGATGATTTTAAATTTAAATAAAAAAAATCATATCACATATTTGGTTTTTGATAAATTCTTAGGTGTTGATTGAATAAATATTCAAAACTTGTTAGTTTTCATTTATTTTTTCATTATAAAACGTTTCGACCCTACTTTGTTTTTTAAAGTCATTTTCAATCAGTTTTACATTTACAGGTACAAATTATATGTCATATTTAAATTCCTCTTAGAGAGTTCGTCATTATAATTAAATTTAGAATTTTAAAATAAAAGTACACTACGGTCAATGCGTAACATTCAAACACAATCAAATAAATATAATATAGCTATATAAAATATCAAATAATAAATTAAAACATGGTAGGACCTACCATGATTTTATACG
Organism: Gerris lacustris; assembly: GCA_951217055.1. NCBI lineage: Eukaryota > Metazoa > Arthropoda > Insecta > Hemiptera > Gerridae > Gerris > Gerris lacustris. Next base: position 12,601,413 of record OX578286.1, read on the forward strand.
GTCTTGACACATATAACGCGCTTAGTTGTTTAAACTATTTGTAAAATTTGATATTTATTAGTTAGCGAGTTTTACCATTAAGTTACTCGTATATGTAGGAATAATAAATAAAGATGTAATAATGAATAAAACGTGATAATAAAGAAAAAGTCTCTCCATTAAACGTATCCTAATTGTGAAAAGTCGGCAGAAACAAGCCAAATATATTGTATTAAATTAAAGTTTATTTTCTAGTATAATAAGGTATATTTTGCTTCCGAGCTTACCGAAGGTAACTCACTTTTGAGAACGAAAAACGTTTATGCCTCCGATTTTAAAAATTTCAAGGCAGAAATCCGTTTCAGACATCAGGGAACATTTTTGGTCTCGTGTCTGTCTGTCTGTCTGTCGGTCTGTGTGTCCGCGAATTATGAAACGTGCGACGATAACTTGAGTAAATATCTACCGATTTTGATGAAATTTGGTAGACATGTTCATTTTACCAATGCCCAGGACGAGTTCGTTGGACAACGTTATCCGTCCAAACGTTCACGAGCAACGCTCGCGTAAACGTGAACTTCAAATTTAAAATTGGAATTTTAGGTCTGGAAAGAAATCTAACTTCATCAATTCAATGAGACAAACATTTTTTTCAAATACAATTTTTTAGTAAAACCAACAGTGACACCTGTATGAAGTGTTAATGATCGCTAAAACTATTTAATAGTTTTTACACAATAAACAATATAACAATAAAGTAATATAACAATAATTTTAATGTTAATATAAAAATAAAGTACATGATAGGATGTACAATAATGTACATGCGAGGAAGCTATGTGCCACACAATTGGCAGTCTATTCATTTATTTTGCTTCCGAGCTTACCGAAGGTAACGGAAGCATTGTGTTCACTTTTGAGAAAAAAAAAGTTTTATGCCTCCGATTTTAAAAATTCCAAGACAGAAATCCGTTTCAGACATCAGGGAACATTTTGGGTTCCGTGTCTGTCTGTCTGTCTGTCTGTCTGTCGGTCTGTGTGTCCGCGAATCGTGAAACGTGCGACGATAACTTGAGTAAATGTTGCCCGATTTTGATGAAATTTGGTAGACATGTTTATTTTACCAATGCTCAGGTCGAGTTCGTTGGACAACGTTATCCGTTCAAGCGTTCACGCGCAACGCTCGCGTAAACGTGAACTTCAAATTTAAAATTGGAATTTTCGGTCGGGAAAAAATCAAACCTTATTTTTCCAATGAGACGAACATTTCTTCCAATTACAGTTTTTATTAAAACCTACAGCGACACCCCTATAAAGTGTTAAAGATCGCTAAAAAATGTTAATTGTTCTTACACAATAAACAATAAAGTAATAAAACTATAATTTTAATATAACAATAAAGTACATGATAGGATGCGAGGAAGCTATGTGCCACACTAATTGGCAGTGTATTTTTTTTTTAAAGGTGCTTAACCATCAGTCATTAGCTCCTCTACAACTTACAAATACAAATCTATAAATAAGTTTTGTGATATATTCATTAAAATAAGGTATATTTGTAATGAATATTGCTAATAATTTGTTATTTGTTTTGTTTTTGTTTCAGGTTAGTGTCATCTACTTAAAGTATCTCATTTGAAAGGTATTTATATAATATTATCTTTGTTTCTTTGATAACCCATCTTATTGATCAGAACTGTAGTATGTAGGTACTTGTTTCAAATAGTGGGGTACTTAAAATGGCTACTAGAAAAAGTACGAGGAATCATGTGTAATAATCCAATGGATGTTGAAAGATTTTAATCAAAATCGCCGGAAACGTTTTCGTGGGGGAAAAAATCCAGGGTTTTTTTTTTTTTTTTGGGGGGGGGGGGGTCCTACCTCCCTAAAATTTATTTCTCGATTGCGCCTTGGAGTATGATATTTCTCAACATGGATGTCATAATTTATGAAAATTGGCTTAGCAGTCGTCTACAGATATTTCAGACAATAAACGACTTGCAGACATTTTTTAGGGTCCGTAGGCAAAACCAAGGACCCTTTTATTTTCCTGCGTGTGTCTGTCCGTCCGTCCTGCCGCATGCTCTCACGGCTACACCTTTTGTCCGATCACTTTGAAATTTGGCATGTATGTGTCTTGTACCTGCCCACATATTTTAAAAATATAGCGACTTAAAAAAAATATTTTTCAAAAAATTAGGGTAAAAAAGCTTAAGGGTAAATATTTTTTTTTATTTTTTTTGGACACCGTGAGGGGTATCATATAAAAGGGTACGTCGAACTGATTACAAAAATATATAATTCTTTGGTTATAACTTTAATAGGGCGAGCGTAGGCAAGTTTGAAGTGGGTGTGAAACGCGTCCCCCCCCCCCCTATATCTCGCTTATGTGAAGTGCAAAATATCTGAAAAAAAAATCCTGAACATTCTTCGACCAAAAGTAAAGATACCACTTTTTGGAAATTTCGAAAAAAATATTATTTTATTTTTTATTGACAATATACGTTTTTTATAACTATGGTCTTTTCGATGTATTTATATGGTTGTAGTACCCGGTTCAGTGGCAAAAGAAATACTTTATCAGAAGTTTGTTTATGTGTTTTGATAATATCAGACCCATAGGATAGTTCAAAGTAAGCTTTTTAGCATTTTAAAAAACACCATCAACTTAAACTATTCAGGGTTGCCTATACGGACCCTCGCTGTGTGCTGACTAGCACACACTTAACCTGTTTATTTAAAACCACTTTTTGCTTCCGAGTATTTGTAACGGAAGCTATGTGAAGTTAAGGTTATTTAAATAAGATATGGGTTATTTAAATATTAAGTATTAATCAGTGGCGTAACTAAGAAATCCGGCGCCCCTCGCACCGCGGGGTTGGCGGGGGCGCTATTTACGCCACTGGTATTAATGTATTTAAAAAGTATTTAAGGACCAGTAGTTTGTAATACTTAAAGAACTCTATACATATAAAGCATTTGGTACCAATTTCCTTGGAAGTAATAACTTATAGAATGCAGGAAGGAACATTAACGTAGTTCTAGGGCGTATGAACACGAAGGTTGTTCACATTGCGTTGCATTTTGTAATCCATGTTCATACAATGGACACGTGCTTTAACATATTATAATATATAATGAGTAGAATGTCCTAGTATAGCCTCAGGTATTAAAACTACGCAACCATTACTAACTAGTACTGTCGTTTAGATAGTTATCAACAGTACTAGCTAAGCTCTTTCTAATTCATACGGTAAAAAAAAACTTAACATAATACTGGTAAAAGTTAAATCCTGTAGGAAAAGTGAACCTTAACTCTAATTACCTACATGATTATGTATTTATAGTAATTATACCTGTATAGAATTTTTCCAAGCCACATCACTGATAAAGTATATTAGAAGAAAATAAAGTCGAAGAATATATAATTAATTATTTTTTTAATTATATGTATTGGCAATTTTTCAAGATAACACTTTTAAGATTGTAAGCTGGCAATATGTTAAGCCAGTAAGAATTAATTGTTAGTATTTTAATATTTGTTGGAATCATAAATGAAAATCAATTTAACAATAAAAAATTACTCAAAAGAGCGTAACTAATCAGTTATTATTACATATTATTATTATTTTTTTTTTTTACAAAAAAGAACAATAGATAAGTACAGTGACACAAACGCCATTATTTGACAAATTATCGTAAAGTACTCTTGGACGCCCACACATAGCACTTGTGCGTCTCACCAAAACGTAAAGCTATCACTGTTACGTTGATATGCGTGAACCAGTAGATACTCAAGTGACAATAATGTCACACAGTGATAAAAAGCATAATTTTAAGCGATAAAGTGTCGATGACAGCTGTGAAAAGCGGTTAAAATGTCACGGGTTTATCCCTACCAATGATTATTACGTAGATGGTTACAAAACGTAAATTATCCCCGGCTTTTATTAGTGGAATATCCAAATTGGAATTACAAACTTCAGTTCAAGAAATGCTTCTTACTAATTTAATGATCAAAGTAGATTTTATTGCTTCCAAGTAGAGATGGGCATAATCGATATTTTTCAATCAATCGATTATTTTTTTGAGGAGGGGGTTAAAGTAAAGAAAAAAGGGGAGACAAATTGTTGCGATACCTAAAATACGGGGAACTTAGCGGCCGTGCCGGACGCCCGACAAAGCGCGGGTTTTTGCTTTGTCGGCAAACGACAAGATAACGAAAATTCTTTAAACTACTACTCATACTCATAATCGCTGCTTCATATTCTTCTTATCCCTTATCACTTTCTTGATCTCACCCTACTCTAATTAATATAAAACTTTCTTATATATACTACGTTTCTACGATGTTTAAGTACGGATTGAATCCTAATTTGGAATTTAACTAGTTAGGTGTTTCCATAAGTAGTATTGAATCCGTATTCAATACGAAATAAAAAAAAAAAAAAAACTTTTTCTTGGTTACTTTTGCTAAAGGTTATAAATAATTTTGTAACCTTCACCTTTTATAACCATGTTTTTATTACGTATTCTAACATATTTGACTACAGTTTCTACTTCTACAGAAATACGCTGACACGCGCTCTGCGCATGTCAGGATCGAGTTTAAGTGTTTCCATGCAACTCGATCCTGATACGATCCCAGAATTTAGTGTATCGTATTGGGATCGGTATCGTATTTAATCTAGGTTTCCATGGACACTTTGGATCCATAAACTGTATTCAACCTGTATTCAATCCGTATTTAAACATCGTGGAAACGTAGTAACACTGTTTAAGTCACATTCGTTTTCGTTCCTTGCACAATTATTTTAGAGAGCAAATAATTTACATTGCATTAAGTGATTGGGAAATTTAGTTTTGTATATTGAGGTGATTTTAGTTTTTCAAAAATTAAACTTTTTTTTGGCACTAACCAATTATGTATCTTATCTATATACTATATAACTGATTTTTCTAAAATTTAGTTATTGCTAGCTATACTTAATTAGTATCATATTATGTTAAAATAATTATATTTATGTTTTAATAAGTTTCAAACTATATAGTTAGAATTATTTATATAATTACTTTTAATTACCTTTAAATTATTTTTCTTAAATATTATAAGAATAACTATTTATTTAATCCAAGAGAGAGGGGGTTAAGCGAATTGTTACCTATGAACTTATTGTATTGAGGTTTTTAAGGAAAAGAGAGATTTACTAGATTTTATTGGATAATTGAAACGCGGTGTGAAATCAATATTTATTTTTTCAATATTTATTATTTCTTAAAATGTAAAATATGTTATAACATATTTTTTATAAATAAATATAATACATGGAAACAACCATGAATTTCGAATCGTTTTCATAATTATGAAAAGGTGCGTATTAGGACGCCGCATCATTCCGATTTCTGATTCCGAATGACAGTGCTCGGTGTCAGTTATTATTGTAACAGGGTTAGGTACTAGGACTAGGTATCCGAGATCGTGAAAAGATTCGAAATGCAAGCGCCGACATTTCGATTCCGAATGACAGGGCTCGGTATCGTTAACTAGCAACTGGGTTAGGCACTAGGCCTTGGGCCTAGGCATCCGATTGTGAAAAGATTCGAAATGCAAGCACCGACATTTCGATTCCGTGCGTCCGATTCAAGAATAAAATTATATTCAGTGAACGAGCGATGGGTGGAATTTCGATTACGAGTGATCGGGCCCGGAGCCGAACACTCGATTATGAGAACGATTTCGAATAATAATCGAATTGAGTTGAACTAACTTCGAGCGATCAAATAATCGGTCTCATAATCGAGTGTTCGGGCCCGGAGCCGATCACTCGATTATGAGAACGATTTCGAATAATAATCGAATTGAGTTGAACTAACTTCGAGCGATCAAATAATCGGTCTCATATACCGATTATAAATAAACGATTACGAGCATTCGATTATTGTTGCATAATCAATTTAAACGATTATTTTAATCGATTATGCCCATCACTACTTCCAAGCTTACCGAAGGTAATAAAAGCTATATGAACGTTCTGAAGAAGGAAAAATTATTAGATCTCCGATTTCAAAAATTCTAGGACAGAAATCCGTTTTACTTATCAGGGAACATTTTTGGTTCCGTGTCTGTCGCTTATTTTTTGTGAACCAACACCATCATGAAAACTACACGTCCGATTTTAATCAAATTTGTATATGGAAGGTCATAATTAGCCTATTGTTGGTCCCATATAGGTTTCAACCTTCTGCGCCTATTTGTTTCTCTTCAACATGCCCACGAACATACATTTATTATACCTATATCTTGAAAAGTGCTCATCTGATTTTTATGAAATTTGGATTATGTGTCGAAAGTAGACCTCAGGTGGCACCGGATTAATTTCAACCGTCTGCGCTCTTCAACTTTTGCCTTATTGATACTTTAATTCATGTAAATAATCTAAACAATTGTGACATATTAACAAAACGGGGGAAACAATTAAACAATAATGGCTTGTAAAAGCTAAAATACGTGCATACTTATAAAAGTCTTACAGTAGAGTTTATTTGGATAGCGTTGGAAAATCTAAGAAAATTATGAAATGAGCCAATAAGAGCTCAAGATTGTTGTGTCTATAAGGTAGGGCAACTAGGCAAACAAAATATTTACTGTTGGAGGAGCTTTACCCAAGGGATAAGAGCCTTGTGTCTTAATTTTTTATCTCACAAAGGTTTGCGAACAAAGGTTGGTCAGAGTTAACTCTACTTGTAAGACTCGTGCAGATCAAGGTAAAATAGTAAAAAATACTCTCCACAGTAGCTTTATTAAGTTGAAACCGTCTTCAGTGTATCGTGAGCGCAAAAAATATGGATTAATATAGATTCAGTTGGAACCAAGTCAGCAGCTTTGTCTATTCATTCGACAAAGTTGATAACTTGTCTCTCCACAGTAGCTTTATTAAGTTGAAACCGTCTTCAGTGTATTGTGAGCGCAAAAAATAAGGATTAATATGGATTCATTTGGAACCAAGTCAGCAGCTTTGTCTATTCATTCGACAAAGTTGATATCTTGTCTCTCCACAGTAGCTTTATTAAGTTAAAACAGTCTTCAGTGTATCTTGAGCGCAAAAATATGGATTCATTTGAAACCAAGTATTGGACAAAGTTGATAACTTGGGTCAACAGCTATGTCTTACGTTAAACTCTTGTAATCTCCAGCGCTAATGATAATAATTTAAGGTTGAAACTTGGCTTCTCCTTAATGAAGGAATGCGGTACTTAAACATTTCTAAAGTTTTAACTAATATCCATTTAATGTAACTCTTGAAAAAGAAAACAAATCCTGATTTTTGTCTACCAAGGTAAATAAGAAACCGCTTCCAAAAGTCATCCTAATGGATTAAATATGCTGAATAGTTCCAATGAAAATTATATTATGACATGTAAAATATGCTAAGAGATAACATATCGTCTTAGGATAAACCCTTGACATAATGATAACATTGTTCTCCTAACTTAATAAATGCGAGCAACTTCTCTTCTCTTAGCCTTTTGTTGAATAGGTTATGTTGTGCAAGATTTGTGTTGTGGTTTTTATTTTGACAGAGTACTTTTAAAAAAAATAATATCTGCATAATTTTACATCCAATTTTCATTAATTTGGTTTGTGGTAGTTTTTTTTTACTTAATAACACCTGTAGTTTTTTTGTGTAAGATTATTAGGTATTATTATAGATATCTATCTATCTTTTTATACCTTTTATGAATACATTTAATAGGATTGTCATATTCAACATTCGCACACCCTTTATTTGCATTAATCTTTGTTAACAGTGAAACCTTTTTTTTATGTGTATGAACTTTTTTTTAAAGCGTGTTTGTTATGTGTGTGAACTTTTATCGTGTATGCATTTTTTTTTAAAGCGTGTGTATATATTCTACAAAAATGTGTTTTTTGCCTTGGTGTTATTATTATTTAATGGCCTTAAGTATCTTAAGTAAATAACCATTACTTATTACGGTTGACATGAAATAAGTTTTGCTCTAAAAATCTTTATCATTCACAAATTTACCCAGCGCGATAACATCATTTTTTCTTGAGAGAAGCAAAACCTTACACATGAATATTCATTTTAAGCTACTACTGATCGTGTCCTCCAGTCATCCTCAACCGAGAAGTCATCCCTCAATCCTCTTCCTTAAGATACCTTGGTCTCCATCTTGACCGACAATTGACTTAGGCTCTGCACACCAAAACTAAACATACGGACACTAACAGACGGTACAAACTCTTACTGTGACTCCTCGACCAAAGATCCCACCTATCCCTTTCTAATAAACTCCTTATCTACAATTCAATACTCAAACCTATTTGGACCTATGGAATTGAGCTTTGGGGCAACACCAAGCGCTCAAATTCTTATAGGATCCAATCCCTTTAATCTAAGATCCTTCGAAAAATCACTAACTTTCTCGCTTACGTTTCTAATCTCACAATTCACAACGACCTCGAAATTTCCTTGGTACAAGACCTAGCTTCTTCCCGCTACACAAAATTCCATGAAAACCTAAACCATCATCCTAATCCTCTAGTTGAATCCATGGCTTCCATCCATATCCCCGATCCTCCCCGTCGGTTGAAGAGGTGTTGGCCAAGAGATTTATTACAATAATTAAAAATGTTATATGCTTCACTTATTTTATCAATTTTAAGTCAATAATGATAATTATCCGTGGCGTAACTGCCTGCCAAATTTATCCAAATTCTACTGAATGAGTGAATGACTCATTTATGTCATCACTTATATTGTCAATATCATGATACCTCTGGAACCATTAGACCTATGATCATGCCATTTTGTATACAGTTTGCTCTTAGCCTGTAGGTGTTCCCTAAGATATATTGTTACCTTCTGGCATCTTGATTCAAGATTGTGTCCATTTATATGCATAATTTGTCGTGACGATATATCTCCCGAACCAAGAACCAACTGCACTGGAACCTTAAAATTTGGAATTAAGCTACCTTCTATGGTACTTCTTTAGATTGTTACTCCCCTTTGTTTTTTAGAATATAAATGACTTAGATTAAATAACTATTAAGAAAAAGGGATGTTTAGTCCAGTGTACTTTGGGACAAGGAATTTAACACTTCTGCTTTTTAAGGAGTAACAGTCTAAAGAAGAACATTAATTGGACCTTCTATAGATTGTTACTCCCCTCTTTTTTTGTAAGGGGAGTAACAATTTAAAGAAGTGCCCCTTTTATGACATAAAGAACTGTCATCAAAAGGATTTACTATCGTCCATTGTAATTTATGATAGCTGCTATATATATAAAATATTTGTTAATGCTTTGTAGTTTTAGCGTCCATTTTTAATTATAAGAAATAATATATCTATAACATAGAAAAAAATCAGAAATAATTTATTTCACGAATTTTAGTATCCTTGAAAGTTGGCCCAAATTTGAAACTTAAATTCATTTGGAGGTCGAAATTTGGCAAATTTTAACATTTTCATTTCATTTAGACAACACAAAAATAAAAACTGTGTAAAGAACAAAAAAATGTTTAAAATAAATTAAGTTAATTTATACAAAACTGTGTTATCTTAACACAATCAGCTAGAATCTGTTTAATAGCTTCGCCATAGATCAGTTTTTTTTAGCTAAATTAGAATTAATCTAATACACGTAGGACCTTGTAATAAGCTTGTGTATGACGTTATCTTCAGCATTATGTTTGAAAGAAAAAAACACCCTTCTTGAAAATATTAAAAACAAATTCGTCTCATTCAATCAAATATTAATTAATTCAATTAGTTGTTTATAGTTAGGGAAATTTTCTTTTTATTACTCAACCACTTTGAAAACCTGTTTCCCCTTGACTTTTTTACCCCCTGTCCGAGCCGGAAATTCCGAAATAGAAGGAAATGAAGCCTGATTGATGTATAGTTCGCATGACCCGGATGTCTAGAACCTTTTTCTACTCGGAAGCTTTGGTGTGTATTTTTCCCGACAGGGTTTTTTTCGTATTTTTCCCCAAACTAAAACCTTTTAAAAAAAAAGGCAGAAAAAAGGAAAAACTTACAACATAAGCCGTGTTAAAAAAAAAAATATTAAAAAGTTGTTCTTTTGCAATGAAACACTGAGATCCCCCCCCCCCCCTTTAGGTCTAAAATAGCATGGAACCCCCCCCCTTTTTCATAGACTTTTTTAAAAAAGTAATATCACGGATTTTTTTTTACCCCCGCTCCCTGAGCTTGTCGTGTAGGTTTTGACTTTATCTTGATATTACCTCGAATTACACTGAGAGCACGATTTCAATATTCGTGCTTTTCAAGGGGTTTGGATATAATCATGATTTTTACCTAGATGGAAAATAAAAAGGAGTGAAAGAAAAATCAATTTAGATCGAATGGAAAATTAAGAAGTTAATTCAGCTTATTATAAACTAATTTATCAAAAATTTAATTATTAAACCGTAAAATATGAAGTTCGAATTTTTATATATGTTAATATATTTTGTGTTTAGTTATTATAATATGCTTTTCATTCGCTCAGTTATTTATTTGTTTATTAAAATTTTATTAATGTAATTACAATACATAATAATTGTTTATAAGCAATAAAGATCAAGAATTGTGTGCCTTCAAAGTGTCATGATGAAGAAGAAGCTACAATGATACAAATTTTATAATATAAATAAATTAAAATTAAAATAAACTAAATAAATAAAATATATTTCAGTTATCTAAGAGGTCTCGCGGTCAATGCCTCCTCTTCAGGCGTCTAGTAGTCTAGTAGGATTGTCAGGAATGGACCGGTATAACAGACTGGAATTGTGGATTAGAATGGTTGGAAAGGGAATCGTGGAAGGATTTGTATCTGGATATGGCTAATCTTTGTCAAAATTGTATTTACCCTTCAAGATGCATGTCGTTGGAAAGCTCTTTAAGAATACTGTAATTATTGTTTTGTACACTTTTGTCATATTCTCATATAAGAGGGGGCTTTAATGGAATAAATAGGTCAAGTGTGTGCTAGTCAGCACACAGCGAGGGTCCGTAGGCCACACTATATAGTGTTCAACTGTAAAGTGTATAAACAGTGTTTTTTAAAAATGTTAAAAAGCTTACTTTGAACCATTCTAAGGGTCTGATATTCTTCAAACACACTCCGATAAAGTATTTTTTTGCCACTGAACCGGACTACAACCATATAAATACATCGAAAAGACCATAATTATAAAAAAAAACCGTATTTTGTCAATAAAAAATAAAATAATATTTTTTTCGAAATTTCAAAAAAGGGTATCTTTACTTTTGGTCGAAGAATGTTCAGGATTTTTTTCAGATTTTTTGCACTTCACATAAGCGAGATAGAAGGGGGGGGGACACGTTTCACACCCACTTCAAACTTGCCTACGCTCGCCCTATCAAAGTTATATCCAAAGAATTATATATTTTTGTAATCAGCTCGACGTACCCTTTCATAAGATACCCCTCACGGTTTCCAAAAAAAAATAAAAAATTAACCCTTAATTTTTTTTACCCTAATTTTGTTGAAAAATATTTTTTTTAAGTCGCTATATTTTTAAAATATGTGGGTAGGTACAAGACACATACATGCCAAATTTCAAAGTGATCGGACGAAAGGTGTAGCCGTGAGAGCAGGCGACCGGACGGACGGACAGACACATGCAGGAAAATATAAGTCCTTGGTTTTGCCTACGGACCCTAAAAATTGCCGTGACGGCCGTCCGTCCGTGCCATGCCACACCACCCTAGTTCGCGCGAGGCTTATATACGTTTAAAGTTAAAGAACCGCAGTACTTAATTTCTAAAATGTGAAAGACCTTTTTTACAAAAAAAAAACCCTTTCTTTTTGATCTTAAAAAGGTTTAAATTTTATCATCTTGAATGGTTGTATTACAAAGTTTCGTCCATGTTTACTCAGGGTCCGAATAAATGACCAAAGGCATTTAGTCGGGTGCTGCAGGTGTAAATACAGGAAGAAAGGGGATGGGAAGAATTTGAGTTTAAAGTTTTGTGCTTTTACGGTGAAGCCGCAGAGAGGTACACGCAGGAAAATATAAGGGTCCTTGGCTTTGCCTACGGACCCTAAAATATCCAGTCATGCACTATGACTTAATGAGCGAATTTTCAAATAAATCTGCGTATTGGCTTATGATAATATAGGATAATTTTAGTTTAGAATTTGGATGGGTGAAAAAGAAATAGAAATGACACATATGGGTTCGGGGTACAAAAGTCAAAATAATATTTAGCCTTCAAGATGCATGTCGTTGGAAAGCTCTTTAAGAGTACAGTGATTATTGCTATGTACACTGTTATCATATTTTTATCTAAGAGGGGTAAAATGGAAAAAACACATTTTTATGCTATTTTTGACTCTAAATTGTCAATATTTGACCCCTAAATAAACTCAAAAAAAAGAATGGTCGATCTCCATGGAGAAAATTTTCATAAATTCTCGTTACAAAATTTTTGAAGACATTGCAATAGTTTCATTTTCTTCGAAAATTCGCTAAAAGGCAAACAAATTATTATTGTTACATTTATTTAGGTTGGTTATTAGTTATTTCTATACTTGGTTCTGACTTAGCCTCTTCCAGTCATTCAATAGAGCAGGAACTTAGCACACAGACTCTGTACTAATACAAAATCATTTCCTCAAATTTTAGGGTCATCCATTAACACATACTGATTAACAACTTTGCTTGTAAAAGCTCAATAAACGTGATCTATGAAAATTTGCAAAGCTTATTTTTATAAGCAATCAACATGCCGACGCGACGACTCACACAACTTCAGCCTTCAACGATTTTGTTTGTCTATTTGCTCCTGTCGTCTTTGCTGACAATCTTTACATGAGTAATATACCCTCTTCCAGTCATTCAATGAAGCACAAACTTTGCACATAGACTCTGTACCAATAGAAAAACATTCCATTTAATTTTTTGGGTAATCCATTAACACAAGCTTATTAATTAATTAACAACTTTGCTTGCAAAAGCTCAATAATCGTGATATGAAAATTTGCAAAGCGTGTTTTATAAGCAAACAACTTGCCGATGGCTCACACAACCAAACTGCATAAATATTAAGGGTTTATAATAAAACTTTGTCTTTTTTTATGGGTTAGTATAATTTATTTTATTAAGATTATGATTTGACTATTATTTCATTGTTCATTTATAAAAAAATGATTCTGGAGCTTAAATTTCAAATAATTTATGGTTTTTAATTTTTTTTTTTTTTTTTTATACACACAATTAAGATATTTGTAAGATTAAAATCAGACTTTAATAAAAATGGTAATTTATCGTACCTGATAAAACATTGTGGGATTTTTGCATGTATTTATACCTATATAGCCTTTTTTGCACGTATTTATTTAGTTATAGCCTGAAAATCTGTGATTGTTGGTAAATTACTCGTATTTTATTCTTAATAATGTATTGAATGGTACTTATTTAGATTGTTACTCCCCTGTTTTTTTGTGGAATATAAATGACTTTGTCTAAGTAACTATTAAGACAAAGGGATGTTTAGTCCGATGTACTTTGAGACAAAGGAATATCGCACTTCTGTTTTTATAAGGGGAGTAACATTCTAAAGAAGAACATTCCGTACACCTTCTTTAGATTGTTACTCGCCTCTGTTTTTTTTATACGGGGAGCAACAACCTAAAGAAGAGCCTATTGAATGGCATAATATGGTAGTTCTTGTGTTTTTTTATGGAGTTTTCTTTGGAAACGAAATTTAAATCTGCAATACTTATTGCAGAAAATATTACTAACTACAATATTGGCCCTAAGCAAACATAGCCACTGATTCCCAGTATGAACCTTTTTGCAAAGCGCGAGTTGCAAAGCTTGTATTAAATAAAAGAAGTTATGCCATAGGCCTTTTTTCTAAGGAATGGAACAACATTTGTTTTGTTCAAGGCAGCCCATCTGTGTAAAGTTGTTAAGTAATTAAAATATTCCCTTAATAACTGATTTTATTTTGTTTTGTTTTTTGTTGATAAGAAAAATGACAATTTTGAAGAATTATTTACAAAGTTAAGGATCTTTTTTAATACGTTTAAGTATAAAGTTACGCTAAGAGATTTATTAAATTAAAAATAACGTGTGAAGGAACGTCGAGGGTAATCCAGCACTAAGTCTATGTAATACATTTAATATTCGTTGTAATTAACGTGAAAACAAAAGAAAAAATTAAGCCAGGTGTAAGAAATCAAGTTTTCTTGTTATATTTACTAACTCTAAATGATTCTTATAAAATTATTGTTATACTTTAGTGACCCTAGAAATAACATTTTCTAGGCGTATTCCTTTATGTATTGTTTCGTTATAAAAATGTTATAACTTTACATGTAGTTTAATATTTTTATAATTTTATTATATTAAAAATAAACTATGTGATACAAAGTGTAATATTGTATGTTAAGTTTATTTTATTAATAAACTAGCCGGATCGGTGCGCTTCACGCACCTTATCCGTCTAGAAGTTGGCGCTGTGTGTAAATAATAATTAAAACAATATAATTAATATATCTGTATTGTTACATTATTTCGTATTTTAGTAAAAGTAGGTTATATTATTTTTTTTATGCATTTTCAATTATTCTATTTTATTCTACATTCAATTTTCAATTTTAGTTACAATAAGTCTATGTAAAATATTTAATATCTTTAAATCCACTGGAAGCTAAGATAATAGTATCTGATTAAATCCAAGATGGCGGCCATATGTTGAAGTGAAAGTACCTTTAATTTTCTTCTTTAGCTACCATAGGTCTTGTACCAAATTTCAGATCCCTAGGTCCACTGGAAGCTGAGATAATAGAATGTAAAAAAATCCAAGATGGTGGCTATAATTCAATATGGTGGCCATATATCGAACGCAAAATGGCCGCACTTATCTATTTATGATACACTCTATCTATGTACCAAATTTCAAATCTCTATGTCAATGGGAAGTAGGAGAATTACTGATGTATAAATCCAAGATGGCGGCTATAATTCAATATGGCGGAAATATATCGAATTCAAAATGGCCGCACTTTTCTATTTATGGTACACTTTATCTATGTATGTACCAAATTTCAAATCTCTATGTCAATGGGAAGTAGGAGAATTTTAGATCAGTCAGTCACTGTCACTCTTTCAGTTTTATATATATAGATTAAATCATATTAAACAAAATGTACAGGGTGTTTCAAAAGTCACAAAGGGGTTAAAAGTTGTAACTACTTTGGTGCTATTGATTTTATTTTAACTTAGTTTGTTTTCAGATTCTTATAAAGGACATCATGGAAAAATTCACAACTGAACAAAGAACACAAATTGTGAAATTTTATTATCAAAATCAAATGTCAATTATCTTGAAACAACGGGCTTATCGTCGTCATTATGGAGTCAGGGGTCCATTTGTCGATTTGAAGTACATGGTTCAGTCCAGGACCGTTCACGAACAGATAGACCCCGAACGGCTTCTAGTGAAGCTGCTGTTGAACGCGTGCGCGAGAGTATTTCTGAAGATCAGTCAACCTCAATTCGAAGGAGTTCTGGCCAGGTTGGAATGTCTCTGTGATCATTGCAACCTGGCCAGAACGAATTTGTGTTCTTTGTTCAGTTGTCAGTTTTTCCATGATTAATTTCCAAGATGTCCTTTATAAGAATCCGTAAAGAAAGTTAAAATAAAAGCAATAGCAACAATGTAATTACAACTTTCAACCCCTTTGCGACTTTTGAAACACCCTTTATAATAAATAAAAACTTTAAAATAAATACAATTAATTGATTATACTGAATTTTAAATTCTAATAATGTATTATTTATTTATTTATTTATAATGTTTTAAATTTAATAATAATATTTTGCTTACATTGTTCGTTTTTGGTTCGATAGTGTGTATAAATAGTGAGGTCAATTTATTTGTATTTCATTTCCAAGAAACTAGATTTGTCTTGAAATAGTAGTAACTTAGTTCGAATTACATTTTGATTTTAAACTTATTGAGTTTTTGGGGGCAATTTTGAAGTTTTTTTTTTATTTCGTCTTGAGGTATGATTTTTCTTTTTGTAGCAATGACCTTATTTTCTAAAGACTTAAAAGTGTACAAACTAAGGAGACACTGTAAATCCTTGAGAATATTATATTATACTTATAATTAATTGTTTTTCTCGTTGTGATTTTCCCATCTTTACCCCGCCCGACCCTAATGATTTTAAACAATTATATTTCACGGCATCTTGACATTTTCAGTAATGCTATGAAAATGGTTCGCCCTCTTTTCCTTCAGTATCTGCCCTTCGTATTCTGTCTGTAGGTTTTCCTGTCGACCCCCATGGGACAGCCCTTTTCCCACGGCCCACCAATTATCCGAAGATGTTTCCTACAGCATCTCTTCTCTCCCTCCCTTTTTGCTTCTCTTTTGCCTGCCTGTGCTGACGTCAAGGATAAAACCCTTAGGGAGATAGGCCGCTTTCCCAAACCCCGGCATCTCAACGTTCCAATTAATCCGAAGGGATATTCCTGACGTTTTCCTTCTCCTTCTGCATCTCAAGGGAGACTCAGAACCCAGAACAAATCCAGCAGAAGCCTATAGAAATTTCCATGAGAATATTTTTCCATCTTAAAGAAAAAGAAAACCACAAATCTTCTCTGTTAAATGAGGTCTTATACTGAATAACATTTTGAAGAAAATATATACTTTTTTTACTTATACTTAACGAGCGTACTCTTTTTGTATCCCAGTAACGAGACTCCCTTTTTAATGACTCTTGTTAAATCTTCGTAAAAAATAATTTTAATAAGTTTATTTATTTAAACATAGCGTAATTGATTCATTTATTAATTTATAATAATTTCAGTTACTGCTTCTAATATGTATTTATCTAATTTAAAGCCATTTCTGGTCTTAAAAGAGAAGTGCATTTATTTATAACTAAAACATTTGTTTTTCCTTAAGCGCTCTATTAAACGCATGGGAACTTGGTTCACTGATCTTAGTTCGCGTGAACCACATTCGTCGTTTTTTGCTTGTGAGTGGTGGTTAATGGGCCAAGTTCATGATGAACTTGGTCTTCCTTCGAGTTGGAAAATATTTGGTCGTTCGCTGCCAGGACTTGGAGCATTCGCTTATGTGAAGAGGTCGCGGATCTTGTTCGTCATTTTGTCAGTGAAGAGGCTACAGCAAACTGTCCTTTTAGACTTTAGACGAATCTTTGTGCGCATTTTCGAAAGCGACGCCGCGAACTTGGTTCGCCAAACCGAGATCAGCAAACTAGGTTTAAGGGGTGATTAGCCGAGCCGATCTGGTCTCCCTATGTCGGGGCCACACACTCCCTATCGGCCTGAAAACCCAGTCGTGTAACTCGCGTTCCTGGTCACGTTTTGGGGTTGAAACTAGACTGGGCGGTCGCATGGAGGGTTGAAAAATGGGGGAACTAAAGGCCCCAAATACTTTACTCTGCGAACCGACAGTGTAATCCTCTTCACCGGACCTGATTTCCCTGTCTCCTTGAGGAAAAGGTGACTAGATGGAACTAGGTCCGGCCGTGTAAATGCAACGCTCTGTCAAGAGGTGGGGAGACCGGAGCAAGGGCAACTCGGAACGGGACCATGATCAGACGGCAGTGGACGGGTCGTCTTCGTCTAATCACCCCTTTATGTGTACAACAGGGTGCTTAGAATGTTATTGTATTATTGTTTAGAGAATCATTTTGATGATCATCCTGAACAACAACTTGTTTGTCTCCAATCAAAAAATTAATTGATAGAAATCTGTTTCAGGCATTAGAGAACTTTTTTAGATTCAGGTATTTCTGTCGGACTGTCCGACAACATGCTGTATACCACAAAACTATTCGTCCGATTCTAATTATTTTTTTATAGTAGGCCAAAATTAGTCCAATGTTAATTTCAACTTTCTGCGCCCATTTCTTTTTTCTTCTGAATGTGCATCTGCTTTTTACTAATGCCTATAAATTCAAAAGTACTCCTCCGTTTTTAAAGAAATTCGGATGGTTTATTGAAAATAGCAACACAATTAATATTTCAAGCAACTGCACTCTCAATGTCCAGTTAGATCATATTATTTTATACTGACATTAATTTTATTCTGACTATTCATCCAATAATAGAATTTGAGGAAGCTATCCCATAGCAATTGGAATACTATTTCCTTAAATCTAAAGATAAGGTTTTCTGATGTAAAATACTTATCTAAAGGATTGATGTTAGGAATTTGCTTCTATACTGCCGGAAATATCTACTATTGAGTTTGTTGTTGCTTCGAGATTACATCGCAATTCAGAACTCCTTTTGATGATTTAAATTAGGGATGTCGGACTTCATTCCTTTGAAATCGCTAAAAGAAAACCTCTTTATATGGGAGCTAATTATAGTTCGCATGCTGATTTCTTGCTTTTTGTCACCCATACCGTACACAATTCTTCATGTCTCGGGTGTTTATAAAAGCCTCTCCCAATCTCAAGATTACTTGTGAAGCAGGAACATAACAAGGACTTTTTTTCTAAAAGGGGGTGGTTTGACATTGAAAATGCTCTTCTTAACGCATGAGTAAATGCAAGAGTAGGAGTTACTGAAAGGCTTCACATGGCACCAAACAACATGGTGGACAATGAAACCATCTCGTCGAGATTACAAAACTTCAGTGCCTTATCAAAACAAACCCATCTCTTGCTTTGGGTCTATTGAAGATAGGAGTCTGTTGCCTGTGGAACTACCCAGCTGGCGCGGCTGCAGTACTCCCAGACTCTAAATAGCATCATGGTACATTGAGATCCTCACTCAACCACATACAATAACTAAGAGATAAGCATCGCGCGTCCCAAACCAAAAGACTTGGATGAAAAACACAATCGAACAAACAGTAGTGGAGCCACAGCATTACCCTGATGTAAACCTTTTTTTTTCTCTCATTTAAAACTTAACATCAAAGTAAAATTTATCAGCTTTCAAACACCCAAACCTTTGTTATACCAATAGTTGAAATGAATATCAACAATATTTTCTTTCTCTCTCTCTCTTATCAAGATTTTTAATACCTTGAACATTGTGAATTCACAGAAGTTCGTTAGCATCATTTTCATCTAGCCCAAATTAAAAATTCATATGAATACTCAATAATACCCTATTTCCTAGAACTAAACGACAAAATCATGCAGTCAATTATAGCTTTTCAATTGAGGTGCTTGGAATTTCCGGCTTGGAATATAATTCAAAGAATTGAATAATGAAGATGCTCTTCTTAAGAAAACTAGTGTACATAAATCAATTTTTAAAGAAAAGTATAAAAAAAAAGATTAGAAACTATTTTGAGGCGTGAAGACGGTGTTCCTACTATAGCTATAGTAAATTTTATTTAGTTGATGAGATGGATTTATGAAAAATGTATTTATTACATATTACATTTTATAATTTTACTTATCACTTACATCTGTCTTATAAGTTCTAACAACATAAAAATCCTTTTTACTTTCTCATACACATAGAGTATGTGTAGAAGTATTGTGATAAGTTATTTGTATTTCAGCAATTAAAAATTTAATATTAAAAAGACAAGTGCGTACTCTTTTACTTTGTTACCCATCATAACAGAAATAAAGTGGTGGGTAACAAAGTAAAAGAGGCGCCTATATTGATATCCATAAAATGTTGAAAAATAGGATGGGTAGCAAAGTAACAGAGGCGCCCCAATACGCCTCTTTTAGTTTGTTACCCACCTATATTGATATCCATAAAATGTTGAAAAGTAGGAGGGGTAGCAAAGTAAAAGAGACGCCCCCATACGCCTCTTTTAGTTTGTTACCCACTACCCACCTATATTGATATCCATAAAATGTTGAAAAGTAGGATGGGTAGCAAAGTAAAAGAGGCGCCCCCATACGCCTCTTTTAGTTTGTTACCCACTTTTAGTTGCTACCCACCTATATTGATATCTATAAAATGTTGAAAAGTAGGATAGGTATCAAAATTAATAACAATTAAGACAAAGGGATCTTCAGTCTAATTTACTTTGGGACAAAGGAATATAACACTTTTGTTTTTTATAATTTCAAAATAAAAAAAGGTGGGTAACAAAGTAAAAAGGGCCGATAAGGGTTTAAATACTAAACGGTATTAGTACATTAACTTGACTATAATATTACCTTAAGAGAGAATAATTTCATTTTGCATTCATCCACTAAATTTCTTTAATCAATTAAAAAAACTGAGTGATTCATTAATCAAGAAAAACACTTAGAATTAAACGCTCGTACAAATTATTTTATTATTAATATGTACTTGAATTTATAAGTGCAATCTTAAAAATTACTGGAGTTCAATTTAATCACTTAAAATTGGTCAACGTAGCAAAAAAAATAAATAAATAAATAAAAACAATAATAATGAAGCATGTAGAATGAATCATGTTAAAATGGCATTTTAAAGAGGTTTTCACGGCTTTAGCCGATTTCTATGTTAGTGTGGTACTTGTAAAATTAGTTATTTAAGGTCTTCGTTAAATTAGCTGTTTCTTATCTTATAACGAAGTTTCTTTTTTTAAAAATAGTTAAAAACTATTTCATAATTCACAGATGTAACGAATAATTAAATATGAATAATAATAATAATAATAAAAAAAAAAAACAAAAAAAAACTTAACTTTAATTATATATATAATAATTAAATATATATGTATACAATCATCCGACATCTGTCCGACACTGGAATTAAACTTCCTTAAAAACAAGTTGATAATCAGTAAACTCATATCAATGGATTTTAATAATTTAGTTCTGAATGAAAATAATAAATGTATTTATTGTTATTCAAGCTTAAAAAATCTCTTCCGGTACTTAAATGAACAACTTCTTCGATTACACTAAGAAAAGAGAACGGAATTGATTTCGATGCAGATGTTTGGAAATGTTGTTTTGAAGTATCTCGGCTTATTACAACAATATAAACATTGATTTTCAAGCATCAAGGATTAGTAGGAAAAAAAGAAAAGAAACAAAACTTGCGCAGATGTTTCTCCCTTTTTAACTCCCAACACAAGAACTTTAGTTGGAAATGAATGGATGACAGTTAACCGGATTTTCATTCCAGATATGTTTTCAAAACAAAGAATTCATAATAAGAGATGTTGAAGTTGTATTTTGACCTTAAGAAGGAAGTTATGGTATTGTTGTCGGGATTATTATTCATTTTCAAGTGATTACTTCGTGAGTATGGTTTATGAAGTTTTATTTTCAAACAGTATACAAGCTTATTTTGCATATCCTTGAAGGTGATCAATTTTGTTAAAGTCCTTTGATTTTTTTTCTTAATCGAAATTAGCATTGGTGGTTTTTATTTTAATTATTGAAATTTTCTTGTACACCATCATGTTTTCAATAATTTTATATTACCTCTACCTTCTTCTTCTTTTTGGTTGGTCGTTACAACCCGGGTTGGGTCTTTGCCGGGACATAATTTGCCTCCACGAGTCTCATAATGTTAACATAAACATAACTCTACCAATTTATGGTTATTTTATTTGTTGTATGAAATTTATACTTAAAGTAAATTAATTAGCGGGGATAGTAGATAGCCAAATGCTGTTCTACTGTCAGATTCGGAAAAGATAAGAGTCACAAGCCTAACAACGTCCATAATCACCATGAACCTGCCTTGTACTTCATAGGATCAGAGGTGATCAGAGATAGTTTGAGGTAATCAGAGATGTTACGAGGTGATCAGAGATGGTTTGAGGTGATCAGATATGTTATGAGGTGATCAGAGATAGTTCGAGGTAATCTGAGATGTTACGAGGTGATCAGAGATGGTTTGAGGTGATCAGAGATGTTACGAGGTGATCAAAGAGATTGTTATGGCATAATCAGAGATGGTTCGAGGTGGTCAAATGTAGTTTGAGGCATAATATATTAATGGATGTTGAAGTTTAAATAAAAATAATATACATATTAATAGATGTTATAATACATATTAGTAGATGATGTAATACATCATATTAATAGTTGTTATAATACATATTAGTAGATGATGTAATACATCATATTAATACTTGTTATAATACTCGTATAATATATAACTTGTAATAGATGTCTAATATTAATAATAAATAGTCTGCTATTTGTGTAGCAAATAGAGTTATGATGGGAGCAGAATTATTACTATAAAACTATAAATATTATTATTAAAGTTCTAAAGGTAATGGTAACAAAATTTAAAATAGAAATTTATAAAACTTGTGGACTGTATTTACGAAGGACATGAATTACAAATGATGATGCAACACAGTTAATTTATTCAATAAATTAACTAATAATTACTAATAATAATTATTAATTAATAATTTAAATATTAGGTACAAAAACATAAGATTAGGTTACAACAAAGATATTAAAGGTGGAAACTCTAAAAAGGAATTAAATGAAACGAACAAAGCATCAGGTTTGCCAAAGCACGCAAAATTATGGAAGAACTTAAATCTAAATAAAGATTAAATAATACAAATTAAAGTAATTTGAATCCGCACTAATATACACATACATAAATACACATCCATGAATACATGGTGGTTAGTAATAATGGCTTGGCAGCCATCCAGATTTCAATAAACTCGGACGAGTAGTTTTTAGGGTCCAAAACGTAGGCAAAACCAAGGACCCTTATATTTTCCTGCGTGTGTCTGTCCGTCCGTCCTCTCGACTGCTTTCACGGCTACACCTTTCGTCCGATCACTTTGAAATTTGGCATGTATTTGTCTTGTACCTACCTACCCACATATATTAAAAATGTAGCGACTTAATTTTTTTTTTTTTTTTTTTAAATAATTAGGGTAAAAAACTTAAGGGTTGAATTTTTTTATTTTTTTTCGACACCGGGGTATCATATGAAAGGGTACGTCGAGCTGATTACAAAAATATATAATTCTTATTTTATAACTTTGATAGGGCCAGCGTAGGCAAGTTTGAAGTGGGTGTAAAACGTGCCCCCCCCCCCCCCCCCCCCATCTATCTCGCTTATGTGAAGTGCAAAAAATCTGAAAAAAAATTCCTGAACATTCTTCGACCAAAAGAAAAGATACAACTTTTTGGAAATTTCGAAAAAAATATTATTTCATTTTTTATTGACAAAATACGTTTTTTTATAACTATGGTCTTTTCATGTGTTTCCTTTCATGTCGTTTCACGTTTTTTTATAAGTTTGTTTATGTGTTTTGAGAATATCAGACCCATAGGATAGTTCAAAGTAAGCTTTTTAGCATTTTAAAAAACACCATCAATAGGGTACTGCTTAAACTATACAGGGTTGCCTACGGACCCTCGCTTTGTGCTGAACAGCACACACTTGACCTGTTTATAAAGATATGTTGGTTCGCAAACATTGAACGACAGATGGAGACGAGACCGAAAATGTTCCCTAATGTCTGCTTCGAATTTCTGTCTGAGAATTTTCGTATTCGCGGGAATATAAAAATTGTTATTCCACAGATTGATCACAATGCTTCAGATACCTTCAGTAAGCTTGGAAGTAATAAAATAAACCCTGATTATGTTTGAGATGGTTCTAGGTGGTCAATCTATTTACTTTATTCCTGTGTCAATAAAAATTTTTGAAGGATTGATGTTTTTCTTCATGTGTTAGTCCCTCGCCGCAAAGAAACCATTTATCATCCCGTCTCTTTTAGATAAAAAATGAGCAAATACAGTTTTGCTTCTAAAAGGAAGGAAGGCGCAAAGGAAAAGAGGTCGTAATGTGATAAAAATTTAAGGTTATACTGTCCAATATTCGGTTTCTTTTTTTTTGGCACGAATAAAAAAAAGTGGAAGCAGTGATGTATTACTTATATATATATATATATATATATATATATATATATATATATATATATATATATATATATATATATATATATATATATATATATATATATATATATATATATTGGGGTTATAACTAATGGCCTTAGGACCATCAATCAATGGTAGCCACACCTAACGTATGTAGGAAGTAACCACCCATATTTATTTTCTCTCAAAATCTATATTATAGATAGACATCCAATGTACTTAGCAGTATATAGAAATATTTATCTTCCCATCTTAGTTAAAGAAACCATATTGTTGTACTCGGCTTTGTACTTTCAACTATTAATTACTCGTATTGTACATTTTTTTTTTTTAAATATTTAGTGGTTCGATTACTTTGTCACAGGCATTGAAGATGACCACTTGTGGTTTAAATCCGGCTTTTTCTTTTTATTGTAGAGAGACGTAGGCATTTTTATTTCTAATCATGGGACTCCACTTTAATCAACACAAGACTAATATGGACTTTGCCTACCCTACACTAATATATTATATACATATATATGTATGCGAAAAAATCTTTAAGAAATCGTTAGGTATCTCTCAAAAACTTAGGTTGATAGACCATGGATTATTGGATTTTTTGCTGGAAAGAGGAGTCTGTGGTTAGCTGAAACACCTTGTGTGTGGTGTGTGTGTATATATATATATATAAAAATGTATATGATAATTATAATTTTCATGTTAAGATACGTAATTGTATTATATCAAAAATATGAATTTGTTAAATTACTGACGAAGCCAATATTTCTTGAATTAATGCCCTGATTAATTTATCGGTAAATATGCACTTGAACACTGAACACCCACTTATTTCTAATTGTCCGATGGGATTTTTTTAAATTGCCTTTTTACAATTTAACAACTTTTAACATGGTACCATATCGGTAAATTAAGTAGTTTTTTTTTTAAATATATATATAAAATATCCACTCACGTACATACGGAAAATGTTGGGCCAGGAAGTTTTTAAGGGTGGGGGATTCACTCAGAAAAGCTAAAAAAAATTCAAAATAGTCGAATTAACACATAAAACACAATAATAGTAATATAAATTTACAAAATAAGAAATATGAACAAATTATTTCGTAAAGTTTCGATTACGCGATGTTGAAACCTATAATGTAAACAAAAATATTTTTTTTTTTTTTAATTCCAGCACATAATAACCATTTGAAACATATGTTCTCCCAAACATTTTTACAATCAATTATAATATTAAAAGTATATTGATATAATCGATTATTACTGATACACAATATCTATTATAGTTATTTATACCTATATTAGAACAAAAGTGCATATTTACCAACTCATCTCCTTTTTTTAAAAAATACCATTTTATTACCAGCCAAACTCCTACGAATGATTAAATAGATTTAATTCCAATTAATTGCTTGAACAGACTAGAAAACCCTAAACAGATTTACAGTTAGGAACAAATCAAAAGGGAGACAAGAAAAAAAAGTAAAAACCTTTATAATTGAAACTTACCGAGTCGAACGAAAACAGTGTTTAATAACTGAGAAGAAAACAGGGTGTAAAGTACAGCTTTGTAAGGGTAAAAGGAAATAAATGTAGCAGACAATCTTCAAATAGGCTTTAATATGGTGCTCTAGGGTTTATACTTGTTTACAGACAACCATATAAAGTATAACTATAAAACATTTATTTATTCTTTGACAGGATTTAATAGTTACTTGTATACAGACAACCATATAGAATGTATAACTATAACACATTTATTTATTCTTTGACAGGATTTAACAATTAACTTGTATACAGAAAACCATATAAAGTATAACTATAACACATTTATTTATTCTTTGACAGGATTTAACAATTAACTTGTATACAGACAACCATATAAAGTATAACTATAACACATTTATTTATTCTTTGACAGGATTTAACAATTAACTTGTATACAGAAAACCGTATAAAGTATAACTATAACACATTTAGTTATTCTTTGACCGTTACTTGTATATACAGACAACCATATAAAGTATAATAATTATAACACATTTATTTATTCTTTGACCGTTACTTGTATATACAGACAGCCATATAAAGTATAATAATTATAACACATTTATTTATTCTTTGACCGTTACTTGTATATAACACATTTATTTATTCTTTGACCGTTACTTGTATATACAGACTCGCCGGTCTTGGCTGGCCTGCGGCCAGCCTTTGCCCGTCGAGTGGCCAGGTACTTGTATATATGAGGGGATATATGCCAGGTACTTGTATAGTAGTTGGTACTTGCAATATCTGGTAATGTTATAGGAGGTTGTGGGATGTTGTAGCCAGGTGGGTTAATTTGTCATTTATAGACTGAGAATTATACAGTTATAATTCGCAGTCTATAAATGACAAAGTAAACAAACATTGCAAAGGTAAGAAAGCGATTGACGTCTAGAGAAGCTGAGCTAGTATCTTAGGCTGTGGAGTTGAAGAGGATATTAAGTAAGGTGGGGCGACAGGAGAGACGGGAGGGGATGGGAAAGTCGGACATATTTCCTGTGCCAGTAAATATTTAATAACTTTGGTTCTAACCAACGTTTTTCGGAGAAGCAAAGCCGTCAACATACACCAAATGTTAGCGCACATATAATAAATTTAATAAAAAAACAAAAAAAAAAACAAAAAAAACAGCAACTTAATTGTAAAAACCGCTATATATAAACAGTTATTTTCCAATTTACCCCCCCCCCCCCAAAAACTAAAAATAACACAAAATAGAACATAACAAAAATTAATCTGCTATTCAAGAGCTTTTCAACGATATAAATCATATTATATTAACTTTAACATTTTTACCCATGTACTCTCAGGTACCAAAATTATATTTATTTTTAAAACAAACTATACAAAAGGGTATTAATTTAACTAATAAATAAATATAAATAAAAAAAAACCCTAATAAAAAATTATTTAAACCCTTTAACCTACAACAAAATGATAAATCGGTACAATAGTACGTGTACAAAATTTTTAAAAAATAAACAAATAAAATAGCTTTAATGTACAAATCAAGGCATTTCAAATGATATACGACACAATATTAAAAACCAAAAAAAGTGGTCACGTGACACGGCACACGGGAAAAAGTTTACTCTCAAGTTCTAAGCAAGTAGGATGAACTAATGAAATAAACTATACTCAATTTAAAGAGCATTAGTGTGAGATTCAAGCGCCTCAATCAGAAATAAAATCGGTCAATAATTATAGAAACTATGACCATTCAAAGACAAAAATGGAAAAAAATTAAAATAAAAAAATACCAAAATTATCACCATTTAGGGTACAACCGGTAGAGGTACGACAAAAAGTCATAGGACCAATGTTGTAGATCTTTTAAAATCAGTTACCGCTGGTGCTGTCCGTTTTCCAATACGACTTACCGTTTAGCTTCAATTAGCCCCAAAACAGCTTAAAAATCAAGTCGGCCATTTTTATTTTTTTAGGGGGGGAAGGAGTGGGAAAAGTAAACTTTTTATAATTATTTTGGTTCACAATATGGACGTTGCGCGTCGAATGGCGCAAACCGCGAGTCTCTAGCTCTTCTGGAAGTGGGCAAACATTAATGTCAGTGAGTGAGTGAGTGAGTCAGTTAGCCATGCGGCTTTATAGTATAGAGACAACCATATAAAGTATAATAATTATAACACATTTATTTATTCTTTGACCGTTACTTGTATATAGAGACAACCATATAAAGTATAATAATTATAACACATTTATTTATTCTTTGACCGTTACTTGTATATACAGACAACCATATAAAGTATAATAATTATAACACATTTATTTATTCTTTGACAGGATTTAATTGTTAGATAAAGACGGATTATATTTCATCAAACGTCATTATTTGTCAGTTCACTTTAGTCGCAAGGATTTGACTATGACTTATAGAAATGTTTAGTTATAAATAAAAGATTTAGTCAAAATTTGAATTTTACCGAGAGGTCGCAAATTGTTTATCTTATATCGTCTTTAATTGATTTTTTTTTATGCCATATCTTGTCGTAGCACTATTGTTTTTGCCTTCTGGCCACAGAGTTCATCATATACGATTTTCACAGTTAGTTTTTAAGAATAATTATCCTAAACTGTAAGTACAAAATATTTAATTACCAATAGAACCTCAAATATATTTACCATGAGCTACCTCTATAAAACGAAATTAATTATTTTAGGAATTGACAATAACCACCAATAAGAATCAAATAATTTTTTTAGCAAGAACAGGACGGAATAGTAATCTTCTTAACAGATAGATATAGAAAGCAATTTAATTATGTATTACGTTACAAAATATAGCAAATGTACTGGAGTTACTGATAATAAATGTGGTTTTCAGCTTGAAGATGACTCAAAAACGGGTCGAAATATTGCAAAAGTGAGTTTTCAATTTTTTCCTTTAGACCCTACTATTAACTAGGTGTGCAATGCAGTTGTCTGCTTGCAATATTTGTTTGCATTTTAATTTTAAACAATAATCATTTTTTATAAACAGCTGAAATCGGATCAAAAATAGTAATATTTCTAATTTTTAATTAAAAATCTTTTCTTTTTTTTCTGCTTTTCTATTTTACTCCTCTTAAACGAAAATATGACAAAAGTGAACATAACAACAAAAACCGTACTCTTTTAAAGAGCTTTCCAACGACATGCATCATGAAGGGCATATACTATTTTAACTTTTGTACCCCGTACCCGTGTTAAGCAATTTGGATCATTTTAGATTTATACCTTCCTGTGGTTGGTCACTATGACAGTACCGAATTTTATGCGGATCGGTTCAGCCGTTCAGGAGGAGTATGTGTCCAACCAAATGCAAAGTGTACTATAAGAGCTTCCCTTCGTTCAGCTCTCAATAAGTATTAGTTTTTAGGGTCCGTAGGCAAAACCAAGGACCCTTATATTTCCTGCGTGTGTCTGTCCGTCCGTCCTCCGCGTGCTCTCACGGCTACACCTTTCGTCCGATCACTTTGAAATTTGGCATGTATGTGTCTTGTACCTGCCCACATATTTTAAAAATATAGCGACTTAAAAAAAATATTTTTCAAAAAAATTAGGGTAAAAGAACTTAAGGGTTAAATTTTTGTTATTTTTTTTCGACACTGTGAGGGATATCATATGAAAGGGTACGTCGAGCTGATTACAAAAATATATAATTCTTTGGTTATAACTTTGATAGGGCGAGCGTAGGCAAGTTTGAAGTGGGTGTGAAACGTGTCCCCCCCCCCCCCCTCTATCTCGCTTATGTGAAGTGCAAAAAATCTGAAAAAATTCCTGAACATTCTTCGACCAAAAGTAAAGATACCACTTTTTGGAAATTTCGAAAAAAATATTATTTTATTTTTTATTGATAAAATAGTTTTTTTTTTTATAATTATGGCCTTTTCGATGTATTTATATGGTTGTAGTCCGGTTCAGTGGCAAAAATATACTTTATTAGAGTGTGTTTTGAGATTATCAGACCCTTAGAATGGTTCAAAGTAAGCTTTTTAGTTTAAAAAAAAAACAATGTTTATACACTTTACAGTTAAACACTATATAGTGTGGCCTACGGACCCTCGCTGTGTGCTGACTAGCACACACTTGACCTTTTTATTGAAGTTTTGGTTTTTTTTTTTTTTTTTTTATTGAAATCCAAAACAAGTGTGTTTTGAGAATATCAGACCCTTAGAATGGTTCAAAGTAAGCTTTTTAGTATTTTAAAAAAACAATGTTTATACACTTTACAGTTAAACACTATATAGTGTGGCCTACGGACCCTCGCTGTGTGCTGACTAGCACACACTTGACCTGTTTATTAAATTTTTAAACTCGTATATTGTTGTTGCTGGGTGTTGCTCTTTTCTCAACTAAGTTCGGTTTACACAAGGAGTATAAACGTTAACAGGATAAAGAGAAGCTTCTCCCCACAGTGTTGTTTTTCCCCTGTGAATTCTCGTTGGTTTGAACGTTCTATAAATGTAAATAAAAAGCCTTCACTGAAGTTTGTAACCTTGTTAGGCCGCAGTATCTCCTCGGCTGCTTCACTGTGTTTCTCCTTACGCTCTTCTACCAACTCTTGTCACTATATTCTCTTCTCTCCTTATTATGTTTTTCTTTTTTTTCCTCCAAAAGATAAATTCAATAACAGAGGGATTAGAGGAGGAAGACTAAACAAGGTCCTCTTTATATTGTTTTATTCGGTTGAGCTACTTACTTAAAAGAATTATTTCCCTCGATAAATTTTGATACGCTTGAAAAAGATAAGATATCTTTAGATGTTATATCTTTTATTTTATTTTTTTACATTGTTCAATTTTCTTTGTTGTTAAAGGGATTTTTTTTTGTAATTGTACATTTTCTTCTTTTACTTAAATTCTACTAACATTTACTACTGCGATTTATTTTTCGAAGTTTTATGGGAAGACATTGTGTATTAGCTATTGCGATTTTGGTGCAAAAATGGATTAAAATGGATACACTTTTGAGGTTTCCTGAGCCTAAAAAAGTGGTTTTTAATAAATGTCTGTCTGTAAAGTCTGTGCAGACGCAAGGAGCCTAAACTACTAGGTCGATTTCGCTAGTAAATTATACCCCAAGGCGATCGAGAAATGATTTTTAGCTCTAAGTTTTTTGGGACCCTACCCCAAAAACTTAGAAAAACGTGAAAAAAAATATATCGCGAAAACGATTAATTTCGACGATTTTGACGATTGTGATAGTAGTCCAGCAGTGGCGTAACTAAGAAATCCGGCGCCCCCCCCCGCAGCTTTTGAAAATGCGCCTCCTATAGCTAACAAAATTTACCCCCCCCCCCCCCCTACTTCTTTTTGTAAAAATAATTTATTTTGCAATTTATTTAATTTTCAAACAGATTATTATTTTCTATTTTTTTAAATGCTCGTGTACTCGAGTACAATACTATTGCAGTAATTATTTCATTTTTATTCCTTGATAAACGTAGTAAAATAATAATATAAATTGATGAAAACAAATCAACAACCTTGCTCCTCGCTTGAAGACTTGAACTGGAATATCTTATACACATATACAGATGCACATAAAGCCACTGAATACCTAATTAAGAAACTAACAGACAATATACAACTAAGCACATCTATCTGCCAATTAATGTGGCACATAGCTTCCTCGCGTCCTATTTTGTATTCTTTAATAAGTTTATGCTTTTAAAACTTATTATTGTTGAATTTATTTCATTCCCCCCCCCCCCCCTCCCCTATTGATTTTAAATTAATTAAAATTGTTTTGATTAATTTAACATTAAATAAAGTACCAATTTAGCAAAATTTAAGTGTTTGCTACTGGAGGAGGAGGAAGATGACGATATTTTTAGTTATTAACAAATAGACGTGACGGGCTCCTCTAGAGTCCTGACGGCTATATTATGATATGTAGTCTGAAAAATGCACTCACCCTTTCCAAATTAATTCTTCACAAACAATAATTTAATTTTACGCTCAAAATAACTGAACGTAGAATAGCTAAAGCTAAAGGAAAGTTAAAATTCACAGCAAAAGACACAACCACCCCGCACGAGAGCTATAACTGAACAGAACTGAGCTTGATAAATGTGATTAATAGATAACAATTCTTAAAAAGGGAAGGGTAGAAAAGATAAAAACTCTAAAGGGAGGTAAAATTAGCTAGGTAAGAAAAGAGTTAGAAACTAAATATAAAGAGGTTGTGATAGGGAAGAAGAAGTAAGGGGGGTTATGAATTTATGAAAG